>JANAVB010037419.1:8231758-8265457 GCA_029216955.1 Iris pallida | reverse complement strand
AACTGGCCCCAAAGGCCAAATCATCGCAGGTGTGTGGATTGTCTTGGTATCCCCCGATCAGCTGGTCATCCAGCGCGCCTACTCCCTTTCGAAGCCGTGCACCAACAATGTTGCCGAGTACAATGCTCTCATCATGGGACTCCAGCTGGCGCAACAGCTGGGGGTGGATCATCTGGAAGCCTACGGCGACTCAAAACTCGTCGTTAACCAGGTCAGAGGGCAATACGAAGTTCGCCATGAAGATCTGGTTCCTTACCATGAAGTTGCATTTAACATCATTTCAACTTTCACCAAGTTCTTCATCGAGCATGTACCTCATGTACAAAATCTGGAGGCTGACGCTCTGGCTGGCCTCGCAGCCTCATTAGCAGCACCCTCGGGACTCAACACTACGTCATGGTAGTTGGTCGAGACTTGGTCTATCCTAAAAAAACCTGTGCTCACGAGTGGCCCATGCCATATCAACAAGTGCTGGTGTTAGTGTCCGAGACTGGAGGTTCCCGTTCATCGACTTCGCTGTCTACGGAATTCTTCCAGAAGACCGAAAGAAGCCGTCTCAGTCAGGAGACGCTTCCTTCGATTCTACTATGATACAGCTACTAAAATGCGGTACCGACGCTCCTACGATGGACTTCTCCTGCGATGTCTGTCCAACGAAGAAGCAGCCGAAGCCCTTCGAGAAGCTCACGATGGAACCTGCGGAGCCCATCAACCTGGCCCTAAGTTGCAGGATCAACTGCGACGCATGGGCTACTACTGGCAAACCATGGCCGCTGACGCTGTCGACTATGCTAAAAAGTGCCATGCGTGCCAGCTTCACAAAGACTTCATCCATACACCGTCAGAACCACTACATCCTACAGTCGCCTCCTAGCCCTTTGAAGCCTGGGGCATGGACATTGTAGGACCGATCACCCCTCCGTCATTGAGGGGACACCGCTTCATCCTAGCCATCACCGACTACTTCTCCAAATGGGCAGAAGTAGTTCCACTGGCGGAAGTAAAGAGCTCTAGGGTGATCAGCTTCATCAAGCACCATGTCATTTACCGTTTCGGGATACCCCAGAGGATTATCTACGATAACGGTCCTCAGTTCATCAACCATATTTTTAGCAGATTCTGTGACAGAATCGTATTCAAAACGTGGCCTCAACCGCCTATAATCCGGCAGCAAACGGATTGGCCGAGGCGTTTAACAAGACTATCGTCAGGCTACTCAAAAAGGTCGTGTCATCCAACAAACGACTGGGACGAAAAGCTCGGCGAATGCCTTTGGGCCTACCGCACAACGGTACGGACCCCGACAGGATACCCCAGAGGATTATCTACGATAACGGTCCTCAGTTCATCAACCATATTTTTAGCAGATTCTGTGACAAGAATCGTATTCAAAACGTGGCCTCAACCGCCTATAATCCGGCAGCAAACGGATTGGCCGAGGCGTTTAACAAGACTATCGTCAGGCTACTCAAAAAGGTCGTGTCATCCAACAAACGCGACTGGGACGAAAAGCTCGGCGAATGCCTTTGGGCCTACCGCACAACGGTACGGACCCCGACAGGCAACACACCATTCTTCCTGGTCTACGGAACGAAGCGGTACTACCTCTCGAGATCCAGATACCCTCACTCCACGTAGCAATCACAAACCAACTCACAGAAGAGGACAATCAATGTCGTCGTCTGCGACAACTGGAGGCACTTGACGAAAGCGTCTCCTAGCTCAACAACGCATTGAACTCTACCAAGCCCGTATATCACAGGCTTTCAACAAGAAGGTCAAGCAAAGGACTTTCTAAATAGGCGACCTGGTTCTGGTAGTCAGGAGGCCGTTGGTGTTGACTCACAAGACACCAGGAAAGTTCGAGCCCAAGTGGGAAGGACCTTTCATCATAGAGACGGTATACTCAAACGGTGCTTACCGCCTCGCTAAACCCAATGGGGACTTGTTCATGATGCCCATCAACAGCAAGTTCCTAAAGAAGTACTACTCTTGACATCTTTCAGACATGTACTTCCACAAAGGATCAGTGGACCCAATCATCAGGGCTCACATACAATTCCCTTCCACAAAATCATATGCTTCCGGAACCCAGCTGTTCCGTGGCATCCTCCAGTAGAAGGACAACCACGTCCACATTACCTCTGAGTTGTTCCCCTACGCCCTACAAAGCAAATCTTACACTCCGTAAGACTACGCTACCCATCATGTTTACCACATCCACATTACCTCTGAGTAAACATCCCATACAGACAACCCCTGCATTGTCGTACATGGATCGCAGAACTTCCATCCACATTACCTCTGAGTAGTTCCGCGTATTCCCAGAGTCATTCCTACCACGTCCATAACACCTCTGAGTAGGAAGATTCCGTCATTTTGAATCCCATATTTGCCATATCCATATCACCTCTGAGCAAACATGTTGGTTCTCTCAAACTTATTATCTGTACCTAAAAACCAAGGTGCGCAAAAAATAATAGGTCCACACAAATCATCAAGTTCATGACAGCAAAAATGAACACACCACAAAACTTTGTATTCTTTATTTTCAAAAAAGAGTAAAGGATTACACCCTCCAGCAAGAGTTGTAAATACACAAAAAAGAAGAGACTACAATCCCTAAACATCCCCGGGGTTGGCCAAAAGCTCTTCAATCCGACGTCTCAAGTCTGTCACTCGAGTCTCCATAGTCGCCAGGACCCGGTGTTCAACTTCTTGACGCATCGCTTCTATGGCCTCAGAGAAGTGTCATCCTCATGCTTCTCATCCAACTGTTGCCGCTGCTGAGCCAGGATAAGAGCCCGGTGGGTGAAAGCTGCTTTCTCCTTCTTAAATGCTACATGTTCAGCCTAGACACACTCAGCATCTAATAGGAGTCGGGCCCGCTGGTCCTCAAGGCGGTGAATATGGGCATCAACCTCCGCGATACTAGCGTCCAACGCAGCTCAACTCCACCTTCTCCTGCATGGACTGAGACAACCGCGCCGCTGCAGCTTCAGCCTCAGCCACTTCGTTCCCAGACACTCACAGTGGCCTGATAAGAGGACTCAGTCTCAGCGATCAACTTCTCCTTTTCCGCGTCTATCAGGACGGAGAGATCATTTCGCTAGATACACTGAAACACGGAAAGCCGCTGGTCCAACTCGGCCACCGAGGCCTCCAGAATGTCGGCCATATGATCATGGCCCTGGTGGGAATGTATCAGATTGATATGAGAAGTGCCAGAGTTTTTGCCGTTGTAAAGCTCCTATTTGCATCCATCACGGCCGATATGCCCCTCTGCAGCATTTTATACACCACCTCGATGATGAACTTCACATATTCATCTGCATCCACTAGCACCTGCGACATCATAGCAGGAGTCAGAGGAGCAACTCTGGATAGCGGAGCGGAAGAAGGCCCGTCGGCCTCAACCTGCGAGGCTGGACCTCGGCATCAACAGACTCTTCCCCAACGGGGACTTGACTACTAGCCCGGGAGCCAAAAGAACAGAAGGAGCCGAGAGAGGCATCGATATAGTACCCCAAGTAGAAGGAGCAACAGAGGGCTGCCAAACCCTTACCCTTCTCAAGCTCGGAAGGACCACCGACGTCAGCGGCTACCTCATCAGTCTCCAACGCACTATCAGCAGCAGTATGGGACATTCCCACTCGGCAGAATGGTGAGATCAACACTTGTCTCCTGACTCGACCCCTCGAAGTCAGGATCGGCGGACAGTCTTATTATCACCATCAAATCCCTCTACAGGGACGGGATCTGTCGCCACCTCCCGGTCGGCAGCCACCTCAGCCTCCGCTGCTGAGTCTGGGGTAGGGCTCGGCAACGCTGCAGCCGACCTCCCCTCATCATGACAAGAGGGGAATCAACCCTCTCCTCGGTTTCAATCACGTCTGTTGCCCCCACAACATGCTCATACATTTTTGGAGGAACGTCATCTGAAGACGATGAACTCCACTCCACTTTCTAATTGGAAGCCCTGTGTCCGTAGGACCCTCAACGTCCAAGGCCCCACGGTGGCTTGCACCATCCCGGAAGTTGCTGCAACCTCAGTGTCTCTTCCGACAAAGTCTGGAGATACTAAAATCTCCGCAGGAATAACATCTTCAGGATTCTCCTCCATTGGAGACGTCACCATCGGAGGAATGCACTCATCAGAAGAGCTTGCCACCTCCTTCGTTTACTGATGCCCGGTTTCGAAATACGGGTTTTCTTCTTCGACGTCCCTACAAGAAAAAAAGCACAGGTTACCAAAATGACAAGATGAGCCAGATTTGGAGGACTCTTTACCTCGGCAGGGACTGATTCCATTGATACAGCCTTTGGAGTCATCACTTTCCTCGCCTTTTTAGTAAAGATGAACCGGCTTCTGCGTCAGCCCGTCTCTTTCCAGCAGGGGATCTCTACTGATGCTACAGCAGCAGCCCGATATTCCGTCAATTCTGGTGGATGATATGACCGAGCCGCCACCAACATATTCGTCCTAACCTCTAGCTGAGTTCCAATGATGAAACTGGTCTCCCTATCATAATCAGGAGACACATTATTCATGGTGCAATACAGCTTAACGGCCGAATACAGGATCTGCGGCCGAAGGTTGCGAACTGGCGTAGTGAAACGAACACCAGTGCACCCGACATTGTAATATTGCCAGCCCAGGCTCCGTCCAACAAACTCCCGCAAACCCCAGACTGTTACTGGGATTCGTAACATTAGCTGGGTATAGCCAAACTGGCGAGCAAACTGGCTTGGCAGATATGGCTTCAGATAACACCTATTTTGGTTACGGTAGACCAAGTGGGAAGGCCGAATACTTTATAACCAACGAAAACCCTATTTCGGTAGAGTAATCGCATCTTCACCAGAGTCGTCCAAATCTTGGTCAGCCTCGAAATCTTTGAAGATGGAACCGACCTTGACAATCTCCATCCTGAAGATAGGACAAAACTCTCCTACAGACGGGGACGCCAGTGTGCAACCACTTCCTCTTGTAGAAGGCGGATAAAGGCGTCACCTTCAACGTGATCCTCCTCCGGGCCTGGACTCATCACGTTCGGATGATGTAGAATCAACCATCCAATCAGATAATGGAATGGTAGCTCGGCCCGGGAAAGTTGTCTTTCCTACCTCTCCACGGATCACATCCTCAGCAAAGGTCCTCAAGCCCTGCAACAAGTTACACACCATCGCGGGGAGAAGAGCCAAAGGGCGACCAAAAGCCAATTTCACTGCTGGCAAAATGGGGTTCGGTGTACCCTCTCCACGGAACCTGATCCGCCTGCGAACACACAATCCCGGAGCCATATCATCAAGTATGCCATCAACACGGCCTTAGATGACATCCGGTGCACACAGTACCAGAAGCAGCTATACGCGTCTTCGCCACTCTCATTTGAACGGGGAGCCCTCTCGTCTAGTCGGCTCATTTTGGAAGTTACTTTCGCAGGTTTCAGCCCTTACGGGGTCATAAACCGGATCTTCGAGGAGTCCGCCAAATCCTGCTTGAAGACGTAATCCCTCTAAGCAGTCACATGAGGTTGAGACTTGCCTTTGTCCCTCCGTTGCATCAGATAATGATGGCTGCTACCTCCTTGAAAACAGCCATCATCTTCGGGTCCTTCTTTTCCAAGACAAGGATCTCTTCGTTTATGGAAATATTCCTCGTACGGTTTCGAGCCCCAGGGAAGCCTGGATACCTCGTATATTTCATGGAGAGCCAATCCCAACTCTCCCACTGGAGTAAAGAAAGTGCCAGTCTGGGCATTGAACATTTCCAAAGCGCAAGGAACATATGCTTATTGAGATCCATGCCGGCCTGTGTGGCACGGATAGCGGCCGTCAGCCCAATTTCTTTAAGCTCAGCCTTGAACTTTGACAATACCCAAAGGGTCAACTCGTCCCACTTCGGCATGTGGCGACACCAACCTTCAACCCTAAAGCTACCTTTCGGATACATGACCCTCGATGTTAGCATCCGATTTGCAAAGGTCGAAGCACTAAAGGCAAAGGTGTCATTAGGGACCTCACTATAAAGGCTCCCAGGACGTAAAGTTCGACAACTGAACGAGGGTCTGGCTCACGAGGCGGCCAAGGTATCCCTTTGATTTGAAGTAGCATCAATCGAAAGAGTACCCCCCACTGCCCCTCCTTGAGAAGGAGTAAGTTTCCAGGCATCCTCCTCTTGGAAGCTAAACGGTAGAAGGCCGTCAGTGGCAACTGGCGTTCAAGTTGTCGCATATACACAACCATGCCCTTCGCAGAGAAGAACCAGTCTTCTTTGATCTTCAGTATCTTTGCCTCGGTGGAGATCAGTCGGTCACCGAACAAAAAGGCAGGTTTTAAGAAGGTCACATCCTCGGATTCAGCAGATTCAGTTTACCGCTCTCCATCATACTCTGGAGGAAAATCGCGACTAATTCTGGATTTGCAGCATTCTCTCAGGAGGTTGATTCAGCAGGATAGCATCTTTCGTAGAGTTGATAACCTCCTCGTCAAAATCAACTCCCATTTGACAAAGAGAAGCATCCAGAAGGACTTTATTCAGCAAAGGGATAGTCATCAACACTGACACAACAAAAACAAAAGTCAGGCAAGAAGTGTCACGCCCCGATCCCGCTAGGGTCATCCGTCTTGCCTGGATCCCTGCGGGATCGATCATCCTCGCTAAGGCGTGATACCGTGCAAGCCTAAGTTGCTCTTGCACAAGGTCATGTACATGCACAAAAAAAACTAGTCAAGCAAAAACACACGCACGCACCTATTAGTTAAGCAAAACACACGCACGCACCCATTCATTGCAGAAAACCAAATGTTGGACACAGAGATTTGAAATGGAAATACTCATTTTATTGATAACTTGATAGGAATACAAGTACAAAGCTTTACAAACTCAGATTTGCCTTATAATTTGGCTACATGATACTCTTTGAAACACTTTTTGAAATTTGCCACAATGCCCATACATGATATCCCTTTATTACAAGCTGGAATTGAAAGACACCTTCAGAAGGAAAAGAAACTTGAACTTGACTTGAAATGAAAGAAAGCTTCGAGGCGATACAGCTCTACTGGGCTAGACGAGCTTCGGTGCCTCACTTGAAATCCCCTGTCTCCTTTTGCTTTCTGAAAAGGATGCCCACAACGTGGGTCAGCACACATCATGTACTGGCGAGCGGCTCTTCGCCGAAACTCATAAATATCTGTACTAATTCAACATGTGAAGCTACATATTTACTAGTGCTCTTTCTACTTGTCTAGGTTTTTTTAACAATTCATAAGAAATGACAGTAGAACTATTCATAACCAACTTACCAACGCCGACAGTCATCCCTGCACAAAACAGTTAGCACAATTTGTATATGAATATAGGAAGCATACTTTACCATCATCGTTCATTATTAGGTTTGCATTTAAGGATTTGTTCACATGCATGACCTAACTATATGGTGGTCCATGGGCCCGTCCCCCATGATTAGCCGCTGTGACTCAATGGTTCAGCTCGTCGCTAAGGACACAACATTCGAGGTGTAGCATTTACCCGGGGTGCTATTATAATCTCTCCTAGGCCGATCGATCCCAGGTGCCCCCAGAATCGTCGAGAGACTATTACCTTGTTAATAAGTTATCCGAGACCAATATATGACTTGTTCTTTCTATCAGATAAAACCTAGCAGTGCGACAGATAGCGACCAGTTCATGACTAGCCTTAATCGTTCGGTCATTCATTTGCATTCAGTTCTCATTCGGTCATTCGATAGCATTCAATAACATTTCATTTCTGTGCAGTCATTCGTTAGCATTATTCTTTTTCTTATCTTTTGTTATTGAGGTATCGTTGATCACAAGGACAAGCAACAGAGTAGACTAGAGATCATTTTTATTAGGGCGTACAAATAAATGCAAACCCGGTTCAAGCAACTCACCGAATGAATCTTAGTTAAGAGAATGAGGGACTTCACGCACCGTTCACGAAATTCACGCGGCCTACATTGGCACCAACAGTTGATTAGCATACTTCGTCTCTTTCTCTCAAGATTTGGAATGAATGCAAAATGCGATGAAAGCGAACAATGAAAACCAATCATCGAAAACCAACACGAAAATGCATTCATCAAAACCAAGCAGTGAAAAAAAAACATTCAGCAAAACTCTTGGATTCATTTCAAGAAGCCAATCCATCAATTGGAAAGGTTCATTGCATTTCATCCGTGATCAATCGATACCGACAAAGATTTTACCAAATACTCAGTTCAAGACTGAGTCAGCAAGCCGTAGGTATTACATAGTGGACCGCGAGGAGGGGCACTACAAGAAGCTCTAAGAAGACAAAGTGTGTCAAAAAGCCTGGCGTATCATTTGGGTCTAAACCCATGCGCGTTAGCAGTGAAGCTTCGGCGCATCATCAGGGTGTAAACCCATGCGCGTCAGCAATGAAGCTTCGGCACATCATCAGGGTGTAAACCCATGCGCGTTAGTAGTTAAACCTGGCGCATAATCAGGGCCTAAACCCATACACGTCGGCAGAATAAACCTCGGCACATCATTAGGACAGAGGTCCATGCGCTTCGGCAACAAAGAGTTAGAGCACACCAACTCAGCCGTGTGATCCAAAACTCGCCTGAACAAAAAAATAATAGAAAAGACGCCACCCACCCGTCACCGCAGGCCGAACGTCGGCCGGAGTCACAATGGTGATAGGAGCGTCTTCCTCGGCGAACTCGCAGGCTCTTTCCCTTGCCAGCACCGCCACGAGGAGTCTTGGGAGCCATTCCTTGAAGGGAGAAAGTTAGGATTTTTTCGAAGAAGAACTCTAAAGACAAAAGCAAAAGAGAGGAAGAACTCTCTCTCTCTCTCTTTACCTCACGCTATTTATAGGCTCAGTCGCACGCGTGAACCATGAAGTGTGACCTCAGCCGCCGCTCGGTTCTGCGAGAAGATAACTGCAAATAAATCCAAAAAGATCATCATTAATCTTTTTGGTTATCGAGGCGTTATCATTTGCATTAACTGAGAGGAGCATGCGCCCCATCACTGATGCGCGGAGTATCCATGCGCCCGAACAGTCATGCCCTAACCACCATGCTTCTTATTCAAGTATTCCAAAACTTGACAAAAAAGTTTTGAAAACTTTGAAGGGGGTCTTGTAGAAGTATGGAATTTCACGACCAGAAATCCTATGCGCCAAACACTACATGCACCAGGGAGCTCAGACAAAATACTTGACGCAGCAAAACAAAAGTATAGACATTGAAAGAGGATTTTATTTGCATATAAAAGTCTATTACATGTCTAGAAAAGGCTGTACAAAGGAGAACTTCTACAAAAAAAAAGACCCTAAGTCTACAGCCAGGCGCAGTAGTCATCATGCGCTCTTGAACAGGCGCATCTCACCATGCGCTCTCAGTCAGGCGCATCCCACCATACGCTCTCAGCCGGGCGCATCCTTTCAGCAGCTCAGTTATGTGCATCCCTTCAGCAGCTCAGTTATGTGCTACCCTTCCAGCCAAGTGCATCATGAAGTGTCAGCATATGCGCATCAATGCTTCGACTAATGAAGCATTTATTGAGCAACGAGGGTGGCAATCAACCCTCTAGCTAGAGGAGGAGCTCCCCAAACCAAGGAAGAGAAGAGCACCGTAAATCAACCTGTGGCCAGGGGAGGCTTCGAAAGAGCCCAAAGACCAAGGAAGACCGCAATCGAAACCACGGCTAAAGAAGCAGCTTTCAACACAACCAGAATGGGCAACACCCACTCTGACAGAAAAGAGCCTCCAAGCTGTATCACCGCAATTCCGATTTGTGGCTTGAGCATAACGGAGACGAGCTCGAGCATCCGATCTTTGGATGCAACAGGCACCTTCCGCCTGCCTCGGAAGCCCTCGACTCGACTTTTGGATGTAACAGTCATCTTCAAGTGCATCAATGAAGACATGTGTCGCATCTTCACCCTCGGGAGCATCTTGTCAACAGAATGTGCTCGAGCAAACAAATTCACTTCGGAGGACGTGAGAGAACAAGAAGCAAACTCTCTCTATGCCACTATTTATAGGCCGGACAAATCAAACCTATGCGTCAAGTGGCTGGCTCTCCGAATCCCATGCAATGAATTTGCATTAAATGGATGAACCTGACGCTTCGAATTCAGCAAGTCAAAAACGGCTATTTAAAGCACTCGAAGAACGTACAGTTGCACCAATAAAGAGGGTCAAGTGGAGCGGATGCGCCGCCAGACCGCGCATCAAACAGACACGCCCATCAGCACCAAGCGCTTCACAAGCATGCGCCCTCATACGGCCCCATGCACCTTGTAATGCCCCGTTCCGCAAGGCATTACGATGAGTCGTTGACTCGAAGAGTTACGTTGACCCGATGAGGTATCGATGCGAATCGATGCAAGTGATACGTTGGCCAAGGTAAGCTTTGAGTCGGTTGGAATCTATAAATCGAATCGATACAAATGATAAGTCCCATCGAGCAAGTGCTAATGTTAGTTGATCTGGTGTGCAGGCTATGCCTTATGCTGGGTTACGGATCATGGTATGGGCGCGATAGGCCAAGTCAACCGAGTAGTTCAAAGGAATGGCTAAGTTCGAGAGTTAGCTATGCGATCGAGTTATGGAAGCGAGACGCTTCAATCGGCGAAACGGCAAGGCGTATCGGCTTAAGGTGGGCGGGTTCTTGACTCTCTCTCCCTATTCCTTCACGTCTAATAAAATATGTTATGGTATGCGTAAGATGTTATCGAGTTAGCGAGCGTGGCTCGGCGATGAAAGATCTAAATATGCGTTGAACACTAAGGTAGAACATTGAACAATCGAACAGTTGAAGCGACGTGCATCAAGTGTACGAGTCCAGTAGGAAAGATGGTAGAACATTGAAAGATGATATTGAGATGTGCATCATGTGCACGGCTCCGAGAACATTGAACACTAGGCATAGAACATTGAATACGTGCTGAGCGTGCCCTCGGGCACTCATGTACGAAAAGACTAAGTAACTACGAAATTAGGCTATGAGAACAACTTACGAATGGTACGTGCTGAATGTGAGTACGAGATGTCTAAGCCGTTGGCGTCGTGCATCAATATGGATGTGTTGGGGCATAACGCCGACGGAGCTCCCCATATGAATGGTGGATTATGTTTATGGCACGGGAAACCGTTTATGGCACGGAAACCGTTTATGTGCGAGACTATATTTATGGAATACGAGATCGGTAGGTATGCTATGGATTGTATAATATGGTACGTATTGCATGGTCAATGGACTCGGATGGCCCGTACACGGGTACGGCTTCCCTCGAACGGTTACGCCGGGGCGCCGGGACCGTTCGGCCTAGGAGGAATTATGTGTGGTATTTATGGTGCACAACATTCGGACGGATTACGACCGTCCAGTGATGTGATAAGCTATGATATAAGTTTGCGATTTGGATATTGGGCTAGCAACCCGTATCGAAGCGATCTTAGGCTTACACATGAGATGCCAAGTCCATTACGGTGTGAAACACCGTGACCTTCATATAGATAGGGCCGGTGGGCTGAGATGAGAGCTGGGTGCAGGCGCAGGGCCTGCCACCAATTATGCATATGTTTACGTTTATGATTGGTTGGTTTCGTGATTCGTATGTTGCTTATGTTAAGTTCTAACCACTGCAGGCTAAGAAAATGGGACGGGATGAGCACGAATCACTATGTTTATGTTTAGATTACGTCTAACTGTATCTGCTGTAGAAACACGGTTTGGGACACATTTACGATAATGTGCTATGTTTAAGTGTTGCTATGAAATCGATCCTAAGGCTAAATAGAAAGATCACAAATTAAGATGCATGTTTCACTAAATGGATTAAGTGTTTGGTTTGGTACGAGCGGGTCTGATCAGTACGAAGCGAGGACGAAAGCATTAATCCCCCACTAGTTTATGTACAGGTCAGGTTATGATCGGCTCGGGGCGGAGCTTGGCTTGGACGTGCCGAGGCATAGAGTCCTTGGCGTTCAAGAGGAGCTTCCGCATAGGCGTTCGGACTTGCGACATGGAGAGTCGGCCGAAGACTACTTGGTGGCTATAAAGAGACATAATGTATGGAACAATGTAATCCTTTGTGAGCTAGAGAGATCATGAGCGTTGTAGCCAATTGGCATATATATTGGGCTATTAAGAGCCTTTGTAATCCTCAGTTCAAAATCAATAAAAGAGATTCTTATGTTATACTATGTTTTTCTTCCGCTGCTTATGTTATCGATTTGAGATAGTTCTATGTGAACCTGTTATCTTGTCTTACACGAGCGCAATTCCAGGCTCGTGCGGCATCACGCCCCAGCGAGGACGATGATTCGGGTAAAATCTAGCGAGGACGAGCGATTTCCCGGGTCGGGGCGTGACAAGTTGGTATCAGAGCGGCTCCATCCTTTGGACCGTGCGAGAATCTCTTTGACCCTCAGTTGCTTCGCTATCGAATTCAGTTGACTCTAAGTTGTTTCTGCAACCGCATGGCTCATGGATCTGCTCGATGCTACATTGGATGTTCATACAATAATCTATATTAAGTGAGTACGTCTGCCACAAGTATGTCGTGACTATCACGCTATCTCCGGGTTCCATCGGAGAGTGTTGGTTGCACGAAGTGCAACGAGTTATGGAGTGTTGGTTGCACGAAGTGCAACGGATTACGAGATTATAGTTTCCGAAGTGTAAGAAAGTTATGAGTCGTTGATTGCACGAAGTGCAACGAATATGGTGTTGTTGGTTGCATAAAGTGCAATAAGTTATGTGATGTTGGTCGTACGAAGTGCGAGGAGTTATGTGTTGTTGTCGCACGAAGTGCGAAGAGATACGTTGTTGGTTGCACGAAGTGCAACGAATCGAGATATGAGGCAATACCTATTATGTGGCTATGCGAGTGATTATGTGTTATCGGTTGCACGGAGTGCAGCAAAGTCGTGGATCGTTCATTGCATCGGCAACGAGTCGATATGGTATGATGCGTATTGTATGGCTATGCGGATGGATAGCGATATGTTAAGCGAGATTGAGTAATGACCTTAAGTATCGAGAATGAGTTGTTGCAATAATCGAGATTGAAAGATCGCGGATGCGATTGTACGAGTCGAGTTGGTCGCTAAGTCGAGATCGAGTAGGCGAACGTGTATGTTGGCCATATGTCGCATTGAGCTTTGAATAAGCAAATGTTGCGGGTGTGATCGATATGATCGCCATGACACGGTTAGATTGAATGTGTGTCAAACTTGAGCTAACGTTAGAGCTGGGATCGGAAGGATCGCCATACGGGACGGTTAAGTTGAGATAGAAGTCGGACCTATGCGAAGTGTGATGTCGAGTAATGACTCGATTTTGAGTGGTATATGCAATACCAATTATGCGATCAGTATAGCGAATTATCGTATCGCTAAAGATAGGCTCGATCCTGAGTGGTATATGGATACCACTTAGCGATATCTATGTTAAGCCGGTTGGTGACTTGTGATAGACTTCGTCGAGACGATTATGTTGTTACGATAGGTTTGCCCTCAACGGATGGAGTAGTACCGAGACTCGAGTGGGAATGACTTGAGAGAAGTCGATGCGAGTATGCCTTGAGGAATTGAGTTGAACGATTATGTGCGAAGTCATATCCACGGAGGATACGTCGGGCGAGGATTCGTTAAGCGTAAGTCGAATGATAGGCTGAGCATAGCGAAGGAATGTTAAGTTGAGGAAATAGTCGACCCGGTCGAACTTATGCTGAGTTAGTATAAAGATTTATTCGGAATGAGTTGAATAGGTACGAAGAAATCGTACGAACGAATTTGAGTTAGCGCGAGGAGTCGGTAGCACGATTTGAAAGTGCGAATTAGGGATATGAGAATGGATATGTGAATTTGAAATTGTGTCGCGATGATGTTAAGTAGTTACAACTGGATGAATCTTGATAAGTGCAAGACTTGATTCGTACTCGAGTTCGGATAATGGCAATGATTGCAACGGGTTTGAGCTTATGAGAAAGGAAGATGTTCAAGTTATGCATATCGACGATGGTATTGAGGCGTATCAAAGACGATATGCAATAACTCGGGGATACTCTGATCGAATGAACGAAAATTACGTTGAGCATTGTTGTTGGACGAATAGGATGAAAGTTAAGTTATAGCAATTGGGATGATAACGGTAGGAATACTTCGGGGAATTTGAGAGTCGATGGATGTTACTCGGAAGAAAACGAAAGTGTATGGATTGCTTCGCAGATCACCACTATGCTGACATTCTTGTCTTGAGCGAGTGCAACTCCAGCATCGCATATACGTCACGCCAAATTAGGGCGATCATTCCGCGTGAGCGTTGGTATGGTGATTCATCCAGCGGGGATGATCAAACTTGCAAGGCGTAGCAAATTTGATATAGACTTGTGGTTTGATGCGAAGGTGAAATTGAGGATTGTGCGATATTGTTGACGGTAGTATACGAGTGATTCGAGTAGCAGCGTCGCATCAGTTGCACGGGGGATGGATAAATTGTGGATTGGTAAAGTATGTCGGATTGGGTAAAGTTCCATAGGAAGTGTCGAAATTGATTTGGCTCCACGATAAGTATAGCATGGTTCATTGTAACTGTCCCTCGTTGATGATCTTCAATTATCGAGCGTAGTTTCGGGGCAGGTGACCCTAGAAGACTTGACCGCCAAATCAAGTAAATGTTGAAGTCCCATAGGATGACCCTAAAGAAGTCGCATAAGGAATTTTATTGAGGATAAGGAATGATCGAGTATATGTTGAGGAACGTGCCTAGTATAGTGATACGGTAAGGGGATTGCAAGGATTCTGCAATACACGAGCGAGAGGATAGTGGAACGACCCTAAGAGTTGTGTCGTAGATCGGTTTGAGTAACGATTAGGCTATGTGTGTTGAGCGCGATCTATGTATGAAACGAACTAGTCGGATTGAATCGAAGATTGAGTAAAGGATTCATACTCGGTCGAGAATCAGAGACGAGCATATCGTGAGAGACCTTGGGTCGGAAAGATTATTGCCTTTGAGCATCGTAGACTCAAGTTGACCTCTTACGTGTCGGAAGAGCGCGAGTATGATGTCTGGATAAGTTACCTAGCGGGGGTAGCCCCAGAAGCGAAGTGTAGACAGTCCGAGAACGTGGGTCGTATTAGGATAATTGTACACGAGACTTAGTGCAAATGATAGGCAAAGGAATTTAGACATATTAGACTTATTCCATGTCGTTAAGGCTAAATGTTATGAAAGATTGGATGAAAGACTTGAGTTATATGAGAGATAGGCAAACGGTTGGGCGAACAGGCATTGCAGAGAATTGTTGTGATTGGATGCGCAATGACTTGATGCAATGCGAGTGTTAGATGACAGGCGAGAAACTTATGAGATCGAAGTTATGGTTGAATTAAGTTATGTATAAGATGTTGGAAGATGATCGCATGTTATGGAATACACATACGAGGAGTGTTTTGGGAATAGGCGCTAAGATATGACTAAGTCGAGTACGGACCGATGGATGTTTGAGGATTTAAGTTGAGCTTGATAGTTGTCCCGATATCCTACAACTGAGCTTGGCTGAAATGTATATATTGGTGGGACGCCTAAAATATGTGTATGATCCAAACTAAATTGTATGATTCAACGATAGTAGCACGAGATCGTAAAGCAATCTATGCGAGGCACTTGGATTAAGTGTTGGTTTTGGTTCGAGGACGAACCTTGTTTTGAGTGGTATATTATGTAATGCCCCGTTCCGCAAGGTGCATTACGATGAGTCGTTGACTCGAAGAGTTGTGTTGACCCGATGAGGTATCGATGCAAATCGATGCAAGTGATACGTTGGCCAAGGGTAAGCTTTGAGTCGGTTGGAATCTATGAATGAATCGATGCAAATGATAAGTCCCGTCGAGCAAGTGCTAATGTTAGTTGATCTGGTGTGCAGGCTATGCCTTTATGCTGGGTTACGGATCATGGTATGGGTGCGATAGGCCAAGTCAACCGAGTAGTTCAAAGGAATGGCTAGTTTGAGAGTTAGCTATGCGATCGAGTTATGGAAGCGAGATGCTTCAATCGGCGAAACGGCAAGGCGTATCGGCTTAAGGTGGGCGGGTTCTTGACTTTCTCTCCCTATTCCTTCACGTCTAATAAAATATGTTATGGTATGCGTAAGATGTTATCGAGTTAGCGAGCGTGGCTAGGCGATGAAAGATCTAAATATGCGTTGAACACTAAGGTAGAACATTGAACAATCGAACAGTTGAAGCGACGTGCATCAAGTGTACGAGTCACAGTAGGGAAATGATGGTAGAACATTGAAAGATGATATTGAGATGTGCATCATATGCACGGCTCCGAGAACATTGAACACTAGGCGTAGAACATTGAATACGGCGCTGAGCGTGCCCTCGGGCACTCATGTACGAAAAGACTAAGTAACTACGAAATTAGGCTATGAGAACAACTTACGAATGGTACGCGCTGAATATGAGTATGAGATGTCTAAGCCGTTGGGCGTCGTGCATCAATATGGATGTGTTGGGGCATAACGCCGACGGAGCTCCCCATATGAATGGTGGATTATGTTTATGGCACGGGAAACCGTTTATGGCACGGGAAACCGTTTATGTGCGAGACTATGTTTATGGAATACGAGATCGGTAGGTATGCTATGGATTGTATAATATGGTACGTATTGTATGGTCAATGGACTCGGATGGCCCATGTACGGGTACGGCTTCCCTCGAACGGTTACGCCGGGGCGCCGGGACCGTTCGGCCTAGGAGGGAATTATGTGTGGTATTTATGGTACACAACATTCGGACGGATTGCGACCGTCCAGTGCTGTGATAAGCTATGATATCCGTAAGTTTGTGATCCTTCGAATATTGGGCTAGCAACCCGTATCGAAGCGATCTTAGGCTTACACATATGAGATATCAAGTCCATTACGGTGCGAAACACCGTGACCTTCATATAGATAGGGCCGATGGGCTGAGATGAGAGCTGGGTACAGGCGCAGGGCCTGCCACCCATTATGCATATTTACGTTTATGATTGGTCGGTTTCATGATTCGTATGTTGCTTATGTTAAGTTATAACCACTGCAGGCTAAGGAAAATAGGACGGGATGAGCACGAATCACTATGTTTATGTTTCAGATTACGTCTAAATGTATCTGCTGCAGGAACACGGTTTGGGACACATTTACGATAATGTGCTATGTTTAAGTGTTGCCATGAAATCGATCCTAAGGCTAAATAGAAAGATCACAAATTAAGATGCATGTTTCAACTAATGGATTAAGTGTTTGGTTTGGTACGAGCAGTTCTTGATCAGTGCAAAGCGAGGACGAAAGCACTAATCCCCCACTAGTTTATGTGCAAGTCAGGTTATGATCGGCTCGGGGCGGAGCTTGTCTTGGACATGCCGAGGCATGGAGTCCTTGGCGTTCAAGAGGAGCTTCCGCATAGGCGTTCGGACTTGTGACATGGAGATGTTCAGCCGAAGACTACTTGGTGGCTATAAAGAGACATAATGTATGGAACAATGTAATCTTTGTGAGCTAGAGAGATCATGAGCTTTGTAGCCAATTGGCATATATGTTGGGCTATTAAGAGCCTTTGTAATCCTCAGTTCAAAATCAATAAAAGAGATTCTTATGTTATACTATGTTTTCCTTTCGCTGCTTATGTTATCGATTTGAGATAGTTCTATGTGAACCTGTTATCTTGCCTTGCACGAGCGCAATTCCAGGCTCGTGCGGCATCACGCCCCAGTGAGGACGATGATTCGGGTAAAATCTAGCATGGACGAGCGATTTTCCGGATCGGGGCGTGACACACCTAGTGGAACGTCGATCGATGCGCCCACTCAACATTCTATCACCTGTCAAGAACATTAAATGCTGAAGTCTGACAGAGTTGGCAGTACGTCCCCCGAGGACTGAACAGTTGACAGCTTTTGCAGAAGATGAAGCGTCGCCGACGTCAGCATCATCATTTCTCCCCTCCGACGGTTACAAGCCACGTGGCCGCCCAACCTTCTCGCATGCGCCTCCGCAGCCATGCGCCCAAAGCTCTGCATGCGCCTCAAAAGCCATGCACCTCAGACTTTTCTCTGATCCCTAAAGACAGAAGTAAAGTCACTACTGAAGCTCTGCATGCGCCTCAAAAGTCATGCACCTCAGACTTTTCTCTGATCCCTAAAGACAGAAGTAAAGTCACTACTGAAGCCTCGCATGCACCTCAAAAGCCATACGCCCCGAATGGTTCGTGACTCCCAAAGGTTACGAGCCAAAGTCTCCTCATGTGCCCAATCCCAGGCGTATCCTACCAGATCATTCTCTACCAAATCCAAGATCTCCGAGCCATGGGCCTACGACACGTGTCCTTTGACTCGATTCACCCAAGATCTCAGCAACAGAAAGATTCTTCCCCCTGCTACATACCAGCCCACAACAGTAGCATGAAGAATTAAACTCCTCAATCAGGGCGCATCGTCCATGCGCCTCCATCAACAATCACCACGTGGCGTCCCCACGTCCAGGCACATCCTACATATGCGCGCATGAGCAGCCAGCCTGCAGACTATAAATAGAGGGATTATTTCCTTCTTCCAGACACGAACATACATAGACAGACAGAGACATCGCACAACCACCGAGGCAGATACAGACACTCAACGTCTTCTTCCTCCTCGCAAGCTCCAGCACCCAGAGCAACTCAGACCTTCAGAGAACCGATAACCGTCGTCAGATCGTCAACGGAGTCAACGTATTACCACTCGCTCCATCGACACAAGGGACCCAGATAAACAAAAGTGTACTCCTAGGACTACGTCTAAGTTCTACATTGTAACACTGTTCTGTTTGTATTAAAATTTCATCAAAAGATTTTAATGGCAAACAGCACACATCTTTTCGAACACCGTTGGGGGCATACTGCTATACGGTGATGCCCTTCAGATTAAAGAATACAGGGACGACATACCAGCGAGCCATGAATATAATTTTTTACGATCATTTGCGTAAAACTGTGGAGTGCTACGTAGACGATATCGCAAGCAAAAGTCATCTCAAGGGCAACCACCTCCAAGACTTGAGAATGGTGTTCGAACTAATACGTGCATACCAACTCAAGTTGAATCCAACCAAGTCTTTCCTGGGAGTCTCCAGCGGCAAGTTTTTTGGTTTCGTCATCACTTCAAAGGGTATATATCTGGACCCGAAGAAAGTAAAGGCTATTCTTGACATGCATCCCCCAAGAAACTTCAAAGAGCTACACAGACTACAAGGAAGGCTAGCCTACATCAGACGATTCATTTCAAACCTCTCTGGAAGGTGTCAATCGTTCACCCAGCTCATGAAGAAAGGTGTATCTTTCGTCTGGACTGAACAATGTCAACGTGCGTTCGACGACATCAAGGCGTATCTTACAAGCCCTCCAGTATTGGTAGCTCTAATAATGGGGAAGTCCTTCTTACTATATGTCTGCGCTATGGACCATTCTCTTGGTGCCCTCTTAGCTCAGAAGAATGAAGGCGGCCATGAGCAGGCAATCTACTACCTCAGTCGTACAATGGTGGGTGCCGGACACAGATACACACCGGTAAAGAAGGAATGCCTTGCTCTAGTATTTGCCATCCAGAAGACATGCCACTACGTGTCTGGGCAGACTATCCACATCATATCTAAAGTCAACCCTCTCAGAATACTCATGACTAAATTGGGTTCTCACATTTCCATTTAGCTACATGGGCAATGCTGTTGACTCCATATTATATGATCTCCGTCCCTCAAAAGGCAGTAAAAGGCCAAGCATTAGCTGATTTTCTAGCAGCTCATCTGGTGCCGGAGTCGTCCAAACTCTACAACGAAATCCCCGACGAAGTGGTGGAGTCTAACACTACAACTAAAGAAATCCCTATTTGGCAAATATTCTTTGATGGCGCATCAAGAACAGGGCCCAAAGGAAACATCATGGCTGGAGTAGGTATCGTGCTCGTGTCACTTGATCAACTGGTTATACATTATGCATATTCTCTCGTGGAACCATACACCAACAATGTGGCCAAATATAATGCCCTAATAATCGGCCTACAACTGGTGAAGCAACTGGGAGTTGACTATCTAGAGGCTTACGGCGATTCCAAGCTAATAGTTAGTCAGGTCCGAGGGGATTACGAAGTTCGCTACGAAGATCTCATCCCTTACCACAGAGCAACAATCGAGTTGGCGTCTACTTTTACTGGATTCTTCATCGAGCACGTACCTCGACTACAGAATATAGAAGCAGATGCTCTAGCCGGTCTCGCTGCTTCCTTGATCATTCCTATCAATACCAGCAGTCGATCACAGTGTCTAGTCGAGAACTACTATGTGTGAAAGATGCCTTGCATATTCATCACAGTTATGCAGCGGAAACAAACGTCGATGCTAAAGACTGGAGATTTTCCTTCATAGACTACGCTGTCTATGGAATCCTCCCCGAGGATCCGAAGGAAGCAGTATCCATCCAAAGGCGATCTCTCAAATTTTACTACGACACATCTACCAAGATGTTGTACCGACGCTCTTACGACAGGCTACTGTTACGATGCTTATCAGACACAGAAGCCAAACATGCACTCCGGAGGCACACGATGGAGTTTGTGGTACACATCAACCAGGCACCAAATTATAAGATCGTCTCAAACGAATGGGTTATTACTGGCCCACAATGATAGTGGATGCTGTTGAATATGCAAAGAGTTGTAGAGCTTGTCATTCCACGCCGATTTCATTCATCAACTTCGAAGTTTCTACACCCGACGGCAGCATCTTGGCCATTTGAAGCTGGGGCATGGACGTCATAGGACCAATCATCCCGCCATCCTCCAAGGGACATCAGTTCCTAGCCATAACCGATTACTTCTCCAAATAGGCGAAAGCTATACCGCTCATCGAAGTAAAGACGTCAAACGTGATCAGTTTCATCAAACATCACGTCATCTACCGCTTCGGCCTACCTTGCAGGATCATCCATGATAATGTTCCACAGTTCGCAAGCCATGCATTTTATCGGTTCTGCGATAAGAATCGAATCCAGAACGTAGCCTCTAGCCTATAATCCAGCGGCTAACGGGCTAGCAGAAGCCTTCAACAAAACCATTATAAAACTTCTCAAGAAGTTCGTGCCTTCAAACAAGTGCGATTGGAACGAGAAGCTCGGTGAATGTCTATGGGCCTATCGTACAACGGTCCGGACTCCAACAGGCAGTGCGCCATTCTCTTTGGTTTATGGAAGCGAAGCAGCTCTTCCCATAGAAATCCAGATTCTTCTTTCGGGTAGCCCTAGCCAGCGAGCTGACTACTGAAGAAGGCTACCGTCTGCGACTCCAAGAGCTCGAAGCGCTAAACAAAATCGACATACCGACGGATACCTATCTAGACCGATGGTATACCGATTCAGTTAAGTTAAAAATCCAACGGTCGGATTTTGAACATGTAATGATCCTAACGGCTATATTTCTAGCCGTTGTAATTCCAGACCGGTATTCCGACGGTATACCGGTTCGTGCCGACGGTATACCGATCGCTGACTGAAAAGTTGCCTTTGAGCTCTTTTCAATACTTTGGTTATAAATAGCCTTGAACCCATTCATTCAAGGTTGATGTTTTGAGCCTAAAAATTTCTAAACCACCAATGCCTATCCACAAACAACTCTACAAAGCTTTCATTTTCCATCCATAAATTGTGTTAGAGTTATTGAGTTGAAAAGTAAGATCTTCATCTTGTTGTATAAGAAAATCAAAATCTATTGTGAAAGGTTGAAGTTAGAGAATTTTCGGATCCAAACTCTCGGTTGAAGTTGCAGAGGATCTAAACTCTCGGTTGAAGTTGGAGAGTCTTTGTATCCAAACTCTCGGTTGAAGTCGGAGAGGCCTTCGGACTAAAGCTCTCGTGTAAGAAGTTGGCGAGTTCTTCGGATCCAAACTCGTGTTGAAGTTGACGAGTTCTTCAGATCCAAACTCGTATGTAACTATTTACTCAAATAGTGGATTAAAGTCGAAGAGAGTTCCGGGACTGGAGTGCCCCTTGGAAGAATACCAAGATATCATGTGTCGGTATTGTTGTTGCTTCTCTTGCACTTATTTTGTTTTAAATTACCCATTAGCGTGTGCTAAGTGCTTGATTAGTTAGCTTGACCCTATTCACCCCCCTCTAGGGTTACTACAATTGGTATCAGAGCAAGGACTCTATTGTTAGGCTTAACATCCTTAGAGTAGATCCTTGTTAATTTTTTATGGCATCGTATTCCTCCTCCTCCGATAAAGAGGGTTTACTTCTAGTAGCATGGACAATCATGTTTCTTCTAATGCAAGAAATGCTCTAAGTGGAAAGCCATGGCTAGACAATCCTTAGAGATTCTTGATAACCTTCATTTTACAAATGAAGAATTTTCTGAAAAGGTTGTTCATTTAGAAGAAGCTAATGAGTTATTGAGAAATAAAAATAATGATTTATTATCTAGATTCTCAAAACTCATCAGTGTTTCTTTAAAGAGTTTGAATGAGGCTTTAATCTTGAAAATCAAATCTCTTTCCTCATCAAGAAGATCTTAAGAGGCAAACACATGAGCTAAATCATTTGCATATTCTTCTATTGATCTTTAAAGAAACAAAATGATAATTTTATTTTAGAATTGCTTTATTTGAAAAAAATTATGCTTTAAATGCTAAATTTGATTCTCTTACTTATTTGTATGATGATTTGCTATTAGAACATGATATTCTTAAGACCAAATTCATGCATGCTTACTCTAGAAATATTCATCATTCTAGTATGTCACATGTTCATAATCATACTCATTCTTATACATGTGCACACACTAGTATTAGGTGCTTCTATTGCTCTCGCATTGGACACATGAGCTTAACCTGTCCTATTCGTAGGAGTTTTTCTACCAATGCTAGAGTAAATAGTATATGGGTCCCTAAAGCTAATAAATGTGGATCCAAGTTTATTTGGATACTAAAGTCTTCGCCTAATGTTGTATGTGGAGCTTCTTATATCGGGACATAGCACCGAGAGCGTGTGGTGGTTACAAGCTCAAAGGTCATCTTCCAAGCAATTGCACCAACACAAGCGTGGCCACTAGAGCCACTTTGGTAACATGCTAAACGATTATCTTTAAATTATTTATATTTATAGAATCTAGCATGTTTCTCTTGATGTCTTGCTGCTAGCTCACATTGATATCCTTTAGTTGCCTTTTATATAAATCAATGTGAGATATAATACTAGCATGCTTAGCTAATTTTCTTATTAATTCTTTTATCTAGCATGACTAGTTACTCAGCTTAAATGATTAGTTCACACTATGTAGTTTAACACTCATTTTCTATTGTGTGACAATTTATATATATGCTCGTTATTCTTAATCTTTATTTATAAAGCATGCATATCACTCTAGTCCATAGGAGCTTGGTTTTGATTTAAGTTAATATGATTTTAACTCTTCGTCTTTAAAGTTTTTGAGATAGTTATTTTTTCTGTCGATTTGTTTTTTAATATGTCATATTTATATTAATCGGTATTTGTGCATATATGTGTTTAGCACAAGCTTCTTATCACTTGACAAGTATACACTTATACTTCCATTTTAACCTTGTGCTTATATAATTATTATTATGATCTCATATTTTATTTTGATTAAACCTCTTATGAATCAATTATCACTTTGCCTAATAAAGCTTATTTATATGTGTTTTGAATTTATGATAGTTTTTTAAACATTCATTAAGGATACATGACTATATTCATTAAATTTTCATTTACATGTAGATTATGTATTTCTTATGTTGATATATTTTTGTATAAATATCTTTATGTGGGCATATGAGTTAAGCTAAAATTTTATATTGACTTGAAGAGTATTTAATTATACTTGTTACCTTCAAACTTGTGCTTATCTCATACTTTAGCTATTGATTCCTTTGACCAAATTTGTGCTTCTTGAATCAATTAGCTTCTTCCTTAAAGTCTTCTTTTGCTGATATCTTCTTGAATTTTTGGTTGGCATTATGGATACATGTTCTTAATTGATTTTTGATCTTTTCATGTATGCCTATTCGTGATATATATAGTTTCATATATATAAATGATTCTTAACTTTTGATATTTATTTGTTTATATATACCCTTAAGTTAGGATGTTGAGAGAAAATATTTATTAATGTCTTGCTCATGACTAATTATGGATGTTCTATTAAGGATCACAAAGTTTTGTACTTTACCTTGCATGTTAAATTTACCTCCTTAATTAGTGCATATTTTCTAGTTTGTATCTTTATAATTTACTATGATGCACTATAAAAGCTCTTTGAAAAATGTACTTCTTGATATCTTTAGCACATCTAGCTTTCTTGATCTTAATAATCTTTCATTGTTCATTCCTTGGATACTATGCTTTCTTAAAATTATTGTTGCCCAATGATGTTTTTGTAGCACATGAGAATACATGTAATTGTTACATCATATTTTCATGAATTTAGCTACTATGGTTTGAGCTTTTATGTTGAGATCTTCTATTTCTAGAGAATACGCTTATGTCATAATGGCTATAATATTTTGTATTCTCTAGATCGATCTATTATTTCATTATCCTGGACCAATCTCAATACTTGGCAAAGAGATTTATTTTATTATTTTTATGAATATCTTTTCAGCCATATTTTGATAAGAGTTAGTTCTTTTTGTTTTACTATCTTCTTGCTCTTATCATTACTTAGTAAAGAGTCTATAAATTATTTTGATCATTCATAATGTATGCCCTTAATTGTGAACTCTATGCTTAAGCAAGTATCTTTAGTGTTTGTGACTTAAGATTTAATGAGCACTTTATCTTGTTAATGACTTACCTCATTAATCTTAATTAGTTATGTAGCTTGCTTAGTTATGATATATTGTTAAGCTATATAATCTATGTTCACATTCACTCTTCTAGCTATTTTTTTTTCCTTTTCAATCTATATATGATATGCTAGTTTCCAAAAACAAGATGTATAAATTCTTGATGTAATTTGTATTCCATTTTAGATACGTATGTCTAGTTCTCTAAAACTAGTTTGACAAACATTTGATTTGATCTTGTTTTTCAAAAGAGGTTTGTGTTTCTTACTTTAACTTTCTTCCATACTAGTCATTAGTATCTCTTAAAAAAATTTCATTCTGAGTCATAATTTTATCGTATTATCATTTACATCTCTTTTTGATCATATTTGCAATCATTTAAATAAAATGACTCTTTTCTATATTTTTTATTGATTTATGAGATTTTATCATAACTATGGATTTGGGATTTTCTTTATGAGATTTGTTGGATCATGTTCAATTTGTTTATTTTTATTGATAAAAGATCCTAATGGTTGAGTAGTCCTATATTATCTTACTATGTGATTATCAAACTAATTTATTACTCTACTTTGACTACTCATGGATTTTCACATATGGGCCTTTGCTATTTGAACTTTATGGATTATTATTTACCATTAGCAAGGTTTGGATTTTACCCGTTGATGGGTACATATATGGTGAAACATACCTAGTCCATGTAAAATAATAAATTGGTTGATTCTTTCTTAATTAGATAATCATGGACATGATATTTGAGTTTTTTTTATTTTATTTTTGAGCAATATTCTGTCTATCATCATGATTGTTCTTAATTGACTTTGTTCTTTTTTATGATGACATTTTCTCAAAGGATAACATACATTGATCTATCATATTTAAATATGAGATCCTTCTATATAGATTAATGTATGCCATCTTTTGATTATACGTGCTTAATTGGAATATTTTCTAATTTTTCATCTTTAGCGGCTATTAATTGGATATCTCTTCTTGACTAAAGATGATATTATTCATCTTTTGACGATATTGCAGCCTTATATGCATTGAGCAAAGGAGAAAAATCCATAGTCGATTTACCCTCAAATCCTTTAGTTATATATTTTATGCTATAAGTGCTTTGGAACTAGACGCATATTTTGAGGGGGCAAATCAATTGATTCAATTCATTATACCCCGTAATATGTCGTATACCTAGATCATCATGGACCCATATTTTCTTCTATTTCATATCCTATTGATTGAGGTCATGATATTTTTATTTGTGAAGGATTATGAGAGTGTATGCAAGTGTCTTTATTATTTATCTCTCTCTTTTATATGGATTAAAAAAGTCATCTTGTTAATATTAACTTCCATATCTTATCTTGATGACTATTGTGCTTTCATTGTTTTGGCATTCTTTATATGCTTAATTGATTTGGCTTTTCTTATTGAGGACTTACCTAAAAGTCTTGTTTATCTATATTGGTAATACTTTGAGGGGGAGCATTCAAGTCGATTGAATGTCTCTTTCTCAAGTATTTTTCTCCTTTACCTTCATGTTTATCTGAATGATATTCATATAGCATGATAAGGTAATTGAGTTCAAATGCATTAACTTGGGTAAGCAAATAGATTTTATAAATAAAGAGAATATTTATATCAGTTGCTCTATTTCACTGATCATTCATTATTTGTTCCACTATTTATTTTGGACAATTGACTTTAAATGGCTTTTTGATCAATATTTCAAGTTTATATTTCAATTGGTATTAAGTTTATATCTTCCAACTATCTCAATTAGTTTTTTTATATCAATTACTTTGCAATTATCTAATCCTCATGGGTTTTTAATTGAAATCCTTGATTGAAATCTTTTATTTCAATTGGTATATTGCTTCCTTCCAAAACATATAATATTATATTTTAGAGTTTCTTTCTTGGATTTCAAGTTGGTAAAACTATTTATTGACTGTTTTCAATTTTATTTGTTTTACCAACTATATTGTGTTTTGACATGCTACTTTTAAAAATTTGATGTTCTACATTGGCAATGTAGCTTTATAAACTTGTCATTACACCATTCTCCCATTGTTTTTCATTAGTATATCTTGATCATGATTGTCTATGACTTCCCCATGCTCTGATTCTATGCTTGAGAATGATTTTATTTTATCTCTTAAGTATATCTTGATCATGATTTCATTAGTATATCTTGATCTGATTTCATTAGTATATCTTGATCATGATTGTCATGATTGTCTATGACTTCCCCATTATGGAAGAGCTTATTTTTTATCATGTCAAAAGGGAGAAGTAAGTTTAAGTGGTGTAAAGTAATCTAAGTGGTATGCTTTTAGTGATATTGCTTATGTCTTTTGTATATTAGTGATACATGCATCTATTATGTCCGTACTAAACTTAACCGATTTGCCATAATCAAAAAGGGAAAGATTTGGCCCAATGATTGTATCATATTTTTGAATATGGTTAATCTGTTAAGTTTAGCATTTCATTATCACTAATCTTTATACTATCACTATAGCATTTCTACTTATACTTATACCTTTGGTGATATGTGTTTATTGTTCTACATATTAGTGATATGAGTTTTCATTATATATCTTAAATTTACTTGAGTTACCAAAATCAAAACTATGTTTTGATTATGGTTATTCAATTAAGTTTAACATTATGATATCATTAATATTTATGCTACCACTATTGCTCTTATACTTAAACTTAGCATTGTCCTATTGTGCTTTATCTTATCATATTTGCTACATGTATATTGCTTTGTTCGTCTAACATGTACATGCAGAAAAGCAATAAGCAAGATCAATGTGGACATATGCAATGAAGAAATTATGGTGGGCCAAAGACGACGGATCCCACAAGATTTCTCTGAACCACTCGACGATATCTCCGGAACCACGCACTCGGGGGTTCCGCTGCCCGGTCAGCAGACGAGGGTCGAGGGGGCAGCGCCCCTCGTCGGATGTTTGGGGGCGAAGGCCCCGAAAGGTATTCAGTTTTCACAAACTAGATATCTTTGGACAGTGTTGTCAAGGAAGAAGCGAACATCTATCAAGGAAAGAAGACATGCCATGCCATCATCATTGCAAGACTCTATAGAAGCCTGCACCTGCTACAGTATTTCTGGAGTCTGTAATGAGTCTTAGAAAAATTGTAAACACAAGAAATAGATGACAAAATCGAAAGCTAGGATAGAAATTAGCCCAGGATCATTTTCGGATGAAAATCGGTATACCGGTATACCGATCTATACCGGTATACCGATTTATGTTCCCAAAAAGTTTCTGTCTACAAAATCGACATACCGACGAAATACCGATCTATACCGACGGTATACCGATTCAGTAACCTTGAAAATCCAACGGTTGGATTTCGAACATTTAATAATCCCAACGGCTATATTTCTAGCCATTGCAATTCCAGACCGGTATTTCGACGGTATACCGGTTCGTGCCGACGGTATACCGATCGCTGACTGAAAAGTTGCCTTTGAGTTCTTTTCAATGCTTTGGTTATAAATAGCCTTGAACCTATTCATTCAAGGTTGATGCTTTGAGCCTAAAAATTTCTAAACCACCAAAGCCTATCCACAAACAACTCTACAAAGCTTTCATTTGTCATCTACAAATTGTGTTAGAGTTATTGAGTTAAAAGTAAGATCTTCATTTTGTTGTATAAAAGATCAAAACCTATTGTGAAAGGTTGAAGTTAGAGAGTCTTCGGATCCAAACTCTCGATTGAAGTTGGAGAGTTTTCGGATTCAAACTCTCGGTTGAAGTTGGAGAGTCTTCGTATCCAAACTCTCTGTTGAAGTCGGAGAGGCCTTCGGACTAAAGCTCTCATGTAAGAAGTTGGCGAGTTCTTCGGATCCAAACTCGTGTTGAAGTTGATGAGTTCTTTGGATCCAAACTCATTTATAACTATTTACTCAAATAGTGGATTAAAGCCGGAGAGAGTTCCGGGACTGGAGTGCCCCTTGGGAGGATACCAGGTATATCGTGTGTCGGTATTGTTGTTGCTTCTTCTCTTGCACTTATTTTTTTAAAATTGCCCATTAGCGTGTGCTAAGTACTTGATTAGTTAGCTTGACCCTATTCACCCCCCCCCTAGGGTTACTACAGTGTGACTCGCAGGTTAGCTTCAGGAATCAAGGTACAGATAACTACTAACCCTCGCCCCTAGCATAGACTCGCAGGTTAGCTTCAAGAATTCATGGTTCAGCAGTTTCGCTATGACTTACTCATCCTATGACATGATACGACTCAATCGAAGTACAGGTGACGACACGACATGACCCAGTCAAGATACACGGGAGAACAGATCCAATATGAACTACAAAGCTAACTATGAACAAGGACTATATCTATACTAGCATGCATGATATACAAATCACATGTAAATAATCAACTTATAAAACTAGATAATAATAAGAATATGCATGTAAATAAACTGTAGAGGGATGCAATGTATACTTGCTGGTGGTAGCACGAAGAACCAACAATATACCGTCAACTAATAAGCCATAAAGTCCAAATCTCACAACTGTCTCGGAAAGCTGAAATAGACATTACCAAAAATTTTAGAATAGTCAAATTAGCTAGGATTGCCTGTCCTCAAGCTCAATTCTAGACACAGGGGCAAAACGTAATTTTGGGTCAAAATGGTGTCCGTCGTTGGACCCGCTTTGCACCGAAAAGCGTGCCAGGGTCAATGGTCTCTAAAGTTGTCAAACTATATGCCTACGGATTCGTTTTGATGATACGAACCCAACCGTATGTCCAAAATTGGATTCTAGTGGGGTGCACAAAATTGCCCGTTGAGTCGGATCGTGGGGCCCGCAAAACGACGATCCGATCAACAGTCTCATAATTGGACCAAACTTGCCATACAGGACCAAAAAATGATACAGTCCCGTTGGCGCAAGTTTCGTCTTAATCTGACGAACGTGAACAACGTATTTGAGAAATTTGCAAAGTGGTCGATACGGTGAATTTCGACGGATACGCATCAAATTTGTCGCGTACGCGTAACCAATTTGAATTCCGTCGAAGCCCACACGTCCGTGAAGTCGATACGCACCTTTCTATGCTTTCGGTTCGTGACCATGTTGCCCGGTTTGGCGGAACGCACGTCATATCGAAGAGTTTTATTGAAAATTCACAATTTTTGTCAATATTTGAGATCCGATTTCTCGGCGCGTAGTCAATAAAATCGAGTTCTGTAAATTGGGTTGCAGGGCCCTATAGGTTGTGTAGGACTACCTTTAATTAGTTTTCAAAAATCCTTTTGTTTGGTTTATAAACTGCCTTCCAATCGAGGAGTTGGACTGTCCTATATGTTCTGTTTTCGATCAGTTATTTGATCGACTTCGTATCAATTTTCTGGGATTTCTACTATGATAGAATAAAATCCATCTAAAGGGGTTTGAAGAGGGTCTAGTAGGCTTTCTGTAACAATTTACGGATCGAAAATCGGAAGAATATACAGGGAGAAATCATACCTCAAAATGATCAATAATTCGCTATTATTGCAGCTGTTGTCAGTCCGATGTGCTCGCGAGCGGCCTTGCTGCGGCTCATAGCTGCACACGGAGGCCAGGAAAGGGTCGTCCAGGTGCTAGGGGTGGTGCGCAGGGTTAGGGTTTATACGTGAAACTTTCTCTAGATCTCTTTATCCCGAATATATACATGTTCGGTTCAAATGCTTGGGGTCGGCTGATGCTGAGTTTGGAAGAGGCTATATGGGCCGGGCTGTGCAATCACAAGGGGTCAAGCCTTGGGCCTGGTCGGGCTGGGACTTCCCTTCTTGTTCTTCTTCTTATTATTAGTGTTATTGTGAAAAAGGATGGGGTTAAGAAGAGCCTGATGAAACTGAATTTGCAGTGAAGCATCAATTTATATTCAGTAATACCATCATCAATATCATCATCAAGAATCAGAGAAGAGGCTTAGAAGATTTACTTTGTTTCATTACCATGAGCAAATATCTCACTACCACCTCCTCTGCGATCATCCCTCGTACCTCGCCATTGGCAAAGGAGAGAAGGCGGTTGCGGTTACTTGGCCTAAAACAACACAATCTTGAGTTCAAATCATTAGTGTGTGAGGATATATATATCAAAAATCCTAGAGGAACTCATGAGTTCTTATTTGAGTTTCTATAGTCAACTCTCTCTCTAACTATATGTATCCATACATAGATACTCTAATTAATACAAAATCTAAAAATACTTTTATTAACCATTCTCATTATGCAAATGTAAAATATTATTATAAATAGTAATATTGTATATATAAGATACCTATATTTATAACATTCTAAAAATCACTATTTAATTCAAATAAAAAAATATTCCAAAATTTTCCGGGAAGAGGAGTTACAAATCTACCACCTTAAAAATAATTTCGACCTCGAAATTCTAATTCATAACTATTCCTTAAAATTCAAAAATAAGTCCACTCTTACCTTAATCTCCTCAAATTTTAATTTCTCACGATATCGTATATTTTTCCTAACCATTTTGTAACTACAAACCTCGAGGACTTCTACCCACCTTTGATCATACTACTCCCTCAAAGGTAGGTCACTAAAACTTTAAAACCTTCCATCTAGTTGCTAGAATCATCACTCATAGATATCTAAGACATATGGCATCTATAATCCCCCCATATCTATCAAACAACCAAAATTAAATAATCAAGCAATCTTATACTATAACTTAAGAATTTTTGATAAATTCTAGGCAACATGATCATTCATCACCCCGAAATACGAAGGGACGAGAATCAATGGTACAAAACAAGGGAGAATAATCGAGAAAAAAATGAAATTTCAAGGGCGTAGAGAAATTTTCTAGGAGAATTTTCAAGACAGTGTGGATTGAGATTCCTAAGGTTTAGTCATAGTCGCTGGCTCATATCAGTACAGTTACGTAACCGAACGATATGCTCTGACCTGCATGGGCCACCAAAAAACTTGTCACGACCTGCACCCGCTTTTCGAACGCAAGCTCGTGAGTAAGCCAGCTACATATCGAGTGGACTCCAACCCGACTCGAATACGTAAAAGCTGTCAAGAGCATGGTAAACTGCCAACTCATGGTAAGGCAAAACTATATCTCAAATCTACAAGAGTAATATAAACACGAATGAACACTATAGGTCATGGTCTGCAGCCCACTAGCATATATGTCCGATAAGACTCCAAGGAAAAATAATGTGAGTCTATAAACTAGGCTAACAAGCAGGATATCTCATGATAAGGAATGACAGCACGAGAAGACAATAAACATAATATCAATACCTGAATCCTGCAAGTATATCGTAATCATCCACCATCCTGCTCTGCTAACTAAATCCATGTAATCGCTAAACCTGAAGAGATCATCGTCCTTAGGGGACATAGCAAGATACATAAAAATATGCCTATCTAGCAGTTTATTATGCAATAAAGAAAATACAGGATATAAATGGAAAAAGGCCAATCAACATGAAAATATGACTATACGACTGGGGAAACCACTACGCATAAACGAACTGCTAGGAGAAACAAGAGAACACAATGTCACGATGTCAACGGATAACCAATCAAATACTAAAACCCTCGCCCCTAGTGTGGACTCGCAGGTTTGAACAACTACTAACCCTTGCCCCTGGTGTGGACTCGCAGGTTAGCTTCAAGAATCACCCTCGCCCCTAATGTGGACTCGCAGGTGTGGACAGATAACTACTAACCCTCACCCTTAGGGTGACTCGCAGGTTAGCTTCAGGAATCAAGGTACAGATAACTACTAACCCTCGCCCCTAGTGTGGACTCGCAGGTTAGCTTCAAGAATTCAAGGTTCAGCAGTTCCGCTATGACTTACTTATCCTATACACGATACGACTTAGTCGAAGCATAGGTGACGACACGATATGACCCAGTCAAGATATACGGGAAAAGAGATCCAATATGAACTACAAAGCTAACTATGAACAAGGACTACATCTATACTAGCAGCATGATATAGAAAACACATGTAAATAATCAACTAGTAAAACCGATAAAAATAAGAATATGCATGTAAATAACTATAGAGGAAGGCAAGGGCCTGGTGGTAGCACGAAGAACCAATATACCGTCAACTAGTAAGCCATAAAGTCCAAATCTCACAACTCTCTCCGAAAGCTGAAATAGACATTACCAACATTTTTAGAATAGTCAAATTAACTAGAATTACCTGTCCTTAAGTACAATTCTGGACACAGGAGTAAAACGGTAATTTTGGGTCAAAACGGTATCCGTCGTTGGACCCGCTTTGCACCGAAAGCGTGCAGGATCAATGATCTCTAAAGTCATCAACCTACATGTCTACGGATTCGTTTTGATGATACGAACCCAACTGTATGTTCAAAGTTGGATTCGGCGGCCTTGCACAAAATTGCCCGTTGAATCAGATTGTGGGGCCCGCAAAACGGCGATCCGATCAACTGTCTCAGAATCGGACCAAACTTGGCATACATGATCAGAAAAATGATACGGTCCCGTTGGCATAAGTTTTGTCTCTATCTGATGAACGTGCAAAATGTATTTGAGAAATTTACAAATTGGCCGATACGGTGAATTTCGACGGATACGTATCAAATTTGTCGCGTACGCGCAACCAATTTAATTCCGTCAAAGCCCACACGTCCACGAAGTCGATACGCACCTTTCGACACTTTTGGTTCGTGACCACGTCGTTCGGTTTGGCGGGACGCACGTCGTATCGGAGAGTTTTATTAAAAATTCACAGTTTTGAAAATGGGTTT
>JANAVB010037419.1:8136758-8226758 GCA_029216955.1 Iris pallida | reverse complement strand
AATCTTGTAAATCCTGAAACTGCATTCAGCCTGGCCGTCGGGGACACCTTGTGGCGTAACGACAATTTTGACCCTTTCTGACCTCCCGTGATGCTCCACGAATATTTTTGTGAAGATAACGTGACCCTCTACAATCTTATCAAAGACTCACACGTCACAATCCATTCTAGTACACCAAAATAGTCCTACAGTCAGCCAATTTCAATAGCACAATTTTATGCGAACTAGTAGGTTAGCATCTTCCTCGATGGTATAATCTACTTTTTCTCATCTATTTCTCTTGAAACCAAAACTAATATATAGCCCTATGTGTCTACTTTGATCCAATTGCTAACTCACACTGTTTACTTGGTTTGGTCGTAGCGTCCGTTGTACTAAAGTTGGTCAAGATTTGACCAATTTTGGTGCGGGGATCTTTTCGACAACTTTGAGCCCGTTTGATTCGAACAAATTATTGGTAGTGTCTCTAACATAACTCTTAATAATCTAGTCATGTTTCTCATTTAATTTGCAACTAATTCATGTGTTCATGGCATCGTTTCCATGTACTAGTTTTTTCGGACACAAAAATCTACCGTAACCCGACTACTAGATCTCTAACTTCATAAGAGTTTAATATAATTTAAATCTGATTAGTTAATATGGAAAATAATATTTTCTATAATTTATTTTGATTGTTTTTAGAATAATATTTTCTATATTTTTATGTTGATTCATTTTCAAATTGGAACCCGTATGGCATAGTTGTGGATTTTTTAACTAGTTTGTGTTGGACTTTGTTTTTCCTAAAATATTTATATATAAAAATATTCAAAAATAAATGTTTATTTTCCCAAAAATAAATGGGATTTAAATATTATTTTACTAAAACAATATGGTGTCATATTAGTAGTGTTTATGGTATATAAAAAAAAAAATATAATATATATATATATATTACTATATCTAATATATATATCTATATATATATTAATATATATATAATATCTATATATATCTAATATTAAAATATATATATATATATATATATATATATAGATTTACTAAAAAAATATATAATATATATATATTATATATATATTTATATATATATATATATATCTATTATATATATATATATAATATATATTTTACTATACATAGGTACAACTAGTCAATATTATATATTTTACTAAACAATATATATATATCTATATATATAATATTATATAAAAAAAATATATCTATATATAATATATTGTTAAGTGTTTTTATGGTTCTTGACTAGTTGTACCTATGTATAGTATGTTATCAGTTTTCTGTAATTTTTACATCAATTCTTATTATTTCTCAAATTACTTAGATTTATTATAATTTAAATGTATTAGTTTTATATTTATTTGGTTTCAATTTAATTGACAAGTTGGTTTATCAAGCCAATAAGTTGATATACTTAGTCAAAGTGTATTTTTATATAATATTATTATTAAATATTACTAATAAATTTTTAAGAAATATTACAAAATTTATGATTATTATTTTAGTTTAAAAAAATACTACTTTATCTAATAGCATTATATTGTCTATAGAACAGTTAGAGTATGTATATTTACTTGTGTACGCCCCAGTCCCAAAATACGTAGGATTAGGAACTAGACATGCCAGTTGTATACATACGAAGTATGCTCCAATATATGGATTCCTCGTATGTATACATAAGCTGTAAATACAATAAAACCAGGCTAACTAATCTCATCCATAAAATAAGGGAATAAAGGATATCATATAAGGAATGGTCTTAATACAATATGTTGGGTGGAACACATCCACTACATCCAAATAAAAAAAAGAAGTACATGATATAAAAAATATTTGACGAAGGTAGCAATATATATCCAAGACAACGTCATCTTCGAATAAATGGAGAAGCCATGACCTCGGCTAGAATACCTGCGGAAGACATGAATACACCCTGGGGAGATAACCAGGTCCTCAGAGGACGTAACAAGATACAAAATATCATGCCATATAAACTGAATATTCTGCTCAACAATAATAGTAAGGTCGGATCATAACATGGTCCAATACCTCACTATTTGAATTAGCGTACCATCCCCCCAACCAAACAAGGACAAGAGATGGCACACTAACCCACGATGAAGTATCTTCCCAAGTCACGAATCCAATATGGTATTCGGACCCCAACAAGGTTTAATACCTTTTCATCGGAGCAGTGAGCCACACCTACAACCAAACAAGGACAAGATGTGACAAACTAGTCCGCGACAAGTTATTATTCCAAGCCACGATCAGATATAAGTACCCAAACCAAATGTACTCATACCTAACGGATAAGGGTGCCTAACCAATCTAAGAGAATATAGTTTTAAGAACATCCTTCAACGCATGGGCCCTGGCTAAAAATGGGATCGGCATGGTTCCCCCTTGGGGCACCAGAGGCCCTATCAATAAGAGCATAACATTCCGCGGAATGCCAGTGGCCGTCAGTAATCATGGGTAATCTCACCCGCATCTCCGACGGAACTCACAAGTTACAAAAGGGAAAGTGCATAGTAGCCCATACGCTAAGGTATTGTCCTCCTCGCCTAAAGCCTACTATGTTGTATCTACAACACAAAACCTCTATTAACCGCTAAGTCAAACTAAACCTCTATTAGCGGTTATTTCTATCGCATGGCTTATACGTACCGGTGGCCAGCCAGTCATGCATGTCCAAGTTCTACATGCGACTCGTAACTCAGTGGTAAAAATATATAAGGCCTATGAATGAAACACACAAGGGTGGTCTGTTAACTCTAAGCTCAATGTATAAGAAAATAGTACATAGCAGGAATAGAACTAAACAGTAAAAATTCTATCTACTTGTTCCATGTATCACAGTTTATTTTACAAAAAATAAATAATAATAAAATGCATGAATATGAGCTAAAGTAAAATAATCAGCTAATGGCAAGGTATCTTGCCTGGTAGGACGCCTGGTGTACTGAAATGATCAATGTGGCACGAACTGCGACTTCGGATAACAACTACACAAGGTGACCTCTGATGGTGGCACGGACAATTCCATTGGGTCCAGAAGGGTCAAATTAGTTAGGGTGGACAAAAGGGAGTACGGGATTGGTGAGGGAATACGAAAAGGAAGATTTGTCATGGATCGAAGAATTTCAGATAATAATATATATACTATTCTATAAACTATTTATAACCTTTGAAAACTATATTTATTAGTAAAATAAATTTTCTGATCAATACAAATAAATTATAAAAAATAGATTTTAGCTAAGACTCTAAGATTGTTAAGATAGGAGTTTAGGTAAAATCTATAAAATATTTTAGATAAAGATTAAAAATACAGAGGAGTTTATTTCATAATTTATAACCTATATTTTACGTTTTCAAATATTTCTAGGTAAATATAAAAATAAAATATTTAGGATTTGAAATCTAAATATTTAAGTCAAAACTATATATATATGTATATATATAAAAAGTTGAAATACTATAATAATCATTTGTAAATCCCTAATTAAATTTGGTCAAAGAAATTTTACAAAACATATATCATATATTCCTATATTTTGGACCCATACATGATCACATCTACATATACCAAACATAGGTATATTATGTATAGATTTAAAAAGGAAGATATGGAAACATTTATCGTATTCTTATAGAAGTATACTATTAAACGACAGAAAAATAAAAATACGATAATAATAATAATAATAATAACAGCTGTGCTTCAACAACAACACGGTTTTAAGAAGAAGTGGAGAGAGAGAGGAAGAGTGGAAGCGGAAGGGGGATGAGAGACGGAGAGGAAGGATTGAGGAGAGGGTTTACCAGAGCTCGTCGGAGCTGAAGGTCGAGGGGTCGGAGGCTTCGGCCACGGCGAGCGGCTGGACGCTCCCGCGGAGGTCGCATCCCACGATGGCGCTCGGTGGTTGGTTCGCTAAGCATGGCCACTTGCAAGCTGGTTGATCGAATCTCTATGTATGAGATGGGGACGGCCGCGACACTGATGCTGCCAACGGCGATCGTCCGGAGGAGGGTTCTCAGCGCAGCAGAGGCGGGAAGCTCGGCGCCGCGACCGCGGGTAGGTGAGGGGTTGTTGTTCCCGTTTCTTTCTTATTTTTTTCTTTGTTGTAAGGGTAGATTTGGCAAAGTCGTCAGCGGTGTTGTGTGCTGGTCGGGAAGGCACGGTGGTTGTGGTGGTTGGGTTTTGGGGGTGGTATTTCTTGGCAGAAAGGGTAACGATGGTGCATTGGATGTAGTGATGGGGGATGGTCTGGAGGTTGGGTGCCAGCATTCTTCGTGATGTGGACGACTCCGTTGTCGAGCATGGCAGGGGAGGAAGAGAAGACGATGAGGTTTTAGTGTTATTGATGGGGTATTTTGTTCAGGGTGGTGGCAAGGCTGGTCGCGCACCAGTGCGGCGGGGGCTATCCTAGTGGTTTTGGGTGAGACGGTGCGGATACGAAGGTGGCATGGTGACAGAGGTGGAGGAGTTTAGGGACAGTGGCGACGATATTGGTCGTGGGGGTGGTGATAATGATACTGTGGCCGAGTTGGACATGGGGCGGCGAGGCCAGGGCTGGGATCCGGTGGTGTAGGAAGACGGGTATAGAGGAGGCGACAGATAGGCTAGAGTTAGGGTTGTCAGTTTTGTGTCGGGTTGGATGTGTCTGGAGTGTCGGACACGGGAAAGAAGATGTAATTGTAAAGATGAACATATTGGAAAGACATCCGGGTCGGACCCGAGGCCGTCACGGCTGACACGGAAAAGATTGGGCACCGACACGTTGCACTCATGCTTGTGGTGGAAATTTATGGAATAATTATGGAGGAAAACAATATGGAGGCTCCCCTATTTATAGGGTTGATGAATCCAAATTCAATAAGATGTAGGAGATTTAAATCCCTTTTTAGATAATTACCATATTTGTTTTAAAACAAAATCAAATCCAAATCCAAGTCCAATTCTAATATGTGTATAGATAATTCATATACATAAGTTACTAAATTAAATAAATTAAATCTTAATTTAAAATTTCACACTTATTAAATTAAATATACTTTTCAAATTTACCATTATTTTTAATTTCAAAAATTACACTATTATTTATAACTAAACTACTAAATAATTTCGAAATATATATGTATGAAATAATGTCATGTACCTCCTACACAAATAATATTTACATTAATAAGCTTTTCTATTATACCATTTTACAAGAATATTATTTATGATTATAATTGTATAAATGAAAGATTTTTTATAAATAAAATAATAAACTTGGAAATTTTGGTATGATAGCTAAAATAATTATTATATATTATTTTGAAACTATCGCCGATAATAAAATCAAAAACCATTTTTCTAAAAATATGTACCTCGCACATATTCGTACTCGACGAGTAAATACGAAAAACGCAAATTCTCGCACGACGTACAATAAGACTACGCGACGTACAAATATAAGAAAAAAATCAGTACTAAAAATGTAGTAGAAATTTAGGGATTTTACAACTTGTTTCATAAAAATATTTTTTAAAAATATTTATTATTATTTCAGAATAAAGTAATTACTTTCAAATTATAGACTAATATTTTTCTCATGCTAGTATAATATTATATGACTATACTTGGATATAAAATGGTTTGGTAGATTATACCTAAGTAGAGACTATACATGGTAAGTGTATAAATGGTTCGTGTGAGATTTTAGAATTAGCATTTATTTTAGTTTATTTATATTTTAAGGAGTTCGTGATCATTCGACTACAGTTGGAGCTGGGCCTGCTTCCGATGTTGTAAGCAAGATATCTTGCCATCAATTATTTTGTTAAATATTTATGTTTGTTCTTATTTTTTGTTGGTAGTAGTTATAGTGGTGTGCTTTCGAGTATGACTTGGGCGATATCGATGATGGCATCGATATGATAGGTGTATGTGTGTGTGACTTAGTTATGTAGAAGATATTTTTCAAAAGTTGTGTAACTTCCATTTCATAACACGTAGCATTACACGACACTGTGAGTGAGCGTTCATTGAGTTGGCATGAGCTTCCGCATTCGGCTAGCTACCTTTGTCAGCGTTTCGTGTGTCGGTGCATGTAGGATTTAGGTTGTGTCTAATTTAGTGATTCGTATTGAGAAATGGGTTGTTCGAGTCATGATATAACTTATACCATTCATGGGCAGGGAAGACTACTAGTAAGCGTATGGGATAACCCTTTTAGAGTGCGTAATCTTTGGAGGAGACAACAGAGTCATGAGCATACAGTTTCATAATTGGCTGTGTGGCTCGTAGCTCATAGTTAATAGCATCGGCTCGTGATCCAACACCGGCCTGTGATTCGGTGCTATATCCTTATCACCTACATATACTTCCAACGTCATTTTCAACATGCATTCACATAGTACGGTGAGATACTGTACTTACCCAAACCAGGGCATGGGACAATGTCTTGTCACGGAATAGTATGCCACTCCTTGTCCTTGTTTGGTTGTTGGTGTGGTTCATTATTTCGACGATGAGATAGTGGACCATGTGGTGGTTCATAATATTCATTCAGTTTGTATTATGGCATGGGATAGTGTCTTGTCACGGAATAGTGTGCCACCTCAGGTCCTTATTTGGTTACAGGGGTGGTTCACTGCTTCGATAGCGGGATACTGGACCGTGTTGTGATCTGAGCTATTTATTTCATGTTTATATTTATTCAGATCATATTATGGCATGTTCCTTCTGTATCTTGTTACGTCCGTCTGAGGACCTAGAGATCTCTCCATGTTATTGCGGAGCACTTAGAGATAGATAGATGAATGGTATATTTGTGTTTTCATGCTTCAGGTACTGCGAATTGTAGTATTATTTCATCATACTTTCGTGCTTTATCTATTTCCCATCATGATATACTATGTTCATTAGCCTAGTTTTGCAAACTTATTTTATTCTCGTGTTTGCTCAAATATGTGTATTATAGGGCGGTCGACTATATTATATATCGTTTATTCTTACTTTATTTATCTTTATGTGGATTGAGATATGGTTGTGATAGCATAGGTCTAGTACACTTCTTCAGCGTAGTACATCTAGCGTAAGTCCATTAAATTGGGAACTTATTCTAGATCGTATTAGCTGGCATGTTCTCATCCTAATTTCCTATGTATTTTAGGGCTGGGACATAACATATTTTTGTGGTAGCCCACGCAGGCGGAGATTAAATCTTTCCATTACGTTACTGTACCGAACGAGCCTGCAATAAGATAGTGTATTAGAATCTCCATCCACAACTGCCATTGAGTTTACTTTGATTTCTCCTATCGCCCTTGAATCTCATATTTGTAATCGAATATACTTCTCTTGACCTCCTTATATCGAATTCTCGTCATTTCCTGTTTCGGAAAGACGAACATCTGTGTTTGATTAACTATTTCAATTATATTGTGTAATAGAAATAATTAAGAGGGATATAATATTTTAGGGGGTGATCATCTATAGACGAAAAGGGTAGAGATAGACACATATACTAGTTGAAGCAAGTAGGTAGAAATGGTATTCTTCTGTTGTAAAAATTATACTTAGAGGACATAGGAACCTATGCTTGATAGGACTAGGTAAATAGCTAACGTGGGTAGAACTTTAAAAATATCCTCCTAAGATGGAAGTTAAAATAGAGTACATTATAAGATTTTTACTAAAGAGAGACCCTAACATTACTAGACTAATCTATGCTACCCTTTGCCTAAGATACAACCTTGAATAAAAGTACTAGAGGGATTTTTATTGAGTGCTAATATCATAATGATAGGTGACCTAGGAGTATTAGATAAAGTATGAATGTTTGAGTTAGGCTGGACGGCTATCTCTATATATGGTAAGACTAGCCTTTAAACTATCTATAAAAGACCAGGACTAGAAGATTGACCAATAGGTGTGTGTATCTGCTCAGCTCAGTCTCGAATCTTGCCTAGCAGATAGGTGCAAAATTTTTAGGTGTACTTGTAAGAATTGTATAACATGTTGATAGTTAGAAGGAGTAGAGTATTGTCTTCCTTCTATCTTGTTGAAGACCTGACCTATATAGAAAAAATGTTGAATTAATAATAATATTTCTTATAGAGTCATTGACCAATAGCAACATGATGGTACTTAGGACTCCTTAGAAAGCCTTGATTTCATTCCGTAATACCCAAGTTTTGTATTCTTAACCGTACTAGAATATCTCACTAGTAGGATCATGACCTTGACCTCGTTGCTTAAGTTAGGATGGATCGAAATAAAGGTAACTTATTTCTTGGCAGGTTATGTGAACTTAGAATCTCATTAGTAGTAGCGTCCTCTAGAAGTCGTGTTTGATTAGTTTCTTTTATATCATATTTCATGTTTTAATTTTGAGGATAGCATGGAAGACCAATCAGACGGCAAGGAGTACATCTTCAGCAGAGGGTCGTCTTGTACCAGACAAAGGAGCTCCCAACTTGTCACTTTTGCGGCAAGAAGGGATATATTCAAAAGGATTGCAAGAAGAAGTTAGGACAGTGACATTGATTATTTGTTATTATTACTACTATGTGTTGTTATATTATGATATGCCTAATTTCGAGAACCAATTTCCTAAGGTGGATAGGTTGTAAGCCCTCTGGACTTTTAGAGTTATTTTATTTATTTATTTTTACTATTTTAATTAATATAGTTATTAGTACATTTTTTCCCACTATTATTTTGATGATTAAATACATTTTTTCGTAGCTTTGATTTTTGGAGCATAAGAAATATCAATCTCTAGAAACGTCCATTAAGTGTTTTGACCTAGACAAGTTTATCTTCATTTTGATATATCATGTCTCACTCAAACATGTTTTCTTGCATTCTATTTTCGTCGCACAACTTTCGGGTCAACTTAGATCAATTTGTTATCTACCGTAAACCTTAACCCAACATCCAACTTAATTTTGGGACTCGACATCGATCCAACCTAAATGATCAAATATATAATTTTGACCTACTTTGAGCCTACTACACCCATGCCAATGGTGTCCACTCAATTGAGTTCTCATGTGCTACTTATTTTCGAATGGCACATGAGACACATTTGTAGTCTTTTCGATGTTCAATTCAATTCGAATAATTGTTTGGACCAAAACCTAGCCTACCCAACTTAGTGGAGCCTAAATCAATTAGAGATATATTTTATTAATTTTTGGCCATTTAATAGCATCTCACATGCATTAAACCTATGTATCTTTGACTCAATCTTACACCTTTTCAAATATAGAAATCCACTAACCCACCTTGCCATATTAGTTCATTGGTTGGCCAAATCTCCAACAAATCAATCCAACCCTCCTCCATATTGATCCTAACTTTTATGTGGCCAAAATCTTATATATTAAATTCGTAAAAATAGCCACCCCTACTCCCCACCATGCAAATCCCAAAACTGCATTCAGCCTTGGCCGTCGGAGACACCTTGTGGCGTAACGACAGTTTTGAGCCCTTCCCAGATCTGTGATGCTCGACGAATATTTGCTGCGAATCTAACATGACCCTATACAATCCTATCAAACTCTCATACATCCACAACCCCTTCTAGCACACCAAAATAGCCCTATATTTCAGCCAATTCCAGCAACACAAATTTATGCGAACCAGCAGGTTGGTCATCTTCCTCGATGGATTTTATCCACTTTTTCTCATATATTTTATATGAAACCAAAACTAATAGATAGCCATATGCCTCTACTTTTATGTCCAATTGCTAACTCACACTGTTTCACTCGGTTTGACCGTGGCGTCCGTTGCACTAAAGGTGGTCCATATTTGACCAATTTTGGTGCGAGGATCTTTCTCTAACATCACTCTTAATCATCTAGTAATGTTTCTTATTCATATTTGCAACTAATTCATGTGTTTATGTCATCATTTCCATGATACTAGTTTTTTGGACACCGAAAAGGCTACCGTAACCCGACTACTTGATCTCTAAACTTCATAAGATTTTAATATGATTTAAATATGATTTTTTGAGATGGAAAATCATATTTTCTATAATTTATTTTGATTATTTCTAGAATACATATTTTTTGTTTTTTATGTCGATTCGCTTTCCAAATTGGAATCCCGTATGGCATAATTGTGTGATTTTTAAACTAGTTTGTGTTGGACTTATTTTTCCTAAAATATTTATATATAAAATATATTCAGAAATAAATGAATATTTTTAAAAGTATATATTTTGGAAATTTAAATATTATTTTTCTAAAATAACATGGTGTCATATATAGTAGCATTGATGGTATATATGGTTAAGTATTATTTATGGTTGTTTACTAGTTGTATCTATATATATTATGTGATCCTTTTTCTATAATTTTTACATCAATTCCTATTATCTCAAATTACTTAGATTTATTTTATAATTTAAATATATTAGTTTTATATTTATTTGGCTTCGATTTAATTGACAAGTTGGCCTATCAAGCCAATAAGTTGATAAATTTAGTCAAAGTATATTTTTCTATAAATATTATGATTAAATATTATTTTTAAATATTTAAATAAATATTCTAGAATTTATGATTATTATTTTTAGTTTATAAAAGTACCATTTTTATCAAATAGCATGATTATATGTGTGTCGAATAGTTAGAATATGTATATATTTACTTGTTTCATAGAAATATATATATATATAAATATATATATATATATATATATATATATATTTTATATATATATATATATATATATATATATATATATATATATATATATATATATATATATATATATTTTCAGAAATATTTATTATTATTTCAGAATTTAAAGTAATTACTTTCAAATTATAGACTAATATTTTTATAATGCTAGTATAATATTATATGACTATACTTGGATATAAACTAGTTTGGTAGATTATACCTAAGTAGAGACAAGTGTACACATGGTATGTATGAGATTTTAGAATTAATATTTATTTAGTTTATTTATATTTTAGGAGTTCGTCATCATTCGACTACAGTTGGAGCCGAACCGTGATTTATACTTTGCTTCCGAAGTTTTAGGCAAGATATCTTGCCATCAATTGTTCTGTTTAAATATTTATGTCTGTTCTTATTTTCTGTTTGTAGTTGTTATAGTGGTGTGCTTTCGAGTATGACTTGGACGATATCGATGAAGACATCGATATGATAGGTGTATGTGTGCGACTTAGTTGTGTAGAAGATGTTTTCCAAAAATTGTGTAACTTCTATGTCATAAAACGTAGCATTACACTATATTGTGAGTGAGGGTTCATTGTGTTGGCACGAGCTTCGGCATTCGGCTAGCTACAAGTATGACCTTTTCATGTGTCGATGCATGTAGAACTTAGATTGTGTCTAGTTTAGTGACTGGCATTGAGATATGGGTTGTTCAAGTCATGATATGACTTGTACCATTTATGTACTGCAGGAAAAATGCATTTTAACGACTGGCAATGCATGCCGTAAATCAGTTTAGACGGCACACATATTCGCGCCGTATTAGACCATGCCGTAAAAAAGCTGATAGTTAGACGACATAACCAGCATGCCGTCGAAACTCAATTTGTGCGCCGTCTATAATCATTCACGACATTCATTGCGTGCCATTAAAAGGCAACTATGACGTGCATTGTCGTGTCGTTGATGCACAAAAAGGACATTCAATTATACGTCGTTAATGCATGTTCACGACATTTTTTATGACTTTACAACGAGCTATGCATGTCGTGAATAACTTAACATGACATTCACTGTATGTCATGGAAAGTATGTTATACATATCAATTAGGGCATATTTAGCATGCCTTAAATTATCTTCAAATAAAAAAAATTGATTTCTACTTTATGTGTAACAAATTTTACCTTTGACATTAAATAAAAAAACATAATATATACAAAAATTATGAAACGTACTAACTTTCATTCAAACAATAATGTCAAATCATCCAAATCAAAAATTAGTTTATATTGTATCCAAAACCACTTTATATATTGTGCACAACAACTGTTATAAGTTATAACTTGCATAGAAACTATAATGTCAAATCATCTAAATAAAAATTCATTAACTAAACTATTACAAAAATGAGACCGTATACTTAACCTAGGCCTATACAAAATTTGTAGCTCCAACTTCACCACTGTTGTTACCCATTCGTCAATTCCCCTTCAGCATGAACTCGGTTGCCTGGTTCACCTCTTTCGCAGACAAGATATATCCCCCTTTTCTTCCCTTCCTAACACCTGGGAGAAAACAAGTCCCACTATTTTTATCCCAAGCCAATCAGCTTATTGCTTCCACAAGAGCCTCCTCATCTGCATCTCTTAGTAGTGCATTTTTAGTAGCAGAATTGCATCCTCCGAACCCTGCTTTTGACAAAGTGATTAGTGAACATAAAATCTAGCAATGCAAACTAAGCCAATACTTAAGAGAAATAAAAAAAAAACATAACTGCTCACAGTGAAAGAAAGCTATCTGTTTCAATAGATGCAGCACAATGTTGGAATCAATATTTAAGATCAATCATAATTTAACATGAACACTTTCCATGAAAAATTTCAATTTGTATTAATGGAGAGGATAATCATCATCATAATTTTATTCATATCAAGATAGGCATCAAGATAATCTCACGTGTAATCAATGGCGTAAGCCATAATTTTTATTCAGGGGCACAATGCTTACTATTAAAATAATACTAAATTTAAATATTAAAATTATATTTTGTCTCTTAGTGAAAAAATAGTGAATTAGTTTTCATTTGAAAAATATTCTGTTTCAACCAATCAATATCTCAAAAGAAAATTGCCATTAAATTAACAAGCAACCTAGAATTTGCCTATTTTGAAATATTAGTGATAAGGACATAAAATGTTATTTATCCCTTAATGTCTACCACACTATGCTCATTTCCTGACTAAAGGTACTCACTATTCTTCTATTTTGATTTATGATGCAGTTGGAGAATGCAAAATGGAGCTAAATAGCAATTTTGGACAGTTTTGATACCTTTTACTAAAATGGGCATAACTTTCTCATTCGAAATGCAATTGAGGTGCTCCAAAAAGATTTGGAAAGCTACGACAAAGATCTACAACTTTCTTATTTGAGTTTTCTGAGATTTAGGCTGAATCATGGACGAAATCATGCTTGAAGTTGAGTCAAAGATGTTGTGAACGAAAATAGGAACCAAAATAATAATTTTCTTACTTGTTCTATGACTTAGTTTTTTTGTTTGAGACGTTGAAACTTTTAGTGGATTAGTGGGGAGATATTGTGGGCTTCAAACAACTAATTTATGGTGTATAAATAGGGTACAAATCATGAAAAAGGGCACCACAACACACAACTCTTCTTCTTCTTCGCCAACTTTTTTTTTTTTGAAGTATTGATGAACATGTGCGGCTAGAAGTCTTGTTGGTCGAAGAAAATGGAAGCCTTGGAATCAATAAACTTGTGAGATCTAAATTGTATTTATTTGTTTGATTTATACTTTGAGTATTGAATATTTTTCTATTCCCATCTTCATGATTATTTTGTTTATTTACTAGGAGGCCTACTAGTTTATTATTCATTTCTATCTACTGCTTAATTAGATGTCAAATTTGTAATTGTTTGATTTTTCTAATTTGTGAAGCAAAAAAATTTAATAAAATGCTTTGTTTTATTAGATCTTAGGTGAAAAACTTTTGACAAAACTAAATGCAACCGCTTGTGCTTGTGTTGTTTTGCTTCATCGCTCTCTTGGTTCTTTAAGAAATTGCTAGATTAAATCTTCAGCGCTTGTCATAAATTATTTAGTATTAAAGTTAATTAGATCGCTTGTTTTTAATTAACTAAACCTAAGAGAGATAGGAAGATACTTCCAATGGTGAATATTCAAAGTATGAGTTAATTTATGCTTGCATCGATGATCAATTTTAATATTCCAATGATGAATGTTGACTTAGACCAATATTTGTCCCTTTAATTGATTTTGATACTTGAATTGTTTTTAGCTCTTCTTAAATTTTCTTTTATATTATTCAAAACTCTCCCCCCATCCTTGTTCATATTGCATAAAATTATACTAATTACTCTCCGTGGGATCGATCCTTACTCTCACTTCTACATATAATTTTAAGAGTAAAGGTTTTATTTTTGGATGTCTACGATAGCACACCAATTGTGTGATTCAAACCACTAATTTTGTTTGAGAAATTGTAACTTTTAGAGGGTTTGTGGGAAGATATTGTGTGATTCAAACCACTAATTTAGGGTGTATAAAAGGGTTAGAAATCATGAGAAAAGGGCACCACAACACACAACTCTTCTTCTTCTCCAACTTTTCTTTTGATGTTTTGATGAACATGTGCGACTAAAAGTCTTGTTGGTCGAAGGAAACGAAAGCCTTGGAATCAATAAACTTATGAGATCTAAATTGTGTTTATTTTTTTTATTTATACTTTGAGTATTGAATGTTTTTCTATGCCCATCTTCATGATTGTTTTGTTTAATTACTAGGAGGGCTACTAGTTTATTATTAATTTCGATCTACTGCTTAATTAGATGTCAAATTCGTAATTATTTGATTTTTCTAATTTGTGAAGCAACCAAGATTTAATAAACTGGTTTGTTTTATTAGATCTTAGGAGAATTTTTTTTTTGACAAAACTAAATGCAACCGCTTGTGGTTGTATTGTTTTGCTTCATCAATCTCTTGGTTCTTTAAGAAATTGCTAGATTAAATCTTCAGCGTTGTCTAGGATTATTTAGTAATTAAAGTTAACTAGATTGTTTTTTTAATTAACTAAGCCTAAGAGAGATAGGAAGATACTTCCAACTGTGAATATTCAAATTATGAGTTAATTTATGCTTGCATCGATGATCAATTTTAATATTCCAATGTTCAATGTTGACTGAGACCAATATTTTTTTCCTTTAAATGATTTTGATACTTGAATTGTTTTTAGCTCTTCTTAAATTTTTTTTTATCATATTCAGAACTCTCTCCACCCATCCTTGTTCGCATAGCATAAAATTATACTAATTACTCTTCGTAGGATCAATCCGTACTCTCACTTCTACATATAATTTTAAGAGTAAATGTTTTATTTTTGTGTGCCTACGACAGCACACCAATTAGTATCTGCCTAAGGGAAGTAACGTATCTAATGAGGGAAGTAATGTGTCTACTAGGTGTGTGTATCCCATTTTAATCATAGGAAAGCGAAAATTTAGGAGACAATTGCCCTCATCTCCGGACCTAGGGTGAGTGTGAACCTCGTCACCACAACCTCGAAACATCTCATATCTACGAATAGGATACACACCTAATTGAAATGGCAAGCTAAGAATTATTCAATGACTGACACGTCTAGAAAGCTCAATTAATTCAAGTAAAATTACCAATTATGCTAGAGAAAGAAAATATTGGTAAGTGCAAAAAAAATTAATTTCTGTACTAAAACTTGAAATTAAAAAAAGGCATGACAAAAGTGTCTAAATGTAAATGTCTGAAGTGGAAAATTACGGGACACACAACTGCGAGAATGTAACATTCACAAAATGTCATGGAGAGACAAGTGTATATAGAAAACCGAAGAACTGTAAAGAAAACCAGAATATTTTAATAGAAACTAAACACGCGAGAAAAAAAATCACACTCATTGAAATCATATCCTAATTTAGTTAGTGGATTTTATTGATTCAATAGAATTTCTCTATGCATATGGAAGTTGGGGAAAGAAGAAAGAAAGAAATGGACCTCCTTACGGATTGTTCGATCTTTGGGCCCGGCCGATGGAAAGAGGGTGGCTCAGATGGGTTGGGTGGAAAGGGACATCATATTCTCTCCAGCAGATTAGTCTTCTAGAATTGAAGAGGCAACCAACACCAAATGCCATTTCTTTTTTTTACACTAATTCCTTTTTTACACTGCTCCTGCAGACAGAAGGGTTGCTCCTGTAGATCCTGCTTGTAGCTGCTCATGTAGTTGTTGTAACTGCTCCTGTAGGTTGTACAGGTACTCAAAAAATTGAAATTTGAAAATTCCAGGGGGTGCAGGCGTATCCCCTCGGCAACATGTGCCTACACCCCTGCGTGTAATGATAAGAGAAACCAGACCAATAGTTAGAAAGATCAGCAATGTGGCTTGGAAATGGAATGAAAATTCATACAAAATATTTAAAGGTAAGTATCACCCAAGTGAATAATTCAAATTCCCTTAAAAACCAAATGATAAGGTGGAAGAACAACGAAGCAGGTCATGCTCTTAACCCTCAATAAATTAGTACACTGGTATCAACAGGTTCTTAGAAAGTTATGTTCAGTATAATCAAACAGACAATGGTCATAGACAAATTAAAATTGCAAGATGAGGGATGAAATATAACAAACTTATGTTCACACAATAAATGCATTAAATAATAATAAAAAGACAACATACCTGCAGTTTCACAAGCCTTGCTCGAAGTGCTTTGTAATAACCCATCTTCTTTGCAAATTAAAGCATCGTCCTGGAAAATATATTGATTAGTTCATTTTATATCATATTAGTGGTAAATGAAAAAAAAACTATATTAGATGGATGAGTAACACCAGTATGAACGGTACTAAACAAGAAAGATCATGGATTACCTGAAAATTAAATGCCCTGCTAACAAGATTGAGGCCAAAGCTTACAAGTTGTTGGCGTGGTATGACAGTATGTTGCAAAGTACGAGGATTGCTTTATAAAAAAATTGAATAAGGTGCATCTTACATTTTTCTTCAAAGATCAACAACTTCAAAATATTTCTAGAGCATAAAATAAAGAGAGAACTTATTCATTCGCATATAGATCATGAAGTCGCATAGTCAATGTAATTATTCAGAATGGTTAGCACCATGTAGGGGTCTATGTTTCTTTTTTTATAAGTTCACTTTACATTTTTGAAGCATTTCGGTCAGGTTTCAACATGTTCTTAAGGAAACCACCCAAAACTATAAAGACAGATGTCTGATAATAGACTTAACTACAAAAACTAAGAGGTTTTCATGGTGCAACATCTCTATCCAAGTTTAGGATACAAACATTTAGCAAGTACATTCTTATGAAAGCCTCTTAAAGCCATAAATGTGCTTGAGTGAGGGGAAAAAAAACCCTATCAAATGTAACATCTTAGGTGATGTGATTCACATTGGGGAATACAAGCATACAATACACAAGAAGAAAGCGCGCAATATATACTGACTACAATCAGTATATGTTGTGTAATTAACATTTAGTTCAATATTCACTAAGCAATGAATAGGAAACATTGATGAAGGTTGACAAACAATAAAACATGACCAAAGATTATATCCATTTGGTATGGAGGCCTTATAAAGCAATCAAGTTGCAACTTCCTTAAAACAATATAGAATAAGCGCATCAAATTGACAGCATATACCACTACTATAAAAGGTGAAGCACAAGTTCCTTCTACTTCACCAATGGGCCATGTCTTTTACTTATTTGTCATTTACTACAATACAAGTTTTTTTCCTCGGACTTGGTATGTTCCTGGACTACAATACAAGATAGGAAAAAATCGCGAAAGTAATCCTGAGATAGATTATATCATTAAGGGAATTCAATCAATAAGGAAAAACTTGTTTCGTGAAAAGAAAAACCTTCAGAAGAAATTTTATGACCTAATTAGGACAAGAACAATGGATAAATTTTGGATCAATTTAAGAAAAATGAGCTATGAAAATCTAGTCCCGAGCCTTAAGGTGCGGAGAATGTTAAACAAAAGAGTCGGATAGTGTATATATAAACTATGAAGGTGATATATGAATAGAATAGAGGAAATCAAGAAATGCAACAATTGGGGGGATGGGTGGTAATTAAATAGTGACGATGGTATGAGCACATTTGATGAAGAGTTGAGCATTATTTAATGTGGGGGCAAACTTGAATTTCAAAATCAAGATTAAGAAAGATTAGACTTATGAAGAGTAGTTGCAGGAAGATAGAGGTTGTGAATGAGGTCACTATGCTACTAGATTCTTTATAAGAACTTATAAAGCTGACTACAAACTGAGTTGTAGTGAACAACTCATTTCAGGATTTTGTAACATTAGGTTATGAATGTTCAACTTCTAAGCAAAGGCAAACTCTGCTGCTACACACCGACTGCCATTCCAGAAAAAAAATAAAAAATGGAACAGAGATCCAAGAAGCATGTATCGCATAGCAGGAGGTTCTGTTGTAATGGTCAACAACTCAACAACTACATTCAACAAAGGAAAGAGAAAAACATCATATTAGCAGAAGGTTCTGTTGGAGTTGGCTTATCTCACCTCAAAAATTACTTCTTTGCCAAAATTCTAGAGTAGTAGCACACTGGCATTCTCAATGCAAGTATCAATGAGAGTATGCAAAATGTAGTATAAATAGACCCAAATAAAATGTTCTAATTTTTTACAGTCTACTATAGGCTATAGAAACTTGAGTAGATTGATGATACCTGATCCAATGACTATATATACCCTTGACAACCAATTGGACTTCAGTTTTGAATTTCAACTTCAAAAAGTTTGAAACTTTTTCTTCTCAATTTTGGGTCATTTCATATACTATTTAGCATAGAAACTGGAACAACTTGATATAAGATGAAAACTATCATATACAGACAAGGCAAATGCACATGCATTTGCAAGTAGTCAAAAAGTTTAAAGACTTAAGAAACATTCAAGGTCTTAGATTCAATATTTAAAACTTTTATATACAATAATGTGAAATTTGAACTCTACTTAGTTTTCTTATTAAATTTTAAAGAAAGGAAACTAAAATGTAGGAGTATCGCAACCATAAATATAATAATGTTTCACACATCATAAAATGCACAATATATCAATAACATAAGTAAACAATCTAGAAAAAATAGTCCTAACAGAAAGAAAGAGATGTAACTTGAAAATAACAAAACGTACCATGATGAAATCCATAAAATGTACTTGTTTGCGAACTGTAGTACTAATCTACCCCATAACAAAAAACATAAACATCAGAATCTTGCTTACAAGGATATAAAGGCGAAAGAACCTAATAAATTTAATAAATAGCTTCCATAAAAATATAAATTAATTCAAAAGCACGACTCATTTCCATATAAGAAAAGCAAACAAATGAAAAAAGGATCAAACTAGGGAAATGATAGAATTTTTTTAATGAGTATCGTTGTCAGGTAGGATTGTCTATGATGGATGGTTTGATAGCTCGGACTGAGATAAGTACTTTAGATTTTCATCACTAAAGATAGAGGAGGAGTTGTGTGCATCCACTTGTAAATCTTCAATAAGGACATTCCGGACATTATGGCTTGCATGAATCATGCCTGTAGGTGGATTCTTTCCGTTACTTTCAATTTCCCCAAAAAACTCTATAAAACCCCTAAAATGTTATACCTTCTTTCTCCTTGTTGTCTTCATCATCGTCCCTCTTGATTCTACTGTCGGCATCCTTGTCATCCCCATGTTCTTCTTCTTCCTCCTCGAATTCATCTCCAAATTTTAAAAAAATGTTGCAAAAACACCAAAAATTAAAGCAAATAAGATCATTAAAAGAAAATAAGTACTCACCTTCGTCGTTTGATAGCACGACTCTCCCACCCGTGTCACGGAGAGGAGAACGAACATAGGAATCCTAACTCCAACCCTAAATTAATGGATGAATCAAAAACCTAGATGCGATTACAACAAACGAAGTGTGAAAAAGGAAACCCTAGCCTGGAATTGGGGTTTATAGTAGTAAAGGGAGAAGATGCAGAAATCCTAACTCTTGATTTTGAAGAAGTGAGCAGATCAAACTCCATTCCCTTCTTCTTCAACTCCTGGGCACATTTTAAGAGGAGGGAGTCCTCTCTCTCCCTACAGAGGAGAGCTGGGCCTCGTCGTTGGACTTGTAAGAGTGAATGACCCAGATGAGGGCGAGGGAGAGGGAGGCGGAGGTAAGGTAAGGGATCCAGGAGCGGCGACAAGAGGTGGAGGAAGCGAAAGTGGGGAGGAGAAGGAGGAGAGAGTGGAGGAGAGAGAGGGGAAGGAGGAGGAAGAAGAAGCAACAGCAGCCTGAGAGTGAGAGTGATAGAGCGCGAGGGGGAGAGCGGTATAAAAGATTTTAGGCTGAAACTAGAGCGGATTATCATGCGGTCCATGAAAAAACTTGGCATTTTTCACAGATTTTGCGAGATATATTGTGCATCATTTTTTTGTATAAACAAATTATGGCGTTCATTCCACACCATAAATAACATAAATATACGTAAAAATGATACATTTTGATATTTTTTTTACAGCGTTCATTATAATGCACGTAGAAAATTAATTATTTACGACACACTTTTTAAGTATGCCTTAATTTTTATGTCGTAAAAAGTTACTTTTCTTGTAGTGCCGACAGGGAAGACTACTTGTAAGTGTATGGGACAACCCCTTTAGACTACATAATCTCTGGAGGAGACTATGGAGTCATGAGCCTCATAGTTTCATAGTAGCTTATTTGGCTCGTAGCTCATAGTTCATAGCATCGGCTCGTGATCCAATATCGGCCTATGATTCAGTGTTATATCCTTATCATCTACCCATGCGCCCAATATCATTTTCAACATACATTCACATAGTACGGTGAGATGATTATCCCGAACCATAACATGGGACAATATCTTGTCACATGATATTGGGCCACACTTTGTCCTTGTTTGGTTGTGGGTGTGGTTCATTGTTTCAATGATGAGATAGTAGACCGTGTAGTGGTTCAAATTATTCATTCATTTTGTATTATGACATCAGATAGTGTCTTATCGTGGAATAGTATGCTATCGCTTGTCCTTATTTGATTATAGGGGTTGTTCACTGCTTCGATAGCGGGATATTGGACTGTGTTTTGTCCGAGCTATTTATTTCATGTTTATATTTATTCAGTTCATATTATGGCATGTTCCTTCTATATCTTGTTATGTCCCTATAGGGACCTGGTGAACTCTCTAGATTATTGCGGATCACTTATAGATAGATAGATGGATGATATATTTGTGTCTCTATGCTTCAGGTCCAGCTTGGAGTATTAATTCATCATTCTTCCATGCTTTATCTATTTCTCATCATGATATACTATGCTCATTAGCCTAGTTTTTCAAACTTATTTCATTCTCGAGTTTGCTCGAACATGTGTATTATAAGGCGGTCGACTATATTACATATCGTTCATTCTTACTTTATTTACCTATATGTGGATTGAGATATAGTTGTGATAGTGTAGGTCTAGTACGCTTCTTCAGCGTAGTACATCTAGCGTAAGCCTATTAAATTGGAAACTTATTCTAGATCGTATTAGCTGGAATGTTCTTGTCCTAAGTTCTATGTATTTTGGGACTGGGCGTGACAAAGCACCATCTTCACCATCCAGCCCTCAAGAACCATTGCCAACACCTTCAAACTCATCAAAAAAGGGTTAGCAAACAAGCAAGACAAAAAAATTGAGACATTTGGCAAGGAGGAGCACCCACAACCCTTTGCTAAGGATTTTGATAGAATTTCTATCTTTTTCCATTTCAAGCCCCATAGTAATAATTTTGTAGGAAAACTAAGTTTAATGTCTTGGAAATTATATTTTGATCTTTTTTACTCTATATTTTCATCTCTAAAGATTGTATATAGGATTGTTGAGAAATCGGGTTACAATAACATTGCTTTTTAGCACCATTGTAAAGGAACTGTATGATATTATTAGAATTTTTCAAAACTAAGTCTAATGCCGATCTACTACTATGAAATATGATTTTTAAGCAATTTTTTGTTATTTTATCATCTTAGATCTGATCGAAAAAAGTAGGGATCAAAATACTATCTTTTCGGTAAGTTGCTGACATGGAATAGCTAAAACTTGGTGAATAATTGGGCTATTGAATCCAAGTTTATTTTCTATGAAATAATCAATATTAAATATAATTTAAAATAATATTTCATGTATTGTTTTATTTATATTGAAAGTTGGCGATGTTCCGGACAAGTTTCGAGTAGACTAGCTGAAATAGAAGTCAACTAGCCATATATTTTCTTTAGAATTTCAAATCAAGAATTCAGAGCCTATTTCTATATAAAATAATTTTGAATAATTATTTTTATGATTGTAGATGATTTTTATGTGTGCCCTAGACGTAGAGACTTAACCATAGAATTTGGAAATCGAAAACCATAAAACTAAGTCGTGACGTCTCATGGAACATGTGTGTTGTTGTGTTTGAATTAAATGGTTCCATAAGTATTTGGATATAGTTAATATGGTTTAAAATATTAATTTAGATAAATAAGTCATATTATAAGTTGTTTGGTTAAATTCTTAAAGTAGTTAATTAATTATTTAGGAACATTAGGTTTCAGAGACGTGGATACGAGAGCTAATTTTTATCTTCACACTACGGAATCAGGCAAGTGCACTTTGCTACTGTCAGTTCATATTTATCTTTTATTTTATTTCTTGTATTTATGTGCTTGTCTCGGACCTTAGTGTTTATATCAATACGTGTTTTGGATTATATTTCTGTCATTCAACTGTGAAGTTGTCTAGTATTGATATATAGTGCCTTTCTGTGATTTTTTGGATTTTATTTCCATTGAAACCATAGGATACGACATGTAATTGACACATTTATGATTCCTGATACCTGAAATTGATTACCTGAGATACCATATTTCCTGATGACTGTAGGATAGTGTTGGTATTGTCATTTTATTTTCATTATAGATGTGTCATAGAAATTGTCGTCTAGATAGAGTAAAAACTGTAAGTTGTGGATACAACTTATTGATTCTTGAGAGTTGAGGACAAATACTACTTGCACGGGCCATCTTGTGTACTACACATTTATATTATGTATATATATTTGTTCGGAGAGATTACCTGTTTTCTGTGATCCATGTTTCTCTTTTAGTTACCGCTGAAACACCAACACGGCACTATGGCTATATGTATATTCCTATCCTGTTGCATTTACTTTGGAGAAGTTTGCACTTGCGAACGTTGTCCTCAAAGCATCACGTCAGTTTGGTTTAGTCACCTCGAGATATTTAATTTACTGTACTTTAGCTTGTATATTATATGCTTTATTATGTCCCTTGTGGACCAGGTTATTTTCCAGATATAGGTGACGAGATCTTTCTTAAGGAGTATAGGCCAGGAGTATATTCGTCTTTTACACCATCTGAAGAAGACAAAGTTGCACCAAAGTAGTTCTTCTTTTATTGATATTTATCTTTATACCTTGTCAGAGCTGTGGACTTGTAGTAGTTTCTTTTACATTTCATTGAGACTTGTATCGTTTATTTTATTTTACTGAGACTTGTATCCATAGATTTTTCCCCATGTGACAATTTATTTCTATTTGGCATCATTTAGTTTTCTTTATTCAGCATGATGGTGTCATTTTCTTCTTTGTATCTATGGATGAGTATAGATGCCTGTGACTGTCATGATCGTGAATATATTTTACAGCTTAAGATACTTTTCATTTGGTCCATTAAATTGGTTATACCTATGGTGTGTGTATGTTGGCATGCTACGTGTTCTAGTCTTTATGATTTTTGGGAGTGGGGCATTAAATTGGGTATACCTATGGAGAGCATATCACGATGGACTTCGTCATTGTATTCCTGAGGAGCCCTAGCGGAAAGAACGCAATCTGGATGATTATAGACCGACACACCAAGTCGGCACATTTCTTGCCATTTCGAGTAGGACAGTATACCGAGGTATGGGTGGATATGTACATGAGACAGATTGTGAAGTTGCACGTGTACCTATCAGCATTGTGTCGGATCATGATTCTAGATTTATGTCGCATTTCTGGAGGAGTATACTAAAAAATTTGGAAACTCGATTGAAGTTCAGCACTGCGTATCACCCTCAGACAGACGTACAGTCAGAACATACGATTCAGACACTCAAGGACACGTTGGGAGCTTATATATTGGATTTTGGAGGATTTTGGAAGGATCACTTGCACTTGATGGAATTTTCTTACAATAATAGCTACCAATCAAGTATTGTATGGTGCCTTTTGAGGCATTGTATAGAAGGAAGTGCGAACCGCCAGTTTGTTGGAGTGACGTGGGAAAGCGTCAGATTTTTGGTCCTGAGTTAGTGACTCAGACAGTAGAGAAGGTGAAGCAGATTCAAAAGCATCTTCAGGCAGTTCAGGATAGGCAGAAGCACTGGGTAAATACACACTGTCGACCATTGGCGTTCAAGGAAGGCGATCATGTGTTTTTGCAGATATTACCTACTCGAGGTACCATCCGATTTGGCAGCAAGGAAAAGCTAATCTAAGGTACATCCGACCTTTGATATTCTTGAGAGAGTTGGAGAAGTGGCCTATAGTCTTGCATTACCTCCACCACTAGAAGGTGTTTATGACATGTTTCGTGAGTCTCAGCTGAGAAGATATATGGCAGACCCTTGTCATGTGCTTGATCATTCTGAGTTTACAGTTGGGCCGACTTTATCTTACGAGGAGTAGGCAGTTAGAATTCTTGAACGCAGCGAGAAGATATTGCACGGTCAGACCATTAAACTTGTCCGAGTTGCTTGGAAGCATCATTCACCGGACGAGTCTACGTGGGAGCGCGAGGATTCCATGCGAGAGCATTTCCCTCATTCGTTTGAGGATCAAGGTATATAATTTGTTGTGTTTCCTTATTTTGTTTTCCAATTTTCTATACGAGATTGTTTTAAATTTTGTGGAAAAAATTCTTTTAAGAATGGAAGGATGTAAAACCCTCAAAAATCAAAAAATATATTTAATCGGGTTAATTATATTTTATTGGTTTTTTAATTATTTTTAATTTAATTTTTATTCTATAAAAATGGCCATAGTCATGGTTGAGTTTGGGATATGCACGTTGACTAGAAACTATGACATGTCTAATGCAGTCGGATGCCATGACTAGCATACTAGCCATAGTAGGGTTAACATAGTCATATTTTAGTCCTTTGTATGTTAACAATTCAAGTTGTGGTCCAAATCATATTTTGATTAAATAATTAGTTATATAAGCCCTTTTAAACTTTTTAGGAGACCTGGTTGTACCAAACCTTCCCAAACTTCTTCCAAACCAAATCCAAACCTACCTAGGCTTGTAATACTCTCAAATACCTTTATATATATATATATATATATATATATATATATATATATATATATATATATATATATATATTAAAAAAAAAAAAAAAAAATATATATATATATATATATATATATATATATATATATATATATATATATATATATATATATTGTTAAAATTTATATGTTTTTATTTTGGGGAAGTTCTATCTTAGGTGTCATCCTAGTTGGCAATTGACTAACTACCAAAAACTCGAACCAACGAACACCCAAACTAACCAAATCCAACCCCACATGAGATCCCATATCTTTGCCTGCCACCCCAAGAGCAGCCCTACAATGGCCAACCCCCATCAACCCAGTAGGGAAACCTATAGTGCATTAAATTCATTAGGAGGCCATATATATCAACTATCGTCAAAACTGTAACCCTAACCACCACGAACCACCTCCCCTCTCCTTGGCCGATGCCTACACCTCCCCCTCTCCAAAATTTCATCCAACACCAAGCCCATAGCCTTCTATCTTCATCTCATTCATCAAACACCTCCTCCTCCATCACAAAACCCATCATTTTTATCCTCCTTCCATCCAAATTCTACCAAACAAAACCTAGAAGCACCATCTTCACCATCCAACCTTCAATAACTATTTTCAACATCTTCAAACCCATCAAGAAGGGGTTAAAAAGCAAGCAAGGCAAGAAAGTTGGGACATTTGGCAAGGAGGAGCACCCACAACCCTTCTAACAAAGAATTTCGGTAAAATTTATATATTTTTCCATCTAAAACCCCATGCTAATAATTCTGTAGAAAAACTGAGTTTAATGTCTTAAAAATTATATTTTGATCCATATTTTTATCTCTAAAGATTGCTTATGGGATTGTTGAAAAACCGGTTTACGGTAGCATTGATTTTTAGTACCATTGTGAAGGAACCCGATGATATTGTTAGAATTTTTAAAACTGAATCTGATGTAGTTCTATTACTTTAAAAATATTATTTCTTGGCAATTTTTTGTTATTTTATCATCTTAGATATGATAGGAAAAAATAGGGATCAAAATACTAGCTTTTTGGGTAAGTTGCTGACACGGAATAGCCAAAACTTGGTGGATAATTGGGCTATTGAATCCAAATTTATTTTTTGTGAAATAATCAGTATTAAATATTTTTTAAAATAATATTCATGTAATTTTACTTATATTGGAAGTTGACGATATTCCGGACAAGTTTCGGGTAGACTAGCTGAAATGGAAGTCAACTAGCCATATATTTTCTTAAGAATTTTCAAATCTAGAATTCGGAGCCTATTTATGTATAAAATAATTTTAAATCATTAATGTTATGATTTTAGATAATTTTTATGTGTTCCCTCGAAGTAGAGACTTAACCATAGAATTTTGAAGTCGAAAATAATAAAACTAGGTTGTGATGTCTCATGGAACATGTATGTTGTTGTGTATAAATTTAAATGGTTCCATAAGATATTTGAATATAGTTAACATAGTTTAAAATATTAATTTAGATAAATAAGTCATATTATAAGTTGCTTGGTTAAATACTTAAAGTATTTAATTAATTATTTAGGAGCATTAGATTCAGGAGATGTGGACACAAGAGCTACTTTTCATCTTCACACAGTGGAATCAGGCAAGTGCACCTTGCTATTGTCAGTTCATGTTTATCTTTTATTTTATTTCTTGTATTTATGTGCTTGTCTTGGACCTCAGTGGCTATATCAATACGTGCTTCTGGATTATATTCGGGTGCATTCAACTTTTCAGTTGTCTACTATTCATATGTAGAGCCCTCCTACGATTCTTTGGATTTTATTTCCATTGAGACCTAAATGATACGACACGTAATTGACACATGTTTGATTCCTCCTAATACCTGAGCTTGATTACCTGAGATACCAGATTTCCTGATGAATGTAGGACAGGGTTGGTATTGTCATTTTTTTATAGATGTGTCATAGGAATTGCCATCTAGATAGAGGTCAGACAGTAAATTGTGGATACAACTTATTAATTCTTGAGAGTTGAGGACAATTACTACTTGTACAGGCCATGTTGTGCACTACACATTTATATTATGTACATATATTTAGTCGGAGAGATTACCTGTTTTCTGTGATCCATGTTTCTCTCTTAGTTACCGTTGAGACTTCGACACGACGCTATGGCTATATGTATATTCCTTCCCTATTGCATTTACTTTGGAGATGTTTTCTCTTGGGAACGTTGTCCTCAAAGCGTCACGTCCGTTTGGTTTAGCCATCCTGAGATATTTTATTTACTGTACTTTAGCTTGTATATTATGTGCCTTACTATGTCCCCAGAGGACCTGGTCTTCTTCTTCGACACAGAGTTGTGCACCATATTCAAAGAGGTCCAAATACATGTTGAATACCTCTCCTCGTAGAATGAAGTTTGTGCCTATCTCGAAGGCTTGTGACATAATTGTACCCTTCCAGGTAAGTCGTGCAATTTTCTTTCAAAACCAATAATAAATACTAGTTCTTCTTCCACCATTTTCTGTTTAATCATTACAAAGAAATTGCTCATTTGTTAAATCTTCTACAAATCTTAATTTTCGATTTGGATTAGTTGAACTTAAATTCCCGTCCTGCGTCAAATTGGTATCAGAGCCCAGTTAGGATTGTTTATGCATTTACGCAACGGGAGAATTTTAAGTTCGAACATGAAAAATAGTGAGATATTTGATAAATTGCCTTCATTTATGTTAGACTCTAAAAAAGAAATTTTAACTGAACTTAATCCTAGATTCAATGCATTTGATGCTAGGATAGAGACTTTAAATGCTAGAGTCAACCAAATAGAAGGAATATATGCCCTTGAACAATCCCATCAGACTATCGTACGAGATCCAGCTCACTCGGGAGTGACAACAACCGTCCATGGACGAAATTCATATACAACACAATATGCTAGAGAGGGTCCTAGAAATGTCATACATCCCCCCGAAAGGCAAAACCCCGCTAATCCTGCTCCACCTAGGAGAGAGGAACATAGAGCTAGGATTCTCCATGATATCCATGATGATTTCGATAAGGAATATCGTCCAAGAGACCATACCTATAGATTTCAAAGTGATGACATCACTAAGAAAGTAAAGGTAAAGGCCCCATCCTTTGACAGTCGCCATGATCCTAAGGCTTTTAGCGATTGGTTGTCTAGCATGGACGATTATTTTGAGTAATATGATATGAGCGACGAGAGATGCATTCGATTTGTAAAAATGAAACTAACTGGTTCTGCTAGGATATATTGGTCTTCAATTGAGAAGGATAAAGAGCGCATAGGTAGAGTCCCTATAGGCACGTGGATCAAGATAAAAGAGATCCTTCACAAAAAATACCTCCTACGAACCTATAGAGACCATCTAATTGACCAAATAGCCACATTTCGTCAGGGTAACCTGTCAGTATATGACTATATGACTAGGTTCGACGAATTGATGTCTCGTTGTAAGATCTTTGAGGACCCCCGAGTCACACTCTCACGATTTCGATCTCGTTTGAGATCTGAATTTAGACGTAAAATTGGACCTTTGAAGGCGACTACTGTAGAAGATGCCCACCAAATAGTACTCAAATTTGAGCAACATCAAAAGGACTTCAACTACAGTAAGTCTTAACAACAAAAGGACCAACCTAAACGGCAGTAAGAACAGCCCACTAAGCCACATACGACTGTCGATAAGGAAAAGGGGAAAACCTCTATGGTTGAAGGTGAGGGACCCAAGTGCTACAATCGTCAAGGTATTGGACACTTTGCTCATCGGTGTCCCTCTAGGAACTTGCACTTGGGTAGGGAGTCAAATGACTTGAGGGATGACTCAGAGTCTGAACTTGAAGAAGACCCCCATAGAGTTGAGGAAGGAGCTAGTGACTATGAACTTGATTTAACCTCCTCAACTGCACCTTTACATGTGGTTAGACGCATGCTCGCTACACCAGTAGGCGGGGTAGACTGGAAACGCAATCATATTTTCCATACCTTCATCAAAATTAATAATAAATTTTGTAATCTAATGATTGATGGAGGAAGTTGCGTTAACGGTATTGCCAAGGCGGCTTTAGAGAAGTGTAACACCAGTCCCATAATACGTAGGACTAAGTATGTAGACATGTCAGCTGCTTACATACGAAAAATATTCCAATATATGGAATCCTCATACGTATACATAAGCTGTAAGAATAATAATCATAGGCCACAACACAGAATAACTAATCTCATCCACAACACACAAAAGATAAATGATAGTCCAAAATAGATAACATAAATGTGTCAAAGATGTAGCCGGGTGGAAACATATCCACTACCAAACAGCTACGATAATACTCTCAAATAAACTAGACTCCAACCTCCTCAAATAGAAATAAAAGAAATAGTAAAAGATGTCCACTACAAAGGCTCATATCATAGATAAAGAGATAAATCTCGGAAGGTGGTGCATCATCGTCTGTGAAGGATGGATCGAGAGCAGAACCATACCCCTGGAGGAAATCGTCTAAGCCTGGAGAATTCATCAGGTCCTCAGTGGAACGTAACACGATACAAGAAAACAACATGCCATATAAACCATAAATAAAAAAAGAAATATATGTGCAATAGGGTGACTAACCACTCTATTGTGATCATGTTTGTTAAGAAAAAGCCTCTAATGCATAGGCACTTCTAGCTAATAATAGGATCTGGTATAGTCCCCTATTGGGCACCAGTGAGAAAGGCATAACGTTCAAGAATGTCAGTGGCCAACCTTAGGGTGTAAGCTTACCCGTATCTCCAGCGGAGCTTTCGGGTTACAAGGAAAAGTGTAATAGTGACCCATACGTTAAGGTATTGTTCTCCCCACCCAATGCCTAGTAGGGTCATCTCCATGACTCATATGAACCTCTAGTAACTGCCAAGTCTACTAATCATGCAATCTATTGGCAGTTATTCCTAACCGTCGCACGTTTCATACGTATCGGTGGTCAGCTAACTAGCGAGTCCGTGCCCTACATGTGACTCACAACTCGTGATAAGCATGTGTCGAGGCCATATGAGATATATCAATACCTCATGTCAATGGGTGGTCAACTAGTACTAAGTCCATGTAGAGTAAGAGATAAAAATAGTAGACGACTAAAACGATGGCTCGCACCCAAGATTGACTTGGACGCACAATGAAATAAAATATACAGTATATAACAAGAACTGAATATAAATAATAGAATAAAATAGCAAAAAAATAGAATATAATGACAAGGTATCTTGCCTGAGGGTGGTGTAAGAAATAACAAAGTCTAGTAGTCAGAATCGTCAGCAATGAAAGTCAAATCCTGCAACCGGCTCCAGATGCTGAAACAAACATCACAAACATTTTTGGTATAAAAGATGTCTAAAAATGTCTGCCCAAAAGTATAATTCTGGACACAGGGGTAAAATTATAATTTTGGATCAAAACAATATCTATTATTTGACCTATTTTGCACCAAAAAGCGTGCTAGTACCTATGGTCCCTAAAGTCGTCAAACTACATGTCTACAGAACCGTTTTGATGATACGAACCCAACCGTATGTCCAAAATTGGATTCCGGTGGTCTGTGCACAAATTGCCCGTTGTATCGGGTCACAGGCCCGCCAAAAAGGTGTTCTGGTCGACCTTCTCAGAATCAGACCAAACTTGGCATACAAGACCAAAAAAGGATAAGGTCCTATTGGCGCAAGTTTCGTCTCGAGATGACGACTGTATACAAAGTTATGTCCTAGTTTGCAAAGTGGTGGATATGGGGTATCTCGACGGATACGCTTTGATTTCGTCACGCATGCACAACAAAATCGAGTTCCGTCGAATCCCACACGTCGACAACATCCATACGCGCCTTTTGATGCTTATGGTTGTGACCACGTCACCCGGTTTGTCGGGGCACACGCCGTATCGGAATAATTTTCATAGTTTTTAAAACTATTTTCCCCTAAACTTTGGGATAAAAAAATCTTTACATATATCGAAAGAAAATTGAACTACCAGAAGGGTGTTGAAGTGTTATACATAGTCTAAAACTTTATTCAGGAAGCTTTCAAGAAATCCTACTGGTGTGTCCAGAATTCGTTTCCAAACAGGGGAACATGAAAGTGAATTTCTGTCAATTGTGACAGTAGATTTTTGTTAACTTTGCATCAGTTTCATGGGCAACCTAGTTATCAATTCCTGATTCTATTTGCTAGGGGTTCAACAGGATCATGTAGACCCTCGATAGGATCTTATGGATCAAAATTTTGTCGAACAAAATGGAAGAAAAGAAGGGAAACTGGAGTACCAGGCGGTGGTTGAAACAGGGCAATGCTCTATTTTACGATCGGCCTAGGGGTGTGCGGCAGCGCTCCCGTGATTCGCGGCGGGTCTCAGGTGGTCGGTCAAGCGCGCAAGTATGTCAGGGAGGCTCGGGGTCGTCGTCCTAGTTCGCAGATGAAATTTTCTTAGGGTTTCGTAGTTCTTTCGTAGGATGGGTTCATATATATACCTGATTTTAAACTCCGAATTTGATTCGGTTTTCGGTAGAGTTTTCTATTGGGATAGGGTTACGATTGAAGAGAATCTAACAAGCATTATGTAACCAAAATTTTAAACGGATCCGTTCAAGCATTCGAGAGATTGAAACTTCAAACTTGATTCGAGTCTTAGCTTTGTTCTAGCGAAAAAATAAGAGGGGGTCGACTTAGTACAGCTACTGTTCCTTATAGTGGTGTGAATATATACTTTATACATATATGTTTACTAGCTTGGGCAAAATCAACATAAAACTTTCCTAGAATTTTCTAAAACCTCACAATACTTGTAAGATGTTTTTAAATACTAAGAACTAGGATTTACCTGCTAGTTATATGGGACTAGAAACTATTTGCTAGTTTTCCCATACAAGAAAAATTATATAAGCTATTTAATAGTTAAGAAAAATACCAAAATATTAATAAATAAATAAAAACATTTATAAATTTAGGGGGTTAATATTCTACCAAACTTATAAAAATTTTGGCTTCAAAATTAAGTCTAACGATAGCGGGGCATGCAATGCAATGCGAATAAAAAGAAAACTAACATATGAAAATTGTACCTTGGTTTTCGAACAAATGAGGGTAGCGATTTCGAATGTCATCCTCGTGCTCCCAAGTAGACTATCCCGATGAGTGATACTTCCATGCTACGCGGACCAACGACATAGATTGATTCTACAACACCTTCACTCAACGATCAAGGATACCTACTAGTTGCTCTTGGTACGACAGGCTCGGACCAACGGTAATTTCAGAGTGATCAAGCCCATGACTACTGTCTGCCACGTATTATTTCAGCTATGACACATAAAATACGTCATGTACTCCCTCTAGCGACGATGGCAATGCCAATCTATAAGCAACTTCTCCAATTTGTTCTAAGACATCGAAAGGGTCGATGTACCTTGGACTCAACTTGCCACGTCCTTCGCATCGAATCGTACCTTTAATGGGGGATATCATCAAGAAAATATGGTCGCCTTCCTTGAACTCCAAGGGTCGACGACGGTGGTCTGTCCACTGCTTTTGTTTATCCTACGCTTCTCGCAGGTGGCCTTGTCTCTTCTTCACCTTCTCTATCATGCTCACGACCAACTCAAGACCCAATATCTGTCACTCTCCAATATTGCTCCAACAAATAGGAGATCAACACTTTCTACCTTATAATGCTTCAAACGGAGCCATCTGGATGCTCGCTTGATAGCTATTGTTGTAAGAAAATTCCACAAGATGTAGGTGGTCTTCCCATGATCCTCTAAAGTCAAGCATACACGCTCTCAACATATCTTATAGCATCTGAATAGTACACTCTGACTGATCGTCTGTCTGCGGGTGATACGTCGTGCTAAACTTCAGGCGGGTACCCAAGCTTTCTTGCATACTCTTCCAAAAGTTTGAGGTGAATCTCGAGTCCTGGTCTGACATGATGCTAACTGGCACACCATGTAGCTTCACTATTTACTTTATGTACATGTCAGCCAAGACCTCTGTAGACTGGCTCACTCTAAAAGGTAAGAAGTGGGCTGACTTGGTAAGCCTATCAACTATCACCCATATGGCATCTCGTCCAATAGGACTCCGAGAAAATCCCATGACAAAATCCATGGTGATGTGCTCCCACTTCCACTCGGGAATAGGGAGCGTCTGCAACAGTCCAGTTGACCTCTGGTGCTCTGCCTTCACTTGTTGGCATACCAAATACTTGGCCACGAAACGAGCTATCTTCCGCTTCATTCCGTACAACCAATAGTACTACCGTAAGTCCCGGTACATCTTGGTTCCTCTGGGTGTATGGAGTAGGTCGAGCTTAGGGGTGAGCATTCGGTTTATTCGGTTTAAAACCGAACCGAATAAGCAAAACCGAATTCGACCGAAACCGAACCGAATTGGTTAATAACCGAACCGAACCAAATTAAATCGGTTCAGTTTTCGGTTTATTCGGTTTATTTTGGTTTTTTTTGTGTTTTTTTGTTAATATATATAATAACTAAATATACCTATATATATATACATATATATATATATATATATATATATATATATATATATATATATATATAGGTATTAATTATATATATATATATATATATATATATATATATATATAAAAATATGTATATATATATATATAAACTAAAATTTCTTATTCGGTTTTCGGTTTTGAACCGAAACCGAAACCCAAAACCGAAACCGAAACCGAATAAGAAAATTTAGTATTTTCAAAATCGAAACCGAACCGATTTTTTTCAAAACCGAACCGAATCTCTTATTCGGTTCGGTTCGGTTCGGTTTTCGGTTCAAAACCGAATAATGCTCACCCCTAGTCGAGCTATGTGCTTCGGCCATCAATTCTTGCCGTAGCTCTCCGTTTGGAACATAAAGACGATTACCACATCGTATTTTCCTATCGGGATGAATCATCAATCCAGTCTACTCTCCTGCTTTAGTCCTCTCTCTAAGTCGTCAGAATCTAGTGTCTGTGGGTATTGCTGCCTTGATCCTCTCTACTAGCGATGATTGCACTTGGAGATTGGCTAGTACACCATCTGCTCCAGGTAATACGACTTCAATACCAAGCTTCTGTATGTCTTATATCAACTCCTTCTGTGTGGTCAAGAAATGAGCCATGGGCTTACGGCTTAATACATCTGCCATAACATTAGCCTTGCCCGGATGGTAGTGTAGCTCGATCTCATAATCCTTCATTAGCTCCAACCAACGTCGTTGCCGTATGTTCAACTTTTTTTGTGTGAAAACATACTTGAGGATTTTATGATCGGTTTAGATGTCTACCTTTTTGTCGTACAAGTAATGTCTCCAAAGCTTTAGAGCGAAGATGACTGCTACGAGCTCTAAATCGTAGGTTGGATAATTCTTCTCCTGTACTCTCAACTGCCTCGATGCATATGATACTACACGACCATGCTGCATTAAGACGCATCCCAAGCCTTTTTCGGATGCGTCGCTATATATCATAAATCCTCCTGGGTTTGATGGTAATGTCAAGATGGGTGTAGTGGTCAAGCACTTCTTCAACTCATCAAAAGTGGCTTGACACTCGTCCGTCCATACGAACTCTTGGTCCTTGCAAGTCAATCGAGTCATAGGCCCTGCTATCCGTGAGAAATCTTCTACGAACCTTCGGTAATAACCTGCGAGTCCAAGGAAACTTCTCACCTTAGAGGCTGATGTGGGAGCGAGCCATGCCTTAACTACTGTGATCTTCTCCGGATCTATCGATATGCCATCTCCCATGACAATATGTCCAAGGAACGATACCTCCTTGAGGAAGAAGTCACACTTGTTAAGCTTCGCAAAAAGATGCTCGTTCATCAAGGTCCCTAAGACGATCCGTAAATACAGCTCATGCTCCTCTTGGCTCTTCGAGTATATCAAGATATCGTATATAAAGACGACCACAAATTTATCCAAGTAATGGTGGAAGATCTTGTTCACGAGGTTCATGAAGACTGTCGGAGCATTGGTCAAACCGAATGGCATGACCAAAAACTCGTATTGCCCATATCTTGATCGGAACGCCATCTTCGGAATATCTTCCTTTCGAACCTTCAACTGATGATAGCTCGATCACAACTCGATCTTGCATAATACCTTGGATCTACTCAATTGATCGAATAGATCATCTATGCATGGCAAGTGGTACTTGTTCTTTACCGTCACTACGTTCAAGGCTTTGTAGTCGATGCACATGCGTACTGTCCCATCTTTCTTTGGCACGAATAAGATGGGTTCTCTCCATGGTGACGTACTGCCATGGATAAAGCCTTTCGCCAGTAGTTCATTTATCTGCATCTTCATCTCTACCAATTCCTTGGATGCTAGCCGATATACTCAAGATTAGATAGGCTCGGCTCCCAGAATAAGCTCTATGGAAAACTCGATGTCTCGGTCGGGTGGCACTCCTGGTAACTCCTCGGGGAATACATCTTAGAACTCAGTAATGATAGGGTGCTGAGGGATGTCATCCATCATCATGTGAGTCCCTAATGCAGTGGATCGTTTCTCTCTTCTGCTCCTCTAGCAAACTCGAACTTCGTCTCATTTGGTGGTCTAAAGATGATACTTCCTCTATGAAAATCTATGGATGCATAGTGTTGGCTCAGCTAGTCCATCCCAAGTACTATATCGAAAGTCGGCATTGGAAATGCAAGAAATCGTGCTTTCATCTCCCTACCACATATCACTATAGGACAAAGTTTATAAACACTACTCACAGGCTCTATCCTCCAGTGAGGATTCTAATGTTTTTAGATAATGGCATGGTGGGAATACTGTGTCTAGTGGCAAAGCTAGTGGCTATAAATGAATATGTGGCTCCAATGTCAAATAAAGTAACGGCAGCAAATGTAGCAACTAAAACCATACTTGCTATGACCTCCGCTTCTGTCTCTATATCTTCAACAGCTAGTGAGAATGCCTGCCCATAATTCTGACCGGGGCCCTGAGCTCTGGCCCTGTTGTACTGTACTGCTTGGGAAGGTATTGGTGGGCGAGGTGCTCCTGCTGCAGATCGGGGTATCGGAAGTGCTAGAACTGTAGGCCTCAAGGCCTGCTGGGCATGTACTAGTGCTTTCTGCTCGGGACAATCCCTGGCCATGTGCTGTCCTGATCCTCACCTCATACATAACCCCAGACGAAGTCGACAGTCATTCCTAATATGACCTTGCTTCCCACAATAGTTGCAAGTAGGCTTTTGGTAAGGCATGTCCCTCTGCGGCTGTGTCATGGGTTTCCTAATAGGTCCACCCTGGATCGCTCTAGTTGGTGCAACTGCTGGTGTATGGCGTCTCGGTGTCTGTTGTTGCTCTTTGCGAAGAAGCTCCTAGGTACGTGCTTCCTCCATAACAACTACATGTGAGGCTCGAGACTGTGTGGTAGTGTATGTCTTGAGCTCTGGTGCAAGCCCCTAATGGAATCTCTTTGCCTTTTTCTGCTCTGTCGGGATCAATGTCGTACCAAATCTGCTCAGGCGGTTGAACTCTGCATCGTACTCATCTACCGACATATTCTTTTGCTTCAAATGAAGAAACTGGTTGTAGAGAGCGTCTCAAATGTATATGGGGAAGAATCTCTCATAGAAACGGTCGTAGAACTCCTTCAATGTTATCCCAGTACCCAATCGTCTTTCTTCAGCCTTCCACCAGTGGTGAGCATTGTAGCGCCCCGCTTTCGATAGGCGACGGAACTTCATAATATGCTTGCGCCGAGTCAGATCGGCCGGGAACTTAGATGGCCATCTGACTCGATCGCTAAGCTTGGTAAACGAATAACGCCTTGCAGCATCGATTCAAATCGATTTGGACGGAAGTTACGAGAATCGATCCAACTAATGGAACGACTTCTGTTGGAATAAGTCCTAGATGCAGCGGGCTGCATCTCGGCGAGTGAGCTCTCTATAAGAGTCCCTTCGACGGGACCGGACCGTTGTATGGTTTTCTTGGAGCTTTGCCGCTGGGCTTGATGAAGTGCTTTCGCGTCATTTTTATGGATGCAATTACAATTTTGATGCAAGAGGAAAAGAAGGAATTCTAACAAAGCGTTGGTGCCATTGCAGGAGCTCGCGTAACTAAGGATTGACGTTGCCTAGCGCTTGGACGATTGGCACAAAGCAAAGTAATCGGTGGGTGATTAGACCCTTCTTTTCTACTCTGTCCCGCAAACCTATTCCTTGCTTCGAATTCATTCAAATTGAACGATGCCAAGTTAATTGCATGCCAATCCACTAAGGTCAAGAACTCGGGAAAAACGTATTGATTTTGAGTAATCTACTCTGAAAAATATAAGTTTCTCACATAAACATAAAAGTTTAAGGTTCTAGTAAAAAAATAGACTATTTCACGTGCTGCAAAATAATGTGAAACGTCGATCATGGATTATGATGCCTCGGACAATTTGGTGCCCACAGGACGCTAAATCGGTGTACGGCTTTGGGAAAAATGAATCGTTGCATGAGTTGCGAGAAATGATAATACCGTTCGATACTATCCGCGCTATACGAAACTGGTTGCATATATTAAACTGTTCGCACATAGGCATGGTCATGGACAACTTGTGCACAAGTTCGTTTTCCTCGAAACGGTATCCGGGGCATCAGAACCGATTCGTCCTAGGGGGAATAATTTATCGTGCTTCGGCGCGAGACATGCGGGACCTTCAGTAAGGCTTGCAACCTAGGCTGAAAGGGTAGCGTCGCATGCCAACTTCGATTAAGTCCCTAGTGGTGCGTAGCACCAATGACCGCATATAAGATAGTTGCATGCTCACCTATTGTCTTATGCAGGTGTAAATATTATTTCTGTTTTTATGCAGGGACGAGCACGGCCGTGGTAAGAAATATGATAAACTGCGATGTTATGTTGTATGCTTTAATACTCAAAGACGACTATCGAATATGAACTGAATTCATTTAGTTCTAATAGAAAGACAACTCTAAAGCATGCCTACCCTAACAATCATAGTCGGTTTAGACGAGTTGGTTCGTCTCGTCCACTTAGCAAGTGTGCTAATCCCCTCCCCCAATTTTCCTAGGTGCGGTGGGCGCTCCAACCTAAAACGAAGCTGAAGTGCGGAGAGGCGTTTTGAAGCTCTTCCTATGCTGAAGTATTTTGAAGCCAATTCAAGTCGACGGCTTATGTATAAAGGGGCGAATGTATGGGACGGCAAGCGTAGTTCAGGCAACTTGTCGAATATATTTTCTTTCTGTTTTCAATCAATGTAGCTGCAACGGCATCCGATATAATTACGACTTGCACTTCGTTGTAAGCTATGAATGAAAAACATTTCTATCTTTCTATACTGCGTCTTAAATTCTGATGTAATTTGTGAAGTTTCAACTTGGCATATTTATATCAAATGTAACGTAACGTTATGCCTTGTACGAGTGCAATTCCAGACTCGTACGGCATCACGCCTTAGCGAGGATGATCGAATCGGCAAAATTAACATCGGGGACGAACGTTGCCGACTCGGGGCATGACAAATTGGTATCAGAGCTCAGTTATGTTTCCTCGAATTTTCAAAATATGTTTCATTGTTGGAATATCCGTTGCGATGGCTCGATTGAATGCTTGTCGGCATGCTGCATGAAATACAAGTTCCATATAGGTAAGCCCATAGATATTTTTGAAAAATACTAACGGGTTTGTATTATTTGTAGGAATGACTAAGCGAGATAAAAAAATCGCCGGCACAACAACCCAAACAGTGGATAGTACGTCGAGCACAAAAAGTACTGGCCCAAGCGAGACGACTATGGAGAAGATGCTACAGTTGATGGAACTGCAGCAGCAACAGCTTCAGATGCAATTCAAAGACCAATTTGATGCACAGCAGAAGCAGATGGCCGCCCTGACTCAGATAGTGAGCAGGATGGCGGGCGATACCAAGGAGACAGACGCGGTACTCGAGGGAAAGCACGGTGATCAAGAAGAAGACGAGGAGGAAGAAGTCTCCCCGCAGATGATAAATTCTCCTTCCATGCTCAAAGTGAAGGAGTTTCGCAAAATAAACCCGCCGAAGTTCAACGGCCGAGCAGAGCCCGACGTGATAGTAGGATGGCTCGCAGAGATAGAGGACTTGTTCGATCTCCTCTGCATCGAAGGGTCCCAGAGGGTGGCCTGTGCGGCGCTGCAATTACAACTAAGAGCACATGACTGGTGGTCGGCGAAGAAACAAGAGATCTGTGAAACCGATTCCAACAAAAAGATTTCTTGGAAAATGTTCAAGACAGCCTTCCTTGAGCAGTACGTTCCTCGCACCATCCGTCGACAGAAGGGGGATGAGTTCATGATGTTGAGGCAGGGGAATATGAGTGTTGAAGATTATGATGCAAGTCTCGAAACTTGCAAAATTTGCCGGCGCCTTCCTGTCCAACAAAGAAGAATGGTGCAAGCGTTTTCAGCAAGGCCTCAACGACGAACTGCGTAGGGACGTCATGAATCAACGATGCCAAACTTATCGTGAATCCTACGAAGCCGCACTTGATAATGAGCGAATCTTTGGCCGTATGTCACAAAGGGCCGTGCCTGTCATTCGCAACAACTTCAACAAGCGTCCTAATGACGCTGGAGGATCGGGAGTACAAAACTGCCCAAATACGTCTGAGAATCGTGGTCACTTTGCCGCAGTAAATTGCAACAGATGCGACAAGCGTGGGCACGGAGCACCCGATTGTAGACTGAGAACATGCTTCAAGTGTGGCGAGCTAGGCCACTTCCGTCAATATTGTCAGGCGGGGAAGCCGAATCAACACAACCCACCAAGGAACACTCCGAATCCATATAAAGCGCCTACACTACAAGGCACAAATGCGGTGCCTGTGACCCCGCAGAATCAACGCCACGGAGTTCAAGGCCGAGTTTATGCCTTAACTTGGGACGAGGCGTACGCGTCCGATACGGTTGTAACAGGTATATTACTCTACAAAGATATACATGCTCGAGTCCTATTCGATTCGGGTGCGACGCATAGCTTTATATCTGCTGATTATGCGAAAGAAAATAAAATAACCATGCAATCACTAGATATAAATATTAGCGTTAGCACTCCGTCGGGAGTCGATATGCCTGCGAACTTTATTTGTAGGGATGGCCACATTTGCGTCGGGGGAAGATATCTATCCTTGGATGCCGTCGTGCTAGACATCAAAGATTACGACATAATCCTGGGCATGGATTGGTTGGACGCTTGTCGTGCAACGATCGAGTGCACGGAGAAGAGAGTGGTGTTTCGTCTTTTTGGCGAGGCAAAGTTCTCATATTCGTGTGGTACGGCCTCAAAGACGGCGATGATGGTATCGACAATCTCGGCAAGGCGTATGCTGCGTTCCGACTGCACGGGATACTTGGCATCAGTTCGAGACACGCGGACGGATAATACAAACATAATGCAGACTGATGTTAATTGTAGCAGATTTTCCTGACGTTTTTCCTGACGAGATACCCGAGATGCCGCCGGATCGAGAAATTGAATTCAGCATCGACACCTTTCCGGATACACGACCGATATCGAAGGTACCTTACCGAATGGCTCCAGCAGAACTGAAGGAGCTGAAGGTGCAATTACAAGAGTTGCTAGACCACAGATTTATTCGCCCTAGCGTCTCTCCGTGGGGAGCTTCCGTACTGTTCGTAAAGAAGAAGGATGGGTCGTTGCGGCTATGCATCGACTATCGGGAACTAAACAAGGCGACCGTGCGAAATAAGTATCCTTTGCCACGAATCGACGACTTGTTCGACCAACTACAAGGCACGGCAATATTTTTAAAAATCGATCTTCGTTCAGGCTATCATCAATTGAAGATCAAGTCCGACGACATATCGAAGTCTGCCTTCCACACTCGATATGGTCATTACGAATTCCTCGTCATGCCGTTCGGTTTGACGAATGCCCCAGCCGCATTCATGAATCTGATGAACTGAGTCTTCCGACCTTAAATAGATAAATTTGTAGTCGTATTCATCGACGATATCCTTGTCTACTCTAAGAATCATGAAGAACATTCGGAACATTTGAAGATGGTACTACAGATTCTGCGTGAAAACAAATTATACGCCAAGCAGAGTAAGTACGAGTTCTGGATGAGTAGCGTGACATTCCTCTGGCACGTAATCTCTGCTGAAGGTGTCGCAGTGGACCCAAAGAAGATTGATACGATGGTGGATTGGAAATGACCTGCCTCGGCTAGCGACATTCGTAATTTCCTGGGCTTAGCGGACTACTATCGTAGGTTCGTGCAAAGCTTTCAAAACTAGCGTCGCCTCTGACTCGCCTCACCCAGAAAGGAGTAGTATTTGAATGGAGCGACGACTGTGAATCCAGCTTTCAAGAGTTGAAGCAACGGCTCGTCTCAGCTCCAATCCTTGCACTTCCAGACGGTCCAGAAGGCTTTCAGATATTCAGCGACGCATCGGGAACTGGCCTCGGGTGCGTACTCATGCAGAGAGACAAAGTCATCTCCTACGCTTCACGGTAGTTGAAGCAGCACGAGAAAAACTACCCGACGCACGACCTAGAATTGGCAGCGATCGTCTTTGCGTTGAAGTTATGGCGGCACTACCTCTATGGTGTGGCATGCAGAATCTACACAGATCAAAAAAGCTTGAAGTACTTATTTACGCAACGGGAACTCAACCTACGACAGCGACGTTGGCTCGAACTCATAAAAGATTACGAGCTGACGATCGAGTATACGCCGGGCAAGGGAAACGTGGTGGCCGACGCACTCAGCAGAATGTTTATGGGAACACTGGCCATAAACAAGGAGATACAACGAGACCTTGAAGCGATGGGTATCGAACTCAGAATTGAGTATCGACACCTGCACCTAGCTCAACTGAAGTTAGGATCGAGCCTGCTTAGCAAGATAAAGACCGCACAGGAGGACGACTCATTCCTGAAGAAAATGTGCGAGCTGATATCAACGGGAAGGGCGACTGACTTTACGAAAGACGGAGACGAGACGATGCGATTAAAGGGAAGGCTCTGCATTCCTGAAACTGCCGAACTCAGAAAAGAAATTATGATGGAGGCACATTATGTGAAGTACTCGTTACATCCTGGAAGCACCAAGATGTACAAGGACTTGCGCACAAACTTTTGGTGGCACGGCATGAAGAAAGACGTGGCTACGTTCGTATCGCAATGCATGGCGTGTCAGCAGGTGAAGGCAGAACCCCAACGGCCAGGCAGAGAGCTGCAGAACATCGCCATTCCCGAGTGGAAGTGGGACAATATCTCGATGGATTTCATTGTGGAATTTCCAAAGACGTCGCGAGGGAATGACGCGATTTGGGTCATTATTGATAGATTGACCAAGTCGGCTCACTTTATCGCAATTAAAGTAGGATGGAGCGTCGATCGATTAGCACAAATCTACGTCGATGAGATTGTTCGACTGCACGGGGTACCGGCCTCAATAATTTCGGACAGAGACAGGCGATTCCTATCGCGTTTCTGGACGAGCCTCCAAGCGGCGATGGGGACCAAACTGAACTTTAGTTCGGCGTACCATCCCAAAATAGACGGTCAGACGGAGAGGGTCAATCAGATCTTAGAAGATATGTTGCTTCTGTGTGCGATCGACCTAAAGACTAGTTGGGATACGCATTTACCGCTTGCGGAGTTTGCGTATAACAATAGTTATCAGTCAAGCATTCAGATGGCTCCGTACGAAGTGCTCTACGGGAGGAAGTGTCGTTCGCCGATATGCTGGGATGAAGTCGGAGAGCGATAAGTGCTTGGACCGGAACTGGTGGAGCAGGCCGTCGAAAAGGTCCGCTTGATTCGAGATTGACTCCGTATCGCGCAAAGTCGACAAAAGAGCTACGCAGATCTTCGTCGACGACCGCTAGAGTTCTTGGTCGGGGACCATATGTTTCTGAAAGTAACACCCATGCGCGGTGTAATGCGGTTCGGCATTAAGGGCAACTTGAGCCCGAGATTTATAGGCCCCTTCGAGATCATTGAGCGAGTTGCGACGGTTGCTTATCGGATCGTACTACCTCCTGCCTTAGCTGATGTGCACGATGTTTTCCACGTTTCACAACTTCAAAAATACATGCACGATCCAAGTCATGTGGTTAGCTTCGATCAGTTGGAGCTACGTACTGACTTGTCTTACTCGGAGGAGCCTATTCAAATTTTGGACCGCAAGGAGAAAGTGCTACTCAATCGGTCGATGTCCTTGGTCCGCGTGCTATGGCAGAACCATTCAGTCGAGGAGTCGACGTAGGAGATGGAGGCGGAGATGAAGGAGAAGTACCCTGCGTTGTTTCTCTAAATTAAGGTCAGACCCTTGTTCTTAAGTTTTGGGACGAAACTTTTTCTTAGTGGTATATTATGTAGCGCCCCGCTTTCGATAGGCGACGGAACTTCATAATATGCTTGCGTCGAGTCAGATCGGCCGGTAACTTAGATGGCCATTTGACTCGATCGCTAAGCTTGGTAAACGAATAACGCCTTGCGGTATCGATTCAAATCGATTTGGACGGAAGTTACGAGAATCGATCCAACTAATTGAACGACTTCTGTTGGAATAAGTTCTAGATGCAGCGGGCTGCGTCTCGGTGAGTGAGCTCTCTATAAGAGTCCCTTCGACGGGATCGGACTGGACCGCCGTATGGTTTTCTTGGAGCTTTGCCGCTGGGCTTGATGAAGTGCTTTCGCGTCATTTTCATGGATGCAATTACAATTTCGATACAAGGGGAAAAGAAGGAATTCTAACAAAGCGTTGGTGCCATTGCAGGAGCTCGCGTAACTAAGGATTGACGTTGCATAGCCCTTAGATGATCGACACGAAGCAAAGTAATCGGTGGGTGATTCGACCCTTCTTTTCTACTCTGTCCCGTAAACCTATTTCTTGCTTCGAATTTATTCAAATCGAACGATGCCAAGTTAATTGCATGCCAATCCACTAAGGTCAAGAACTCAGGAAAAATGTATTGATTTTGAGTAATCTACTCTGAAAAATACAAGTTTCTCACATAAACAGAAAAGTTTAAGGTTCTAGTAAAAATATAGACTATTTCACGTGCTACAAAATAACGTGAAACATCGATCATGGGTTATGATGCCTCGGACAATTTGGTGCCCACGGACGCTAAATCGGTGTACGGCTTTGGGGAAAATGAATCGTTGCATGAGTTGCGAGAAATGATAATGCCGCTCGATACTATCCGCGCTATACAAAACTGGTTGCATATATTAAACTGTTCGCATATAGGCATGGTCATGGACATCTTATGCACAAGTTCGTTTTTCTCGAAACGGTATCCGGGGCATCGGAACCGATTCGTCCTAGGGGGAATAATTTATCGTGCTTCGGCGTGAGGCATGCGGGACCTTCAGTAAGGCTTGGAACCTAGGCTGAAAGGGTAGCGTCGCATGCCAACTTTGATTAAGTCCCTAGTGGTGCGTAGCACCAATGACCGCATATAAGATAGTTGCATGCTCACCTATTGTCTTATGCAGGTGTAAATATTATCTCTGTTTTCATGCAGGGACGAGCACGACCGTGGTAAAAAAATATGATAAACTGCGATGTTATGTTGTATGCTTTAATACTCAAAGACGGCTATCGAATATGAACTAAATTCATTTAGTTCTAATAGAAAGACAACTCTAAAGGATGCCTACCCTAACAATCAGAGTCGGTTTAGACGAGTTAGTTCGTCTCGTCTACTTAGCAAGTGTGCTAATCCCTTCCCCCAATTTCTCCAGGTGCGGCGGGCGCTCCAACCTAAAACGAAGCTGAAGTACGGAGAGGCGTTTTGAAGCTCTTCCTATGCTGAAGTATTTTGAAGCCAATTCAAGTCGACGGCTTATGTATAAAGGGGCGAATGTATGGGACGGCAAGCGTAGTTCAGGCAACTTGTCGAATGTATTTTCTTTCTGTTTTCAATCAATGTAGCCGCAACGGCATCCAATGTAATTACGACTTGCACTTCGTCGCAAGCTATGAATGAAAAGCATTTCTATCTTCCTATACTGTATCTTAAATTCTGATGTGATTTGTGAAGTTTCAACTTGGCATATTTATATCAAATGCAACGTAATGTTCTGCCTTGTACGAGTGTAATTCCAGACTCGTACGGCATCACGCCTTAGCGAGGACGATCAAATCGGCAAAATTAACATCGGGGATGAACGTTGTCGACTCGGGGCGTGACAAGCATTGTCTTCTATGAGTTAGTCTACTGCTGTCATCCAATCATGTGTTGGCAACTGGGATGCCTTCAGTAGCTTCTCCGTGTTGATGAGCCACACGGAGACCTCTAATAATTTCTCATTACCTCTGAATGGCTTGGGGTTCATCTCCATGAAGTTCTTGATAGAGCCTCATAAGGATGCGGAGCTAGAGCTGGTGTTGGTACCGATGCCGGAGGAGGAGGTGGGGGCCTAGTTAGTGCTGCTATCATGCTCTGCCTCATCAGCTCAGTCTGCTACAACTGAGCATGCATCATGGTGTACATGAACTGAGTAGTGGGGTTCCCATCAACCGGTGGTAGAGGCATCTAAGGTCCAGAATATGATGGGAACTGTTGAGGGAATGGCAATGGTGGTGGTGGTGGTGGTGGTGGTATATTCCCTCCTGGTGGCACTAAAGTGGTCTGCCCAGCCTGACTGACTGGGGGTACTTGGGTCTTCTGGTGCATCATCGAGGGGGTCGTGGTAGGCTGCTGTTGTCCTATCTGGTATGGGGCTACCGGGGTCATCAAAGAAAGTAGATACATCACCAGATGTGATGGCCAAAGCAGAGGTGCGTCCGCTTCATAGATTCATATTGCTGGCACGAAAATAAGGTAACGTTAGGAAATGTTTAAATATGAGGCAATTCAAGCAATTAAAGAGAGTTCAAAAATTTTGAAGTCAAGGAAGGTAGTCAGTTGTGGATGAGATACTATTCCTATTCCTATATGCAGGATTGTTGGGCACAATCATTTAACCCAACAATATTTTTTGACCTGCATGGGCCACCACAAAAATATATAATGCCCCAGTCCCATAATACGTAGGACTAAGTACGTAGACATGCCAGCTACATACATACGAAGAATACTCTAATATATGGAATCCCCGTACGTATACATAAGCTGTAAGAATAATAATCATATGCTAATGTACAGAAGAACTAATGTCATCCACAACACACAAAAGATAAATGATAGTCGAGAATAGATAAAATAAATAAGTCAAAGATGTAGCCAGGTGGAATCATAACCATTACTAAATAGCTACGATAATACTCTCAAATAAACTGGAGTCTGACCTCCTCAAATAAAAACAAAAGAAATAGTAAAAGATGTCCACTACAAAGTCTCATATCATAGATAAAAAGCTAAATCTCGGAAGGTAGTGCCTCATCATCTGCGAAGGATGGATCGAGAGCAGAACCGTACTCCTGGGGGAAATCGTCTAAGCTTGGAGAATTCAAAAGGTCTTCAGCAGGACGTAAAAAGATACAAGAAAACAACATGCCATATAAACTGTAAATAAAGAAAAGAAATATATTTGCAATAGGGTGCCTAACCATTCTAATGTGATCATGTTTGTTAAGAACAAGCCTCCAACGCATCGGCACTTCTTGCTAATAATGGGATCCGGTATAGTCCCCTCTTGGGCACCAGTAACCAAGCGCATAATGTTCAAGAACGTTAGTGGCCAACCTGTGGGGGGTAAGCTTACCCGTATCTCCAGTAGAGCTTCCGGGTTACAAGAAAAAATGTAATGGTGGCCCATACGTTAAGGTATTGTTCTCCACACCAATGCCTAGTAGCGTCATCTCCATGACTCATATGAACTTCTAGTAACCGCCAAGTCTACTAATTATGCAATCTATTGGCAGTTATTCCTAACCGTCGCTCGTCTCATACGTATCGGTGGCCAGCCGACTACGCGAGTCCGTGTCCTACATGTGACTCACAACTCGTGATAAGATGTGTTGAGGCCATATGAGATATACTAATACCTCATGTCAATTGGTGGTCAACTAGTACTATGTCCATGTAGAGTAAGAGATAAAAATAGTAGATAACTAAAACAGTCGCTCGCACCCAAGTGTGACTTGGACGCACATTGAAATAAAACATACAGTATATAATAAGAACTCAATATGAATAAAAGAATAAAATAGTAAGAAAGATAGAATAAAATGGAAGGTATCTTGCCTGAGGGTGGTGCAAGAAATAACAAAGTCCAGTAGTCAGAATCGTCACCAATGAAAGTCAAATCCTGCAACCGGCTCCGAATGATGAAACAAACATCACAAACATTTTTGGTATAAAAGATATGTCTAATAATGCCTGCCCAAAAGTCTAATTCTGGACACAAGGGCAAAATCATAATTTTGGGTCAAAACGATGTCCATCGTTGGACCGGTTTTGCACTGAAAAGCGTGCCAGTACCTATGGTCCATAAAGTTGTCAAACTATGTTTATATAACCGTTTTAACGATACGAACCCAATCGTATGTCCAAAGTTGGATTCTTGTGGGCGTGCACAAATCGCCCGTTGGATCAGGTCGGGCCCACTAAAAAAGTGTTCCAGTCACCTTCTCAGAATCAGATCAAACTTGGCATGCAGGATCAGAAAAATGATACGGTTCTGTTGGCAAAATTTTATCTCGAGATGATGACTGTACGTAAAGTTATGGCTTAGTTTGCAAAGTGTCCGATACGGGGTATCTTGACGGATACGCTTCGATTTCGTCCCACACAACAAAAATCGAGTTCTGTCGAATCCGACACGTCGACAACATCCATATGCACCTTTCAATGCTTATAGTTTGCGACCATGTTGCCTGGTTTGTCGAGCACATGCCGTATCGGGATGATTTCTAATTTCTAAGTTTTGATAGTTTTTAAACTGTTTTTACCAAAACTTTGGGATAAAATCTTTATATATATCGAATGAAAAATTGAATTACCAAAAGCGTGTTGAAGTGTTAAACGTATACAACTTTCTTCAGGAAGTTTTCAAGAAATCCACTGGTGTGTCAAGAATTCGTTTTCAAACATGGGTACATGAAAGTCAATTTCTGACAATTGTGAGAGTAGATTTTTGTCAATTTTGCATTGGTTTTACGGGAAGCGAGTTATCAATTCCTGATTCTATTTACTAGGGGTTCAAGAGGGTCATGTAGACTCTCGATAGGATCTTCTGGATCAAAATTTCGTTGAACAAAATGGAAGAAAAAAAGAGAAACTGGAGTACCTGGCGGTGGTCGAAACAGGGCAATACTCTATTTTGCGATCGGCCTAGAATGTGGCGGTGCGCCGGCGATCCGCGACGGGTCTCAGGTGGTCGGCCAGGCGGGCGAGTATATCAGGGAGGCTCAGGGTCGTCGTCCTAGTTCGCAGATGAAATTTTCTTAGGGTTTCAAAGTTCTTTCGTAGGTTAGGTTCATATATACCTAATTTTAAACTCTGGATTTGATTTGGTTTTGGGTAGAGTTTTCGATTGGGATAGGGTTAGGATTGAGGAGAATCTAACAAGGATTATGTAACCACAATTTTAAATGAATCTGTTCAAGAATTCGAGAGATTTAAACTTAGAACTTTATTCGAGTCTTAGCTTTGTTCCAGCGAAAAAATAAGGGGGGTCGACTTAGTTTTGGAACAGTAGCTTAAGTAAAAAAAATATTTTTCCTATAGTGGTGCGAATATATACTTTATACATATGTTTAATAGCTTGGGCAAAATCAACATAAAAATTTCCTAAAATTTTCTAAAACCTCACAATACTTCTAAGATGTTTTTAAATACTAAGAACTAGGATTTACCTGCTAGTTATATAGGACAAGCAAGTACTTGCTAGTTTTCCATATAAGAAAAATTATATAAGCAATTTAACAGTTAAAAAAATACCAAAACATTAAATAATAAATAAAAACATTTATAAATTTAGGGGGTTTACAAGAAGATGGGACTCAAGGCTGAGAAACACCCCGAGCCCTACAACGCTACTTGGGTTGACAAGACTGCACACTCTGTCACTCAAAGATGCCTGGTTCCCATAAGCTTTTCTTGGTCTTAAAGAAAGCACATGGTGTGACTTCCTTCCTATGGACGTTGCACACATTTTATTTGGAAGACCATGGCTTTATGACCTAGATGTTACTAACTTTGGGAAGAGCAACACGTATATGTTCACTCACAAGAATAAAAATGTTGTGTTGCATCCATCTAAGCCCAAGGAGTTTTCAATTGGGCCTAAGTCTGAACCAAAACGTCTAAAGCGAGCAAGAGAGGGGTCCACCTAGTAAACAAGAGAGAGTTTATCCATAAGAGCAAGGAGGAGGGACTTGTATACGCTATTGTCGCCACTAGTCTTACCTACTAGTGATAATGTAGACCACCCCCTCGAGATTCATTAAGTCTTAGTCGATTATAGTGATATTATGCCAGAAGACCTACCTGACAAAATTTCTCCTTTGAGAAATACCAACATGCCATAGACTTAGTACCGGGGTCCGCCTTACCCAACTTACCTCATTAGAATGAATCCCACAGAACATGTAGAGCTTAGACGCCAGTAGATGAGTTGTTACGAAGGGCTTTATTTGTGAAAGTTTGAGTCCTTGTACTGTTCCTGCACTACTGTAATGACCCGCTCTGCCCTAGCGGAACGTCATTCAAACGGCAAGTGCAACGACTCAAACGAGCCGTCGACCCGAAGAGTTGGCATCGACCTGATGAAGAATCGATGCAAGGCTTACATTGGCCCGTCAAGATGAGTCCAGACTTAGACTTTCAAAGGCGCGCTCGGAGTATTGCTCGGCCGTGCGAACATCGCTAAGGTGGGTGGCTCCGATGAACCCGTTTTTGCTTAGCCTAGACACATAACATTACAGACACTATCACTGAAGTCGCTAGGCGATAACACCGCACATGCTAATAAATGACTCAACGCACCTAGCTAAGGAATAATCCCATCTTGTATGCTTGTATAGAATATAGAAAAGACATAGAAAATGTGAGATCTCTCGCACCGCGCTCTACGCTCGTGCTAAGGCACAAGCTTACATTTATGTTCCTTATGTGTTCAAACAATGAAACAATGAATGGGTTACAACAATAAAACGGGAAGACTATCAATATAGTCGTTCGAGTAGAGTATAGCAACATTGAAAGACTATGGACCAATGGGTCGCCAAGGCACTCCCGTACGGGGAGTTGCATAATGAATGAATGATTGAAAATGTGAATGAACCAACGAATGAAAGAATGAATAAAAGATAAGAAAGAAAAGAATGGTTAGCGGCAGGTGTGACGGGCACGTGCAACGGGGCTCGCTACCCGCTGCACGGACGCCAACCTGGTCGAAAACGTAAAAAGGCTAAGGGTTAGCCTACGGCTCAGAGACAGCCGTTAAGTTAAAAAAAGAGACAAGTTAATACGAAATGGTCGTGGACAAACGGCACGAGCGAGGGGTGGCGATGCTGTGGCCGTGAAGAAAAAAGGATTCCGCGGCATGATCAAAGGGGGGATATGCCGGCCTAGGCAGAACCAAAGGGGGCTTACGGGCTGCCTGGGGGGGGCTTGGCTACCCGGAGGACGTAAGTGCAGGGTATTTCAAGACACTATCAACGTGTACCAGCCGCACGCTCTGAATAGTTGCAAATACCAGGGAAAAAGGGTCCAAAATGCTTGTGATGCCAGCGACCGGTGCATATAGAGTTAAGTGGGCTTTGTTGGTGGCAATCCACGTACAAGTCCTTGCATTGAAATCAAAGTAGTCTAAGTTAACTAAATGAAGTACCTTCTGAACAGGCTTGAATATGACACACCAAATAATCGAGAATACTTCGTACAATGAGTTAGAGAATACGCCTACGACGCGCTAGTAACTGAGGCAGGGACACGCCCTTGATATTGAATGTTTCCAAGAATCTCATTATGTTGTTCCATATGAATTTTGACTAACTTGGTTTACTTGGACAGGGAAGGCCGGACGGTAAGTATGGGTAAGTCATGCATGTATTTCATACGACTTGAATTTGGCAACACGGGATAGGTTATGACATATGCCATAAATCGATCCTAAGGCAAGATTAGAAAGACAATGAATGACAGAGATGTACAAAAGTAAATGGAACGTGTTCGGTAATGATAGCATTGTGGGCGAGCTAGCCTCCCACCAGTGCATAAATGTACTGATAACCCCACAGTCTGTATACAGGATGCAGGAGACGTCGGCGGGTGCGGAGCTTCCATCGAACGTGCTAAGGCGCGGAGCTATCTCTGGAGCCTTGGAACGTTACAAGAAATGAAGCACCCTATACAGACATAATATATCGGAACATCGCCATGAATCATTCCATGTTGTAAGCCACTTGGCACGCCTTTTATGTTTCAGAGAGAGAGAGCTTGAGCATTTGTAATATCGACCTAGCGCCGCTTGTAAACTTCTTGAATATCAATAAAGAGATTGAATTCGCTTCAAATTTGTGTCATTTACTTTCCGCTGCAAATGGGGACACTCTGTGCGACTCTGTGGCCTAGCTCAAATCGGCCGTTTCTGACTTGGCCTTGCACGGGCGCAACCTAGGCCCGTGCATCACGCCTTAGCGAGGATGACGCTCCTACGGGAGCGGGCGTGACAGATTGGTATCAAAGCACGGCTTCACGTCCTTGGACTTCACGTCGATTTCTCAGTTTTGAAAGCTCGTTGGAAATAAAGAAGTATACGCTCTCTCTCGTTGTGTCTTGGGATGTTCCATACAATAAGTCTAATAGTTTCAAAAGCTCGTACGAGTACTCGGTTGGACGGGATCGATAGGCAAAGGCCTTTGTGCCACCACGACGGACTTGAGTTGGAAGGAACCGATGCTAAGAGTTAGCAAACGCAGTACGTGCTTGAATGAGCTTATGCTGACAGCAAACAAGTACACGAGACCAAAGTATAGTTCGAACGGGATGGCTATGCACACGTCCTTCTGGCTAAGTTGTGCTGGTGTGCGCACCTCGACTTTTGGGTCCAATCGGCTTGCGAGCGATATCAAGTATCGCTCGATCGAGAATGAAGATACACTTTGAGTGTCTATCGATAGGAACGCTATCGAGTTAACGCTTAGGCGTACCCAAAAGATTGGCTTGGATTTTGAGGATTAGTACGAACGATTTAGTACGTCGAGACGACGTGAGCGATTACGCTAGAAACTCATCGAATGAATCTAAAGGATGTCTTAGCACATGACACGAACGTGATTGAGGACTAGATCGTATGGCTTGAATTCGAGTGGTGTATATGATAGGTTCGGAGAAGAATAAAAAATGAGTGTCGACGACTAGTCGAGTGGCTCGAACCCTGAGTGGTGTATGGACGTCTTAGAAATTGTTCGAGCGAGACTAAAGGAGTTACGGATCGTACGAGTATGTCGGCAAGCGATGCGATCGTGCAAAGCCTTAGAACGTGTCACGCTTAGTTGGTCGTGACTTCAAAAGTCCGAACGAGATGTCGCTGGACAACTTGTCAATGGGCAACGCGAGTTAAAATGGTTCGGAACGATGAATGAAAATGAATGGTCTTGATCGAGGAAACTTAGAGGATCGCACGTACGATTTCGGATTGATTCAAATGAATTGTGACTTGAGTTTGAATAACGATCTTAAAACGAGCTTGAGGAATAGCGATCGAACTTGATCTTGAATATCGAGGAAATTATGGATTATCTAACTCGAACAATAGCATCAGTCGTACGACTCGAAATTGGTTGCAAAGGAAGATCGTCAGGTTACGCATATCGTCGATGGTATTGAGGCGTATCAAAGATCGATATGCGATAACTCGGGGGCACTCTGACTCGGCGAATGACGGTCGTGCAAATGTCATTGTTCCGTTGGACGCTATACTTGAAATGTTAAAAATGTGTCGAGAAAAGATAGATTTGGCTCGAGGATTTTCTAGTTGAACAAAATATAAATGGACTATCGATCTTGGCTTGGATAGAAAATGAAATGCTTGAATTTGCTTCGTTGACAACCACAACGTTGACATTCTTGTCTTATGCGAGCGCAACTCCAGCCTCGCACATGCGTCGCGCCGGATTAGGACGATCACTCCGCATAAGCGCCGATATGGTGATTCATACGGCAGGAGTGATTGAACTTGGATGGCGTGGCAATTTAATTGCTTCGACTTGTGGTTTGACGCGAAGGTGGACTCGAAAATGAATTTGTATGCTTGACGATTGAAATTGAGGATTGCGTAGGTCCAATCCGTGTATTGAGAACGAATTAGTCTAGACGCAAGCAAGAGTTACGCCCCGATGAGAATGATTATTCTGCGGGAGCGTTGCATGTGATTCATGAACCACCGTGGATAATAACTTGCGTGAGATTAGGGCATAATATATTGTCAAAGCTAGATGACCTCGTGATCGAATACGAATTAGTTAGAGTTGCATTTGAATGGATTCGAATATGCACAACGAATACATTGATGCGAATAGGTGATCGTGCTCGATGTTTAGAAATCTGATGACGCGAGCTTGGGTAGAAACACCCGTACAAGCAAACAAATGGTATGACCATAGGATTTGGGGCGAGCGTCGTACAACGACCTTGCACGATGAGCGACGGACTTGACTTGTAACTATGACCTTGCGAGCTGACCTAGCGGATAGGCGGACGACCCTATGCCGAGTGATTGAACTTGTGCGATTGACCTTACAGTATCATCCGGACGGACGACTTGTGGCAGCAAGACTTAGAGTAGGACGGAGAACAGGGAGTGTGCGTGAATGACGATGAGATTGGCCCCAAACGAAGGGAATGATAGGAATGGATGACGCGCAAGTAAAGTTGGGATAACGAATTGAATCGTTGATAGGAAGAAATACTCGATGATGGTGTAATACTTGGTCTTGAATTGGACAGAAATTACTTAGACTTGGTCGACTCCGCTAAGAAGAAATCGTATTGATTTCGTAGACAAGAACGCTTGAGAAGCGAATCGGATCATCTCGAGGACCGAGATAAACGATAGTGAGATACACATGAGTTCGGTTTTAAATGAAGTTAGCGAACGATCGCAAATCGAAACTATCACGAGTAGCTTGTCCGACTTCGCTAATCGCTAAGCTTGGTTGAAATGTACGTATTCGGGGATGCCTTGAATATGTGCACGATCCAAACTCAGCGATGTGATAAACTCGAATGCAGCTGCAAGTGGGTGTTGAGATGCGCATGAAGGAATGAGTGAGTTTGCCTCAGCACTACGACTCTCGAGTTTGATAAAATACAATGCACCTCGTGCGACCGTTTCAGTCCTATGATACGTCGAAATAGCAACCAAGTCAAAGAAACACTTGAATTAATAAGTGCCATCAACTCTAAAATAAATGAAAAGTTATTCAATAAAATCGACCAAACGTAGGTGACACGAAACTTGGAAAGGTATCGAGTATAGTTCGGCACCATAGAATGATAGAGTCGTTCGATAGAATCGTCTAAGAAACACGATGACACGAGTTAAGAATGGTAGGATGACCTGCATTCAGGAAGTCTCGACGAGAGCTTGCTTTGAGTGGTGTATTATGTAATGACCCGCTCTGCCCTAGCGGAACGCCGATTCAAACGCAAGTGCAACGACTCAAACGAGCCATCGACCCGAAGAGTTGGCATCGACCTGATGAAGAATCGATGCAAGGCTTACATTGGCCCGTCAAGATGAGTCCAGACTTAGACTTTAAAGGCGCACTCGGAGTATCGCTCGGCCGATGCGAACATCGCTAAGGTGGGTGGCTCCGATGAACCCGTCTTTGCTTAGCCTAGATACATAACATACAGACACTATCACTGAAGTCGCTAGGCGATAACACCGTGCATGCTAATAAATGACTCAACGCACCTAGCTAAGGGAATAATCCCATCTTGTATGCTTGTATAGAATAGGAAAAGAACATGAAAAATGTGAGATCTCTCACCGCGCTCTACGCTCGTGCTAAGGTACAAGCTTACGTTTATGTTCCTTATGTTTAAACAATGAAACAATGAATGGGTTACAACAATGAAACGGGAAGACTATCAATATAGTCGTTCCGAGTAGAGTATAGCAACATTGAAAGACTATGGACCAATGGGTCGCCAAGGCGACTCCAGCACGGGGAGTTGCATAATGAATGAATGATTGAAAATGTGAATAAACCAACGAATGAAAGAATGAATAAAAGATAAGAAAGAAAATAATGGTTAGCGGCAGTGTGAGACACGTGCAACGGGGCTCGCGCGCTGCACGGACGCTAACCTGGTCGATAACGTAAAAAGGCTAAGGGTTAGCCTACGGCTCAGAGACAGCCTTAAGTTAAAAAAAAGAGACAAGTTAATACGAAATGGTCGTGGACAAACGGCACGAGCGAGGGGTGGCGATGCTGTGGCCGTGAAAAAAAGGGATTCCGCGGCATGATCAAAGGGGGATATGCCGGCCTAGGCGGAATCAAAAGGGGCTTACGGGCTGCCTGGGGGGGGCTTGGCTACCCGGGGGACGTAAGTGCAGGGTATTTCAAGACACTATCAACGTGTACCACCGCACGCTCTGAATAGTTGTGAAATACCAAGGGAAAAAGGGTCCAAAATGGCTTGTGATGCCAGCGACCGGTGCATATAGAGTTAAGTGGGCTTTGCTGGTGGCAATCCACGTGCAAGTCCTTGCATTGAAATCAAAGTAGTCTAAGTTAACTAAATGAAGTGCCTTCTGAACAGGCTTGAATATGACACACCAAATAATCGAGAATACTTCGTACAATGAGTTAGAGAATACGCCTACGACGCGCTAGTAACTGAGGCAGGGACACGCCCTTGATATTGAATGTTTCCAAGAATCACATTATGTTGTTCCATATGAATTGTTCACTAACTTGGTTTACTTGGACAGGAAGCCGGACGGTAAGTATGGGTAAGTCATACATGTATTTCCATGCGACACTTGAATTTGGCAACACGGGATAGGTTATGACATATGCCATGAAATCGATCCTAAGGCAAGATTAGAAAGACAATGAATGACAGAGATGCACAAAAGTAAATAGAACATGTTCGGTAATGATAGCATTGTGGGCGAGCTAGCCTCCCACCAGTGCATAACAATGTACTGATAACCCCACAGTCTGCATGCAGGATACAGACGTCGGCGGGTGCGGAGCTTCATCGAACGTGCTAAGGCACGGAGCTATCTCTGGAGCCTTGGAACGTTACAAGAAACTGAAGCACCCTATACAGGACATAATGTATCGGAATATCCATGAATCATTCCATGTTGTAAGCCACTTGGCATGCCTTTTATGTTTCAGAGAGAGAGATAGCTTGAGCGATTTGTAATATCGGCCTAGCGTCGCTTGTAAACTTCTTGAATATCAATAAAGATTGAATTGCTTCAAATTTGTGTTCATTTACTTTCCGCTGCAAATGGGGACACTCTGTGCGACTCTGTGGCCTAGCTAAATCGGCCGTTTCTGGACTTCGCCTTGCACGGGCGCAACCTAGGCCCGTGCGGCATCACGCCTTAGCGAGGACGATCGCTCCTACGGGAGCGGGGTGTGACAACACTCACTCCAAAAAAAGATGGCAGATGGAGGATGTGCGTAGATAATCTTGCCATCAATAATATAACCATAAAGTATAGGTTCCCTATTCCTCGGCTTGATGACCTTTTTGATATGATGGCAGGCGCTAGTATCTTTTCAAGATAGATCTAAGTAGTGGTTATCACCAAATTAGCCTTCACAAAGGTGATAAGTGGAAGATCGCGTTTAAGATCAAGGATGGGTTACATGAGTGGATGGTCATGCCATTTGGTTTGTCCATTGCCCCTTGCACATTTATGAGGGTTAACCCAACTTTTGTGCCCATTCTTAGGACTCTTCCCGTGGTCATCTAGTTTGACGATATTCTCGTATTTAGTCAAACCCAAGAGCAACATCTCTTTCATTTGACACAAGTTTTAGATATGCTCCAAAGGAGAAGTTAGTTGTCAATTTAAAGAAATGTTCCTTTATGACCTCCTCTGTAATTCCTAGGGTTCATCGTGTCTAGTGAAAGGAGATTTGTTCCTTTATGACATCTCTTTCATTTGACACAAGTTTTAGGATTATATTTGAGGCCAAGAGCTTTCATGGACTGGCCATATTTTATAGAAGATTTGTGTTTGCCAAAAAAAAATCAAAGACAGGTATTACAAAATACTAAAATTGATTACAAACTCGCTTGTACAAAGAAATGCCTAAAAAAAATCCTAGGAAACAATCTAAGTACAATTGTTTAGTTTTGATTCTGTGGGGGGTGACGGTGGAGGCTCGGGAAAGTGCTATCAACTCTGCCTTACTCCGTGGACTATCTGACGCAGTCTTTGATCTTGAAGAAATTTTTTTCTTGAAGGTTGCCAGCCTTTTGCAGGGGTGTAGCACCCTGCTTTAATAGAATGTATGCTGAGCCGAATAGATGGACTGCGACCACGTGGCTGATTGGCACGCAAAGATTCGCTCTTTGGCTGCCATCTGTCGATTTGTTGGGATTTTGTTGCAGCAAATCTGGGTAGTTTAGGACTTGGTCAAATTGCCATGTCCTGTTGTTGGGATCATCATTTTTTTTAGCCGCATAGTTTTTCAGTCTTCGATCTGTATTTTGGCCGCATAAAGCTCATGCGGCTTGGATCACAGTTACTCTTGGCTGCATGAAGTTTGGAGATTTTGGGGCCACATAAGTCTGAGCCGCATAAGGTTCTGTGGCTTAGATGACACTCTTCTGGCAGCATGAAGGTGTACGAATCCTGCTTTTGGGCGACGTCTCACGTCTTATTTTTTTTTGAAGTGTCAGAACTGTCATTTTTGTCAGTTTTGTCAGGACTTGTCAGCTTTATCAGTCGAACTGCTCCTCTTGGCCGCATATCTTCCTTCTGCACTATTTGTCGACGGGCCGTATATGTCATTGAACCAGTCATGTGGCTTTCCTTCATACGGACCTGTTTGGCCCAAAGTACCTATGTGGCAATTTGTAATCCGTATGAACCCCATATTTTTATGCTTCTAAGACCCCCTTCAAAGTTTTCAAATTGTAAATTTGGAATACTTTGAATAAGATACATGAAAATATGTCATGTCGCAGGAAGTCTTCAATTCGCAGGAAGCTTTTCGAACTGCAGAGAGATCTTGAGTCGCAGGAAAATCCTGATCTGCAGAGAGATCTTGAGCCGCAGAAAATATTGAGCCGCAGGGAGATCCCATCAGCCTGCCAGCTGTTACTGCTGCATTTAATTTTTCTGATTCGATTTTGGATTTGGGTTCTCTTTTTTCGAGATAAAGTCGACGGTTACTAGGGATAAAATCCCCAAATCATCATTATCTTTAATGATCTCGAGAATCGAAGTGGTACCCTTTAGAAACTCTATAAATATGAGTGATTTTGAAGAAATTTTTTTCTCTTTTACCTTCTTCTCTTTCATCTTCGTCTTCTGTCTTCAATGGCTCCCAAAGCTTCCAAGTCGACTGCGGCCAAAGGAAAGGGGCTTGCTTCTCCGTCGAGAGCGGGGACTCTCCTTCCATTCATTCTGACGTGCACCTTCCTATCAAAGGTAAGGATAAGAAGACGATGGCCATGTCGAATGTTTTAATGTAAGCCATGCTATATCGCTTTCTGTACAATAAGCTTGGTCGATGCGTGCCCTATCTCAGTTGGAGCATATGTGTTCTGTATGATAGGGCCGTATAAGTTGAGCCGCATAAGCGCTGCATAAATGACCCAGGACTGATCTGCATAAATACTGCATAGTTGTGCCACATAAGTGTCTCCTGATTGAGCTGCATGAGTGTCTCATATCTCGAGTCGCAGGAGCACTTCGAGTCCAAGCCGCACAAGTGCCTCATTACTGAGTGCATGAACACTTTGTGACTGAGCCACATAAGTGCCTCATGAGAGTCTTATGACTGAGCATGAGCACCTTTTTTGATTTGAGCGGCCTAAGTGTCCCTCGACTGTGCCGCATGAGCATATGACCTAACCGCATACGTCTCATGTTCTTTAAGCCGCTATGTCGCATAGGTCTTGTTTTGGTTAGGTCACATGGTTGAAGGGATGAACTTCTAACTTTTACTTTTTTGTCTTTTGCAGTGAACTTGCCCCTAGCTCCCTTGGGGGAACACTTGATAGGATATGCTCAATCTGCGTTGGGTGTGAGATTTGACCAAATAGTCGAACATGTGTCGACTCAGATTACCTAAAATACCCTGAAGACAGGTTAAGGAAGATCCGGAACCAATCATTTTTTACTTACTCAGTATGATGAATTCGGGAAGCTAGGGGCATTCATCTGAAGACTATTCTTGTTCGAAGATGCTATAGTTGTCTCGAATTCTCGTGCCCTGGAGCTTTTTGAGAACTGGGATTTTCTTTCCAATGAGCTACCGATTCATCTTCCTCAGATGGAACGCCACTTCTCTCTGTCAAGTTTCAACATGGTCCTATCGAAAGCGAATGGCGAACCCCATTACTCAAGACCGACAAGCCATCTTCGTAGGCAATATCCATTATAATAGACGAGTGCGGTCAGCGGTCGCGACCAGGGAGTCGGTTAGTTGTTCTGTCGGGCTGCCCCTGGTATTTTATAAAGGACCTGAGGCCCAATAATCGACTCTGAGGCCGACACCTTCCTGAATCAGATTGCCGCAAAGGATCGTATCCCACGGGTAGACTGTCGCTGCAGAATTGGATGTGTCGTTCCCCTCCATGGGTTAACTTGACGCTCTGGATCCTGTTGACTTATGGGGATATTTTACAGCAGCTCGGCCTCTACTATGCTATAAGGGGCACTTGCTATGGCCTTCCTATGAACGCAAAGTTGTTCATAGCGCTCCTCGAGATGTATAATCGTCGTATCGAAAACCTTTTATACACCTGCTGGGGAGATGGGGCTCGTCCTTCATGATATGCATGACGTCTCCAAGTTGTCCTGGGGGATGAAGTTTATGAAGAGTATACCCATGAATGAGGAGTTTGAGGAATTAGAGCGGCGGTTTACCGGGTTCCTTGCCATTTACTGGGAGGTGTTATGTCATCATAGCACCTGTCAACAAATGTCAAAGAAGAAGGATGAAAGTTCTGAGGGGACCCTTCCTCACACCAAGGCCGGGGTCAGTTACTTGTTCGACCTTGACGCCTCGGGCCGGGATGTCCCTCGGAGCCCCCAGACTCATACGGGAGTGGACGCTCAGGTACAAAGTGCCAAGAGAACCAAAGCTTCTGGTGACAGATTCGGAAGCCAGTCCGACACATTCAGCTACTTCTATCAAGATACCCAACCCTTATCCAATAAAGCCATCTTGGCTGGATTTCTGATGATATGGATAAGGATTTGTGTGGTCTTGGGGGGTGCTGGTTCGATTGAGAGAATCAGCCGCAACCTGATCCTCCCTGCTGTCAAGTTAGTTTTCGAGGCAAGCTAGCTCTACTCCCAGCCATGGTGGTATGCAGCATCCATCGGGGTCTTTATCTTTACGGCCATAACCATAGCTCATTATGTTACAAAGAATTTCTATCGGATCGAGCTACCTTAAATTATCTGATGGGGTGGCTGTTAATGTACTGCCCCTCTCTGATGCGACCTGGCCCTGAGAGGAACGCAACGATTCACGATGCATTCAATTATCAATACCATGATATGCCTTAGACCTATTTGACCATGTTCGAATACCGTATTATGCTCGTGCGGGTGGACAGTATTCCTTCTTTGTGTCGGTCCTGCCTTTCACTGATGAAAATGAGGCGTCTTCATCTTGATGGCAGTATCGCCCCAGATTTTATCCGAGAAGTTGTTCCGCTGGTTGCAGAATATCCCTCCTGCGCATCTGGTGTACCGCAACCGTAACATTGCCTTCTTGGAACCTTATTTGCCCAGCCGGTACTCTAGAAAATTTGGGTATTGTTTTTAGACAACCCGAGTCCCTGCTGGGTTATGAGGCAACGTCCTAGATAGTATTCGGGCCTGTCATTATTACAGTGTTGTTTGTATCCAGACCATCTTCTTCTTTCTGATACAAGGGGTTTAGTGCGTATCTCGTACATGGCAGCCCTCTACCACGTCTCCGTGAATGGGCCTCCCTAAAATTTTGATGTGAGTACAAGTTTTATAACCGGTACTAAGCTAGGAAAAAGCGCGATGAGTCCAAAAAGAGGAACAGGGCAAAGAAGACGAAGGCCGTTGTAATCTCTGATTCGATTCTACTGATACAGAAGTGGAGGATGAGTACAACGATCTGTTGTCTCCTGCAATTACTCTGGTGACGCACTTGCCTTCCCTGTGTCGAGCCTTTCGCCTAAGCGAAGTATGTGCGGACCCTCTGTTGCTAATTGGCCTCGTTCTCAAAAAGGGTCGCGTTCAAGAATCGAGGTTCTGACCTTGCGGTAGAGGGCAGTGATACCGAAACCTTCTCGGAGGTAAATTTATTTCGGCCGACTATCGTGTTACTTCTGGTATTTTATCTTATTGTTTCTCTTCTTTCTTTCATGTAGGCTTTTGAAGACATAAACCCTCCGGAGCCCGGTGCTGCTTTGAGACTTCTCCAGTTATGGGCACCCTGGTCGAAGAAGGTGCCAGTTTTATAGAATCAAATATCGTGGCTGCAGGGTCACGATTGGTCGCAACCGACCCACCTTCACCTCCATTTGGATTAACCGGGGCTGGAGTGGCAGATGTAGGTGATTCAGATGTTGCTGTAGAGGAGGATATGGGGACAGTGGGAGGAATCATGACTATCCAGAGTGAGTCGCGGACTCTACCGCCCTCTCCTGGTAAGCTATGTCATATTCTTATCGACGAAGAGGTTCATTCGCTCCTTCTTCATATCCTTCGAGTCAAGATGATTGTTGGTTGTTCTGGACCTACAGGCCCTGCCTCTCCACTAACGATAGTGGATATGACCGCGGAGGAGGGGATAGCGGACGACGTCAGGGCAGACCTCCTGCCGAAGAGAAGAAATGGACCTCCCCCCTCAAATCGAAAAGAACCCTGCTGAGCTGAGTTCAGAGCCCCTTATACCACCAACGCAGAGGCGGTGGTTCCTATACCAGCATCGGTGGGTGCAGGGTTGGTTGAAGCTGCTTCTTCCCCGGAGACTATAAACCCCCTAAATTTTTACTATGATTTTTTTATATTTATTTATTTATTTTATTTATTTTGTACTTCGTATCTTCACGTCGCATACGAGTTCGCTTTGTTGTATTTACGTAGCGTGCGAGATTTGCGTTTCGTAATTTCTCAACGAGTACGAATATGTCGAGGTTATATTTTAGAAAAATATTTTATTATAAATTTATTTTGTATAGGAAAGTACATGTTCAAATAAATGTGATAAATATTTTATTTTTAAAAAAGAGTTATTTTGTTCATCTTTTAAAATAAGTAGTAATTTGGAAAATTTTGGTTTATATAAAATATATTCTAGATATTTGCAAAATTTAAATTTGTATAGTAACATATTTTTGTTATTTATAAAAGCTAATTTATGATTTAATATTTAAGTAATTACCTTAATTTTCGAAATTAATTAATGTTATATTTTAATATTTATGAAAAATATTTAAGATTTTTTTTATTTATATTTGAATTATTTTGATAATTTTAAATTAGAAAAGATTTCATGTGAATTTGAATTAAAAGAATGTTTTATCTAAGTTTGATTTGGATTTGAACAATTAAAGTTTAAATCAAATTTAATTGAATATGTTATTATCTATGGGAAATTTAAATCCTCCTAATCATTATCCAACTGGGAATTTCCACCTCCTATATAAGGAGAGGTACTCATCCATAAATTCTCCATCAATCGGTGCATCGTGTCGGTGTCGCCATTCTCCATCTATTATATTTTATTTTTAATATACAATAATTCAGTCCCGTCCGACAATCCCGGACGTCCACCTAGCCGTGTCGGACACTCCCGACACAACACATCCAACCCGACAATCAAATCCTAACCCTGCCCCTAAACTAATTCCTCGCCATCCTAACAGCAGCTTCCCGATGCCGCGACTCCCGATCGTCACCCGCCATCTCATTCCCGACCAACCATTGCAATCGCCACCATCGTCCCCTCGAAAACTCGGCCCAAACTCTGGCCAATTCACGACAAACCACCACCATCAGTTACTAACGACACCACCGTACGGCCAGCCATCCCAGGCCGCACCCAACCGTCGTCGGCAACCAAACCCATCACAGCAACTCAAAAGAAAAAGGAATCTATATCTCACCTGTCCATCGTCCCGACACGACCACCAAGCCGAGTCGTCCTCCGTGCCGAGCCCCTACGACGTCTCCTCCGTGCACGCTGAAAGCCGCCCCAAGCGACGAATCCGACCGAGCCCTCCGCCTACGCCTTCAGTCGACCTTCGCGGGCCGACGTCGCACATAGCCGGCTACCCAGTACCACCTGCGCCAGCGGCCCTGCTGGCCGATTTCTTCCGCTCTCCCGAGCATCCTTCGCCGTCGACTTCCCAGGGTGCCGCGCCCAACCGCCCCGTCGATCGAAGACCCACTCCTCTTCACGTTCGATCTCTAGCCGGCGGCCGCAAGCGCCGTGTCCGGTGTGCTCTACCGTGCCCAGAGCCCGGTGCCACCAACTCTCCGGCGTCGCCCCCAATCAGCAACATCACCACCACACCTCAACACCATGGCCGCACTTCACGAGCGTCGCCGCCTCGCGGATCCCGGCCTCCTCCAGCACTGGTCGGAGACGCGGCCTCGCCGGCCACACACGCCGACCGCCCCCTGGTAAACCCTCCTCAATTTTCCCCTCTCCTCGATTTTTCTCTCTCTCTAGACCTTTTTTTTTCTTTCTTCATTCCTTTCTTTTAAAAGGAGCAGCAGTGTGTCTCTAATAGTAACATTATTATTATTTCTATTATAATAATTATTATTATGTTATTATTATTATTATTATTATTATTATATTATTATTATTATTACTAAAAGGAAGTGGCAGTATAGTTATTTTGTGATTATTATTATATATTATATCTTTAACTTGATTTATGGTTTATAATGTATATTAGAATTATATAATTATATTATTAATCATACGATAATTGAAATACAAGTGTATATATATATATATATATATATATATTAATATAATATTTAATATATATATATATATATAATATATAAAATATATATATATTATATATATATATATATATATATATATATATTATATATATATATATATAGATATATTATATTTAATATATATATATATATAAAAATATAAATATATTATATATATATATATCTAATATTATATATATATATCTATATATATTATATATATATATATAATATATAAATTTTTACTACCACTAGTATTAGTATTGTAGTTACCAAGTATCATTATTATTTTAAATTATTTTTATAAAACATTTAATTAGTTTTATTGATCTAATATAATTTTGACAAGTAAAGCATAATTTCCAAACTACTATACAATAAACATTTTTCAACTATTTCTCTAAAATTTTTACTAGTAAAATATGTTTCAAGTATTAATAAATTTATTATAAAAGTAGTTTTCAAAAATTAGTACGTGTATTCTTTTCCACAAATTCTCTTCAACTATTAGCTGATCATGACTAATCGTACCCTTACTTCCTTCCGATTTCGGACCCCTACGTCTCGATCATGGCTATTGGACTGTTGGGACATGACAGAACATCGCACCACCCGACACACCAGACAAGATACCTTGCCATTATACTGTTTATATTATTCTGTATTTTATTACTATCATGTTCATTATTTCTAGTTATTACAGTTCTTGATTTACTACATGCTCAGTGATTATTAGTTTACTTTGTTACTATCCTTTGGTTGCACATGAACCTAGAGTTAAGGGACTACCGTCTGTAATGTATCGCATATACCTTGACACAGTTGTACCTAGGATGTGTGAGGAGTAGGATGTAGAGGTTCTTACGTGTGGGCTGATCCCCCATGCGTATGTTAGGGCTAACTGCTAATAGAGACGTGTTAGAAGACTTAACAGTTAGTAGAGGTACATGGTCGTGGATGCGACTTGACAGGTACATTGGGTGGAGAACAATACCTGACGTATGGGCTTCTTTGCACTTTCCTTCTTACTTGTGCGCTCGCCGGAGATGCAGGCTCCAGGTGCCCTCTGACGTTTTCTAGAGCATTATGGACGTAGCCCCTTGCACATGATGCCCTCTGACGATCTTCGGACGTTACGGACGTAGGCCCCTGGTGCCCTATATAGGGACTATGCTGATCCTATTTACAGCCAGGGCTCATACGTTGAAGGTTTGTTCTTAATGCATAAACACATTAGATTGGTTAGGTAACCCTCGTCAATGTCATATCATCCCGTTCCATTTGTAGCTTGGGACAATATCGCATCGCGGTATAGTGTACTACCCCTTGTCCTTGTTTGGTCGTAGGGGTAGTCCACTGTTTCGATGATGAGGTATTGGATCTTGTTACAAGTGGGACTATTTACTTTACTTATGATTTATGACATAGTGTATATTCAGTTATGTGGCATGTTCTTTATGTATCTTGTTACATCCCTCTGAGACCTGGTTATCTCGCCAGGTGTGTGCTCTTGTCTTTCGCAGGTGTTCTAGCCGTGGCCATGATCATCTATATTTCTTCGAGGATGATTGCACTTTGATCGTCTTCGCTTCGCTCGCCAAGTATTTTATTTTCCATGTAATTCTTCCTTATTTGTTGGTAGTGGATTTGTCTCCGCCCAACATATTGTACCAAGACTATTATTATCATTAATGATATTTTTACTCATTTATTTTTGTGTGGATGAGATTAGTTATGGTTCTACTGTATTTTACAGCTTACGTATATTTATTATACAGCTGGCATGTCTACGTTTCTAGTCCTACGTATTTTGGGACTGGAGTGTTACATGTTTTTGTGGTGGCCCATACAGATCGAGTTTATCACTTGGTTACGTAATTGTACCGATGTGAGCCTGCAATATAGGATTAGTGTCTAGGAATCTCATCCCCTACTTGACATCCTTTCTTGACTTCAAATTCTGAACTCTCGTTCGACCTCCTTGAATTGCATCTTGCTTGACTCCCTCTACCGTAAATTCTTAGTTTCGTGCTTAGTAAGATGACTACACTAGTATATGCTCATAGGTTAAACACTGGCTAGAAGGTTACATTGACAGTTAATATGCATTGAGAATTTATTTAGGTTATAAAGGCATTTTTTCTAGAAATATGATCTTAAGGATTAGTTAATTCCAAGTTGGTAGTAGCATTTTTCGCTTTCAAAAGATAGTTGGAATTTATTTACAAGATGGTATACACAAGAGGATACTAGATCGAAAAAAAATTGATTTGATTTTGCGTTTTAATTCTTGAAGGTCTTTGAATATTTATGATTTATTGAGTTATAGCTATACATCTTTTGGAGGGATATAAATTTGATTTGAAAATGATCATAAAATTTTAAAATATGGAAGTATGATTTACGATTGACCAAAATTTGAGGATGATTGATAAATTTTGGTAAAATATTTGAAATAAATTACGTCATATGATCTATGATTTATAAAGTTATTTAGATTTCGAGTTTAAGGCCTGATTATGGATTTAAATTTTGGTGAATTTTTTTACTTTTGAAGAGTAGTTGTGATTTAGGAAGGTAGATATACACATTTGAAGGATATTAATTAAATTCGGGAGTTATTTAAATGTTCCATTTTGTAGTATGAAATTCGGCTGATAAACTTATTAAATGTTGAGTTTAAGATTGGGAAAAAAAATAAAAGTAATAATTATTCGATTTTCGATTTGCTATACAAGGGTTATTTCGAGATTGACTAGAGATTTAAAAATTTGATTAAAGTTGACAGTCTAAGATGATTAGAAAATCTGGTGGAATATGTTGAGAATTTTATTGAGAAACTTTTGAGGAACTTGAAATTTTGGATTAGGTCATATATTGGTAGAGGACCAAGAAGCAAACAAGGTCACCCTAATGGGATAGAAGTATTGCACATTAGATTGCCATACCACCTATGATTATGATATTGCATATACACAAGTATAGTTAGTCATCGACCAACTATGTAACTATATCTATATCTTGCCTTACTCAACCTTCCCTCAATTCTAGATCTTTATGATAACCATTTAATTATTTGAAACTTAGAAATGATTAGAATCATTCCCTTGACCATACCCTTATCTATGAGACTACATTCTCTCTAGAAACTGTGTCTCTAACTTATTTTACCTTGATCTCCGAGGGTTACTAAATTATTTATTTCGTGCTGTAACTATATCCTTTTGTATATTAATTAGTACCAAATGAACTCCCACTTTCTAAAACGATCATTGGTGTTCCCTATCGTGACTTTGATATTTGGAACACAATACTAGACTTTTCCTTCCCACAAATTTCACATGCAAGGCCTAGACGAGCTCACCTTCGTGCAGGTATCATGTACCACAAAACACGTCCCCTTGTACTCTATTTTTAAGGTACGACTTTGGGTCATAAAGACTAAACTATAACCCATACCATGGTACCGATATGGACTCAACCTCGACTCAAATTTTTTTGACCCCATATATGATGCGATCTACTTAATTCCTTAAATGCTTAATCTTGTGTTTTATCTTGATCGCTTAACCGTTGTCCTTTATTTTTTATTTACTTGGACGCATAACATCTTTTTGTAATATTAGCAACCCTTACTCCTCCCCCTTCCTATTTAAATTTCTTCACTCATATTCACTATGTTTTACTCCGTGGTTATGCAACCATGTCCCTTGTTTGATTTCTTGTGCGGACATGAAATTTGATCATGACATCTTTTGGTTGGAGAGAGGTTAGATTAGAAAATCCCTAGAGAAAGTGGTAAAGTTGAATAAGATGATTGAGTATGCATAAATAAAATTTTGGTAAAACCTATGAGACGGAATATATTTTATGATAAAGGGAGAGTATATTCTTGTTTGACAAATTAAGTCTTTATTTTATGAGATGATAAATAGAGTGTTTGAAGAATTCAATAAGAATGAAATTTCTTAAATCCTTAAAGATCAAGAATTTAACTATTAGGATGATTGTAAATATAAAGGTCATATTAAGGTGAGATTGAATTTACTCTTGACTAATTGAGTGAAGAAAATTATTTTAAAAAAAATTTTGCATGAGAAATTAGCTTCAGAGAAAATATGTAGAAAGAAGAGTATTAGAGATTATTTAAATTGGAAACTGGACTTATCAAATTTTAAGATTTTTGACATAATTTCATATTGAAGTAAGATTGAATTGATCTTCGACTAATGGATTAAAATGTTGAGAAATTTCAATTATGATGGTGTTATGAAGATATGATCCACAAATATTGAAGGAATATTTTATTTTGGGGTAAGTACAAATTTTCTACAAAGAATGTTGATTCATTTTGAAATATCGATTACCTACTCTTGGAAGAGATTAGGAACGGGGAAATCTATTTTGAGGAAAATAATTATATTTATAGATATGTTGGGAAGGTATATTAGAGATTCATTGGAGTTGAACTTGTTGAGCTTGTTAAATTCTTCTTGTGAAACATCGAAATTAGATATATGCATACATTTTGGGAATTCAAAAAAAATGTGCGGTAAATAATCGAAGTAATTAAAGAAGAAGATAGAGATGGAATATAAACTTGCGGACAAAACAAAGTGAGGAAGGTTAATATGACTAATTGGTAAGGATGATTTGAGATACTGAAAACATGCACTGAAAGTTTGAATCGGGGATATTGATCTAGTGATCAAAATTTAATTGAAAACTATTAACTATTTGGGAGCTTGCACAAATGATAATGAATTATGGATTATAGACACTAAGGGGTTGTCATACACATGATCGTATTAGAACTATTGAATTTTCTTGTCCTAATAAATGACTCACTGCCGTTGAAATGTCGTTTCCTTCTCGTCAAACAATTGATTGCCTTTTTGTTCAATATGAATCAAGTTCTTATCGATTAAACTGCTTCTATCTCCTTAAGCCTACCTACCCTAATTATCCCTAAAATTTCGAAGACGAAATTTTTTAAGTTGGGTAGGATGTAAACCCCCTAAATTTTTACTACGTTTTTTATTTTTTTATTTATTTTTTGTACTTCGTATCTTCACGTCGCATACGAGTTCGTTTTGTTGTATTTACGTAGCGTGCAAGATTTGCATTTTGTAATTTCTCGACGAGTGCGAATATGTGTCGAGGTACATTTTAGAAAAATATTTTTATTATAAATTTATTTTGTATAGGAAAGTACATGTTCAAATAAATGTGATAAATATTTTTATTTTAAAAAAGAGTTTTTGTTCGTCGTTTAAAAATGAGTAGTAATTTGAAAATTTTGGTTTATATAAAATTATTCTAGATATTTCGAAATTTGAAATTTGTATAGTAACATATTTTTGTTATTTATAAAAAGCTATTTTATGATTTAATATTTAGTAATTACCTTGATTTTTGAAATTAATTAATGTTATATTTTAATATTTATGAAAAAGATATTTAAGATTTTGTTATATTTAAAATTTGAATTATTTTTTATAATTTTAAATTAGAAAAGATTCATGTGAATTTGAATTAAATCAATTTTTTCTAAGTTTGATTCAGATTTGAACAATTAAAGTTTAAATCAAATTTAATTTAATATGTTATTATCTATGGGGAAATTTAAATCCTTCCAATCATTATCCAATTGGGAATTCCCACCTCCTATATAAGGAGAGGTACTCATCCATAAATTCTCCATCAATCCGTGCATCGTGTCGGTGTCGCCATCTCCATCCACTATATTTTATTTTACATACAATAATTCAGTCCCGTCCGACAATCCCGGACGTCCACCCAGCCGTGTCGGACACTCCCGATACGACAATCCAACCCGACAATCAAATCCTAATCCTGCCGCTAAACTAATTCCTCGCATCCTAACAGCAGCTACCCGAGGCCGCGACTCCCCGATCGTCACCCAGCCATCTCCTTCCCGACCAACCACTGCAATCGCCACCATCGTCCCCTCGAAAACCCGGTCCAAACTGGCTAATTTACGACAAACCACCACCATCAGTTACTAACGACACCACCGTACGGCCAGCCATCCCAGGCTGCACCCACCACCGCCGTCGGCAACCAAACCCATCACAGCAACTCAAAAGAAAAAGGGAATCTACATCTCACCTGTCTGCCGCCTTGGCACCGACCACCATGCCGAGTTGTCCTCCGTGCCGAGCCCCCACGTCGTCTCCTCCATGCACGCCGAAAGCCATCCCAAGCAACGAATCTGACCGAGCCCTCCGCCTATGCCTCCCAGTCGACCTCCATGTCGGGCCGACGTCCCTCAGAGCCGGCGACCCAGTACCACCTGCCAGCGGCCCTGCTGGCTGATTTTTGCCGCTCTCCCGAGCATCCCGCCGCCGACTTTCCAGGGTGTCGTGCCCAACCGCCCCGTCGATCGAAGCCCCGCTCCTCTTCCCGCTCGATCTCTAGCCGGCGACCGCAAGCGCCGTGTCCGGTGTGCTCAACCGCGCCCAGAGCCACCGCGCCACCAACTCTCCGGTGCCGCCCCCAATCCGCAACATCACCACCACACCTCATCACCATAGGGGCACTTCACGAGCCGCCGCCGCCTCGCAGATCCCGGCCTCCCCCAGCGCTGGTCGGAGACGCGGCCTCCGCCACACACGCCGACCGCCCCTGGTAAACCCTCTCCTCACTTTTCCCCTCTCCCTCGATTTTTCTCTCTCTCCACACCTTTTTTTTTCTTTCTTCATTCCTTTCTTTTAAAAGGAGCAGCAGTTGTTGTCTCCAATAGTAACATTTATATTACTATTCTATATAATAATAATATAATAATAATAATAATAATAATAATAATATAAATAATTATTATTATTATTATTATTACTAAAAGGAAGTAGCTGTATAGTTATTTGTTATTATTATTATTATTATTATTATTATATTATTATTATTATTATTAATATCTTTAACTTGATTTTATGGTTATATAATTGTATATTAGAATTTATAATTATTAGTATTAATCATACGATAATTTGAAATACAAGTGTATATATATATTATATAGATATTATTATATATATATTACTAACTAGTATGTAGTTACCAAGTATCATTATATTTTAAATTATTTTTACAAACATTTAATTAGTTTTATTGATCTAATATAATTTTGACAAGTAAAGCATAATTTCCAAACTACTATACAATAAACTTTTTCAACTATTTCTCTAAAATTATTTACTAGTAAAATAGTTTCAAGTAATTACATAAATTTATTATAAAAGTAGTTTTCAAAAATTAGTACGTGTATTTTTTCCACAAATTCTCTTCAACTATCTTAGCTGATCATGACTAATCGTACCCTTACTTCTTTCCCGATTTCGGACCCTACGTCTCGATCGTGGCTATGGACTGTTGGGACATGACAGAACATCGCACCACACGGCGACACACCAGGCAAGATACCTTGCCATTATACTGTTTATATTCAGTCTGCATTTTATTACATATCACTGTTCATATTTCTAGTTATTACAGTTCTTGATTTAACATGCTCAGTGATTAGTAGTTTACTTTGTTACTATCCTTTGGTTGCACATGAACCTAGAGTTAAGGGACTACCGTCTGTAGTGTATCATACCTTGACACAGTTGTACCACAAGGATGTGTGAGATGAGTAGCATGTAGAGGTTCTTACGTGTGGGCTGATCCTCCATGCACATGCGTTAGGGCTAACTGCTAATAGAGACGTTAGAAGACTAACAGTTAGTAGTAGAGGTACATGGTCGTGGATGCGACTTGACAGGTACATTGGGTAGGGAGAACAATACCTGACGTATGGGCTTCTTTGTACTTTCCTGCTTACCTGTGCGCTCCGCCGGAGACGCAGGCTCCAGGTGCCCTCTGACGTTTTCAGAGCATTATGGAGTAGCCCCTTGCACATGATGCCTCTGACGATCTTCGGACGTTACGGACGTTGGACCATGGTGCACTATATGGGCACTATGTCGATCCATTTACAGTCATGGCTCATGCGTTGAAGGTTTGTTCTTAATGCATAAACACATTAGATTGGTTAGGTAACCCTTGTCGATGTCATATCACCCGTTATTTGTAGCTTGGGATAATAGCATTGCGGTATAGTGTACTACCCCTTGTCCTTGTTTGGGTAGGGGTAGTCCTCTGTTTCGATGATGAGGTATGGGTCTTTTATGAGTAGGACTATTTACTTTATTATAATTTATGACTTAGTGTATATATTCAGTTATGTGGCATTCTTTATGTATCTTTTTACATCCCTCTAAGGACCTGGTTATCTCGCCAGGTGTGTGCTTTGTCTTTCGCAGGTGCTTTAGCGTGACCATGATCATCTCTATTTCTTCGAGGATGATTGCACTTTGATCGTCTTCGCTTCGCTCGCCAAACTTATTTATTTTCCATGTATAATTCTTCCTTATTTGTTGGTAGTAGATTTGTCTCCGCCCAACATATTGTACCAAGACTATTCATTATCATTTATGATATTTTTTACTCATTTATTTTTGTGTGGATGAGATTAGTTATGGTTCTACTGCATTTTACAGCTTACGTATATTTATTATCGGCTGGCATGTCTACGTTCCTAGTCCTACGATTTTGGGACTGGGGCATTTCAGAGACTGAACTCGCCGCTCTGTCTAGTCTTCAGCTTCTTCGGGTTGCGGAAGAGGAGATCATGCTGTGCGGGAGTCTCGTTGCTCGGAGTTTGTTTCCCTTCTGACAGGATCATCAAGCTCGAGTGTGCCTCTTTCCAGACACCTTCAATTTCCTTAGGTGCTATCCCTTCAACGCCGTCCTCTTTGGAGAATTTGATGATCGTAAAGGGAATAGTCGAAAGCTTTATCGTCACTTGAAACGGGGGGTCGAGGCTACTTAAGGATAGGGACTCCATTTGCCGTGGCCCACCACTACGCCCAAGGCCAGATTGCCTTGCTGAAAGACGCTTCCGGGTGGAGAAGGGGTGGCCGTCCTTTGGAGTACAAACTGGCAGAGACTAATCAGTGCCTAATCCAGTTACAGAAACTGTCACGACCTGTACCCTAGAGTTAGGGCACGAGAACGTAACAATCCCAGCCTACGCCGCAGTGTCGGCGGTAGAACGCTGTCCTAGGTCTCATTGCATCTAAGTATAAGACTAACAGTTTATACTCCCGAATGGGGGTGACATAGCAGGTAAACTCAATCAATCTAAGGTAGAGCATGATAAGAATAGAAAAACATGAAATCCAAAAGAGATACAGGAGATAGAAGTCTAAGTGTCTAAGATACATGAACCCGAAATACATCTCAAAACTAAATAAAGATACAGTAATCACAAAGTAAATAACTCCAGACAAAAGAAATAACTATCTAAAACAACCCTTTACTGTGTCTCTCTAGGCTAGCAGGCAATCCCAGGCTATCTGTAAAATTTAATCAACAGGTCCAGTCAGGACAGGAACGAGCACATTACATCTCAACAGTTCATAGCAGGTTAGAAAATATAATCATGCAGTAAAGTAAGATACAAGATCTGAAGAAATACGTATGTAAACAGAGAGAGAACAGTAATAGAAATATCTACTATAAATAGAGAACTAACAGTGGCTAGTGATGTAGAGTACAGGATAGCACATGTGAACGGAAACAGATTGGTACTGATCTACACTAAAGAGTTGTACATGATCTACACTACTAAAGAATTGTTCACATGACTACTAGCCTCCCCGTTTTTCCCCAATCAGTACACAGGACTAAGCGGTTATGTTATTGTACAGGATATCACATGGGCCTTAAAAGGGTACCATGATAGTATACATGAAGGCTCTATGAACATGAGAGTACATGATTCACAAGAGTGTACATGTATGGTGAAAGCACAGGAGTACATGATGAAAGTGAAACGCACATGACATAATGTACCCGATGCTCCCGAGGGGGATAACATCGCATGAAGAGATCCGTTAGTACTAATCCGTGATAATGTCGTGACAGCATCAAGTATAGTAATTTAAAGGGAATATATTCTAAGCAGGATATAAAATGATCAGAGAATGTATCGCCTCGATAACCTGAACAGCTGATAAGTATAGGGGGTCCCACTGAAGCCACAGAGTCGTATTAAAGCAACACAGGTTACAAGGGTTCCAGTTGTAATAAATGAATCTTATAATCAATCTATTATTCTAGGTTCTTCTAAGTCAAAACATTCTAGGTCGACTCCGGTCAATAATCTAGTCAAACTAGGTCAAGGTTGACTTAAGTGACTTTGGGTCAACTGGTCAACTCTGGTCAAACTGGGTCAATTCTAGTCTAATATAAAGTGTACTTCGTTATTTGTATGTCGAAACTTACGGCACGCAAATCGAGATAAGAAGATATCGGTAACTTGATAATCTTATTAGTGATCTACGTATCCAACTTGTCATTTCAGCGATGTGAGATCACTGGAATTGGCTGATCTCAGTTTCGTTGTACTAATCCCGAAATACGAACATATGAATTAATTATTAATTAATTATAAAAGGTTAAACTTAGAGAAATTATCAACAAACATTGTCGGACGATGAAATGAACATCGCCAACGTGTCCAGAATGGTCAAATTTGCTAGGATAGCCTACCCAAACGGTCCAATTTGGACACAAGGCAAAAGGACTTTTGGGTCAAACGGTGTCCGTGTCGGAGCCGTTTTGCACCGAAAAATGTGCAAAAAAAAGTCTATAAATATAACAAATTATGTGTTCACGCAACCAGAATGTCGATACGAATCGAACGATATCTCCAGAATTAGATCCGTTGACCCGATCTCAATTTGGCCCGTTGACCACGAACTTGGATTTTGCATGGAAATGCGTACCGGAGCCAAAATTCTCAAAACTCAGCAAACTACCTGTCAACGAGTCCATAATGATGATACGAACTCAACGGTATCTCCTGAATTGGATTCCGATGAGCTGATCTCAAAAATGACCCGTTGATCCGGATATTGGTATTCGACTTGCACCGAAATACGTGCCAGACCCAATGTCCACCAAACCTAGCAAATATTGTCAACGAGTCCAGAATGACGATAAGAATCCAAAAGTATATCCGGAATTGGATTCTGATGAGCCGACGTCAAAAAGTCCCGTTGAACCAGAATGTGGGACCCGCTTTGCACCGAAAACGTGTCCGGGCCCACGTTCTCCAAATCTAACCAACAAATTTTATATGAAAATGCCAGAACGACGCCACAAGTCTAATGGTGGTGTTAGAAATGAAATCTGGAGTCCCGTGTTCAAAAATGGAATTTTACAAGTTGGAAATTACGAATTCGGACGGCCAACTTTGGCGTCGAATTCAACCAATCAAACAAGCTCACAATGAAACGAAACTGAAGGGGTAGAAAGAGGGTTATACCAGCTTCACACTGGAACTGGTAGCACGTCAAACGGAGCTACGGTGGAGGAGATACAAGCTGACGAAGTTGGCCCCGTGAAAATGTCTAAATTTAATACAATTTAAACGGTCAACTTGGTGGCCGGTTTTCATGTATCACAATAAAATTAACGGACGAAAATTGACATGAGCGAAGGTGGATATACTGAGATTGCGACGGAGCAAAGAAATCGCCGATCCAACGGTCGGATCTCCAGGAAAACATGCGCGAAGTTGCTGCGACGGAGCGCCAAAACGGACTCAATCTCGCGCGCGTCACGACGGGACGTCGTGCAAAACGCACGAATCGCCTCGACGGCACGTCCCGGAGGACGTTTGCTGCCAGGGAGGCAGCCTAGGGTGCGCCCAGGGGGGCACCCACGGAGGGGTCGGCCACGCCGGTGGGCGGCCGGCGGCGGGCGGCAGCGCCGTTCGCGCGCGACGGCGCACAAGTGGCGCACTGCTGCTGCCGTTTGTTGCTGCGACTGCGGCTGCGCGCGGAGGGGCTGTGCGGCCTAGCCCCATCAGCAAGGGCACGGGGGCGTGCAGCCTCGACGACGGTCGACGATCACTGGAGGAGGTGGTGGCGGAACTGGTGGTTGACGGTGCAATGGGTTGAAAGGTGGTGGTGTTGGCGGATGAAGTGGAGGAGATGGAGGAGGAGGCCGAGGTGGGGGAGGCCGACGGCCAGGCCACGGCCAAGGGGTGGCCGGAGGTCGGGCATGGTGGTCGGGGAGGTGAGGTGAGGAGGGAGATGTTGGTTGCATGGTCGGGTTACATGGGTGCTGTGGTATTTTTGTGTGTGGGAAAAAGAAGGAGAGAGAGAGTGATACATTAAATGAGGGAGAGAGAAATGAGAGAAAAAGTTGTGTTCTCTTGGGGTTAGGGCCGGCCACATGCTGGAGGGGGAATTTGTGGGTGTGAGGGAGAATTAATGGTTAGGATTTATTTGAGGGGATCAAAAGGCTAGGATTGATTTGGCTAGAAATAGATCATTCTAATGGAAATTAAATACATAAAAATTTCCAATAAATATTAGAAATAGATAGAAGGAATAATTAATATTTTTGGACAAGAAATATGAGGGCGTCATGATAGAGAAAATCATGGAGCTGGACTGGACTCAGTGGAGCCGGATTGGGTCAAATCGGACATTGTGCAAAAATAGAATTAAAAATTAGGTGTCGATGATCATGGAGAAATAAGTAGCACATGGGATTCCAATAAATGGGACACAAGTGGCGGGGATAGTAGGCTCAAAGTGGGCCATGTCCATAGTTGGGACTGACTGGTTTTGGCCGACAGGGGACCCACAAATCAAGTTGGAAAATGAATGTGACGCCGTGGCATGAAATAAAATCGGGTCACGTGTCGGGAAAGTTGTGCGAATCAAATGGAGCCCAAAATGACGTGTCTGAGTAAACGAAGGTCATGGGTGACGAGCGTCTCGAGTAGATCATCAATGAGGAGTTGGTTTCAAGGAAATGACTGGTCTGGCGCTCCCAATTTAAAAGTCATAGTAACGCGCTGAAAATGATCAAAAAAAAGAGTGGGAAATTAAATATCAATCAATGGTCTAAACCGATCCGAAGTTCAGCGAAGCAGAAAGAGCACAAGGGAACAAGTTTGGATGGGACATAATACCGTCATGAAGGTAATCGTGTCCAAAACTTGTGAAGAGGATTTCCAGAGTTGAACATCCCTGATACTCTAAATATCAATGGCATGAAAAAGTACACTAACAGATAAATAAATAGAATAAAACATTTATCAAAATCAAATAATCAGAAAATAAAATAAAATGAAAAAAATTTTAATCCGAAATTCAGGGTGCTCACAGAAACTGCGGCAAGTCGATGTGTCTGCCGTGGTGGAGCATGAGCGTGCTTTCCTTGTATCAGTCATGGAAAAGGTGAAGACTATTCAAGAGACGACCAAGCCCTCCTTGGAGAAGGACCTCCAGAAGTTGTCCCTTAAGTATGACAAGCTGAGCCGGGAGGGAGAGATTTACTTGACTCGTGAGGAGACCATTACTCGTGCTATGGCCAAAACTAACGAGCAGCTCCTCCAGCTCCAGGCTAGGCTAACATCTCTGGGGACTGAGCTCCAAGCCACTCGTCAGAGAGTGAGAAGATTTGGAAGGAAACTGATGAAGTCACACGAGCTTCTGCTGCTTTTGAGAGAGCACTGAAGAAATTAGAAAATTTGTAGGCTCACGCGCATCTGGAGGACGCCGAAAGATTATCCCAAGAAGCTGAACGTCGAGTCAAACTGAGAATTAAGCACTCCACTGCACAGCTGGAGGGCATTCTTAGCAAGTTGTGTGTGGCTGATGAGTAGTGGACTTTTCTTCTCATCCCCTCTCTTTCTCCTTTTTTAGTGATGGAGCATAATACATTCACTCTACTCTGAGGAGCTTGTAATAGCATTTTGATAAAGAATATCCCATGGGGGACTTTTTTTGGACCTATTGCCCTTTGGTGCATTTTTTGAAAATACGAGCAAATAGATTTGAAAGAGATTTTGTGGACCTACTACTCTTTGATACACCGATGGTACGAGTAATAGATTAGGATAATTTTTTGTGGACTTATTACCATTTTTGTGTACTAGCGATGCGAGTACTGATAACAATGGAGAGAAGACCGACACATTTACTCAAAGGTAATGAGGACGTGGTAAATATGGGTCTGAAGTAGAGCCACATTTACTCAAGCCCTCCTTGGAGAAGGACCTCCAGAAGTTGTCCCTTAAGTATGACAAGCTGAGCCGGGAGGGAGAGATTTGCTTGACTCGTGAGGAGACCATTACTCGTGCTATGGCCGAAACTAACGTAGCTCCTCCAGCTCCAGGCTAGGCTAACATCTCTGGGGACTGAGCTCCAAGCCACTCGTCAGGAGAGTGAGAAGATCTGGAAGGAGACTGATGAAGTCACACGAGCTTTTTGCTTTTGAGGGAGCACTGAAGAAATTAGAAGAAAATTTGTAGGCTAACGCGCATCTGGAGGACGCCGAAAGGTTATTCCAAGAAGCTGAACGTCGAGTCAAACTGAGAATTAAGCACTCCACTGCACAGCTGGAGGGCATTCTTAGCAAGTTGTGTGTGGCTGATGAGTAGTGGACTTTTCTTCTCATCCCCTCTCTTTCTCCTTTTTTTAGTGATGGAGCATAATACATTCACTCTACTCTGAGGAGCTTGTAATAGCATTTTGATAAAGAATATCCCATGGGGGACTTTTTTTGGACCTATTGCCCTTTGGTGCATTTTTTGAAAATACGAGCAAATAGATTTGAAAGAGATTTTGTGGACCTACTACTCTTTGATACACCGATGGTACGAGTAATAGATTAGGATAATTTTTTGTGGACTTATTACCATTTTTGTGTACTGACGATGAGTACTGATAACAAGTGGAGAGAGAAGACACATTTACTCAAAGGTAATGAGGACGTGGTAAATATGGGTCTGAAGTAGATCCTCCCTACTCAGGGTAATGAGGACGTGGTAGGAGTAGGCCAAATGGGGATACATAGAACAACTTAGAGATGTTATCAACGTGGTAGTTCTATGTATTGGGTGATTTGTCAGTGATGGATGGGAAAACAACTCAGAGGTAATATGGACGTGGTTGTTTTTCTCGATAGGGGAATTTTGTGGACCTATTACCCTTTTTGTGCACTGATGGTGCGAGCAATAGATTAGGATAAGTTTTATGGACCTATTACCATTCTGCGTACTGGTGGTACGGGTAATAGATTTTAAAACAGAACCCAACAGGGGTGATATGGGCGTGATATATGGTAGTCGAAATATCAAAGCGAAAGTTCAGAGGTAATATACATGACTTGTCACTCGTATAGATGCAATACGATTCCCCTCGGGGGGAAGAACAGAGTGTAAGTTCAGGGTACCTGATGTATATAACTCGACACTCTAGGTAGTATTTCTCTTCTTCTTTTTTTTCCAATTGGCAGCCTCTTATTGATGAGATAAAAAACTTTGTCCATGGGGATTACATCATTAGGAGAGGGACTATCCGTCTATGCCATCAGGTATTCGGCGAGTTTTACGTCCTCTTCGGCTACCCTATGCGATCCCAAAGGTTGGGATGCCGTCTTGGGCAACTTGACCACCAAGGGTCGAACTTGAAATATTGTCTTGCCTGAGTATGTCAGATCGGTATTTATTTGCCGGCTCGTCTTGGGAAGACGGGTGACAATTGGCTCGGCAAGGGATTTTGTGTCTTCCGATTGCCTTCGGATGGATTTTGGCAATTGGATCACCATCGACCCTATGATGGGTTTTGGCTCTTGAATTTGGCAGTCGGAAGACCATTGGTTTCGACTACACAGCTTGAACGAGAGAACCAGTCACCTCTTCATGCAAGGTTGCGATAAGGGTACGGCTTTGCCTGATTTACGAGTCCGGAGGTAAATTATCAAGATTTTCTCTGGCCCTGTGATGGTCTCCAGTTTGTTAATGATGTACTTCCTGGATTCTTCTATAAACAAGCCTCCAAAGAATAATAAGACTCAACCCCTTTGAAGGGATCAATGTCGGTGAATTCGGTCCTCACGAAGCCGTGTCTATTGACATACTTGAAGCACTGGTGAAGGGTGGACGGCACGATCATATAGTCATGTATTCACTGACGTCCCAAGAGGATGTTGTAAGGTGTGTCTACCTCTATGACGTAGCAGGTAACCTCCGTCTTCAGGTCACCAATCTGGCACTTCAACCGAATCTTCCCTAGGGGATAGCTTCTTCCCAAGTTAAAACCTCTAATGGCAGTATTGGTTGGTGCTAGCCGATGCATAGGGATACCGAGAAGTTGGAGCAAGCTTTTCAGGATGATGCTTATTGACGAGTCAGGGTCGATATGCTTCTAATCCACCTTGATGTCGCCTACGTATCTAGAGTAGTACAAGGGGCGATCATGCAAATTGGACTTGATCAACATGTCCTGTGGAGTAAATATGATGTTGGTTATTGCATATGTGCTATCGCTGCACTGTGGATCTGCTTGCGGGTCTTCCCCTGGAGGCCTGACCTGAGCTAAGGGTTAGCATTCTGGAGTGCTTCGCTTAATGCGACACAAAGATCCTTGGAGAGCCTTATAAGGTGCTCGTATAACAACAACTTTCCTAGCGTATTAGCCAATTGTGCTTATATATTAAAGTTGTAAGGTCTCTCCAGTCTCCGAGGTACATCATTACGAAGTGGCCTATCGAAGCGGGTTTCTTTGTCTTGGACTTATCCGCTAGTGGAGGCTGAGATGGCCTTGGAACATCAGAGGGAGGCAACGTTGCCGGCTGAGGATCTTCGGCTGGACTATCCCGTGCGGGCTGGACTTGTGCTCCAGATTGGATAACAACATCTGTAGCTTCTTCAGCTTCGGCTAAAATGTATGACAGGATCTAGACTTCCTGCCATTTTTCTTGCTGGTGGAAGATGACACCTCCTGGGTAACTTTGGGCACTAAGTCCGGGTGTACCCACATGATTTCTCCTCGTGAGGTATTGAGAGGTACCAGTCTAGTTGTCTGGTTACAGATGGGTGGAAGATTGGTAACCTCCATTGTTGCTCGTAGGACAGGTATTACCCCGTTTGGAGTGCTTGTTCGGGAAAGTCGCCGAACTGAATAGATACTATGTTCGCCGCCACGGTAACCTCTTCAAAGTCTATCGACAGAGCTTTAGAGTCGATAAGACTCTGGATGTACCGCTTTAATTGAAAGCAGCCATGAGTGGAATGATGGACATAGCGGTGGAAGTGACAGTATTTTGGGTCCTCTTTTCTGCCGCTCGGGGTTCGCACCTTGGTGGAGGGATCTGGATCTTACGCCCTTGCAAGAGCATATCGAAGATAGGTTTGACATGAATATCTTCAAATGAGTAATTAACCTTGGGCCACGGACCTTCCGCCTGCTTTTGTTCGGGCTTCAGAGTCGCATCAGTGACTATGGCCTGCTTGCCCTTATTGTCCCGGTTGGTGGTGGTGCCACTGTTGTTGTTACTGGAGGTGGAACCGGGACGTCTGCCCTTATCTTCTATGTCTGGGATGTGTAATCCCAGCTGGCGACCCTTCTTCAATTTTACTTCTGTATTGGTAGCACTTATGATGAAGGTTGTCCAATCCCTGAACTGATCGTCGTCCATCCAGAGGCTAATTACGGGAAGCAACTTCTTCTGGCAGATTTCAATTAAGGAGCTCTCGGGATTGCCTTGGGGCAACCTCATTGCAGTTTGGCAAAATTGCTCGATATAGTTCCTTGTCAGCTCCCTCTCTCCCTGAACGACGTCCATGAGAGATGACATTGTCACATCATGCCCCACTTAGTAGAATCTCTCCAGGAACATGTGCTTGAAGTCGTCAAAAGAATAGATACAGTTGTCGGGAAGGTTGTGTTACCAGTCAAACGCGATCCCCTCCAATGCTCCAATGAATAATCGTGTAAGGATGGCGTCACTATGCGACAAGTGGTCGGTTGTGACTTCAAAGTAAGTCATGTACCGACTAGCAGAGGTCTTCCCATCATAAGAATCGATATGGAATGACTTGTACCGTGGTGGAAAAGGCACATCTCTCCACGCGACGGGATATAGCTGCCGTATTCTGAGATCCCAAAAGGAGTCTCGGGCATTGAACATTGCTCAAAGCTCCTGGAATTTGCCTCCTTGGCTTCATCTATAGCTGAAAGAATGGATGGTGCTAAGGGTTCATCACACAAAGAAGGGGCAATCGTGTTGGATTCTGCGTTGACTGCGGGTCCCAGGCTTGTTTGTCCGGGCGTCCTCGCTAGTTGAGTTTGTCAAGGCAGCTTTGATCTCGTCCACGGGCTTGACCAAGGATAGAAGCATGGCTTCCAATACTTCAAGCCATTGTCGGTCAGAAGGTGCTTCATGATCATCGTCAGCCATAAAGACCGTCCTCACGTGGGTAGAGGTGGAAGGATTGTGGCAGACGTACTCTCTGTGCCGTACCCTTGTATAGAGAAATCGTCAGAAAATGTCAGAATATCATCTTTCTCTGACTCGGAAGAGGTGCTACCCCCTTTGCAGGAAGCCGCATCATCTTGGTGAGGGTGGTGGCCCTCAGGGAAATCCAATTCTGTTGCAGAGTTTGGGGGATCTCTATCCCCTGTGTGTGATCTTGGTACACCGGGTTGTCGCATATACTGAGGGGGCTGCTCCCCAGCTTCATCTACTCTCAAAGAGGCCGAAGATGCACCCTGGGTGCTGGAAGCTTCTTTTTGGATCGAGTGCCTACATATATACCTCCTGTGGTTGTCGATGGGAACCCTCCAGATGAAGGTCTCCTCGTAATACTGGCCGAGATCGCCGGGCTGGAAGAGCCTGTCTTCTTTTCTCCCTTGCGAACCTTCTGAGCTGAATTACAGAAGCGAGAGGAAACCCCTTGTCTTCCGAAATTTGAACCTGTTTCCTGAGTTGATGTCGGACAGTGTTGGTTGCTGCAGTCGTTAGAAAACTGATTGTCGATCTTGAGGTGCTGCTGATTTGTTGTAGCATCAGTTGGTGATGACTGGGATGCAACGATGCCCCGAAGGGGACTCATTGTATGCCGATGATGTCGTCTTGCGTTTGTGAATAATCATGTCACGTAAGTCGGTAGCAAGCTGCTCTACCTTTGCACCAAACTTGTGAACTCGGAAATCGAGCGCAAGGGTACTTAGGTATCATGTTTGCTCTCTGATCCGTGTCTAGTAAAAGCACTTGCTCTGAATTGTTGGAGGGAGACTTTGAGGACCTTGTCCGTTAGCCCTGGGGACTGGACGTGGGTGGTTCTGTATAACTTTCCGTCAGAAGCTGTGTAACAGTCAACGGTGCCCGCTGACAATCAGCAACTTAGACAGTTGACTGGGCTGGTTGGGCCCACACTGCCCTAGACTTTTTTGACTTAGCACCAGAAGGTGCATAGTAAAAGGAGTCCAGATTGATACATCCCACATCCTCAGAGGGCCACATGGCGTCGGGCCCGCATAAGGCGGTCGAACACAGGCTTCTGACAGGGCCGCATGAGACATCCTGTCTGAGGCCAGGATTTGCTGTCGTACGTACCATCTTCCTGTGGCTAGAGCTGGCTGCCGCAAGGACCATCTTCCTGCGGCCAGAGTTGGTTGCCGTATGAGTTGTCTGCCTGCGGCCAAAGTTGGCTGCCGCATGGACAGACTGTCGATATCCTCTATGCGGCTTCTTCTTTGTCGTATGGATTTCCTTTGTGTCCCCAAAAACTCAGTATCGTAGTATTTTCCTCTGGATTTGGGGACAGTGGGGTCCTCTGCGGTCGAAAACAAAGCTGAAGGAGAGTTCTAGTCACCGTCTTGGGCTGCAGAAGGAGCTTCTTCGAGAAATTGGTCGGGGGCAACAGTTTTGCGCACCGACGTCTTGCGAGTCCTCTTTGGGTTAGTTCGCTTCTGCGACGGGCTGGCGCTCCCTTCAGAGAGCATTTCTTCGAAGGCTAGTTGGTCGAAGCGAACCAAGCATTTGCTGCGTAGAGTCGATCTTAGACGCATCAGATTGCGTCACCAGCTTCACATCGGAAGGAAAGACGTCCCCAGCTGAGTCGCCATCGTGTTTGCCATAAACAAAATCAAAGATAGGTATTACAGAACACTGAAATTGATTACAAATGCGCTTGTACAAAGAAATGCCTAGAAAGAAATCCTAGGAAACAATCTAGTACAATTGTTTAGTTTTGATTCTGGAGATGACAGTGGAGGCTTGGGAAAGTGCTATCAACTCTGTCTTACTCCGTGGACTATCTAACGCAGTCTTTGACTTGAAGAAATTGCTTTTCTCTTGAAGGTTGCCAGCCTTTTGCAGGGGTGTGGCACCCTGCTATTTATAATATAATATGTTGAGCGCATAGATGGCCTGCGGCCACGTGGCTGATTGGCACGTGAAGACCCGCTCTTTGGCTGCCATCTGTCGATTTGTTGGGATTTGTTGCAGCAAATCTGGGTAGTTTAGGACTTGGTCAAATTGCCACGTGTCCTGTTACAGGGATCATCATTTTTTTAGCCGTATAATTTTCTCAGTCTTCGATCTGTATTTTGGCCGCATAAAGCTCATGCGGCTTGGATCACAGTTACTCTTGGTTACATGAAGTTTGGTGATTTTGGGGCCGCATAAGTCTGAGCCGCATAAGGTTCATGCGGCTTAGTTGACACTCTTCTGGCCGCATGAAGGCATACGGATCCTGCTTTGGGCGACGTCTCACGTCTTATCTTTTTTTTGTCGAAGTGTCAGAACTGTCATTTTTTGTCAGTTTTATCAGGACTGTAGAAATATGATAAATATGGAGTTCATGTGGATTACAAATTGCCGCAAAGGTACCTTGGGCCAAACAGGTCCGCATGAAGGAAAGCCGCATGACTGTTCATAGACTATGCGGCCCATCGACGAACAGCTGTAGAAGGAAAATATGCGACCAATGAGGAGCAGTTCGACAGATAAAGCTGACAAGTCCTGGCAAAACATGACAGTTCTGACACTTCAACAAGAAAGATAAGACGTGGGACGTCGCCCAAAAGCAGGGTTCGTACGCCTCCATGCGGCCAGAAGAGTGTCATCTAGGCCGTATGACACTTATGCGGCACAGATTATGCGGCCCCAAAATTTCTAGAACTTCATGCAGATGGGAGTAATTATGATCCTGGTCGCATGCATGAGTCTCATGCGACCTCGCATGATCAAAGACTGAGAATGTTATACGCAACGGGACACGTGGCAATCTGACCAATTCCTTAACTATCCAGATTTGCTGCAACAAAATCCTAACAAATCGACAGATGGCAGCCCAAGAGCGGATCTTCACGTGCTAATCAGCCACGTGGCCACAAGCCATCTATGCAGTTTAAAATACATCTCATTATAAATAGCAGGGTGCCATACCCCTGCAAAAGGCTGGCAACCTTCAAAAAAAAAACAATATCTTCACGAGCTATTGACTGCATCAGATAGTCTACGGAGTAAGGCAGAGTTGATAGCACTTTACCGAGCCTCCACCGTCATCCCCAGAATCAAAACTAAATAATTGTACTTAGATTGTTTCCTAGGCTTTCCATCTAGGCCCTTCTTTGTACAAGCGAGTTTGCAATCAATTCCAGTGTTCTGTAATACCTGTTGTTGATTTTTATGGCAAACACGACGGCGACTCTGCTGGAGATATCCTTTCTTCCGATGAGAAGTTGGTGATGCAATCCAACGTCCAAGCTCGGTTCTATACAGCAGATGCTTGTGGTCCGTTTCGACCAACAAGCCTTCGAAAAATTGCTCTCTGAAGGGTGCGCTAGCCCGTCTCCGAAGCGAGCCAACCCGAAGAGGACTCACAAGGCGTGGCGCACAAAACTGTTGCCCCCGACCAAGTTCTCAATGAAGCTGCTTCTGCAGCCCAAGACGGTGACCAGAACTCTCCTGTGGCTCTCTTTCCAACCGCAGAGGACCCCGATGTCCCCAAATCCAGTAGAGGAAAATACTACGATGTTAAGTTTTTGGGGGCACGAGGGAACTGCATGCGGACAAAGAGGAGGCCGCCGAGAGGAGATGGGCAGTCTGCCCATGCAACAGCCAACTCTGGCCGTAGACAGACAACTCATGCGGCAGCCAACTCTTGCCGCAGAAAGATGATCCATGCGGCAGCTAGCTCTAGCCGCAAGAAGATGGTCCATACGACGACCAATCCTGCCCATAGATAGGACGTTTCATGCGGCCCTGTCAGAAGCTCTATGTTCGACCGCCTCTCATGCGGCCCGACACCATGCGGCCCACCGATAATGCGAAATGTATCAATCTAGACTCTTTTTACAATGCACCTTTAGGCGCTAAGTCAAAAAGGTCTAGGGAAGTGCAGGCTCAACCAGCCTAGTCAACTGTCCAAGTTGCTGACTGTCAGTGGGCCCCGTTAACTGTTACACGGGCTCCTGACGAAAAGTTGTACAGAACCACCGGCGTCCAGTCCTCCAGGGAAAACGGACTGGGTGGGTCTTTAACGTCTCCGTCTAAAGATCCAGAGCAAGTACTTTTAGTAGCTACGGATCAGGGAACAAACATGATACCTAAGCATTCGTGCACTCGGGATCCCGAGTTCACAAGTTTGGTGCAAAGGTAGAGCAGCTTCCTACCGACTTACGTGACGTGATTACTCACAAGCGCAAGACGGCAGCGTCAGCATGCAATGAGTCCCTCTCGGGGCGTCATTGCACTCAAGTAATCATCAACTGCTGCTGTAACAAATTAGCAGCGCTTGAAGATCGCAGTCAGTTTTCTAGTGACTGCAGCAGCCAGCACCTGTCGACAAGTACAAATTCTAGGGGACGAAGAGTTTTCTTTCGCCTCATTCAATTCAACTCAAAAAGTTCCTCCTGGCAAGGGAGGAAAGAAGACAGGCTCTTCAGGCCCGGCCATCTCGGCCAGTATTGTAAGGAGACCCTCATTTGGGGGGTTCCATCAACCACAGGGGGTGTCTATTTAGGCACTCGATCCAAGAAGAAGCTTTCGGCACCTGGGGGTGCGCCTTCAGCCTCCTTGAGAGTAGATGAAGCTGGAGGTAGCAGCCCCCTCAATGTATACGACAACCCGGTGTACCAAGAGCATACGCAGGGGGTAGAAATCCCCCAGAACTCTGCAACAGAATCAGATTTCCCTGAGGGCCACCACCCATGCCAAGATGATGCGGCTTCCTGCACGGGGGTAGCACCCCTTCCGAGTCTGACGAAGATAATATTCTAACATTTCGTGACGATTTCTCTATACAAGGGTACGACCGAGAGTACCTCTGCCATAATCCATTCCACCTCTACCCACGTGAGGACAGTCTTTATGACTGACGGCGATCATGAAGCACCTTCTGACCGACAATGGCTAGAAGTATTCGAAGACATGCTCAAGTCCTTAGTCAAGTCGGTGGACGAGATCAAAGCCGCCTTGCCAGCTCAACCAGCGAGGACGCCCGGACAAACAAGCTTGGGACCCGCAGTCAACGCGGACTCCAATACGACCGCCCCTCCTTTGGGTGATGATCCCGTAGCACCATCCATTCTTTCAGCTGCAGACGAAGCCAAGGAGGCTGGAAGGAAAGTCCAGGAGCTCCGAGCGATGTTCAATGCCCGAGACTCCTCTCGGGATCTCAGAATACGGCATCCATATCCAGTCGCACAGAGGGATGTACCTTTTCCACCATGGTACAAGCCGTTCCATATCGATCTTATGATGGAAAGACCTCTGCTAGTCAGTACATGACTTACTTTGAAGTCACCACCGACCACTTGTCGCATAGTGACGCCATCCTCACACGATTATTCATCGGAGCATTGGAGGGGATCGCGTTCGACTGGTACCGCAACCTCACCGACAACTGTATCCATTCTTTTGACGGCTTCAAGCACATGTTCCTGGAGAGATTCTACGAGATGGGGCATGATGTGACAATATCATCTCTCATGGACGTCGTTCAGGGAGAGAGGGTGCTGACGAGGAATTATATCGAGCGGTTCCGCCAAACCGTGATGAGATTGCCTCAGGGCGATCCCGAGAGCTCCCTGATTAAAATCTGCCAGAAGAAGCTTCTTCCTGCAATTAGCCTCTGGCTGGGTGACGATCAGTTCAGGGATTGGACGACCTTCATCATAAGTGCTACTAACGCAGAGGCAAAATTGAAGAAGGCTCGCCAGCTGGGGTTACACATCCCAGACGGAGAAGATAAGGGCAGACATCCTGGTCCCACTTCTAGTAACAACAACAGTGGTTCCACCACCAACCGGGACAATAAGGGCAAACAGACCATGGTCACTGATGCGACTCAGAAGCCCGAACAAAAATAGGCAGAAGGTCAGTGGCCCAAGATCAACTACTAATTCGAAGATAGTCATGTCAAACCTATCTTCGATATGCTCTTGCAAGGGGGTAGGATCCAGCTCCCTCCACCTAGGCGCGAGCCCCGAGCAGCAGAAATGGAGGACCCAAAGTATTGTCACTTCCACCGCTATGTCCATCATGCCACTCATGATTGTTTCCAATTGAAGCGGTACATTCAGAGTCTTATCGACTCAAAAGCTCTATTGATAGACTTTGAAGAGGTTACTGTGGTGACGAACATGGTATCTATTCAGTTCGACAATTTCCTTTCGACAAGTACTCCAGACGGAGAAATACCTGTCCCTCGAGCAACGATGGAGGTTATTAGTCTTCCACCCGCCCGGAGCCAGACATCTGGATTGGTACCTCTCACCCATCACGAGGAAAGATCATGTGGGTGCATCCAGACTTGGTGCCCGAAGTTACCCAGGGGGTGTCATCTCCTATCAACAAGAAGAAGGGCCGGAAGTCTAGAGCCTGCCATACAATTTTAGGTGAAGTTGAAGAAGCTACATATGTTGTTACCCAGTCTAGAGCAAAAGTCCAGCCCGCACAGGATAGTCCAGCCGAAGATCCTCAGCCAGCAACGTTGCCTCCCTCTGATGTTCCAAGGCCATCTCAGCCTCTGCTGGCGGATAAGTCCAAGACAAGGGAGACCCGCTTCGACAGGCCACTCCGCAAAGATATACCTCAGGAACTGGAGAGACCTTACAACTTTGACATATTAGCACAATTGGCTAATACGCCAGTAAGTTGTCGCTATACGAGCTCCTAAGGCTCTCCAAGGATCTTCGTGTCGCATTAAGCGAAGCACTCCAGAATGCTAATGCCTACTTAGCTCAGGTCAAGCCTCCAGTAGAAGACCCGCCAGCAGATCTATAGGACAGCGGTAGTACGGATGCAATGCCCAACATCGTATTTACTCTGCAGGATATGTTGATTAAGACCAACTTACATAATCGCCCCTTGTACTATACTGGATACATAGGCGACATCAAGGTGGATAGGATACATATCGACCCAGGCTCGTCAATAAGCATCATCCCGAAAAGCCTGCTCCAACTTCTTGGCATCCCTATGCACCGGCTAGCAGCAACCAACACTGCCATTAGCGGGTTTAACTCAGGGAGAAGCTATCCCCTAGGAAAGATCCGGTTGAAGTGCCAGATTGGTGACCTGAGGACGAAAGTTACCTGCTACGTCATAGAGGTCGACACACCTTACAATATCCTCTTGGGACGCCAGTAGATACATGAATAATGATCGTGCCATCCACCCTCCACCAGTGCTTCTAGTATGTCAATAGATACAGCTTCGTGAGGACCATGAATTCGCCAACATCGCCCCTTTAAAGGGATGAGTCCTAT
>JANAVB010037419.1:7974859-8136745 GCA_029216955.1 Iris pallida | reverse complement strand
GTGCCTCTTTCCAGACACCTTCAATTTCCTTAGGTGCTATCCCTTCAACGCCGTCCTCTTTGGAGAATTTGATGATCGTAAAGGGAATAGTCGAAAGCTTTATCGTCACTTGAAACGGGGGGTCGAGGCTACTTAAGGATAGGGACTCCATTTGCCGTGGCCCACCACTACGCCCAAGGCCAGATTGCCTTGCTGAAAGACGCTTCCGGGTGGAGAAGGGGTGGCCGTCCTTTGGAGTACAAACTGGCAGAGACTAATCAGTGCCTAATCCAGTTACAGAAACTGTCACGACCTGTACCCTAGAGTTAGGGCACGAGAACGTAACAAGCCCAGCCTACGCCGCAGTGTCGCGGTAGAACGCTGTCCTAGGTCTCATTGCATCTAACAGTATAAGACTAAACAGTTTATACCCCCGAATGGGGGTGACTAGCAGTACAACTCAATCACATCTAAGGTAGAGCATGATAAGAATAGATAAAACATGAAATCCAAAGAGATACGGAGATAGAAGTCTAAGTGTCTAAGATACATGAACCCGAAATACATCTCAAAACTCAAATAAAGATACAGTAATCCACAAAGTAAATACAACTCCAGACAAAAGAAATAACTATCTAAACAACCTTTACTGTGTCTCCTCTAGTCTAGCAGGCAATCCCAGGCTATCTGTAAAATTTATCAACAGGTCCAGTCAGGACAGGAACGAGCACATTACATCTCAACAGTTCATAGCAGGTTAGAAATAAATCATGCAGTAAAGTAAGATACAAGATCTGAAGAATACAGTATGTAAACAGAGAGAGAACATAATAGAAATCTACTATAAATAGAGAACTAACAGTGGCTAGTGATGTAGAGTACAGGATAGCACATGTGAACGGAACAGATTGGTACATGATCTACACTAAAGAGTTGTACATGATCTACACTACTAAAGAATTGTTCACATGACTACTAGCACTCCCCCCGTTTTCCCCACAGTACACAAGGATCTAAGCAGTTATGTTATTGTACAGGATATCACATGGGGCCCTTAAAAGGGTACACATGATATACATGAAGGCTCTATGACATGAGAGTACATGATTCACAAGTGTACATGTATGGTGAAAGCACAGGAGTACATGATGAAGTGAAACGCACATGACATAATGTACCCGATGCCCCGAGGGGATAACATCGCATAAGAGATCCGTATAGTACTAATCCGTGATAATGTCGTGACAGCATCAAGTATAGTAATTTAAAGCAGGATATAATTCTAAGCAGGATATATGATCAAGAATGTACTCGCCTCGATAACCTGAACAGCTGATAAGTATAGGGGGTCCCACTGAAGCCACAGAGTCGTATTTAAAGCAACACAGGTTACAAGGGTTCCAGTTGTATAAATGAATCTCTATAATCAATCTACATTATTCTAGGTTCTTCTAAGTCAAAACAATTCTAGGTCGACTCCGTCAATAATCTAGTCAAACTAGGTCAAGTGTTGACTTAAGTTGACTTTGGGTCAACTGGTCAACTCTGGTCAAACTGGGTCAATTCTAGTCTAATATAAAGTTACTTCGTTATTTGTATGTCGAACTTACGGCACGCAAATCGAGATAAGAAGATTATCGTAAGCTTGATAATCTTATTATAGTGATCTACGTATCCAACTTGTCAATTTCAGCGATGTGAGATCACTGGAATTGGCTGATCTCAGTTTCGTTGTACTAATCCCGAAATACGAACATTATATGAATTAATTATTAATTAATTATAAAAAGGTTAAACTTAGAGAAATTATCAACAAACATTGTCGGACGATGAAATGAACATCGCCAACGTGTCCAGAATGGTCAAATTTGCTAGGATAGCCTACCCACGGTCCAATTTGGACACAAGGCAAAAAGGTTTTTGGGTCAAACGGTGTCCGTGTCGGAGCCGTTTTGCACCGAAAAATGTGCAAAAAAAAGTCTATAAATAACAATTATGTGTTCACGCAACCAGAATGTCGATACGAATCGAACGATATCTCCAGAATTAGATTCCGTTGACCCGATCTCAATTTGGCCCGTTGACCAGAACTTGGAATTCCGATTTGCATGGAAATGCGTACCGGAGCCAAAATTCTCAAAACTCAGCAAACTACCTGTCAACGAGTCCATAATGATGATACGAACTCAACGTATCTCCTGAATTGGATTCCGATGAGCTGATCTCAAAATGACCCGTTGATCCGGATATTGGTATTCGACTTGCACCGAAATACGTGCCAGACCCAATGTCCACCAAACCTAGCAAATTATATGTCAACGAGTCCAGAATGACGATAAGAATCCAAAAGTATATCCGGAATTGGATTCTGATGAGCCGACGTCAAAAAGTCCCGTTGAACCAGAATGTGGACCCGCTTGCACCGAAAAACGTGTCCGGGCCCACGTTCTCCAAATCTAACAAATTTTATATGAAAACATGAAACGACGCCACAAGTCTAATGGTGGTGTTAGAAATGAAATCTGGAGTCCCGTGTTCAAAATGGAATTTTACAAGTTGGAAATTACGAATTCGGACGGCCAACTTTGGCGTCGAATTCAACCAATCAAACAAGCTCACAATGAAACGAACTGAAGGGGTAGAAAGAGGGTTATACCAGCTTCACACTGGAACTGGTCACGTCAAACGGAGCTACGGTGGAGGAGATACAAGCTGACGAAGTTGGCCCCGTGAAAATGTCTAAATTTAATACAATTTAAACGGTCAACTTGGTGGCCGGTTTTCATGTATCAAACAATAAAATTAACGGACGAAAATTGACATGAGCGAAGGTGGATATACTGAGATTGCGACGGAGCAAAGAAATCGCCGATCCAACGTCGGATCTCCAGGAAAACATGCGCGAAGTTGCTGCGACGGAGCGCCAAAACGGACTCATCTCGCGCGCGTCACGACGGACGTCGTGCAAAACGCACGAATCGCCTCGACGGCACGTCCCAGGACGTTTTGCTGCCAGGGAGGCAGCCTAGGGTGCGCCCAGGGGGGCACCCACGGAGGGGTCGGCCACGCCGGTGGGCGGCCGGCGGCGGCGCGGCAGCGCCGTTCGCGCGGGCGCACAAGTGGCGCACTGCTGCTGCCGTTTGTTGCTGCGACTGCGGCTGCGCGCGGAGGGGCTGTGCGGCCTAGCCCCATCAGCAAGGGCACGGGGGCGTGCAGCCTCGACGACGTCGACGATCACTGGAGGAGGTGGTGGCGGAACTGGTGGTTGACGGTGCAATGGGTTGAGGTGGTGGTGTTGGCGGATGAAGTGGAGGAGATGGAGGAGGAGGCCGAGGTGGGGGCCGACGGCCAGGCCACGGCCAAGGGGTGGCCGAGGTCGGGCATGGTGGTCGGGGAGGTGAGGTGAGGGAGATGTTGGTTGCATGGTCGGGTTACATGGGTGCTGTGGTATTTTTGTGTGTGGGAAAAAGAAGGAGAGAGAGAGAGTGATAACATTAAATGAGGGAGAGAGAGAAATGAGAGAAAAAGTTGTGTTCTCTTGGGGTTAGGGCCGGCCACATGCTGGAGGGGGAATTTGTGGGTGTGAGGGAGAATTATGGTTAGGATTTATTTGAGGGGATCAAAAGGCTAGGATTGATTTGGCTAGAAATAGATCATTCTAATGGAAATTAAATACATAAAAATTTCCAATAAATATTAGAAATAGATAGAAGGAATAATTAATATTTTTGGACAAGAATATGAGGGCGTCATGATAGAGAAAATCATGGAGCTGGACTGGACTCAGTGGAGCCGGATTGGGTCAAAATCGGACATTGTGCAAAAATAGAATTAAATTAGGTGTCGATGATCATGGAGAAATAAGTAGCACATGGGGATTCCAATAAATGGGACACAAGTGGCGACGGATAGTAGGCTCAAAGTGGGCCATGTCCATAGTTGGGACTGACTGTTTTGGCCGACAGGGGACCCACAAATCAAGTTGGAAAATGAATGTGACGCCGTGGCATGAAATAAAATCGGGTCACGTGTCGGGAAAGTTGTGCGAATCAAATGGAGCCCAAAATGACGTGTCTGAGTAGGAAACGAAGGTCATGGGTGACGAGCGTCTCGAGTAGATCATCAATGAGAGTTGGTTTTCAAGGAAATGACTGGTCTGGCGCTCCCAATTTAAAAGTCATAGTAACGCGCTGAAAATGATCAAAAAAAGAGTGGGAAATTAAATATCAATCAAATGGTCTAAACCGATCCGAAGTTCAGCGAAGCAGAAAGAGCACAAGGGAACAAGTTTGGATGGGACACTATATACCGTCATGAAGGTAATCGTGTCCACTCCAAAACTTGTGAAGAGGATTTCCAGAGTTGAACATCCCTGATACTCTAAATATCAATGGCATGAAAAAGTACACTAACAGATAAATAAATAGAATAAAACATTTATCAAAATCAAATAATCAGAAAATAAAATAAAATGAAAAAATTTTAATCCGAAATTCAGGGTGCTCACAGAAACTGCGGCAAGTCGATGTGTCTGCCGTGGTGGAGCATGAGCGTGCTTTCCTTGTATCAGTCATGGAAAAGGTGAAGACTATTCAGAGACGACCAAGCCCTCCTTGGAGACAGGACCTCCAGAAGTTTGTCCCCTTAAGTATGAAAGCTGAGCCGGGAGGGAGATTTTACTTGACTCGTGAGGAGACCATTACTCGTGCTATGGCCAAACTAACGAGCAGCTCCTCCAGCTCCAGGCTAGGCTAACATCTCTGGGGACTGAGCTCCAAGCCACTCGTCAGGAGAGTGAGAAGATTTGGAAGGAAACTGATGAAGTCACACGAGCTTCTGCTGCTTTTGAGAGAGCACTGAAGAAATTAGAAAAAATTTGTAGGCTCACGCGCATCTGGAGGACGCCGAAAGATTATCCCAAGAAGCTGAACGTCGAGTCAAACTGAGAATTAAGCACTCCACTGCACAGCTGGAGGGCATTCTTAGCAAGTTGTGTGTGGCTGATGAGTAGTGGACTTTTCTTCTCATCCCCTCTCTTTCTCTCTTTTTTAGTGATGGAGCATAATACATTCACTCTACTCTGAGGAGCTTGTAATAGCATTTTGATAAAGAATATCCCATGGGGGACTTTTTTTGGACCTATTGCCCTTTGGTGCATTTTTTGAAAATACGAGCAAATAGATTTGAAAGAGATTTTGTGGACCTACTACTCTTTGATACACCGATGGTACGAGTAATAGATTAGGATAATTTTTTGTGGACTTATTACCATTTTTGTGTACTGCGATGCGAGTACTGATAACAAATGGAGAGAAGACCGACACATTTACTCAAAGGTAATGAGGACGTGGTAAATATGGGTCTGAAGTAGAGCCACATTTACTCAAGCCCTCCTTGGAGAAGGACCTCCAGAAGTTGTCCCTTAAGTATGACAAGCTGAGCCGGGAGGGAGAGATTTGCTTGACTCGTGAGGAGACCATTACTCGTGCTATGGCCGAAACTAACGAGTAGCTCCTCCAGCTCCAGGCTAGGCTAACATCTCTGGGGACTGAGCTCCAAGCCACTCGTCAGGAGAGTGAGAAGATCTGGAAGGAGACTGATGAAGTCACACGAGCTTTTGCTGCTTTTGAGGGAGCACTGAAGAAATTAGAAGAAAATTTGTAGGCTAACGCGCATCTGGAGGACGCCGAAAGGTTATTCCAAGAAGCTGAACGTCGAGTCAAACTGAGAATTAAGCACTCCACTGCACAGCTGGAGGGCATTCTTAGCAAGTTGTGTGTGGCTGATGAGTAGTGGACTTTTCTTCTCATCCCCTCTCTTTCTCCTTTTTTAGTGATGGAGCATAATACATTCACTCTACTCTGAGGAGCTTGTAATAGCATTTTGATAAAGAATATCCCATGGGGGACTTTTTTTGGACCTATTGCCCTTTGGTGCATTTTTTGAAAATACGAGCAAATAGATTTGAAAGAGATTTTGTGGACCTACTACTCTTTGATACACCGATGGTACGAGTAATAGATTAGGATAATTTTTTGTGGACTTATTACCATTTTTGTGTACTGACGATGCGAGTACTGATAACAAGTGGAGAGAAGACCGACACATTTACTCAAAGGTAATGAGGACGTGGTAAATATGGGTCTGAAGTAGATCCTCCCTACTCAGAGGTAATGAGGACGTGGTAGGAGTAGGCCAAATGGGGATACATAGAACAACTTAGAGATGTTATCAACGTGGTAGTTCTATGTATTGGGTGATTTGTCAGTGATGGATGGGAAAACAACTCAGAGGTAATATGGACGTGGTTGTTTTCTCGATAGGGGAATTTTGTGGACCTATTACCCTTTTTGTGCACTGATGGTGCGAGCAATAGATTAGGATAAGTTTTATGGACCTATTACCATTCTGCGTACTGGTGGTACGGGTAATAGATTTTAAAACAGAACCCAACAGGGGTGATATGGGCGTGATATATGGTAGTCGAAATATCAAAGCGAAAGTTCAGAGGTATCAATATACATGACTTGTCACTCGTATAGATGCAATACGATTCCCCTCGGGGGGAAGAACAGAGTGTAAGTTCAGGGTACCTGATGTATATAACTCGACACTCTAGGTAGTATTTCTCTTCTTCTTCTTTTTTTCCAATTGGCAGCCTCTTATTGATGAGATAAAAAACTTTGTCCATGGGGATTACATCATTAGGAGAGGGACTATCCGTCTATGCCATCAGGTATTCGGCGAGTTTTACGTCCTCTTCGGCTACCCTATGCGATCCCAAAGGTTGGGATGCCGTCTTGGGCAACTTGACCACCAAGGGTCGAACTTGAAATATTGTCTTGCCTGAGTATGTCAGATCGGTATTTATTTGCCGGCTCGTCTTGGGAAGACGGGTGACAATTGGCTCGGCAAGGGATTTTGTGTCTTCCGATTGCCTTCGGATGGATTTTGGCAATTGGATCACCATCGACCCTATGATGGGTTTTGGCTCTTGAATTTGGCAGTCGGAAGACCATTGGTTTCGACTACACAGCTTGAACGAGAGAACCAGTCACCTCTTCATGCAAGGTTGCGATAAGGGGTACGGCTTTGCCTGATTTACGAGTCCGGAGGTAAATTATCAAGATTTTCTCTGGCCCTGTGATGGTCTCCAGTTTGTTAATGATGTACTTCCTGGATTCTTCATATAAACAAGCCTCCAAAGAATAATAAGACTCAACCCCTTTGAAGGGATCAATGTCGGTGAATTCGGTCCTCACGAAGCCGTGTCTATTGACATACTTGAAGCACTGGTGAAGGGTGGACGGCACGATCATATAGTCATGTATTCACTGACGTCCCAAGAGGATGTTGTAAGGTGTGTCTACCTCTATGACGTAGCAGGTAACCTCCGTCTTCAGGTCACCAATCTGGCACTTCAACCGAATCTTCCCTAGGGGATAGCTTCTTCCCAAGTTAAAACCTCTAATGGCAGTATTGGTTGGTGCTAGCCGATGCATAGGGATACCGAGAAGTTGGAGCAAGCTTTTCAGGATGATGCTTATTGACGAGTCAGGGTCGATATGCTTCTAATCCACCTTGATGTCGCCTACGTATCTAGAGTAGTACAAGGGGCGATCATGCAAATTGGACTTGATCAACATGTCCTGTGGAGTAAATATGATGTTGGTTATTGCATATGTGCTATCGCTGCACTGTGGATCTGCTTGCGGGTCTTCCCCTGGAGGCCTGACCTGAGCTAAGTAGGCGTTAGCATTCTGGAGTGCTTCGCTTAATGCGACACAAAGATCCTTGGAGAGCCTTATAAGGTGCTCGTATAACAACAACTTTCCTAGCGTATTAGCCAATTGTGCTTATATATTAAAGTTGTAAGGTCTCTCCAGTCTCCGAGGTACATCATTACGAAGTGGCCTATCGAAGCGGGTTTCTTTTGTCTTGGACTTATCCGCTAGTGGAGGCTGAGATGGCCTTGGAACATCAGAGGGAGGCAACGTTGCCGGCTGAGGATCTTCGGCTGGACTATCCCGTGCGGGCTGGACTTGTGCTCCAGATTGGATAACAACATCTGTAGCTTCTTCAGCTTCGGCTAAAATGTATGACAGGATCTAGACTTCCTGCCATTTTTCTTGCTGGTGGAAGATGACACCTCCTGGGTAACTTTGGGCACTAAGTCCGGGTGTACCCACATGATTTCTCCTCGTGAGGTATTGAGAGGTACCAGTCTAGTTGTCTGGTTACAGATGGGTGGAAGATTGGTAACCTCCATTGTTGCTCGTAGGACAGGTATTACCCCGTTTGGAGTGCTTGTTCGAGGAAAGTCGCCGAACTGAATAGATACTATGTTCGCCGCCACGGTAACCTCTTCAAAGTCTATCGACAGAGCTTTAGAGTCGATAAGACTCTGGATGTACCGCTTTAATTGAAAGCAGCCATGAGTGGAATGATGGACATAGCGGTGGAAGTGACAGTATTTTGGGTCCTCTATTTCTGCCGCTCGGGGTTCGCACCTTGGTGGAGGGATCTGGATCTTACGCCCTTGCAAGAGCATATCGAAGATAGGTTTGACATGAATATCTTCAAATGAGTAATTAACCTTGGGCCACGGACCTTCCGCCTGCTTTTGTTCGGGCTTCAGAGTCGCATCAGTGACTATGGCCTGCTTGCCCTTATTGTCCCGGTTGGTGGTGGTGCCACTGTTGTTGTTACTGGAGGTGGAACCGGGACGTCTGCCCTTATCTTCTATGTCTGGGATGTGTAATCCCAGCTGGCGACCCTTCTTCAATTTTACTTCTGTATTGGTAGCACTTATGATGAAGGTTGTCCAATCCCTGAACTGATCGTCGTCCATCCAGAGGCTAATTACGGGAAGCAACTTCTTCTGGCAGATTTCAATTAAGGAGCTCTCGGGATTGCCTTGGGGCAACCTCATTGCAGTTTGGCAAAATTGCTCGATATAGTTCCTTGTCAGCTCCCTCTCTCCCTGAACGACGTCCATGAGAGATGACATTGTCACATCATGCCCCACTTAGTAGAATCTCTCCAGGAACATGTGCTTGAAGTCGTCAAAAGAATAGATACAGTTGTCGGGAAGGTTGTGTTACCAGTCAAACGCGATCCCCTCCAATGCTCCAATGAATAATCGTGTAAGGATGGCGTCACTATGCGACAAGTGGTCGGTTGTGACTTCAAAGTAAGTCATGTACCGACTAGCAGAGGTCTTCCCATCATAAGAATCGATATGGAATGACTTGTACCGTGGTGGAAAAGGCACATCTCTCCACGCGACGGGATATAGCTGCCGTATTCTGAGATCCCAAAAGGAGTCTCGGGCATTGAACATTGCTCAAAGCTCCTGGAATTTGCCTCCTTGGCTTCATCTATAGCTGAAAGAATGGATGGTGCTAAGGGTTCATCACACAAAGAAGGGGCAATCGTGTTGGATTCTGCGTTGACTGCGGGTCCCAGGCTTGTTTGTCCGGGCGTCCTCGCTAGTTGAGTTGTCAAGGCAGCTTTGATCTCGTCCACGGGCTTGACCAAGGATAGAAGCATGGCTTCCAATACTTCAAGCCATTGTCGGTCAGAAGGTGCTTCATGATCATCGTCAGCCATAAAGACCGTCCTCACGTGGGTAGAGGTGGAAGGGATTGTGGCAGACGTACTCTCTGTGCCGTACCCTTGTATAGAGAAATCGTCAGAAAATGTCAGAATATCATCTTTCTCTGACTCGGAAGAGGTGCTACCCCCTTTGCAGGAAGCCGCATCATCTTGGTGAGGGTGGTGGCCCTCAGGGAAATCCAATTCTGTTGCAGAGTTTTGGGGGATCTCTATCCCCTGTGTGTGATCTTGGTACACCGGGTTGTCGCATATACTGAGGGGGCTGCTACCCCCAGCTTCATCTACTCTCAAAGAGGCCGAAGATGCACCCTTGGGTGCTGGAAGCTTCTTTTTGGATCGAGTGCCTACATATATACCTCCTGTGGTTGTCGATGGGAACCCTCCAGATGAAGGTCTCCTCGTAATACTGGCCGAGATCGCCGGGCTGGAAGAGCCTGTCTTCTTTTCTCCCTTGCGAACCTTCTGAGCTGAATTACAGGAAGCGAGAGGAAACCCCTTGTCTTCCGAAATTTGAACCTGTTTCCTGAGTTGATGTCGGACAGGTGTTGGTTGCTGCAGTCGTTAGAAAACTGATTGTCGATCTTGAGGTGCTGCTGATTTGTTGTAGCATCAGTTGGTGATGACTGGGATGCAACGATGCCCCGAAGGGGACTCATTGTATGCCGATGATGTCGTCTTGCGTTTGTGAATAATCATGTCACGTAAGTCGGTAGCAAGCTGCTCTACCTTTGCACCAAACTTGTGAACTCGGAAATCTCGAGCGCAAGGGTACTTAGGTATCATGTTTGCTCTCTGATCCGTGTCTAGTAAAAGCACTTGCTCTGAATTGTTGGAGGGAGACTTTGAGGACCCACCTTGTCCGTTAGCCCTGGGGACTGGACGTGGGTGGTTCTGTATAACTTTCCGTCAGAAGCTCGTGTAACAGTCAACGGTGCCCGCTGACAATCAGCAACTTAGACAGTTGACTGGGCTGGTTGGGCCCACACTGCCCTAGACTTTTTTGACTTAGCACCAGAAGGTGCATAGTAAAAGGAGTCCAGATTGATACATCCCACATCCTCAGAGGGCCACATGGCGTCGGGCCCGCATAAGAGGCGGTCGAACACAGAGCTTCTGACAGGGCCGCATGAGACATCCTGTCTGAGGCCAGGATTTGCTGTCGTACGTACCATCTTCCTGTGGCTAGAGCTGGCTGCCGCAAGGACCATCTTCCTGCGGCCAGAGTTGGTTGCCGTATGAGTTGTCTGCCTGCGGCCAAAGTTGGCTGCCGCATGGACAGACTGTCGATATCCTCTATGCGGCTTCTTCTTTGTCCGTATGGATTTCCTTTGTGTCCCCAAAAACTCAGTATCGTAGTATTTTCCTCTGCTGGATTTGGGGACAGTGGGGTCCTCTGCGGTCGAAAACAAAGCTGAAGGAGAGTTCTAGTCACCGTCTTGGGCTGCAGAAGGAGCTTCTTCGAGAAATTGGTCGGGGGCAACAGTTTTGCGCACCGACGTCTTGCGAGTCCTCTTTGGGTTAGTTCGCTTCTGCGACGGGCTGGCGCTCCCTTCAGAGAGCATTTCTTCGAAGGCTAGTTGGTCGAAGCGAACCATAAGCATTTGCTGCGTAGAGTCGATCTTAGACGCATCAGATTGCGTCACCAGCTTAACATCGGAAGAGAAAGACGTCCCCAGCTGAGTCGCCATCGTGTTTGCCATAAACAAAATCAAAGATAGGTATTACAGAACACTGAAATTGATTACAAATGCGCTTGTACAAAGAAATGCCTAGAAAGAAATCCTAGGAAACAATCTAAGTACAATTGTTTAGTTTTGATTCTGGAGATGACAGTGGAGGCTTGGGAAAGTGCTATCAACTCTGTCTTACTCCGTGGACTATCTAACGCAGTCTTTGAACTTGAAGAAATTGCTTTTCTCTTGAAGGTTGCCAGCCTTTTGCAGGGGTGTGGCACCCTGCTATTTATAATATAATATATGTTGAGCCGCATAGATGGCCTGCGGCCACGTGGCTGATTGGCACGTGAAGACCCGCTCTTTGGCTGCCATCTGTCGATTTGTTGGGAATTTGTTGCAGCAAATCTGGGTAGTTTAGGACTTGGTCAAATTGCCACGTGTCCTGTTACAGGGATCATCATTTTTTTAGCCGTATAATTTTCTCAGTCTTCGATCTGTATTTTGGCCGCATAAAGCTCATGCGGCTTGGATCACAGTTACTCTTGGTTACATGAAGTTTGGTGATTTTGGGGCCGCATAAGTCTGAGCCGCATAAGGTTCATGCGGCTTAGTTGACACTCTTCTGGCCGCATGAAGGCATACGGATCCTGCCTTTGGGCGACGTCTCACGTCTTATCTTTTTTTTGTCGAAGTGTCAGAACTGTCATTTTTTGTCAGTTTTATCAGGACTGTAGAAATATGATAAATATGGAGTTCATGTGGATTACAAATTGCCGCAAAGGTACCTTGGGCCAAACAGGTCCGCATGAAGGAAAGCCGCATGACTGTTCATAGACTATGCGGCCCATCGACGAACAGCTGTAGAAGGAAAATATGCGACCAATGAGGAGCAGTTCGACAGATAAAGCTGACAAGTCCTGGCAAAACATGACAGTTCTGACACTTCAACAAGAAAGATAAGACGTGGGACGTCGCCCAAAAGCAGGGTTCGTACGCCTCCATGCGGCCAGAAGAGTGTCATCTAGGCCGTATGACACTTATGCGGCACAGATTATGCGGCCCCAAAATTTCTAGAACTTCATGCAGATGGGAGTAATTATGATCCTGGTCGCATGCATGAGTCTCATGCGACCTCGCATGATCAAAGACTGAGAATGTTATACGCAACGGGACACGTGGCAATCTGACCAATTCCTTAACTATCCAGATTTGCTGCAACAAAATCCTAACAAATCGACAGATGGCAGCCCAAGAGCGGATCTTCACGTGCTAATCAGCCACGTGGCCACAAGCCATCTATGCAGTTTAAAATACATCTCATTATAAATAGCAGGGTGCCATACCCCTGCAAAAGGCTGGCAACCTTCAAGAAAAAAAACAATATCTTCACGAGCTATTGACTGCATCAGATAGTCTACGGAGTAAGGCAGAGTTGATAGCACTTTACCGAGCCTCCACCGTCATCCCCCAGAATCAAAACTAAATAATTGTACTTAGATTGTTTCCTAGGCTTTCCATCTAGGCCCTTCTTTGTACAAGCGAGTTTGCAATCAATTCCAGTGTTCTGTAATACCTGTTGTTGATTTTTATGGCAAACACGACGGCGACTCTGCTGGAGATATCCTTTTCTTCCGATGAGAAGTTGGTGATGCAATCCGACGCGTCCAAGCTCGGTTCTATACAGCAGATGCTTGTGGTCCGTTTCGACCAACAAGCCTTCGAAAAATTGCTCTCTGAAGGGTGCGCTAGCCCGTCTCCGAAGCGAGCCAACCCGAAGAGGACTCACAAGGCGTTGGCGCACAAAACTGTTGCCCCCGACCAAGTTCTCAATGAAGCTGCTTCTGCAGCCCAAGACGGTGACCAGAACTCTCCTGTGGCTCTCTTTCCAACCGCAGAGGACCCCGATGTCCCCAAATCCAGTAGAGGAAAATACTACGATGTTAAGTTTTTGGGGGCACGAGGGAACTGCATGCGGACAAAGAGGAGGCCGCCGAGAGGAGATGGGCAGTCTGCCCATGCAACAGCCAACTCTGGCCGTAGACAGACAACTCATGCGGCAGCCAACTCTTGCCGCAGAAAGATGATCCATGCGGCAGCTAGCTCTAGCCGCAAGAAGATGGTCCATACGACGACCAATCCTGCCCATAGATAGGACGTTTCATGCGGCCCTGTCAGAAGCTCTATGTTCGACCGCCTCTCATGCGGCCCGACACCATGCGGCCCACCGATAATGCGAAATGTATCAATCTAGACTCTTTTTACAATGCACCTTTAGGCGCTAAGTCAAAAAGGTCTAGGGAAGTGCAGGCTCAACCAGCCTAGTCAACTGTCCAAGTTGCTGACTGTCAGTGGGCCCCGTTAACTGTTACACGGGCTCCTGACGAAAAGTTGTACAGAACCACCGGCGTCCAGTCCTCCAGGGAAAACGGACTGGGTGGGTCTTTAACGTCTCCGTCTAAAGATCCAGAGCAAGTACTTTTAGTAGCTACGGATCAGGGAACAAACATGATACCTAAGCATTCGTGCACTCGGGATCCCCGAGTTCACAAGTTTGGTGCAAAGGTAGAGCAGCTTCCTACCGACTTACGTGACGTGATTACTCACAAGCGCAAGACGGCAGCGTCAGCATGCAATGAGTCCCTCTCGGGGCGTCATTGCACTCAAGTAATCATCAACTGCTGCTGTAACAAATTAGCAGCGCTTGAAGATCGACAGTCAGTTTTCTAGTGACTGCAGCAGCCAGCACCTGTCCGACAAGTACAAATTCTAGGGGACGAAGAGTTTTCTTTCGCCTCATTCAATTCAACTCAAAAAGTTCCTCCTGGCAAGGGAGGAAAGAAGACAGGCTCTTCAGGCCCGGCCATCTCGGCCAGTATTGTAAGGAGACCCTCATTTGGGGGGTTCCCATCAACCACAGGGGGTGTCTATTTAGGCACTCGATCCAAGAAGAAGCTTTCGGCACCTGGGGGTGCGCCTTCAGCCTCCTTGAGAGTAGATGAAGCTGGAGGTAGCAGCCCCCTCAATGTATACGACAACCCGGTGTACCAAGAGCATACGCAGGGGGTAGAAATCCCCCAGAACTCTGCAACAGAATCAGATTTCCCTGAGGGCCACCACCCATGCCAAGATGATGCGGCTTCCTGCACAGGGGGTAGCACCCCTTCCGAGTCTGACGAAGATAATATTCTAACATTTCGTGACGATTTCTCTATACAAGGGTACGACACCGAGAGTACCTCTGCCATAATCCATTCCACCTCTACCCACGTGAGGACAGTCTTTATGACTGACGGCGATCATGAAGCACCTTCTGACCGACAATGGCTAGAAGTATTCGAAGACATGCTCAAGTCCTTAGTCAAGTCGGTGGACGAGATCAAAGCCGCCTTGCCAGCTCAACCAGCGAGGACGCCCGGACAAACAAGCTTGGGACCCGCAGTCAACGCGGACTCCAATACGACCGCCCCTCCTTTGGGTGATGATCCCGTAGCACCATCCATTCTTTCAGCTGCAGACGAAGCCAAGGAGGCTGGAAGGAAAGTCCAGGAGCTCCGAGCGATGTTCAATGCCCGAGACTCCTCTCGGGATCTCAGAATACGGCATCCATATCCAGTCGCACAGAGGGATGTACCTTTTCCACCATGGTACAAGCCGTTCCATATCGATTCTTATGATGGAAAGACCTCTGCTAGTCAGTACATGACTTACTTTGAAGTCACCACCGACCACTTGTCGCATAGTGACGCCATCCTCACACGATTATTCATCGGAGCATTGGAGGGGATCGCGTTCGACTGGTACCGCAACCTCACCGACAACTGTATCCATTCTTTTGACGGCTTCAAGCACATGTTCCTGGAGAGATTCTACGATATGGGGCATGATGTGACAATATCATCTCTCATGGACGTCGTTCAGGGAGAGAGGGTGCTGACGAGGAATTATATCGAGCGGTTCCGCCAAACCGTGATGAGATTGCCTCAGGGCGATCCCGAGAGCTCCCTGATTAAAATCTGCCAGAAGAAGCTTCTTCCTGCAATTAGCCTCTGGCTGGGTGACGATCAGTTCAGGGATTGGACGACCTTCATCATAAGTGCTACTAACGCAGAGGCAAAATTGAAGAAGGCTCGCCAGCTGGGGTTACACATCCCAGACGGAGAAGATAAGGGCAGACATCCTGGTCCCACTTCTAGTAACAACAACAGTGGTTCCACCACCAACCGGGACAATAAGGGCAAACAGACCATGGTCACTGATGCGACTCAGAAGCCCGAACAAAAATAGGCAGAAGGTCAGTGGCCCAAGATCAACTACTAATTCGAAGATAGTCATGTCAAACCTATCTTCGATATGCTCTTGCAAGGGGGTAGGATCCAGCTCCCTCCACCTAGGCGCGAGCCCCGAGCAGCAGAAATGGAGGACCCAAAGTATTGTCACTTCCACCGCTATGTCCATCATGCCACTCATGATTGTTTCCAATTGAAGCGGTACATTCAGAGTCTTATCGACTCAAAAGCTCTATTGATAGACTTTGAAGAGGTTACTGTGGTGACGAACATGGTATCTATTCAGTTCGACAATTTCCTTTCGACAAGTACTCCAGACGGAGAAATACCTGTCCCTCGAGCAACGATGGAGGTTATTAGTCTTCCACCCGCCCGGAGCCAGACATCTGGATTGGTACCTCTCACCACATCACGAGGAAAGATCATGTGGGTGCATCCAGACTTGGTGCCCGAAGTTACCCAGGGGGTGTCATCTCCTATCAACAAGAAGAAGGGCCGGAAGTCTAGAGCCTGCCATACAATTTTAGGTGAAGTTGAAGAAGCTACATATGTTGTTACCCAGTCTAGAGCAAAAGTCCAGCCCGCACAGGATAGTCCAGCCGAAGATCCTCAGCCAGCAACGTTGCCTCCCTCTGATGTTCCAAGGCCATCTCAGCCTCTGCTGGCGGATAAGTCCAAGACAAGGGAGACCCGCTTCGACAGGCCACTCCGCAAAGATATACCTCAGGAACTGGAGAGACCTTACAACTTTGACATATTAGCACAATTGGCTAATACGCCAGTAAAGTTGTCGCTATACGAGCTCCTAAGGCTCTCCAAGGATCTTCGTGTCGCATTAAGCGAAGCACTCCAGAATGCTAATGCCTACTTAGCTCAGGTCAAGCCTCCAGTAGAAGACCCGCCAGCAGATCTATAGGACAGCGGTAGTACGGATGCAATGCCCAACATCGTATTTACTCTGCAGGATATGTTGATTAAGACCAACTTACATAATCGCCCCTTGTACTATACTGGATACATAGGCGACATCAAGGTGGATAGGATACATATCGACCCAGGCTCGTCAATAAGCATCATCCCGAAAAGCCTGCTCCAACTTCTTGGCATCCCTATGCACCGGCTAGCAGCAACCAACACTGCCATTAGCGGGTTTAACTCAGGGAGAAGCTATCCCCTAGGAAAGATCCGGTTGAAGTGCCAGATTGGTGACCTGAGGACGAAAGTTACCTGCTACGTCATAGAGGTCGACACACCTTACAATATCCTCTTGGGACGCCAGTAGATACATGAATATATGATCGTGCCATCCACCCTCCACCAGTGCTTCTAGTATGTCAATAGATACAGCTTCGTGAGGACCGAATTCGCCAACATCGACCCCTTTAAAGGGATTGAGTCCTATTCTTCGGAGGCTTGTTTATACGAAGAATCCAAGAAGTACATCACCAATAAACTAGAGACCATCACAGAGCCAAAGAAACCCTCGATAATTCACCTCCAGACCCATAAATCTGGCAAAACCGAACCCCTTGTTGCAACCAAGCATGAAGAGGTGCCTAGTTCTCTCATTCAAGGTGCACAGTCGGAACCAACGGTCATCCGATTCCTAAATTCAAAAGTCGAAGCCCATCATAGGGCCAATGGTGATCCAGTTACCAAAATCCATCCGAAGACAATCAGAAGACACAAAATCCCTTGCCGAGCCAATTGCCACTCGTCTTTCCAAGACGGGCCGACAACTAAATGCCGATCCGACATACTCAGGCAAGCCAATATCTCAAGTTCAACCCTCGGTGGTCAAGTTGCCCAAGACGGCATCCCAACCTCTAGGATCGCAGGGGGTAGCCGAATAGGACGTAGAACTCGCCGAATACCTGGTGGCAGAGGTGGATGGTACCTCTCCTGATAACGTAATCCCCATGGACGGAGTTCCTTATCTCATCAATAAGAGGCTGCCGAGAATAAATACTACCTAGAGTGTCAAGTTATGTACTCGGGTACCCCTGAACTTACACTCTGTTCTCCTCCATACCAAGGGGACTCACATTGCATCTCTACGAGTGACAAGTCATGTATATTGATACCTCTGAACTTTTGCCTTAATGTTTTGACCACCATATATTATGCCCATACCTCCCCTGTTGGATTTCAATTCAAAATCTATTACCCGCACCACCAGTGCGCAGAAAGGTAATAGGTCCACAAAACTTACCTTAATCTATTACCCGCACCACCAGTGTGTAGAAGGGTAATAGGTCCATAAAACTTATCCTAATCTATCACTCGTGCTATCAGTGCACAAAAATGGTAATAGGTCCACAAAATTCCCTCGATGAGAAAAACAACCACGTCCATATTACCTCTGAGTTGTTTTTGTACCCATCATTGACAAATCACCCAATACATAAGAACTTCCATGTTGATAGCACCTCTGAGTTGTTCTGTGTATCTCTATCTGGCCTACTCCTACCACGTTGTCATTACCTCTGAGTAGAAAGGCTATACTTCAGACCCATATTTACCACGTCCTCATTACCTCTGAGTAAATATGTCGGTCTTCTCTTCACTTGTTATCAGTACTCGCCTCGCTAGTACACAAAAAATGGTAATGAGTCCCCCAAAACTACCCTAATCTATTACTCGCACCATCAGTGTATCAAAAGGGTAGTAGGTCCACAAAATATCTTTTCAAATCTATTTGCTCATATTTTCAAAAAATGCATATAAAAGGGCAGTAGGTCCACAAAAAAGTCCTCCAGGGGATATTCTTCAATCAAAATGTCATTACAAGCTCATGAAAGCGGAGTAAATCTATTCTGCTCTATCAAAAAAAAAGAGACGGAGAGCAAAGTATACTACTCATCAACGACACATAACTTGTTAAGGGTGCCCTCCAGCTTTGCAGTTGAGCGCTCAATTCTCAGCTTAACTCGGCGTTCAGCTTCCTGGGATAACCTCTCGGCGTCCTCCAAATGCACATAGGCCTGCAAGTTTTCTTCTAATTTCTTCAATGTTTTCTCAAGAGCAGCAGAGGCTCGGGTGACTTCATCAGTCTCCTTCCAGATCTTCTTAATCTTCTGACGAGTGGCTTGGAGCTCGGTCTCCAGAGATGTTAGCCTAGCCTGGAGTTGGAGAAGCTGCTCGTTAGTTTCGGCCATAGCTCAAGTAATGGTCTCCTCACGAGTAAAGAAAGTTTCTTCCTCCCGACTCAGCTTTGCATACTTGAGAGACAACTCCTGGAGGTCCTTCTCCAAGGAGGACCTGGTCTTCTCGGATAGTTTTTACCTTTTCTACGGTTGATACAAGGAAAGCACGTTCCTGCTCCACCACGGCAGACATATCAGCTTGCCGCAGTTTCTACAACTGGATTAGGCACTGATTAGCCTCTGCCAGCTTGTGCTCCAAAAGGACAGCCACCTCTTATCCTTCCGGAAGCATCTTCAGCCGGACAATTTGGCCTTGGGCGCCGTGGTGGGCCACGATAAATGCCGTCCCTCTCTTTAAAGCAGCCTCGACCCCCCGTTTCAAATGATGATAAAAGCTCTCGACTATGTCCCTTGACGATTCGTCCAAGTTCTCCAAGAAGGACGGTGTCGAAGGGATAACACCTAAGGAAGTGGAAGGCATTTGGAAAGCAGGCACACTTGAGCTTGATGACCCTGTCAAAAGGGAAACAAATTCCGAGCAGTGAGACTCTCGTACAGCTGTGATCTCCTCTTTCACAACCCGAAGAAGCTGAAGACTAGACAGAGCGGCAAGTTCAGTCTCCGGGGAAGAGGCAGCTTCAAACAACCCAGCGCCCACCGATGTTGGTATAGGAACCACCGTCTCTGCCATTGGTGGTGGAAGAGGCTCGGAACTCAGCTCAGCCGGGTTCTTTTTGATTTGGAGGAGGGGAGGTCCATTTCTTCTCTTCGGCAGGAGGTTTGCCCCAACATCATCCACTATCCCGTCCTTCGCTGTTATATCCACTATCGTTAGTGGAGAGGCAAGGCCTGTAGGTCCAGAACAACCAACCATCAACTTGACTCGAAGGATATGAAGAAGGAGCGAATGAACCTCCTCGTCGGTAAGAATATGACATAGTTTACCAGGAGAGGACGGAGGAGTCCGTGACTCGCTCTGGACAGTCATGATTCTTCCCACTGCCCCCGTATCCACTTCAACAGTAACAGCCGAATTACCTACATTTGTCGCTCCAGTCCCGATCAATCCAAAGGGAGGTGAAGCTGAGTCGGTTTCGACTAATCGTGACCTCACTTCCTCGACATTTAATTCTGTAAAACTAGTACCCCCTTCGACCAGAGTACTCATAACTGGAGAAGTCTCGAACGTAGCCCCGGACACTGGAGGGTTTATGTCTTCAACAGTCTGCACGAAAGAAAGAGAGAGAAACAATCAGATAAGATACCTGAAGTAACGTGGTAGTCGGCATGAATGAAACTTACCTCCGGGAGGGCTTCGATATCACTGCCCTCTCACGTATGATCAGAACCTCGAGTCTTAAACGCGACCCACTTTTGAGAACGAGGCCAGTTAGCAACGGATGGTCCGCGCTTACTTCGTTTAGGCGAAGGGCTCGGCACAGGGGAAGGCAGGTGCGTCACCAGAGTAGTCGCAAGAGGCAACAGATCGTTGTACTCATCCTCCTCTTTTGTATCAGTAGAATCAGAATCAGAGATTGCAACGGCCTTCATCTTCCCTGCCCTGTTCCTCTTTTTGGACCCTTCATGCTTTTCTGCCAGCCTAGTACCGGTTATAAAACTTGTACTCGCATCGAAATTGTGGGGAGGCCCATTCACGGAGACGTAGTAGAGGGATGCCATGTACGAGATGCGTACTACATCCCTGGTATCAGGAAGAAAGAAAGTGGTCTGTGTACAGACAGCACTGTAATAACGCCAGGCCCGAATACTATCTAGGATGCTACCCTCATAACCTAAGGAGGGACTCGGGTTATCTAAAAACAATTGACAATACTCGAATTATCTAGAATACCGGTTGGACAAATAAGGTTCCAAAAGGGCAACGTTATGGTTGCGGCACACTAGATGCGCAGGACGGATATTCTGCAACCAACGGAACATCTTTCCAGATAAAACCTGGGGCGCGACATTGCCATCGAGATGAAGACGCCTCGTTTCCTTATTGGTAAAAGGCGGGGACCGACACAAAGAAGGAATAGCTATCCACCCGTGCTAGCATAACACGGCATTCGGGCTTGGTCGAACAGGTCTAAGGCATATCATGATATTGATAAATGAATGCATCATTAATCGTCGCGTTCCCCACAGGGCTAGGTCGCATCAGAGAAGGGCAATACATTAACAGCCATCCCATCAGATAATGATAGGGTAGCTCAATTCGGTGGAAATTCTTTGTAACATCACGAGCTATCGTTCTGGTCGTAAAGAGACAAAGACCCCGATGGATGCTGCACACCATGGCTGGGAGTAGAGCTAACCTGCCTCCGAAAACTAACTTGACAGCAGGAAGGATCAGGTTGCGGCTGATTCTCTCAATCGAACCAGTACCTCCCGAGACCACACAAATCCTCAGCCATATCATCAGAAATTTGGCCAACATGGCTTTATGGGACAAGGGTTGGGTATCCTGATAGAAGCAGTTGAATGTGTCGGATTGACTTTCGAATATGTCACCAGAAGCTTTGGTTCTCTTGGCGCTTTGCACCTGAGCGTCCACTCCTGTATGAGTCTGGGGGCTCCGAGGGACAACCCGGCCCGAGGCGCCAAGGTTGAACAAGTAACTGACCCAGGCCTTCGTATGAAGAAGGGTCCCCTCAGAACTCTCATCCTTCTTCTTTGATATTTGTTGACAAGTGCTATGATGACATAACACCTCCTGATAAACGGCAAGGAACCAGGGAAACCATCGCTATAATTTATCAAACTCCTCATTCGTGGGAGTATACTCCTCATAAACTTCATCCCCCCAGGGCAACTTGGAGACGTCATGCATCTCGTGAAGGACGAGCCCTACCTCTCCAGCAGGTGTGTAAAAGGTCCCCGTACGATAATTCTATATCTCGAGGAGCGCTATGAACAGCTTGGCGTTCATAGGAAGACCATAGCAAGTGCCCCTTATGGGATAATAGAGGCCAAGCTGCTGTAAAATATCCCCATAAGTCGACAGGATACAGAGCGTCAAGTTGACCCATGGAGGGGAGTAACTCATCCAATTCTGCAGCGACAGTCTACCCGTGGGATATGATCCTTTACGGACAATTTAGTTCAGGAAGGTGTCAGCCTCAGTGAGTCAATTTTTGGTCCTCAGATCGTTTATAAAACTACCAGGGGCTAGCCCGACGACAAAACAACTGATCGATTCCCTGGTCGCGACCGCCGACCATACTCATCTATTATAGTGGATATTGCCTACGAAGATGGCTTGCCAGTCCTGAGTAATGGGGTTCGCCATTCGCCTTTCGATAGATACCATGTTGAAACTTGACAGAGAGAAGTGGCATTCCATCTGAGGAAGATGGATCGATAGCTCATTGGAAAGAAAGTCCCAGTTCTCAAAAATCTCCAGGGCACGAGGATTTGAGACAACTATAGCATATCCAAACAAAAAGGAGGGCTTCAGATGAATGCCCCCTAGCTTTCCGGAATTCATCATACTAAGTAAGTAAAAGAACGACTGGTTCCTGATCTCCCTTAACCTGTCGACACACGATCGACTATTTGGTCAAGTCTCACACCCAACGCAGATTGGGCTTATCCTATCAAGAGTTCCCCCGAAGGAGCTAAAGGCAAGTCCACTACAAAAGACAGAGAAGAAATAAAAGTTAGAAGTTCATCCGATCAACTTAGCCAAAACGAAGACTTCTACGGCATGAGACGCATGCGGTTAGGTCGCATGCTCATACGGCACAGTCGGGGGATACTTAGGCCACCCAAAACAAAAAGAGTGCTCATGCGACTCAGTCATGGGACACTTATGTGGCCCAATTACAAAGTATTCATGCAGCTCAGTAATGAGGCACTAAGGAGGCTTGCGGCTTGAAGCGCTCCTACGGCTCGAGATATGAAACACCCATGCGGCTCAGTCAGGAGACACTTATGCGGCACAACCATGCAGCATTGATGAAGATCAATCCTGAGTCATTTATGCAACACTTATACGACTCAGCTTATACGACCCTATCATAAAGAACACATGTGGTTCAACTGAGATAGGGCACACATCGACCAAAGCTTATTGCACAGAAAGCGATATAGTACGACATAGCCATCGTCTCCCCACTGTCCTTACCTTTGATGGGAGGGTGCACGTCGGAGTGAGTGGAAGAGGAGTCCGCCGCCCTCGATGGAGAAGCAAGCCCCTTTCCTTTGGCTGCAGTCAACTTGGAAGCTTTGGGAGCCACTGAAGACAGAAAGACGAAGATGAAAGAGAAGGAGGTAAAAAGAGAAAAATTTCTCTTTAAAATCACTCATATTTATAGAAGTTCCAGAAAGGGTGCCGCTTTGATTCTCGAGATCATTAAAGATAATGATGACGTTTGGGGATTTTATCCCTAGTAACCGTCAGCTTTATCTCGAGAAAAGAGAAACCAAATCCGAAATCGAATCAAGAACATTAAATACAGCAGTGACAGCTGGCAGACTCTCTGCGACTCGAAGCGTCCCGGCGACCCAAGATTTGTTCTGCGACTCAGGATCTCCCTGCAGCTCAGTATTTCTCTGCGACTCAAGTTTGAAAACTACTTCCTGTAACTTGAAGACTCCATACGGCATGGCATATTTTTCATGCTTCTTATTTAAAGTATTCCAAATTTGCAATTTGGAAACTTTGAAGGGGGTCTTGTAGAAACATAAAAAATATGGAGTTCATACGGATTACAAATTTCTATATAGGTACCTTGGGCCAAACAGGTCTGCATAAAGGAAAGCCGCATGACTGTTCAAAGATATATACGGCCCATCGACGAACAGCTGTAGAAGGAAAATATACGACCAAGGAGGAGCAATTCGACTGATAAAGCTTACAAGTCCTGGCAAAACATGATAGTTCTGACACTTTGGCAAAAAAGATAAGACGTGGGACGTCGTCCAAAAGTAGGGTTCGTACGCCTTCATGCGGCCAGAAGAGTGTCATCTAGGCCGCATGACACTTATACGGCCCAGATTATGCGGCCCCAAAATTTCTAGAACTTCATGTAGACGAGAGTAATTGTGGTCCTGGCCGCATGTATGAGTCTCATGCGACCCCGCATGATCGAAGACTGAGAATGTTATACGCAACGGGACATATGGCAATCTGACCAATTCCTTAACTATCCAGATTTACTGTAACAAAATCCCAACAAATTGACAGATGGCAGCCCAAGAGCAGATCTTCGCGTGCTAATCAGCCACGTGGCTGCAAGCCGTCTATACTGTTCAAAATACATCTCATTATAAAAAGCAGGGTGCCATACCCCTGCAAAAGGCTGGCAACCTTCAAGAAAAAAAACAATATCTTTACGAGCTAGTGACTGCATCAGATAGTCCACGAAGTATGAAAGAGTTGATAGCACTTTCCCGAGCCTCCACCGTCACCCCCCAGAATCAAAACTAAACAATTGTACTTAGATTGTCTCCTAGACTTTCTTTCTAGGCCCTTCTTTGTACAAGCTAATTTACAATCAATTCTAGTATTCTGTAATACATATTGTTGATTTTTATGGCAAACACGGACTTGTCAGCTTTATCATTCGAACTGCTCCTCTTGGCCGCATATCTTCCTTCTGCAGCTGCTTGTCGACGGGCCGCATATGTCATTGAACCAGTCATGCGACTTTCCTTCATGCGGGCTTGTTTGGCCCAAAGTATCTATGCGGCAATTTGTAATCCGCATGAACCCCATATTTTTCATGCTTCAACAATTTGTCAAGGAATTTAGTACCATTATGGCTTCCATTACCAATTGCCTTAAGAAAAGAGAGTTTGTATGGACTAAAGTCATTGAGAAAGCGTTCGTAGAATCAAAGAGAAGTTGACGTCTGCCCCGGTCCTTCGTCTCACTGATTTTTCGAAAGTCTTCGAAGTAGCTTGTGATGCTTCGAGCGTAGGAATAAGTGGTGTGTTGAGCCAAGAGGGCCATCTAATCACTTATTTTAGCTAAAAGTTGAATAAGGCTAAACAATAGTACTCAAACTATGACCGAGAGTTTTATGCTATCGTGCAGAGTTTACGATATTGGCGTCACGACCTTCTCGTAAAATACTATGTTTTATTTTCAGGCCATCAGGCCCTACATTATTTGAGTTTTCAAAAGAATCTTGGACCTCGATATTCTAAGTGGGTGAAATTTATTCAAGAGTACACCTTTGCCTTCAAGTACTGTACAGGTGCTGAGAACAAACCCGCTGATTCATTGAGTAGAAAATTGTATGTATTACAGTCCATGAGTACTCAAGTCATTGGATTTGACCGTATCATTGATGAGTATCCTACTTGTCGAGACTTTAGTAAAATCTATGCTCAATTGTGTAGAGATCCCTCTACTTCCATTGATGGTTTCACTATTGTCGATGGTTTCTTGTTTAGGGGCAACCGGCTATGCATTCCATCTACTTTCTTCAGAGAATTCTTGACTTGGGAAATGCATAATAGCGGTGTTGCAGGACATTTTGAACAAAATAAGACCATCCTTTTGGTTGAGGATAGGTTTTATTGGCCGAGTCTTAAGCGCGATATCGCTAGAGTAGTTGCACACTATCGTATTTGTCAGATGGCGAAGGGTAGAAAGAACAACATGGGCTTGTATACTCCTTTACATATTCCTTTCACCCCATGGAAGGACATTAGCAAGGACTTTGTATTAGGTTTGCCACGTACCTTACTGAAGCATGACTGTATTTTTGTTGTAGTGGACTGTTTTTCTAAAATGGCATATTTTATTCCCTGTAGTAAAATGAGTAATGCGTCACATATAGCGAGCCTATTCTTTAGGGATGTTTGGAGGTTACATGGGTTTCCTAAGACTATCGTGTCTGATAGGGATGTTAGACTCATGAGTTATTTCTGGAAGACACTTTAGAAAAAGCTCAATACGATACTTCAGTTCTCAACTGCTTATCACCCACAGAAGGATGGTTAGACTGAAGTGGGCAATAGGAGTCTAGGAAATTTGTTGAGGTGTTTAGTTGGTGACCACCTAGCTACTTGGGACCTTATGTTACCTATGTCGGAGTTTGCATATAATAGTTCGATCAATAGGTCTACTGGATTGAGTCCATTTGAGGCTATCAATGGAGTCAAACCTAGAAAACCTATAGATCTTCTGCCCAGATCTCTAGGATCCCAGTTTAGCGCATCTGTCGAGACATTTGCACAACATATCCATGATCTACATATTAAGATTCGTAGAAGATTAGCTATGAACAATAATTTGTATAAATTGACAGTTGATGGTCACAGGAGATTGTAAGAATTTACTATTGGTGATGAAGTACTTGTGCGAGTGAGACCGGAGAGGTTTCCTCGTGGAACTGTGAAAAAGTTGTATGCTAAATGGATAGGTCCTTATCGAGTTCTGCGAAGGATCTGTTCAAATGTATATGAGTTGGACATTTCACAAGATAAGGGAATCAGCCCCCGTTTTCAATGTGGAGGTCCAAACATTCTTTCATGAGCCTATGGCATATTCTTTCTATGATTCTAATTTTACAGGTTCTCCAGGTTTACCATCGACAGGTGGGTAGCCCGATACCGTGTCTAAACCAGTAACACCGCCTCCACCACCATCACCACATTGGAGGCACACGAGACTTGAGATTGAGGATGATATTAATGACGAAATAGTTTCCACTATAGACGGAGGCTACCAGCGCTTCTTAGTACATTGGCACGGACAACCAGAGTCTAATTATTCGTGGTTGACTGGAAGAGTTCCAGAAGCTAGACCCAGATGTATTGACATACTATCTTCAACGTCATTCAGCATGTGGTGAATTTTCTAAGTCAGAGAGAGTTGATGGGGACAGATTCGACTAAGACGCGAAACGAGACAGAGATGAACCCGAGCCATGGACCTTGAAAATATCTAAAAAAAGATATCTTTGTTAAGAAGTTTGGATTTCATTTATCTTTATTGTTATTTATTTGTTTTGGGAGGTTAGTTTGGATGATATTTTAGTTGAGAAGTTTAGATTATTTTGTCTGTTGGGAAGTTAGTTTAGATAGGAAGTTTATCAAACTTAGAATTATTTTTTGCCATCTTTTAGTTGAGTGCATGACTATAAATAGGGCCTAAAACTTGTAGAAGAAACACATAATGAATGACAATAGTCTACTTTTAAACTTTGGTGAGAAGCCTAAGAGTTAAGTGAGTTTTTTTCTATTCTAAATACATTCCTGCTGGCATCTTCGCCGGAGGATCGTTGTCCTGTTTGGAGGAACACTCAAAGACTCTCCGAAGACAACAACGTCCATGAATCAACTTCTATGAACCCAAGTCAAATTCGAATCGAGTATGCTGTTCGCGAGTGGCGCATACGATCTTCTTGTTCGACACGGAGTTGTGCACCATATTCAAAGAGGTCCAAGTATATACTGAAGTCCTCTTCTCGTAGAACGAAGTTTACGCCTATCTCGAAGGCTTGTGACATAATCGTACTCTTCCGGGTAAGTCGTGTAATTTAGTTTCAAAACCAATAATAAATACTAGGTCTCCTTCCACCATTTTATGTTTAATCATTACAAAGAACTTGTTCATTTGTTAAATCTACTACAAATCTTAATTTTCGATTTGGATTAGTTGAACTTAAGTTCCTAACCCGCGTCAAATGACATGCTTCTTTTGTGTCTTTCTTGAAAATCTGTATGTGAAATCATAATTATGAGAAACGTGTTGCTTATGTGCTTTCTTTGGTTTAGTCCTTTGTGGTACATGTATAGTATTAGGACTAACCTAAGGATGTGTAACAGGGGTGACCTATTTGCCTAATTTGATCTCCATCTTTTTAGAGATTGCACAAGACCCTTCGAATTTAGCAGTCATATCCGTGAGTCTCTCTGCTGTTACTAGGTGTCTCTTCTTCTTTATGTCATACAATTCTTGCACTTTGATATAGTCTTTTTCTTTCTTTTCTATAGTAAAGATAGCCTCATGATAGTCCAGTTTAATCTTGGCTATCTCCTCCATATTACCGGTAGTAGACATCTCTTTGATATCTTCAAGAAGATTAGGCAGTCTTGCTACTTCGGTTGTATATGCCTTAATCTCCTTGCGAGATTGCTTATACTTGTCCAACACATTTTTGTGCTCTTCAAGTAGTTCGCTGAAGGCATCCTCTAACTGGTCAAGTATAAAATCATCACAAAGAGGGTTTTCTGATACCTTTTTATATGCTATTAGGCAGATATTTACAATGTTATTGGATCTGCCCTTCTCTTCTTATTCACTTCCTCACTTTCATACCAGATGCTGTATTTGTGTACTTTCGACCAGTTGTTGCTTTCCTGCTCGATCTTGATCGGTCATATGTACTGCTTTTCTTTGCTAGTGAACAATCCTTCTTTATTTGTCCTGACTTCTCGCATCCAAAGCAGATAGTATCTTCTTCATTGCTTTCAGGGATATCCTTCTTCTTTTGGCTTGATCGCTTAAACTTAATAATTTCTTGAAGTTCTTGGCCAGCAGGGTCGGTTCGTCACTATTAGAATCTTCATCATCAGTATTATTACATGAGACTTTTCTGGCTTGAGCTTTGAAGGCGATAGATTTTTTTATTGGGGGTTGCCTCTTCAAAGTCTTGCAAATCTAGCTCATGGGTCATGAGCTTGCCCATAATTGTCTCTAATGTCATCGTGGGGAGGTCGTTTCCTTCTATGATCACAGTGGCCTTCGGGATACAGTTTTTAGTTAGAGCCCGTATTATCTTCCTGATCTTCTCGTGGTTGTTGTAATCATTTCCAAGAGATTATAAAGGATTAGGAATATCTAGGAAACGAGTAAACATCTGTGTAATTGATTCACCGGGTTTTATCTTGAATGTCTCGTATTCTTTTGTCAATCTACTGATTTTGGATTTCTTTACTTGGGAAGTTCCTTCATGTGTCACCTCAAAAACTTTCCAAATCTCATTTGATGTGTCACAAGTAGATACGTGATTGAACATGGTTTTGTCAATTGTGCAGAATAGTGCATTGATGGCTCGGGCATCTCGACTAGCCTGTGCCCTTTCATGCTCAATATACTTATCATGGGGCTTGTCTACTAGAACACCATCAATCACAGTCCTACGCGGTTTCTTGTAACCGTCTATAACTATCGACCAAAGATCGAAGTCCAGTGACTTAAGAAAGAAACCCATTCGTGTATTCCAGTATGTATAGTTGATTTCATCAAATAGTGGAGGTCCATTTATGGATTTCGCTTCACCGTTGAATATAGATTTAACAACTGCGATATATACTCTCTAGGTGGTTATGTATATTTATAACCTACTTTGATACAAATTGTACGACCATTGAGCACCTCTAGAGGGAGAGTTGATAGAGTGTGTCGTACAACGAAATAAATATTATAATTTAAAAATTATGTAATATGGCTGGAAATAGTAGATCAATAATAGTATATGAATTGCAGTAAGAGTAAAGAGTTAAGAAGATTCAAACTCAGTGACACAACGATATATACTGGTTTTCCTCATGGAGGACTAATCCAGTCTCGAGTACTCCTACTCGATGTTAATCCACTATGGCACAAGTTTTAACTGAGTGCTTACAACTCTTATAATATCGTGTTTGGGGACAAGTGCATGACCAACTTCAACAATACCGTGTTCGACAACGAGTGCAAGACCGACTCTAGAAGGCGTTTGAAAATGGAAACATTTTATGAGATAGTCTCCGATACAACTCTTCAAAACCAAACTCTAGATTGAACTGAACTAATACTGGCTTGGCTAAGAGTAGTATAGGCTAAATTTGAAAGTATATATATTGTAGAAAAATACTTAAGGAATATGAAGAAGGGAAGTGAATGAGATTGGATGATATAGAAATAAGAATGTTCTTCACTTTTTATAGTATTCTTATGAATCGAATTCAGGCAGAGTTCGGATGCAGAAATCTCGCATTCGAAAGTTGGATACAGATATTCAGGAATTTCAAAAATAATTTGAAACTATCTGGACCGAACTCGGGCTAAACTCAGGCCGAGTTCTGACCGAGTTCTGCCAAGGTCAGAACATAACTGTTTGGGCTAATTTGATGGGGTTTGGGCTTATTTTTGTTTGTGGACTTTGGATATAAATTTGTGGATAGGAAGGCTATATTTTGTGGACTAAAAATAGCTAAGCCAGTGCCGATCCGATCAATCTTACATATTTTTCTAGACTCAAATAAAAATAAAAATATAGAAGAAATACGTAAAAGTCTTTTGATGACGACAAGATGTTTGTAGCTTGTAAGTGCAAACATTTTGACTTAAAACCTGTAGTTGTATATATATTTTACGTATCGACCAAAGTTGATGTTGATTATCAAAATTAGGTATGATTATGATCAGCGGGCCAACAGTACCTACTTATTCTCACCTTTATTTCTTAATTTATGCATCAACTAGCAACCCTTATTATTTACCCAAACCATACCACGATCTTTGAACCCAACCATATATATTTTTTCCCCCAAATAATTTACTCATTAGTCACTTCCGTGATCCGTGCAACCTTGTTCCCAATGTGTTCCCTTGTGTAAAGATGAAAATTGGATCATGATACCCTTGACTTAGAACGAGGCTGGATTAGAAAACCCCACAGAAGAAATTAGTGTTATAGTTGGGAAAGATGATAATAGGATTATGAGGCACAAGTTGAGATATATGGTAAACCCTATTAGATGAAGTTGAGGAATGTGATATTGTATTATGATAAAATGATATGAGCAAAGATGGGTAGACTTCTCGATCGAAAAAAATTGGTTCTTCAAAATAAATTGTCGAGAAAATTTTCATGTGATGAGAAAATAGGGTATTTTTAGTTTTCAAGGTTACTCCAATATTGAAGGTGAATTTTTTAAATTCTTGATGCTTTAAAGATAAAATTTTCTATGATGATTATGGATATGAAATTCATATTAAGATGAGTTGATTTTCCTTTCGACTAAATTGATTGGAGATTTATTGAATTTCAATTTTTTAGAAGATTATGAAAGACAAAATTTAGCATCAAAAAAAATTCAAGGAGTTTAGATTTTTTTTGGTGAGTTAAATTTTTGAGGATGAATATCAAATTGAATCAAAAGAAAAGAAAATGTGTTCAAGGAATTTAAATTTTATGGAATATAATTTTGAGTAGAAAAAATAAATTAGAAAAAGAATGGAGTATAGAAGTACTTGATGATTTTGTTTTTTTTGAATAAATACTTGATGATTTTGTTAAACCACAAATTTGACGATTGACGATTTCAAACGCGAATTTGAATTTTGAATATTGGGTTATTGATTAAAATTTTGAGATAGAGGAAATTCTTACCTATTTTTGAGTTTACAAAATTATTTATTGATGGTAGTGTTGATCGAATTAGACACTGGTGGGTTGTCATGCATGTGATAATCTTCTAACTATATTCGAGATTTTATTTTCCTAGTTATCTAAATTGTGATTATCTAAATTGTCTATTTTCATTGAATGTCTTTTCCATCACCTTGCCCAATGTTTGGATCGTGTTTTCTTATCAAAGGAACTCTTCTATCTTCTCAACTCTACCTACCCTAGTTATTTCTTAATTTCAAGCAGGAAATTCTTGTAAGTTGGGTAGAGTGTAAACTCCCCTAAATTTTACTATAATTTTTATTTTATTTTAGTGTTTATTCGTCAAGTACAAATACGTATGTAAAAGTATTTGTTCATTGGTATACAAAAGTTTTTATTATAGATTTTTAATGAATATAGACAATAAATATCCATTTCAATATGATATAAGGTAAAAATATTTTATTTTGTTTCTATTATATAAAATGTGTTACACGAGACTTTAGTTAGTCGAACTCTATTTTTATTCTTATTAATATATAATTGCTATTTTATTTGTTATACAAGTATAGATACAAATTAAAAAATAATATTTTTTTTGTAAATAATATGCATTCTTTTGCATGCAATGTACATAAAAATAAATTCATGTATTATTCAAAAAATTTAATTTTTTAAAGCTCTTTGGAATTATTTTTTAATTTATAAAAAGGTATTTTAAATTAATTAGATATAAATGTTTAAATATTTGTGGTGATTTAAATTAGAGTTTTAATTTTATTGAATTAGTTTTAAGTTGTTTAAATTAAATGTGAGATTTATCTATTGGGGGTTTAAAGGATTACTAATCCTTATCTAACTAGTAGCCCACCTCCTATTTAAGGAGAAGCTCCCTTTGCTCTTTTTTCAGGAACCCAAACAATTCCATAGCCCCAAATTTTCCATCCATCCATAAGTGTCTATGTACCGTGTCTGTGTCCACCTTCACCGTGTCAGCCGTGACGGCCTCGGGTCCAACCCCGGGTGTCTTTCCACTATATGGTATTCTTTACATATACATCCAACCCATCTGTCTATCGTGTCCGACACACCGGACAAGGTTCTACCATTCAATCACCCATGTCCCGCAGGACGTGACGACTAGGGGTGAGCATTATTCGATTTTGGACCGAAAATTGAACCAAACCGAATAAGAGATTCGGTTCAATTTTAAAAAAAAATTTGGTTCAGTTTCGGTTTTGAAAATACTAAATTTTCTTATTCGATTTCGGTTTTGGATTTCGGTTTCGGTCTAAAACCGAAAATCGAATAAGAAATTTTAGTTACTATATATATATATATATATATATATATATATATATATATATATATATATATATATATATATATATATATATATTTTTTTTTTTTTTTTTTTCAGTTTGGTTTGATTCGGTTATGGGTCAATTATATATATGTATGTATATATGTATATACTATATATATATATATATATATATATATATATATATATATATATATATATATATATATATATATATATATATATATATATATATATATTTTTTAAACCAAACAACATTTTATTGAATAGGAAAAGTGGCTCATAACGAGCAGTACATGGGCAGGGTCCAAAACACACAAAACCGACCCTGATAAGCAAAGTAGAAAATACATAAGGTAAATCATGCAATTACGAAAAATATCGTAGTAGGAAATGAAGGGTGGGCGGGTGTGGGCGATCAGCCCTACTGTGAGCTAGTGGGCTAGCTTCAAGAAAGTTTTTTTTATTTTTTTTTTATGCGGAATTCAAAATTTGAAAAAGAATTCAAATTTTGAATTACGAGGGGAGGGGTGCGCTGCCCCAAGCGCGAGAGGGGAAACGAGGCGGTGCACTGCCCCAAGCTTAGGGCGCACTGCCCGAAGTGCGACGTGTGGCCCAAAGCGGGGCTCGGGCCCCGCACCAGCACGCCAATCGAGGCCAGGCGGAGAGCCGGCAGGGGGGTGGAGGCGGAGGCCCGGAGCCAGCGGAGGCGAGGGGGCCAGCAGGCGGAGCGGGCCGCCCGCCCGGAGGAGGAGGGGCAGGGCTCGACCTCCGGGGGAGGGAGCGGGCAGGGAAAAGGGGGAGATCGGGATACTGGTGGACGGGGAGCGGAGGGCACGACCGCAGGCGTGCGCCGACGAGGATAGCACCGGCTGAGGGACGGAACGCCGGGACAGCGGAGGGCGCGTGGCCCTAGGGGCACCCAGACCAAGCAAGGGGCGCTCTGCCCGGAGAGCGCGAAGACCGAGGAGCACGGGGCTCCAGCGAGGGCCGTCCCGGGGGGGTAACGGGGGGAAGCCGAAAGGGTGGGGGGAATCGAAAAGTGTGAGCGGCCACCGGCGAAACGGGGCCGGCTAGAAGACGGGTGAGGAGGGCCCTCCGAACGATGTCAACGGCGGAGGGGGATGGAGAGGCAGGGAGCCACGGAGCGGCACGGAGGCCGCTGGAGCCCGCAAGACGGGGCCGGTCAAGAGAGGCGGAGGGGGGGTGGAGTGGCCTCCAGCGCTCGCCGGAAGCTCCGGAGGTCGTATGGAGGCGGAGGAGCCGTCCACGCAGGGAGGGCGGAGCTCGCGGAAGGGAGGAGAGCAGAGGAGACGCCGTCGCAGGACGGTTGCGATACGTCGGAAGGAGACGAAGATGGTCGCCGAGCGGCCACGAGGGCCCAGGGGATGGGCTCGCTGTACGGAGGATCGCCGGAGGAGGACGGCTCCGCTGGAAGGGCGGCGAGGGGGGGAGAAGGGGGGGCCGTCGGAACAGGTGGCGGCGGCCAAGACAGAGGAGCGGCGAACGGAGGAGGCGCCGGAGTAGAGGAGACCGTCGGGGTTGAGGGTGCTCCCGGCGGAGCAACGTGGACCGCAGGAGAAGCAGGAGCGGGAGGGGGCACACCGAGGGGGGGAGGTCGGCCGCGCCGATTCCGGAGCCTCCGCTGTCGCCGGGGACGGCGCTGGCGCCGATGAGGTTTGGGGGGTGGTTGGGGGGAAAGAGGGACGGCGGGCGACGGCAAGCCGGAGAGGAGGGGGGCGCCCACTGGGGCGACGCCGGAGAGGGCCAGGCAGAGCCAGGCCAGCCAGGAGCGCCGCCGGAGGGTAGGAAGAAGCACACGGGCGGGCCGGGGAGGCCGACCGGCCACCCGATCCACCAGATCCGAGGGGGACCGGCGGAGTCGCCAGGAGAGGGCGCTCCCGCTTCCATATACTATATATATATATATATATATATATATATATATATATATATATATATATATATATATATATATATATATATATATATATATATATATATATATATTATATAGGTATTAAGGTATATACTAAATATACATATTTATATACTATAGGTATATACTAAATAAATTTAGGTATATTTAGTTACTATATATATTAATAAAAATTTTCAAATAAACCAAAAAATCGAATAAACCGAATGTAAAACCCCTAAATTTTTACTATTTTTACTTTTAATAAATTTGGTACTGATTATTTTTTATTTTATTATTTGCACGTCGCGTAGTTGCATTGTACGTCGTCGACGAAATTTCTTTTTTCGTAATTGCTCGACGAGTGCGAATATGTACGAGCGTACATATTTTTAGAAAAATATTTTTCTATATTTTTTTATAGTTCAAATAATATATATAATAATTATTTGTATTTGTATTTTACTTAAAGTTGTGAAATGTATCTCATTGGAATGGCCAAAACTTTTTACTTTTATTTATTTATAAAAGGCTATTTTATTTAATAGTGGTAATTTAGAAAATTATTTTATGCAAATATTCCTTACATATGAGGTACATTAATTTGAATTTATATATAATTTCATTTTCAAAATTTATTAATATTAATATTCTATTATTCAAAAAGATATTTAAGAATATTTATTTATTTTCAAAATTATTTTTAGTTAATTATAAAAAGATATTTTAGTTTAATTATTATACTTTAAATAGTGGTTAGATTTATTGATTTCATTTAAATAGTTAATTTAAGGATGATGATTTATCTATTGGATTTATTTTGATTTAAACTAGATTGAGATTGGATTTTGATTGAATTAATCCATTTTAATTAATATGCGATTTATCTAAAAGGGGATTTAAAATTCCTACATCTTATCCAATTAGGATTCTTTCAACCCTATATATAGGGGAGCCTCCATATTGTTTTCTTCACACAATTATTCTCCACAAATTATTTCACAAATTTCTCAACCACAAATAGACGTGCCTCGTGTCGGTGTTCCATCCATCCTCGTGTCAGCCGTGACGACCTCGGATCCGACCCCGGGTGTCTTTCTATTACCTTATTCTTTTTTTTACAATTACATTTCTATGTGTCCGACAAGCCCGAACACGACTTCTCGACAGCAACCCATCCTCTCCGTCGTGTCGGACACCCCCGATACGACGTAACCAACCCGACTCCAACACAAAAGCCTGACCCTAATCATAACTTCATCCTGCGGTCGTCCCCTACCGGCGCCATCTATCCTGGCTACAGCCGCTTCTCCACCCGGACAGCAACCACCTACCTCCGCCAACAGCACACAGCCGCTACCCCCGGCAACCCAGCTCCCTGTCAACCACCGCATCCCCACTCCCTCTTCCAACCACCTGTCGTCCCCGGCCAAACACCGGCCAACCACCGTCACAACAGCCACCTCCACCCTCTGCCAATCCCAGCACCATCTCCACCATGCTCACCCCGAGCACAGCCCGGCCGCCACCATCACCCTCGCTCTACCGGACTACCTCCAACCTCTACATCTCCGTCTCGATCAAGCTAGGTCGGTAGCCACCATCGGAAAACCCCTTCACCAACACCACCACAAATAAACAAAAGCCCTAAATTTAGGGAACACCCTTACCTCACCGTGTCCGTCGGAGAACCCCTCGCTGCATCTCCGCGTGTCACTGTGGCGAGCCGCGCATCCGCCTCCAGCCCGAAACCTCCGCTCGTCGAATGCTCCCCGCCTACGACCGCCGAACGCCGCCCCGCGTCGGAGAGCGCGTCGTCTGCGCCCACCGAGAACCCCCACGTCAGCTCCGCCAGCGCCAGAGTGCTCGTCGCCCCACCACGGCGAGCGACAACGACTCTCATGCAAGCGCCGTAGCCGCCGTCCCCCACCATATCACCGCCGGAGCGGTAAGCCCCGCCGGAACCCTCGCTGAACCCTCTCTGATCCCCTCGATCTCGTCCATCCTCTTCAGCGCCGTCGTGCCCCCCAGGTCCGTCCGACGCCGCGACCTACCGCCTACGACCCCTCCGCTCCCCGTTCTTTCTCTCTCTTCTCTCGCTCCATGTCTTTTCTCCCCGAAGTCTCTCTCTCTCTCCCCTCCATTCTTCAGCTGTGATGCTTCACAAATTTTATAGAAACTAAATAAGGGGTTCTCTTCCTTTGAGGAGAGAACAGTTCTGTTATTGTTTTTATTTATTTATTATTTTATTGTATTTTTATTCATTATAACTTTTGTTATACCATATACATTATTTTATTTTGTTTAGTAGGTGTGGTTTTGTTTTGGTTTTGTTCCGTTTTGTTTTCATTACAATTTTTATTTTGTTATTATTACTAATAATATTATTATTATTAATAGTAGTAGTAATAGTATTATCTTTGTTGTTATATTTCTTGATACCATTGTAATGCTAGATAAATTAGGTATTGACAATAATTTATTTATATAATTATTTTATAATCAAATAAAATATTTTTAATAATAGTTCTAGCTATTTTCAAGGAGTTTTTGTCCAAACTATTTTTTAAAAAAAGTAAGATTTCTGGCCCAAATAAATTTGTGGACTTCGAAAATATTTATTTAAAATATTTCGGTTTACAATAATGTGTGTAGTCCACGTCTAATTTCAAAATAAATTTATAAACCCTAAATTGTTATTGAATTATTTTACTTATTTAAAAATATCGACCTTTATCTCAAAACCTATCCTGGCAACCTTAAGGTTTTTGCCTAAAAGTGATTTTTGTATTTTTCAAATATTATTCTAGAAACTATTTTTACTAGTAACATATATTTTCAAGTGTTATAATTGATTCTCTAAAAGTAAAAATAGTATATATTTTATTTTATCAAAATTTTCTTGGATTTTTCTTTTCCTCCTTGTCGTGACTAATCTCATTAGTCATATTCCCTCGCCAATCTTTTACGTTCCCCTATCGCCCTAACTAATTTGACCCTTCTGGACCCAATAGAACAGCCCGTGCCCCCATCAGAGGTTACCTTGCGTAGTGGTTACACCGAAGTCGCAGTTCCTGCCACCTTGATCATCGCAGCACACCAGACGTCCTACCAGGCAAGACACCTTGCCATTTGCTATTTATTTATTTAGCTCATATTTTATGCATTATTTATTATTTTTTTATGCAAAATAAACTGTGATACATGGCATAACTTGTTAGAACTTACTGTTCATTTATATTTCCTGCTATGTATTAGTTTTCTTACACATTAAACCTAGATTTAAGGGACCATCTTTGTGTATTGCATTCATTTGGCCTCGATACGTTGTACCACGAAGTTGTGTATCGTATGTAGAACACGGACATGCGTGGCTGGCTGGCCACCGGTGCGTATAAGCCGTGCGATAGGATTAACCGCTAATAGAGGTTGCACGCTTAGTTTGACTTAGCAGTTAATAGAGATTTTATATTGTGAATACAACATAGTAGAAATTGGGCGGAGAGAACAATCCCTTAGTGTATGGGCTTCGATGCACTTTTTCTTGTGACCCGGAAGCTCCGCTGGAGATACGGGGTTGATGACCCATGATTACTGACGGCCACTGACATTCTGCGGAACATTATGCTCTTATTGATTGGGCCTCTGGTGCCCCAAGGGGGGACTATGCCGATCCTATTTTAGCCAGGGCCCATACGTAGGAAGGATTGTTCTTAACTATATTTCACTTAGACTGGTTAGGCTACCTTATCCGTTAGGTATGAGTACTTTTGGTTTGGGTACTTGTATCTGATCGCGACTTGGAACAATAATTTGTCGCAGATTAGTTTGTCACATCTTGTCCTTATTTGGTTGTAGGTGTGGCTTACTACTTCGATAAGAAGGTATTGAACCTTGTTGGGGTCCGAATACCATATTGGATTCATAGCATGGAAAGATACATTATCGTGAATTAGTTTACCATCTCCTGTCCTTGTTTGGTTGGGGAGATGGTAAGCTAGTTCAATAGGTGTGTATTGGACCATGTTATAATTCAATTGACTTATTTATTTGAGCAATATTTATTCAGTTTATATGGCATGATATTATGTTTCTTGTTACGCCCCTCTGAGGACCTGGTTATCTCGCCAGGTGTGTGCTCTTATCTTTTGCAGGTGTTCTAGCCGTGACCATGATCATCTCTAATCTTCGAGAATGATTGTACTTTGATCGTCTTCACTTCGCTCGCCAAAATTATTGTTTTGTATATCATGTATTTCTTTTCATAGTTGGTAGTGGATTTATCTTCGCCCAACTACATGTACCAAATGACAATTTTATACTTGATTATATGATATCTTTTATTCTTTCATTTTGTGGATGAGATTAGTTAGTTGTGGTTTACTGCATTTTATAGCTTATGTATCCATACGAAACCTATGTACTTCATATGAATACAACTGGCATGTCTACGTTCCTAGTCCTACGTATTTAGGGACTGGGGCGTTACATATTTTTGTGGTGGCCCATGCAGGTCAAGATAAATTATTTGGTTACTTTACCATACCAAGCAAGCCTGTGAATAGGATTAGAAGTCTAGGATCTCATCCACATACTTGACCTCTTTCCTCGATTCCCTATTCAAATGATCGTTCGACACATCGATTGCATCCTGCTTGATTCCTTCTATCATAATTTTTATTTTCCCTTCGTGCTTGCTAGAGGTTAGACAGGTGACCATACTAGTTAGACATGTTTCTTTTGTCCCAAAACACCATTAGCTTAATTCTTTTAAGTTGGGTAGAATGCCTTGTGACCTACCAATCCCTTTGTCCTTGTGACCTATATTAGTAAGTTCACCTAGATTCTAGAATTTAGAGTACCCTAACCCATCTAGTCAACCAAGGACATGGACAAGAAGACTGTAGGACGAATGTATAGAGACCAACACAGGATATGACTTAGAATCGCAAGGAGTTTTAAACTAATTCTACTTTATTTCACTCTTAATCTCACGTGCCTATATTTTTACTATCTAGACTAATGATGCTAATGTAGCCTAGTTTTTGCAAGCCCAATTCTTTATCAAGCTTGTTCATGACATGTTATTGGAGGCCTCCACTAACGTATTGTCTAATCAGAACCGGTGCATAATGGTCTGATCAACCAAGTGCACTTTGGTTCGCTTTTATCTATCATTCTACGTGGATGGAGACATAGCTAAACTTGTCCTTTAGAGTCTCATCCACGATTGCCTTGACAATATTTTTGAATTATTCGGTCGCCTTTGAACCACGTATTCGTATTCGTATTCGTATTCGATAACGCCTCCTTCGAAATCTATATTGCTTTCGCCCTTCACCTGTTTTAGAAAGACAAAGGCGCCAGTACTTAAATGTTTCCTCTAGGTATCCTATCACCTATGACCATTATCACTCGATGTTGCTATATCTTCAACCTAAACTAGTTGTCCTTTTCTCGGCCCTATCATGACCTTCTAATCGCTTAATTTAGGAATGAATCTAATTCGTTCTTTTTAATCGTGCCATCAACCTACTCTTAAGAAAGCCCATCTTCTAAATCCCTAAATTTATTTCTCTTGCTACCATGCTATTCTTTATTGCAGGTTATCTTGTTTTAACCTTAACCCTTACTCTTTTTCCTTCTTGCGCTAACCCACGATTATCCTCGCCATTATTGAAATTATGATTTCCTAATGCACCTTTGTTGAACGTTGTGAATTGATTTTTTCTCACCAATACCCCCTTGTGCCTTCTCGACCCCTACAAATTCTTAATTTCGAGGACAAATTTTTTTTTAAGTTGGGTAGGATGTAAAACCCCTAAATTTCTACTATTTTTATTTTTAATAAATTTGGTACTGATTATTTTTTATTTTATTATTTGCACGTCGCGTAGTTGCATTGTATGTCGTGTGCGAAATTTCGTTTTTCGTAATTGCTCGACGAGTGCGAATATGTGCGAGCGTACATATTTTTAAAAAATATTTTTTTATGTTTTTTTATAGTTCAAATAATATATAATAATTATTTGTATTTTACTTAAAGTTGTTAAATGTATCGCATTGGAATGGCCAAAACTTATTACTTTTACTTATTTATAAAAGGTTATTTTATTTAATAGTGGTAATTTAGAAAATTATTTTATGCAAATATTCCTTACATATGAGGTACATTAATTTGAATTTATATATAATTCCATTTTCAAAATTTATTAATATTAATATTCTATTATTCAAAAAGATATTTAAGAATATTTATTTATTTTCAAAATTATTTTTAATTAATTATAAAAAGATATTTTAGTTTAATTATTATACTTTAAATTGTGGTTAGATTTATTGATTTGATTTAAACAGTTAATTTAAGGATGAAGATTTATCTATTGGATTTATTTGGATTTAAACTAGATTGAGATTGGATTTTGATTGAATTAATCTATTTAATTAATATGCGATTTATCTAAAAAGGGATTTAAATCTCCTACATCTTATCCAATTAGGATTCTTTCAACCCTATATATAGGGGAGCCTCCATATTGTTTTTTTCACACAATTATTCTCCACAAATTATTCCACAGATTTCTCAACAACAAATAGACGTGCCTCGTGTCGATGTTCCATCTGTCCTCGTGTCAGCCGTGACGGCCTCGGGTCCGACCCCGGGTGTCTTTCCATTACCTTATTCTTTTTTTACAATTATATTTCGATGTGTCCGTCAAGCACGGACACGACTTCTCGACAGCAATCCATCCTCTCCGTCGTGTCGAACACCCCCGATACGACGTAACCAACCCGACTCCAACACAAAAGCCTGACCCTAATTATAACTTTATCCTGCGGTCGTCCCCTGTTGGCGCCATCTAGCCTGGCTACAGCCGCTTCTCCACCCGGACAACAACCACCTACCTCCGCCAACAGCACACAACAGCTACCCCGGCAACCTCGCTCCCTGTCAACCACCGCGTCCCCACTCCCTCTTCCAACCACCTGTCGTCCCCGGCCAAACACCGGCCAACCACCATCACCATAGCCACCTCCACCCTCTGCCAATCCCAGCACCATCTCCACCATGCTCACCCCGAGCACAGCCCGACCGCCACCATCACCCCCGCTCTACCGGACTACCTCCAACCTCCACCTCTCTGTCTCTACCAAGCCAGGTCGGTGGCCACCATCGGAAAACCCCATCACCAACACCACCACAAATAAACAAAATCCTTAAATTTAGGGAACACCCTTACCTTACCGTGTTCGCCGGAGAACCCCTCGCTGCGTCTCCACGTGCCACTGTGGCGAGCCGTGCATCCGCCTCCAGCCCGAAACCTCCGCTCGTCGAACCCCGCTCCCCGCCTACGACCGCCGAACGCCACCCCCGCGTCGGAGAGCACGCCGTCCGCGCCCACCGAGAACCCCCGTGTCAGCTCCGCCAGCGCCAGAGCGCCCGCCGCCCAACCACGGCGAGCGACGGTGACTCTCATGCAAGCGCCATAGCCGCCGTCCCCCACCATATCGCCGCCGGAGCGGTGAGCCCCGCCGGAACCCTCGTTGAACCCACTCCGATCCCCTCGATCTCGCCCTTTCTCTTCAGCGCCGCCGTGCCCCCCAGGTCCGCCCGGCGCCGCGACCCACCGCCTACGACCCCTCCGCTCCCCGTTCCTTCTCTCTCTCCTCTCGCTCCATGTCTTCTCTCCCCGAAGTCTCTCTCTCTCTCCTCCATTCTTCAGCTGTGATGCTTCATGTGAAACCCGTAATTTTTAGTTTTTGTTAATTAATTAATTCTAGAAATTTTTGTCAAAAGTTGTATTTTTTCTAATTAATTAAATATTGTGTTTATAATTTATTCTAGTTAGGTTAAATAATATTTATTATTTCTAGTTAAACATGATAATTATGAAAACCATATTTTTTAGAAAATAAAAATAAATTATTAATTTTTTGGTTTTTGATTGTTGGCCCTGACCTGTTCCCGAACCTTAGTTCGAATCCGAGAAAAAAATTGGTTTTCGAAAATCAGAAATATTTGATTTAATATTTATTAAGCTTTTATAAGAAAAGAAAAACAAATTGTTATAAATAAAACATTTATTAAATAAACTCATTTACTCAACTTTAACTCTCTCTCTCTCCTCTCTCTCTCTCTCTCGTTCTCCTTCTGAGAGGACCGACCGACCCTTCCCATCCCGAACGGCCGCCGCCTGCCGTCGACTGTCGGCCTCCCCCAAACTGCCGTGCCCCTTCAGATCCAGTAACCCCCGCTCTCCTCCTACCTATATAAACCCCTAAACTCCTTCTTCCCCTCACCCCACCAAACTCTCCTCCATTCCGCTCTCAAATCCCTAACTCCCAAATTTCTTTCCGGCGACCCGACTCCTCCCGGCCGACCCCTGTGCGGCGCCACCCCGTCGACCCTCCCCGCGGGCCCGAGCGCTGCCCTCCGTCGCGAGTTCTCGACCGACGCCCCACCAGCACCGCCGTTCCCAGCCGGCCGTTCGTTCGTGGCCGTGACCAGCGGCCCTTCGCCGTTGTTCTCCCGTGCTTTCCCCACTGCTGTTTTCAGCGCCCCTTTCGGCTCGCTTCCCGGCGCCGATCCTGACCCGTGCGCTGTCCGTCGCAGCAACCCGAGTCCGTTCTGAAGCTGTCCAGCGTCTTCCTGTGCCCGATTTGTTGTTCCGAGTCTGAGGCTACACTTCAGATTCCGTCAGTTTTGGGTAACCTCTGTTAATCTCAGTAGTTCGTCCCTCGTAGGCGTCAATGATGAGATTTGGTCCACGAATTTCTTCGAAAATTTGGTTTTTCGATTACGTATTTGGTTCCGGAGATTTTCGGAACCTTTGTTGCTCTTCGGTTTTAGTATTCTGATGCTTAGGGATTTTTTCGGGAAACTTCCGGAAAAGTTTCCAACGGTTGATATTATTCTGAAATTTTCGGAAATGTTTTAGAATAGTTTTCGGGAGTTCTGAATTGGTTCGGGTTCTCCGAATAAATATCGGATATGATTTATGGATGTGTTTATATATATATTTGGGTTTCCCTGGTTTGGGATTATTTGCAGGAAATCATGGCGCACTTTCCCAGTTTTTGGGTTGACCAAAAATAGAGAAAATGCTGCCGGATTTTCCATAAAATTTAATTATATTTTAAAATAATTTTTAAATGGTTTTCGGAAAATATTAATATTTTAGATTTTGGGCGACGACCGTATTGGTCAATGGGCCCTGGCTAAGTGCAAACGAAACCGGTTTCGCCCGGACGTTGAGGCATTAGCCTATATGATGATTGGACCAAAAATCTGAGACTCATTAATTAATTTATTATTAAGTTTTAATTATAGGATTTTTAGATACTAACATTGTCTTCTTCTTATTTAAATTTATGTAATAAAGTCTGTAAAATGGGCATAAGCCCATTTATTTATTCTGGTTGTGAGAAATTGTAATAGCTTAGAATTTTGTTTTGCTTTCTTTTATATTTCTGGTTATCATTTTGTCGTAAGAACGTAGTAAAAGATAATAATTATTTATTAAAGAAAATGAATGTTTTATCACATAGAAATTTAAGTTGTAAATAATGATTCACGTATTTCTCACTTAAAGAAAATTTTTAGTTTTATATTTATAAATACGAAAATACAAAGTTTTATCAATAAACTGGTAAACACAAAGTTTTGCCCAAAAAAAAAATTAGTTACAGAGTTATCTTTCTTAATTAATTGCAACTCACTAGATAATTTGTGTTGTTTGTGATAACGTAATCAAAAGATTAAAATTGACTAGGGCAAAACTTAGAGATTGTAACTAGCACATCTAGCATGGCAATAAATCTAAGGCAGACTTCTCGATTGTAGGATTTCGAGGACAAGTCTGAATTCAATTCCGAAGACATTCTAATCCAGTCATAAACCAAGGCAAGTACAGTTTGTGGTAGATTACAATTATTTAATAATTATTTTATTGCAAGTTTAAACCACGATACAACACGGAACTCTCTCTGAGAGCATTGACTGTAACTACTGTAACTATTGGGGATTGGGGGAGTAGTGTAGTGGATATGACCACATCCAAATAGTATAACTGAATGTATTAGCTTACCCCTCACACACACGGGGATAAGCCATACCATATCACTAGGATATTATTGTAACAAACCCAATTCGGTCATATTCATTGCCTATTCACATCACAATGTTTAAATTGCTAGAAAATTATTTATTTCAAAATTATTTAAAAATGCATAATTCTATTATTATTTTAATTGTTAAAATATCATGAATTGTACTTTGCTCCCTCCTGACTGGAGACTATATTTTTAGGTCCTTATGACGATGCAGAGCTACTAATTAGTAGCTACTATGACCCTGAGCTATACTCTGCTGTGCTTCCTGAGGATGGCGTACTTGATGATGATGTTGCTTCTCTTTAGATGCTATTTTTCCAGTTTGATAGTTTTGTCTAAAAACAATGTTATTTTAGTTGATGATTTTATGATTGTACTTTGTACTGAACAAGTTTTAAATTATCGAATAATAAAGTTGTGGTAAATTAGATTGAGTTGTTGATTACCTGTATATGGAAGATACAGCTTACTGCCGCCGTCTCATCAACGGTGCAGGCTGGGCATGATCCGATTCGACCCAAGTAATTGGGACCGGATCGTGACATGTTTTTAGTGGTGGCCCATGCAGGTCGTATCATCAACTTAGGAAAACCTATCTAGAGACAATTAGAACACTAGAACATTGATTTGTCACAATAATAGGTCCGAATTATATATGTAAATATTTTTGTTTGATTATAGATTGGTAGGCTACCTTGCTTATGTTTATATCCTAAACCTTCCAGAGAATGGCTACTGACAAGACCAATCCTGCTGGCGATGGGGTATCTTCACCCTATCATACCCCACCTCCCCAATCAAGTCCAGAGCCTATACCTCGGCAGCTGGTCGACCGTCCCCATAATACAACGGTGGATCCATCATCTTCCCAGACGGAGATGCAGCCCCCTGTAATTTTGCCCACTCCAGCTGCCCCACCGGTGCCTGTGGACTCCACCGACCTCAAAGGTCTGCTAAGAGGAGTGCTTGAAGCCCAGAGAACTCAAGCTGAAGCTCATCGCGAGCAGACGGCAATTATGAGAGAAGGCATGGAGAATGCCCATAGCGTGGCAATGGCTACACTGGAGAGAGGAGAAGCAGCTCAACATGAACCAAGGCCTGCCAAGGTAAACATAAATCTAAGGATTAATTTATGTTATAGTAAGGCCATTTAAATTAATGGGAATCATATTGCCAATGTGGCCGATATTGAGAGTTTCAAGAAGCAGAACCCTCGACCTTTCAAGGGAACCGAGGGAATCGTCTATGCTGATGAATGGCTCGATAGTATGGAGCGTCTCCTAAGTGTCGCTCGACTTCCAGAAGACCTCAAGGCTGAAGCAGTGGGACTCCAACTACAAAGTGTAGCAAACACCTGGTATCGGAATGAACCCCGACTCCAGGACAGGCAGATTGACTGGGACACCTTCAAGAGGTTGTTCAAGAGGAAGTTCTTCCCAACATCAGAGTTACGGGAGATGGAGAGGCAATTTCAGAACCTGAAGCAAAAAAATATGACTGTTGGAGAATATGCGACAGAATTCGGCCAACTCAGCCATTTTGCCAAGTATCTGGTAGCTGACCCTGAAGACCGTGCTGAAAGGTTTAGACATGGGCTGAGAGAGGAGATCCGCACCCATGTGATCTTAGGCGGTGCTAAGACCTATGAAAAGATCCTGGAGCGAGCTCAAGGTATAGAGAAGAGCCAACCCGCTCGTTCAAAGAGGGATTATCCTGGAACTAACAACTTCCAAAGTAATCAAAAGAGGCCCAACAACAACGACAACCGGCCTTCCCACCACCAGCAGCAGAACCAACAGGCAAGGAACAATGATAGGGCACCTCAGAGGCAGATCCCTGCCTGCGACTATTGCAAAAGGCCGGGGCATCAAGCAAATATCTACAGAAAGAGACTAGGACATTGCCTAGTCTGTGGGTCTTCCACCCACCAAGTGAAGGACTGCCCCTCAGCGACCCCCCGGACTGGAGCTACTCAGCAGAAAGGTCCTCTGCCCACTCAGCAACAACAATTTGGGCAGCATCAACAGAAGACTGGGCGAGATTTTGCCCTAGCAGCAGAGGAACAAGAGCCAGAGCAAGAACATACAACTGATGTCACCGCAGTTTTCATTTATGTGCATTCCTATCCTGCCTTAGCTTTATTTGATTCAGGAGCATCACATAGTTTCATATCCACAAAATTTATCTCTGTACACCACATAGATACGGGCTTTAGCAAGAAAATATATAGAGTCATGACCGGTGCAGGACCCCTACCTATCACTGAGACCTGTAATTGCCCTATCACCATATCAGGCCACCAATTCATAGTACCTTTGCTTGTGATGCCCTTACCCAATTATGATATAGTCCTGGGGATGGACTGGTTGAGTAAGCAGCATGTGCTGATAGACTGTCACAGAGGATGTGTAGTTTTTAGCCCACCTGGAGAGCCGGAGTTTGAAATCTCTCGAACTCCGGAGGATATGGAGTGTGTTACTTACACCTCTATTACAGAAGAACCCGGACCTCCCCATCCTATTATAGCAGAATTTATGGATGTCTTCCCTGATAGTCTTCCCGGGTTACTCCCAGACCGAGACATAGAGTTCACCATTGACCTAGTCCCCGGTTCTTCCCCTATTTCTAAGGGATGCTACAGAGTCAATCCGAAGGAGGCCAAGGAGATGAAGGACCAGATCAATGAACTGAAGGCTTTGGGATTTATCTGAGACGGAGCTTCACCCTGGAGAGCACCTATCTTGTTTGTTCCCAAGAAGGATGGAACTGTGAGGTTGTGCATCGACTACCGGGCGCTGAACAATATCACCATCAAGAACAAGTACCCTTTGCCCCGGATCGATGACCTATTTGATCAACTCAGTGGAGCCAAGGTGTTCTCGAAGATTGACCTCAGATCCGGCTACCATCAGATCAAGGTCAGGAAGAAGGACATTTCTAAGACGGCGTTCAACACCAAGTATGGGCAGTTTGAATTCTTGGTCATGCCGTTTGGATTGACGAATGCTCCTGCTGTATTCATAAACCTTATGAACAAGGTTTTCCATGAATACCTAGATCAGTTTGTCGTTGTCTTCATCGATGACATTCTGATCTATTCAAAGACTGAAGAGGAGCATGAGGAGCACCTCAGAAAAGTTCTGGAAACTTTGAGGAAAGAGAAGTTATATGGTAAGCTATCCAAGTGTGAATTCTTTCTAGACAAGGTAGACTTTCTTGGCCATGTTGTCACAGAAGAAGGAATTTTGGTGGACCCTAAGAAGATAGCTGCTGTTGAGAAGTGGTCTACCCCAAGCTCAGTTGCTGAGATCAGAAGTTTCTTGGGCTTGGCTGGCTACTACCAGAAGTTTGTGAAGGATTTTGCCAGAATTGCTGAACCAATGACGAAGCTTACTCGGAAGAATGTAGAGTTCATCTGGATGGAAGATTGACAGGCGGTATTTGAGGAGCTGAAGAAGAGGCTTACCACTGCACCAATCCTTGCGCTACCTGCAGGAACTGGTGGTTTCTCAATCTACAGTGATGCCTCTGGAAAAGGACTGGGTTGCGTTCTTCAACAAAATGAGAAAGTGATTGCTTACGCATCTAGGTAATTACGGACTCATGAGAAGAACTATCCCATACATGATCTGGAGCTTGCTGCAGTCATCTTTGCATTGAAGCTATGGAAGCATTATCTATATGGAGAGAGAGTGGAAATATATACAGACCACAAAAGTCTGAAATATGTTTTCACTCAGAAAGAGCTGAACATGAGACAAAGAAGATGGCTGGAGCTGATGAAGGATTTTGACATCGACCTGCAGTACCATCCGGATAAGGCTAATGTGGTTGCAGATGCACTTAGTCGATACCCAGTGGCGATGTTCTTGACCAAGGAGCGGCACTTGTTGGAGGACATAGAGAAGCTTGGTCTGGAGATTGTACTGCCTGAGGAGAAGATAAAGAAACTGGGGCGAGAAGCTGAAGTACCTGGAGCTGACTCAACCATGATGCAGTTGCAATTGCGTTCAAGTCTGATGGACAAAGTCAAGGAGACACAATTCCAAGACGAGACGCTTTGCAAACTTAGAGATGAAGTACTGGCAGAAACACTTGAAGGTTTCTCTATCACCAGTGACGGAGCATTGAAAAATGGTACGAGGCTGTGTGTACCATCTGGCGAATTGAGGAATGAGCTGATGTAAGAAGCGCACCAGTCGCAGTATTCTATACATCCTGGAGCTAATAAGATGTATCGGGATATGCGTACCATTGTTTGGTGGTATGGAATGAAGAAAGATGTATCCAGATTTGTGGCCAGATGCTTGATTTGTCAACAAGTGAAGGCTAGCAGACAGAGACCCGCAGGACTTCTACAGCCACTGGACATTCCGGAGTGGAAGTGGAAGCACATCACAATAGATTTCGTGTCAGGACTGCCTCGATCTCAAGGAGAGAAGGACGCTATTTGGGTTATTGTGGACCGACTGACTAAGTCGGCTCACTTTATTCCCTTCAAGGTTGGTTTATCCACCGAGAAGTTGGCGGCACTCTACATGCGGCACATCTATCGGATTCATGGAGTTCCGGTAAGTATTGTATCTGACCGAGATACTAGATTTACCTCACATTTTTTGAAGAGTTTGCATGACAGCTTGGGAACAAAACTGAAGTTCAGCACAACCTATCATCCCCAAACTGACGGACAATCTGAGAGGACCATCCAGACGCTAGAAGATATGCTGAGATCTTGCGTCTTGGAATTTGGAGGGTCTTGGGAGGACCACTTGCATTTAGTGGAATTTTCCTACAACAACAGTTACCAAGCTAGTATTGGTATGACCCTATTTGAAGCTCTTTATGGACGTCGTTGCCGTACTCCACTTGCATGGGATGACGTAGGAGAAAGAGTACTACTGGGGCCAGAGATGGTGACTGACGCAGCAGAGAAGGTGAAAGTGATTAGAGACAAGCTCAGGATCGCCTAAGACAGGCAGAAGCATTGGGCAGATAACAGTCGTCGACCACTAGAATTTGAAGAAGGAGATAGTATCTTTGTTAAGATTTCTCCTACCAGAAGAACTATCCGATTTGGCATAGCTGGGAAGCTGAGTCCCAGATATATCAGACCATTTAAAGTTTTGAGCCGAATTGGTGAAGTAGCGTATCGGTTAGCTCTACCAGCTAATCTTGAGGGCGTGCATAACGTCTTCCACGTTTCGCAGCTCAGACGCTACATCCCAGATCCGAGTCATATCTTGGATCATTCAGAGCTGGAGATTGGACCGAGCCTTACAGTACCAGAGAAGCCAGTGGCGATTTTGGACAGAGGCGAGAAGAGGACCAGGACTTCAGTGACTCCCATAGTCAGAGTTATGTGGAGGCACAATTCCCCAGGCGAGTCTACCTGGGAGCGAGAAGATGAGATGCGGAAGCAATACCCGTATTTGTTTGAGACCTGAGGTATTTCCTAACCTTATCCTTTAAATTTCGAGGACGAAATTTCTTAAGGAGGGAAGGTTGTGAAACCCGTAATTTTTAGTTTTAGTTAATTAATTAATTCTGGAAATTTTTGTCAAAAGTTGTATTTTTTCTAATTAATTAAATATTGTGTTTATAATTTATTCTAGTTAGGTTAAATAATATTTATTATTTCTAGTTAAACATGTTAATTATGAAAACCATATTTTTTAGAAAATAAAAATAAATTATTAATTTTCTGGTTTTTGACTGTTGGCCCTGACCCGTTCCCGAGTCCCGGACCTGTTCCCGAACCCTAGTTCGAATCCGAAAAAAAAATTGGTTTTCGAAAATCAGAAATATTTGATATAATATTTATTAAGCTTTTATAAGAAAAAAACAAATTGTTATAAATAAAACATTTAATAAATAAAACTCATTTACTCAACTTTAACTCTCTCTCTCTCTCTCTCTCTCGTTCTCCTTCTGAGAGGACCGACCGACCCTTCCCATCCCGAAAGGCCGCCGCCCGCCGCCGACCGTCGGCCTCCCCCGAACTGCCGTGCCCCTTCAGATCCAGTAACCCTCGCTCTTTTTCTACCTATATAAACCCCTAAACTCCTTCTTTCCCTCACCCCACCAAACTCTCCTCCATTCTACTCTCAAATCCCTAACTCCCAAATTTCTTTCCGACGACCCGACTCCTCCCGGCCGACCCCTGTGCGGTGCCACCCCGTCGACCCTTCCCGCGGGCCCGAGCGCTGCCCTCCGCCGCGAGTTCCCGGCCGACGTCCCACCTACACCGCCGTTCCCGGCCGGCCGATCGCTCGTGGCCCTGACCAGCGGCCCTTCGCCGTTGTTCTCCCGTGCTTTCCCCACTGCTGTTTCCAGCGCCCCTTTCGGCTCGCTACCTGGCACCGAACCTGACCCGTGCGCTATCCGTCGCAGTAACCCGAGTTCGTTCTGAAGCTGTCCAGCGTCTTCCTGTGCCCGATTTGCTGTTCCGAGTCTGAGGCTACACTTCAGATTCCGTCAGATTTGGGTAACCTCTGTTAATCTCAGTAGTTCGTCCCTCGTAGGCGTCGATGATGAGATTTGGTCCGCGAATTTCTTCGGAAATTCGGTTTTTTCGATTACGTGTTTGGTTCCGGAGATTTTTGGAACCTTTGTTGCTCTTCGGTTTTAGTATTCTGATGCTTAGGGATTTTTTCGGGAAACTTCCGGAAAAGTTTCCAACGGTTGATATTATTCTAAAATTTTCGGAAATGTTTTAGAATAGTTTTCGGGAGTTCTGAATTGGTTCGGGTTCTCCGAATAAATATCGGATATGATTTATGGATATGTTTATATATATATTTGGGTTTCCCTGGTTTGGGATTATTTGTAGGAAATCATGGCGCACTTTTCCAGTTTTTGGGTTGACCAAAAATAGAGAAAATGCTGCCGGATTTTCCATAAAATTTAATTATATTTTAAAATGATTTTTAAATGGTTTTCGGAAAATATTAATATTTTGGATTTTAGGCGACGACCGTATTGGTCAATGGGCCCTGGCTAAGTGCAAACGAAACCGGTTTCGCCCGGACGTTGAGACATTAGCCTATATGATGATTAGACCAAAAATCTGAGACTCATTAATTAATTTATTATTAAGTTTTAATTATAGGATTTTTTAGAGACTAACATTGTCTTCTTCTTATTTAAATTTATGTAATAAAGTCGGTAAAAGGGCATAAGCCCATTTATTTATTCTGGTTGTGAGAAATTGTAATAGCTTAGAATTTTGTTTTGCTTTCTTTTATATTTCTGGTTATCATTTTGTCGTAAGAACGTAGTAAAAGATAATAATTATTTATTAAAGAAAATGAATGTTTTATCACATAGAAATTTAAGTTGTAAATAATGATTCACGTATTTCTCACTTAAAGAAAAGTTTTAGTTTTATATTTATAAATATAAAAATATAAAGTTTTGTCAATAAACTGGTAAACACAAAGTTTTGCCCAAAAAAAAAATTAGTTACAGAGTTATCTTTCTTAATTAATTGCAACTCACTAAATAATTTGTGTTGTTTATGATAACGTAATCAAAAGATTAAAATTGACTAGGGCAAAACTTAGAGATTGTAACTAGCACATCTAGCATGGCAATTTTTGGAAATCTAAGGCAGACTTCCCGATTGTAGGATTTCGAGGACAAGTCTGAATTCAATTTCGAAGACGTTCTAATCCAGTCATAAACCAAGGCAAGTACAGTTTGTGGTAGATTATAATTATTTAATAATTATTTTATTACAAGTTTAAACCACGATACAACACGGAACTCTCTCTGAGAGCATTGACTGTAACTACTGTAACTATTGGGGATTGGGGAAGTAGTGTAGTGGATATGACCACATCCAAATAGTATAACTGAATGTATTAGCTTACCCCTCACACACACGGGGATAAGCCATACCATATTACTAGGATATTACTGTAACAAATCCAATCCGGTCATATTCATTGCCTATTCACATCACAATGTTTAAATTGCTAGAAAATTGTTTATTTCAAAATTGTTTAAAAATGCATAATTCCATTATTATTTTTATTGTTAAAATATCATGAATTGTACTTTGCTCCCTCCTGACTGGAGACTATATTTTTAGGTCCTTATGAGGATGCAGAGCTACTGATTAGTAGCTACTATGACCCTGAGCTATACCCTGCTGTGCTTCCTGAGGATGGCGTACTTGATGATGATGTTGCTTCTCTTTAGATGCTAGTTTTCCAGTTTGATAGTTTTGTCTAAAAATAATGTTATTTCAGTTGATGATTTTATGATTGTACTTTGTACTGAACAAGTTTTAAATTATCGAATAATAAAGTTGTGGCAAATTAGATTGAGTTGTTGATTACCTGCATATGGAAGATACAGCTTACTACCGCCGTCTCATCAATGGTGCAGGCTGGGCATGATCCGATTCGACCCAAGTAATTGGGACCGGGTCGTGACACTTCACAAATTTTTTAGAAACTAAATAAGGGGTTCTCTTCCTTTGAGGAGAGAACAGTTCTGTTATTATTTTTATTTATTTATTATTTTATTGTATGTTTATTCATTATAACTCTTGTTATACCATATACATTATTTTATCTTGTTTAGTAGGTGTTGTTTTGTTTTGGTTTTGTTCCGGTTTGTTTTCATTACAATTTTTATTTTGTTATTATTACTAATAATAATATTATTATTATTAATAGTAGTAGTAATAGTATTATCCTTGTTGTTATATTTCTTGATACTATTGTAATGCTAGATAAATTAGGTATTGACAATAATTTATTTTGTATAATTATTTTATAATCAAATAAAATATTTTTAATAATAGTTCTAGCTATTTTCAAGGAGTTTTTGTCTAAACTATTTTTGATAAAAGTAAGATTTCTAGCACAAATAAATTTGTAGACTTCCAAAATATTTATTTAAAATATTTCGGTTTACAATAATGTGTGTAGTCCACGTCTATTTTCAAAATGAATTTATAAACCATAAATTGTTATTGAATTATTTTACTTATTTAAAAATATCGACGTTTATCTCAAAACCTATCCTGGCAACCTTAAGGTTTTTGCCTAAAAGTGATTTCTGTATTTTTCAAATATTATTCTAGAAACTATTTTTACTAGTAACATATATTTTCAAGTGTTATAATTGATTCTCTAAAAGTAAAAATAGTATATATTTTATTTTATCAAAATTTTCTTGGATTTTTCTTTTCCTCCTTGTCGTGACTAATCTCATTAGTCCTATTCCCTCGCCAATCCTTTACGTTTCCCTATCGCCCTAACTAATTTGACACTTTTGGACCCAATGGAACTACCCGTACCCCCATCAGAGGTTACCTGTGTAGTGGTTTCATCGAAATCACAGTTCGTGCCACCTTGATCATCGTAGCACACCAGGCGTCCTACCAGGCAAGACACCTTGCCATTTGCTATTTATTTATTTAGCTCATATTTTATGCATTATTTATTATTTTCTTTATGTAAAATAAACTGTGATACATGGCCTAACCTGTTAGAACTTACTGTTCATTTATATTTCCTGCTATGTATTAGTTTTCTTACACATTAAACCTAGATTTAAGGGACCACCTTTGTGTATTGCATTCATATAGCCTCGACACGTTGTACCACGAAGTTGTGTATCGCATGTAGAACGCGGACATGCGTGACTGGCTGGCCACCGGTGTGTATAAGCCGTGCGATTGAATTAACCGCTAATAGAGATTGCATGCTTAGTTTGACTTAGCGATTAATAGAGATTTTATGTTGTGGATACAACATAGTAGAAATTGGGCGGGGAGGACAATTCCTTAGCGTATGGACTTCGATGCACTTTTCCTTGTGACCCGGAAGCTCCGTTGGAGATACGGGGTTGATGACCCATGATTACTGACGTCACTGACATTCTGCGGAACGTTATGCTCTTATTGATTGGGCCTCTAGTGCCCCAAGGGGGGACTATGTCGATCCTATTTTAGCCAGGGCCCATGCGTAGGAAGGATTGTTCTTGACTACATTTCACTTATACTGGTTAGGCTACCTTATCCGTTAGGTATGAGTACTTTTGGTTTGGGTACTTGTATCTGATCGCGGCTTGGAACAATAACTTATCGCAGATTAGTTCGTCACATCTTGTCCTTGTTTGGTTGTAGGTGTGGCTTACTACTTAGATGAGAAGGTATTGAACCTTGTTGGGGTCCGGATACCATATTGGATTCACAGCCTGGAAAGATACATCATCATGAATTAGTTTACCGTCTCCTGTCCTTGTTTGGTTGGGGGGATGGTAAGCTAGTTCAATAGGTGTGTATTGGACCATGTTATAATTCAATTGACTTATTTATTTGAGCAATATTTATTCAGTTTATATGGCATGATATTATGTGTCTTGTTACGTCCCTCTGAGGACCTGGTTATCTCGCCAGGTGTGTGCTCTTGTCTTTCGCAGGTGTTCTAGCCGTGGCCATGATTATCTCTAATCTTCGAGGATGATTGTACTTTGATCGTCTTCGCTTCGCTCGCCAAAATTATTGTTTTATATATCATGTATTTCTTTTCATAGTTGGTAGTTGATTTATCTCCGCCCAACTACATGTACCAAATGACGATTTTATAGTTGATTATATGATATCTTTTATTCTTTCATTTTGTGGATGAGATTAGTTAATTGTGGTTTACTGCATTTTACAGCTTATGTATCCATACGAAGCCTATGTACTTCGTATGAATACAGCTGGCATGTCTACGTTCCTATTCCTATGTATTTTGGGACTGGGGCGTTACACCGAATGAACCGAACATCGAAACGATTTAATTTAGTTTGGTTTGATTCGGTTATGGGTCAATTCGGTTCGATTTTAGTTTTGCTTATTCGATTTTTGGTCCAATTCGGTTTACGGTTATTCGGTTCAGTTTGAACTAAATTAACCGAATGCTCACCCCTAATGACGACACCAAGTTCTCAAAACTAGTACAAACCCTAATCCTAAACCTAGCTGCCAACGTCGCTCCCGCCGACATCACCTCGCGGGAACTACCCCAACAACCACTGCATCCCTCACCACTACCTCTTCTTTCGGCCAACCACCATCACAACTACCCTCTTCGCCATTATCTCCGCCATAGTCGTATCTTTCGTCGCTGCCCCCACTGGCTAATGCCTTCCCTTATCGAGCACCGTCGAGGTCCATCTTCATTTCCGGCTAAACCCATGCTCGTCGCTGCAACCACAAACCACCTCGGCCACCACATCGTCATCCTCTATGAGACCACCAGATCTCGACTAGTCTGATCTGTTCCACTCGACGCCACTGTTAGCCACCAGCAAAGACCACCACCACCCAAACCTAGGTGAACTACCTCTCCTCCTAATCATTACGATCGTACGGACAGCGCCGACCCTCGAGCTTTGTGACGACCAGTGACTCCACACCGAAACCTGTGCTTTCCCAGCCTATGCCGACGTTCGACCGTACCGTCGTGCTGGAGTTTCGTCTATCGCCCGGGAGCACTCAGATCCGGAGCAGCTACTATCCCAGGCTGCCAGATCTGCGTCCTTGACCGTCAGCCACTGCGCCGAGTGCCACTACCAGCTCCTCCGTAGCTGTCGTTGACCACGGGGTCTGACCCCTCGAATCCATCGTGCTACACCAGCGCGACAATCCACGCATCCGTGCCGTCCCCACGAGCAGCACCGCCCGGCGTCGGCACCCCGTCGACGCCACCTAACCCGGTGAGCTCTCTTCCCGGTCTTGTTCCCCTCCTCTCTCGACCTTCTCTTCCCTTGTTGCCTCTTCCTCTCTCTCACCTCTCACTTCCCTCTTCTTCTTCTTCTTCTTCTTCTTCTTCTTCTTCTTCTTCTTCTTCTTCTTCTTCTTCCTCTCAGTCTCTCAACTCCCCCCCTCTCTCTCTCTATCACTATTCTTTCTCTGTTTTTATTTGCATGTATAAACTTTATTATTATTATTAGTTATTTTTGGGGTTGGAATGGGATAGATTAGTTATTTTGGCTTAGAAATTGGGCTTGAGTCCTATGTATACTTTTGGGTAAGTAGATAGTGGTTTGGCTTTTAGTATGATGTTAAATTTTTTGGGTTTTAGTTAGTTAAAAATTCAAATTTATTTTTGATTACTTTGACAAAGCCTATTGGGCTTAGAATTTATTTATTTTATGTCTATTGGGTTGGGCTAATATACATGGGCTACTTAATTACTTATAATTTTGTTTTAATATTTGCGTATGAAAAATATATATTGGTTTTTATATATGGGCTATGGTTGTGGTTTGATAGGGATTTATTTGGGGTATATATACAAACTTTTATTTTTATAAAATCTTATATTAGGATTTTAAAATTATAAAGGTATTTTTATATATAATGAATATTTTATTTTTGAAAGGATGTTATATTGGGGCTTGGCCCTACAATTTCAAATTTTAGTTTTAAACCCTAAAATGATTTTCTAGATTTTTAAAATATTTCTTTAAAAATATTTGGATTAACAAAATATAGTTTCCAAGATTATAAATATTTTCTAAAAATAGTTATATATATATTGCAATTTTTCCCTTGTTATCTTCGTTGATCGTAACTAATCGTTCAATCCTACTTTTTCGCGAATTTGGACCCCTTCATATCGACCATGGCTATGGGAGAAGTAGGAACATGTCAAATGATCGAACTACACGAGGCAAGATACGTTGCCTTAATTATTGTATATATGCTCATATTTATTGTTTGTGTTTTTTTTTAGTCATCTAGTTACATCCTTGTTAACTCTTTATGGTTTACTTTATTGTTTTTCCAGGTTATATATGTTGCTAGAGTGTTCATCATACTTTTATTGCTTACCTTTATATGGACCTATAGTTAAGGGACTACCTTTTGTTATGTCCATTTTCATAACCCCTATTACGGATGTGCTATGAGATGTGAGTAACATATAGAGAGTACTTGTGTGTTGGCTGATCACTAGTGCGTATGCATAAGGTATAACTGCTAATAGATGCATGCTAAGAGACTTTGCAGTTATTAGAGGTACAGTATCATGGATACGACATAAATAGGTGCATAGGGTGGGAAGGACAGTTCCTTAGTGTATGGGCCAAGTATGCACTTTCCTTTGTACTCGGAAGCTCCGTTGAAGATACGGGGATGACTACCCCTTTTACTATTCTTATTGGCCTCTGACATTCGAGGAATGCCATACTTTGAGGCCCCTGGTGCCCGAAGAGGGTACTATGCCAACCCATATAGCCAGAGTGTCCATACGAAGGTTTGTTCTTTACTGTATGTTCATAGTAGAATGGTTAGGTGACCTTAGTTGATGTCTTGTCACACTCCGTTCCGATCATGGCATGGGGCAGTGTCTCATCACGAAATAGTGAGCCACCCCTTATCCTTGTTTGGTTGTAGGGGTGATCCACTATTTTAATGAGGGAACACGAGGTCACGTTGTGATTCAGAATATTTTATCTTACCTATGACTATGTGACATATTTATATTCAGTTTATATGGCATGTTTTTCTGTATCTTGTTGCATCCCTCCGAGGACCTTGTAATCTCTCCAGGTGTCGGTGTTCTTGACTTTCTACAGGAGTAATAATCATGATCGTGATCTTTTTTTTATCGAAGATGTTGCCCTTGCATCATCCTTTGCTGCTTGTATTCTTTGTTATCTCTTTCTTTTTAGTTTAAATGTTTGGTAGTAGATTTGTCTCCATCCAGCAACTTGTACAATAATATTTCATATTTGATTTTATATTATCCTTATGCTTTTATCCTTGTGGATGAGATTATTGAGCCATGACTATCTATATACTTCATTTATAGCTTACATATATTTATTATTCGGCTGGCATGTACGTTTTCTAGTCCTACGTATTTTGGGACTAGGGCGTTGCAGTGACATATTCAGAAAGGGAATCGGGTGTGTATTGATGTAGTATGGAAGAGTGATAACATATGCATCTCAGTAACTTCGAGATCATGAGAGAAACTATCTGACCCATGACTTGGAGTTAGCAGCAGTGGTGTTCACGCTTAAGCTGTGGAGGCACTATGGAGATTTACACTGATCATAAGAGCTTGAAGTATGTGTTCACCCAGAAGGACCTGAACATGAGGCAAAGAAGATGGCTAGAGTTGTTGAAGGATTTTGTTGTGGATATCTAGTATCATCTAGGAAAGACGGATGCGGTAGCGGATACCCTAAGTAGAAGTAATAGTGCATTCGTCCTAACATCACAAAGGCACATCTTGGAAGATCTTAAGAAGATGGAAATTTAGTGATCCTACCGCGAGACACATGTGTGCTGGCCAGTTTACATGTTCAGTCTATATTGGTGGACAGGATCAGAGCAGCTCAAGTAGAGGACCCGCAGATTCAGAATCTTTGATCAGAATGTGAGTCAGGTCTTAGAAAGGAGTTAGTAATCCATGAGAACGGTACACTTAGATTTGGAAATCGTCTTTGTGTACCAAGAGGAGGTCATTGTCACTACCACTTTTCCAATTAGGGATATATTTATCATTTTATATTATTTATATAATATGATTAATTGTAATATGATATACTCATTAGTTGTTGGTTGGTGGACTAGTCTATGTATTAGACCTAAAGTTAGTGGACCCAATTAGACTTGACATGACACTAGACCCAACATTTTAGACTACTCACATTTAGGCTCATTAAGCCATTCATTTCATTAATTAGAAGATTAGAATAATCCCTCATTAGGACTAGGAGCTTCTATTAATCAATAGCCTTCATGACAACTTATCGGGGGCATTCTAGTCATTGTACATTGCATGAATAGGATTATAGTGGCCAGCCCTAATTCCTAGGAGGAACACTCTCTCTCTCTCTCTCTCTTCATTATTCACTCCAATTATTTTTATTTGGTATTCTTCAACAAATTGATCTATTCCTCCACCAAATTCTCTCAAATCAATTCCGTATCCTTCCATATTCATCATCCAAGGAGTTTAGAGGCTTGGGTGGCAAGGAGCACTATGTGAAGAGTTTGGCAAGGAGTTTGTGTCCTAATCGTGTCCATTGGACTTTGCATTGGGAATCCATCTCCCAATAGGTATAATCTCAATTTTCCTAGTCAATTTGATGTTATTTGCAATAATGGACCTGTAGGCACCTACCCATGGCTAAGATTACCTATAAGAGGAAGAATTAGGTTCTAACAGGCTCTATTATGAATGTTACATTGAGTTTTGTGCCAAATTTAGGAAAATCTGAGATTGGTGCACCCAGTGTTTGTCAATTGGTCAATTGTACCAGTGACATTAGATTGGTTGTGTGTAGCTAGATATGTGTCTATAATTGGATACGAGTAGGGTGTATCATGATACGCCATGATACATAGTAATTTTGGAGGCTTTTCCCTTCGACACTTGTGACACACATATCATTTTCTCCACGACACATCTCAAATGCTATTAATTGTATTAAATAGGCTCTAATTAATATTCTAGATATGTTCATGAGATTGGGATAGCGTTTGGTAGAAGTATTTCGAGTGTATCACAAAAGTATCGTAGAATAGTGCGATACTAGTGTGGTGCACCATAGGTGTTTGTTAGAACGCCTTGACATTGTGTGTGTGTATTGTAGGTATCCAATAGATATTCTAAATATTAGATGGATTTATATATATATATATATATATATCTTGTACATATATCATTAGTAATCCATATGTATCATAGGTATCGTAAGGAAAGCTTGTATCAGTTTAGAAGGTTGGGTGTAACATCAGGTCTGCTAGTAGGAGAGGGGACTGCTAGCAAGGTGTGGTGTGTGTATGGGTATGTAGGAGTATCAAGACTAGTATATATGTAACTGTGCTTTTGTGTGTGTTTATCAGTGGCATGTGCAATATATTAGTATACTAGGGATAGGAGTGTAAGAAAATGGAATTGTATAGTCTATAGGCTAAGCAGGATGGATGTACAGGTATGGGAATTTTGTAGGCAGTAATTCAGTTGTGGCATGTACATGGACTGTTTTGAGGGTAACCTACTGCACAAGTTCAGCTGTAGGATATGGTTATAGGTATGGGCAATATCTAGCAGCTAGCCATTGTCATAGTATTAGATAGTGTCAACAGGATTGTGTGTATGCTTGAGAGTGTATCGATAGTCAATTATAACAAAGAGTTGTAGGAATCTGCTAGGATAACTGTGGCTTTTCTATGCACAGATTGTGCATAGTTAGTAGCCTTTAACAATACCAGACATCATAGATTCTGTTAGCAGACTGTGTGTATGTAGAGTGTCCAAATTTGTGATTATATACTAGTGATGTGTGTCATGGGTACCATGAGATGGTGTCAAGTGCTAGGCTGTCGTGTAGGTGGCTATGAGAGAGTAACAGTTTTCCTGAGTGTGTGTGTGCTTGAATGTGTACCAGTATTATTTAGGTGTATCATTCAATGTTTATATATCAGTGTGCAGTAATTTGCAAGTGTAGGGAACTACAACTCTGTAGCTTCCAGGTTTTTGTGTGTGTTGTAACCGGGATAGGACCAATAGTAACAGTAGCCATAGGAATCAGTGTAGGTAACTGCAGAGTCTGTCATGAGAATGTGTCCATGTGGGTATGTGTATTTGTGAGTAAGAGTTAGTATCCATGTGGTCATAGAAAGGTAAAGGTAAGGTAATGGTTATGACTAAGGTATTATGATATATGAGTCTATATATAATGTAGATATCTAGTATCCCTATTCATATGTGTCATGACCTAGAAAATATAGAATTGACCTAGTGTAGCTAATACCTTCAAGGTATAGACCTAAAAACCTAAGTATGGCCTAGAAATGACTAGTTTGAGCCCTAGAAGAAATGTACTGACCTAATTTGGCCCTAGAAGCAATGTGTTTACCCAGTTTGACTCTAGAAGCAAGGTATTGATCTAGTTGACTTCCAAGACCTAGTTTGACTTAGAAACCATATTTCAATTTAGATATCAATAATATGCACTCCAAAACATCAATTGACTTTAATATTTCATATTTAGGTCTTTGTGACATTAGTTTGGACCCCTGATCCACACACAGTGCTTAGGAGCACAGGCGAGTACATTCTATGATAGTTTCTATGCTGATATTTTTTATGATTCATGTTATAGTACTGTTTTTCTCTTGATGCTTGACACGATGGTCACACGGAGTAGTATTACATGAATTCATCTTGGATATGTTGTCTTGTGCTGGACCAGTATATAAGGACTCATTTACATGCATCATTTTGCTTGATGACATCACTTATATTAAAACTTTCTTGTTGACATCACTTGTATTTCTGGCTGGTCTTGTATCTTGCTACATGCCTGGATCTGGAATCCATTTAGAACTTATCGGGCGGGAAAATATTTGAGTAGACATGTAAACATACCTAAAATCTGGAGTCACTCGTGCTGGAATTACCCCCACTTGTCTAATCAGTAACGATAGCATTCGTACGTGGAGCATGTGCGAGATGTCGTACATTACCCATGGTCGTTTATATATTGAAAATGGCATTTCAAAATATAGTAGATATGGGTAGTCTTTTTGGTCTCACTTCACATTGCTGGATTCATGTTTACTCTATTTCATTTACATGACATTATTTACCGTCTTAGTTATCTATTTTACTACATGTTTTGTACCATGTTTCTTGATTCTTTTACATCATTTATCTTATTACTTTTTTGGTTTTATAGTATTTATCATGTATTGAAATTGCTATTAGAAATGTGCTTCGTACCAATCCTGACTGGATAGCATTTTTCAGATGATGCATAGAGGCCAAGTGTCTAACACAATAGAGCTTATCTCTCGCCCGCATGATCGGGTACGAGTTGTGAGTGCATCCATCCTACGCTATCGTTGACAGCGATAGTCAGCTGTCTAATCCTAGAGAATCCTCAAGCGATAATGATATCGATCTATGCTCAATCACATAACTAAAACGAAAAACAAATCAACACACACACACACAATCATGATCCACTATATCTCTTTCGGTAGTCTCTCAGATGATGTCCTTTCTTACTATAATGATTCGTTGGATAGGGTATTGCTCTCTGCTGATGAAATCCTCCTGAACGTCTGATGGGTCCTCCTAACTGTCCCTTAGCTAGAACAATTGCAGTAGTGGGGCGCTTCGGAAGTACTAGATCCTTGTTGATAGCCTTCTGGAGACAGGCTTCTGCTAACACCTCGACGTATGAAACTCTAAACTGTGCAGTAATATATAGCTGAAACTCATTCATCAACCCATGATGAAATATTTGTGCCTTCTCCTTATTATTTGGTATCGGGATGGTATAATAAGATAATACGAACTTATATAAGAGGCGTATGGAATTAAGCTGGATGCATAAAGAAGATAGTACGAATTTGGATTTCAAAGGCGATAAATTTAGCAAGTGGAAGAGATTTCCTAAGACTCATTAATCCTAATTTGCAGGCTCCTTTTGGTAATGTAGGTAACCAAAACGATAAACTGACCTGTATGGGCCACCACAAAAATATGTCACACCCTAGTTCTAAAATATATCGGAACCCAAGGCATGAGCATGCTAGTTGTACGGCTAGAATAAGTATTCTCAAATTAATATACTTATCCTAGTCATAGTATGCTGAATCCTATATCTACAATACTATAGTCACATGTGAGCTAATCTCATCCACAGAACAGCAGCAACAACACAGAAGAATATAATAAATTTCTTACCAAAATAGAATATAAGTCTGAAATAATCAAATACAAAATCTGCCTGAGATAATCAAGTCTGGTGGAAATATATCCACTGAATCAAAGTACAATGCTAGAATAATAAAATACTAAAATAAGGAAATAGTCAAGGGATAGCTAGCTAGATAAAATGTCTATGACTCTAATCAGCTATCAACCCCATAGATTAGGGAAACTCCTCTAGCACAACCTCTATGTCCTCTACAAGATATTCGGGCCCAATGCCTGGTCCATAAATTATAGAATAAAGATACTCATCTGGATCTGGGAAATAATCAGGTCCTTAGGGGACATAACATGGTACAGATATCAAGCTACAATATGAACTAAAATAAATATAGGAAATAAATTAGACAAACTATCCATCTATACGAATGTATGTCGAAGACGACTTTGGGCCGTATGGGTAGGTAAGGGAGTCGCATTAGCGTCAACTAATACGGAAACATATACTAGTATACTCCTCCAACCGTACCAGATTCTAGTCTGTGGTTTCTACCAGATATATCCATTAATATAGCCTATAACATGACATGCTGAGGCTGATATGCAAATGTCTGTCCCATACGCCTATTAATAGTCTTCCCCTCCCATATCCTGCTCGAATCATATCCATGACTCTGGCATTCCACATCACAATGCAAGTCTCTATCTAGACTCACTCGAATCAATATATGAACCATCACACGACCCGCTCGTAGTTGGTAGCTAGCCACATACGTAAGCTCATGTCAACACAATGTAAACTCACTCAAGGTATTGTGTCATGAGATGTGTCCAGTCATAGAAGTCATAGGAAATTACTTCATTGCTATTCGAAAGAGTCTACTAACCTCTAAGTCACACACGCACTATCATATTGATGAAACCATTGATAGCACCCAAGTCACACTTGGATGCACACCACTAACACATCTATTCCTATGCACACAACAAACCATGTATTTAAATAGAACAAGAGAGTTAGCAAGGCATCTTGCCTGAATTTGCAGTAAAGGAATACAATATCGATCCGACGTCACCCTCTGTAATCAAGATCTCACGAACTCCTATAAATATATATAACTAACATTAATAACCACACTAACAATACTACTATCAATGATATATATATATATATATATATATATATATATATATATATATATATAGAATTATCTAACTATATACCAGTAATAACTAGTATTGTGTAAACTCACTCAAGGTATTGTGTAAACAACACAATGTAAACTCACTCAAGGTATTGTGTCATGAGATGTGTCCAGTCATAGAAGTCATAGGAAATTACTTCATTGCTATTCGGAAGAGTCTACTAACCTCTAAGTCACACACGCACTATCATAATGATGAAACCATTGATAACACCCAAGTCACACTTGGATGCACACCACTAACACATCTATTCCTATGCACAAAACAAACCATGTGTTTTAATAGAACAAGAGAGTTAGCAAGGCATCTTGCCTGAATTTGCAGTAAAGGAATACAATATCGATCCGACGTCACCCTCCGTAATCAAGATCTCACGAACTCCTATAAATATATATAACTAACATTAATAACCACACTAACAATACTACTAAAATATATATATATATATATATATATATATATATATATATATATATATATATAGAATTATCTAACTATATACCAGTAATAACTAGTCATAATACTCCTACTAGGGCTAACAAAATTCCATAAAATATAAATAGAATATATTCAATATTAATTCTGAAATAATTTTCTATAATTCTGGAAAATATATTCTTTATAATTAATATCGCATAAAAACCCATTCAGAAGTCAATTCATGATCAAACTAATACCAATATTGATAAATCAACATTATTATAACTTGTTTAACCATGAATAAACTAACTTTAATATTCTGAAATAAATGGTAAACAATTATTTAAATTATCAAATATTCATGATCACGAATTGAGGGTCGATAATATGGAGCATTGTATGCATATAAAATTATTTGGGACTCACAAGATGGTAATGTTAATAATTTATTTTACGGCAGAACTTTGTACTTCAAAGATTGAATGATTCAAGCATTAAAACAGCAAATTATGAAAAGCTCATTGAATGAGAATTGTAGGTATTTGAAATATGGCCATTTATATGATATCAATGGTAAAAGTGAATTTATACGGTTTAAAACTGTCACGTACTGAACAGTGTCAATTTTGGACACGCTTTGGTAAAACGTGTGGTCCAAAAAATCTAGAAAGAATTTGACATAAAATTTTGTATGAAGGTAGTAGAAACATAGGGAAACCCTAAATTTTTGGTCCCATAAAGTTTTGATGTCTAGAACTAGACAAAACACATTCGCAAGATGGACATACCTGTTGTATTTTTGGACAACAAAGTTGGGTCTACTTTGAGCTGCTGTTGTGGCATGTAGGAGTGGTGTTCGGTGATGGACGACCTTGGGAAGGTGGAGGGGGGTCTTGGGCACATCGGGGATGAGGTGATTGGGTTGGAGATGGTCGGTTATTCTTCCAATAGCAGCGAGAAGAAGAAGGAACGACAGCAGCAGTCGGCAATGGTTAGGGGGTTGGTTTAGGGTATATATGGTTTTTGGGTAGGTTAGTATAATATATATAGGGTTGCTAGGGGCGGTCGGTTATGAGCTATTCTAGTGCGGATAGGGTTTTGTTTTGGAAACCAAATACAAGAGAGATTAACATATGAAGATACAAGTTCCAAATATAGAACCTTGCAATGATTGAGTTTTCCTATTAGCTTTGACCCAATTAAAGTCTCCAAAAATCAGAAATAAAAGTTTAGGATGACCCTATCTATGTAGGGATAACCCAAACGAGTCATCTACAACTTGTTTGACAAGTTTAGGCTTGCTAAAAATTACTGGAATCGGAAATAGGCTCTAAAAGTCACAGAAGGGTCTTATGTGCCATTTGAATTTAAATAGCACATAGGGCCTCGATTGAGTGGGACACCCTAGGCATGTGGGTATTAGGCTCAAAAATAGTTGAAATCATATATTAGATCATTTAGGTTGGATCGATGCCGAGTCCAAATTTAAGTTGGAAGTTACAAAAAATCTCACGATAGATAACTTCTTGGCCTAAATTGAAATAGAATACTAGAAGACATATTTGAGTAGAACATGATATACGAAATCGAAGATAAACTTGTCTCGGCCAAAACTCATGAAGGAAGTTTCCAGAGTTTGGTATTCTTTTGCTCCAAAAATCAAAGCTACAGAAGAGTGTATTTTATGATCATGAATAAAAGTGGGAAAATATATAATAACCAACATATAACTCAAATAAAAAATATATAAATATATATAAATTATGCCAAAATTTTATAGGTCTTACAGCCGGGTACAACCTAGACTTCTTCTTTCTTCCTGTGGTTGGAGGGACCATAGGTTGAACAATATCGTCCACCATATCCGGGTGCACCCACAAGACCTCATCCTTTGCAGTCCTGAGCGGGATCATTTCGGCTGTATGGTCATGTGCTGGAGAAAGGTTGATGATGTCATGCCCCGCTCCCGTAGGAGCGATCGTCCTCGCTAAGGCGTAATGCCGCACGGGCCTAGGTTGCGCCCGTACAAGGCCAAGTCCAGAAACGGCCGATTTGAGCTAGGCCACAGAGTCGCACAGAGTGTCCCCATTTGCAGCGGAAAGTAAATGAACACAAGTAGAAGCGAATTCAAACTCTTTATTGATATTCAAGAAGTTTACAAGCGGTGCTAGGCCGAGTTTACAAGTCGCTCAAGCTCTCTCTCTCTGAAACATAAAAGGCGTGCCAAATGGCTTACAAGATGGAATGATTCATGGCGATGTTCCAATACATTATGTCCTGTATATGGTGCTCCAGCTCTTTGCAATGCTCCAAGGCTCGAGAGATAGCTCCGTGCCTTAGCACGTTCGAGGGAAGCTCCGCACCCGCCGACTTTTCCTGCTTCCTGCAAGCAGACTGCGGGGTTATCAGTACATTGTTATGCACTGGTGGGGAGGCTAGCTCGCCCACAATGCTATCATTACCAAACACGTTATATTTACTTTTGTGCCCGTCTATCATTCATTGTCTTTCTAATCTTGCCTTAGGATCAGTTTCATGGCAAATTCCATAACCTATCTCGTGTTGCCGAATTCAAGTGTCGCATGAAATTACATGCACGACTTACCTATCCTTACCGTCCGGCCTTCCCTGTCCAAAGTAAACCAAGTTAGTCAACAATTCATAAGGAATAACTTCACGTGTCTCATGTAAACTTTCAATATCAAGAGCGTGTCCCTGCCTCGGGTTCTAGCGCGTCGTAGGCGTGTGTTCTTTTAACTCGTTTGCATGAAGCACTCTTTGTTGTTTGGGGTGATATATTTCCAGCCGTTCGGTAGGCGCTTGTTCATTTAACTTAGACTACTTTGATTTCAATGCAAGGACTTGCACGTGGATAGCCACCAGCAAAGTCCACTTAATCTATATGCACCGGTCGCTGGCATGACAAGCCATTTTGGACATTTCCCCTTGGTATTTCTCAACTTAGCGTAGGGTGATGGTTGGTACACCCCGTTAAGTCTCTTGAAATACCCTGTACTTACGTCTCCCGGTGTCCAAGCCCGCACCAGGCAGCCCGTAAGCCCCGACTTTTGATTCTGCCTAGGCCGGCCACGGTATACTCCACACAACGTCCGTGCCGCAGAATCCTTCCACTACCACGGCCACGGTATACTCCACACAACGCCCGTACCGTTTGTCCACGACCATTTCGTATTATCTTATCATTTAACTTAACGGCTATCTCCGAGCCGTAGGCTAACCCTTAGCCATAATGCGTTATCGACCAGGTTGGCATCCGTGCAGCGCGGGTAGCGAGCCCCGTTGCACGTGCCCGTCACACATGTCGCTAACCATTCTTTCTTTTTTATCTTTCATTCAATCTTTCTTTTCTTTCTTTCACTTGTCCGTTTGTTCATCGATTCATTCACGTATTCATTCTTTCATTCGTTGATTCATTCATTCACTTATTCGTTCATTCATTCATTCATACATTTTGCAACTCCTCGTGCGGGAGTCGCCTTGGCGACCCATCGGTCCCATAGTCTTTCAATGTTGCTAACTCTACTCGGAACGACTATGTCGATAGTCTTCCCATTTCATTGTTGTAACCCATTCATTGTTTGATTGTTGAACGTATAGGGAACTTGAACGTAAGCTTGTGCCGTAGCACGGGCGTGGAGCGCGGTACGAGAGTTCTCATATTTTCCATATTTTTTTCCATATTCTATACAAGCATACAAGATGGGATTATTCCCTTAGCTAAGTGCGTTGAGTCATTTATTAGCATGCACGGGGTTATCGCCTAGCGATTTTCATGATAGTGTCCGCATTGTTATGTGTCTAGGCTAAGCAAAGATGGGTTCATCGGAGCCACCCACCTTAGCGATGTTCGTATCGGCCGAGCGATACTCCGAGCGCGCCTTTGAAAGTCTAAGTCTGGATTCATCTTGACGGGCCAATGTAAGCCTTGCATCGATTCTTCATCTGGTTGATGCCAACTCTTCGGGTCGACGGCTCGTTTGAGTCGTTGCACTTGCCGTTTGAATCGGCGTTCCGCTAGGGCGGAGCGGGTTATTATATAATACACCACTCAAAACAAGTCTCGTCCTCGAGACTTCCTGAGTGCAGGTCATCCTACCATTCCTTAACTCGTGTCGTCACGTTTCTTAGACAATCCTTATCGAATGGCTTTATCGTTCGATGGCATCGAACCATGCTCGGTACCTTTCCAAGTTTCGCGTCGCATACGTTTGGTCGATTTTTTTTTTATTGAATAATGTTTCATTCATTCTAGAGTTGATGGTACTTATTCAATTCAAACATTTCTTCGACTTGGTTGCTATTGCGCCTTGTTATGGGGCTGTGTTAGTCACACGAGGCACGTCGAAATTCATCAAACACGAGGGTCGTAGGCTGAGGCAAACTCACTCATTCGTTTATGCGCATCTCAACACCCACTTGCAGCTGCATTCGAGTTCATCATATCCCTGAGTTTGGATCGTGCACGCATTCAAGGCGTCCCCCGAATACGTACATTTCAACCAAGCTTAGCGATTAGCGAAGTCGGACAAGCTACTCGTGATAGTTTCGATTTGTCGATCGTTTTGCTAACTTCGATTTAAAACCGAACTCATGTGTGTATCACATATAGTTTATCTCGGTTCTCGAGATAATTCGATTTGCTTCTCAAGCGCCCTTGTCAACGAAATCAATACGATTTCTTCTTAGCAGAGTCGACCAATTCTAAGTAATTTCCGTCCGATTCGAGATCAAGTATTGCACTATCATCGAGCACGTCTTCCGACCAATGATTCAATTCGTTATTCCAATTTTACTTACACATCATCTATTCCTATCATTCCCTTCGTTTGTGGCCATTCTCGTTGTCGTTCACGCACACTCCTAATTTCCCATTCTATTCTAAGTCTTGTTGCCCCAAGTCTATCGTCCGTCCAAACGATACTCTAATATCAATCGTACAGGTTCAATCACTTGGTATAGGGTCGTCCGCCTATCCGCTAGGCTATTTCTTTTCGAGGCTAAGTCAATGTCAGGATTGGAATCACAGTTCCCCAATAATAATGCCAACACTGACCTCAATCCTAGGGTCAAACCAAAGTCGGTAGTACGGGAGTTTTCTACCCAAGCTCGCGTCACTCAGATTTCTAAACATCGAGCATGATCACCTATTCGCATCAATGTATTCGTTGCGCATATTTGAATCCATTCAAATCACCCAATCGACATACTTTACATATCCATTCTAACCAATTCATGTATTCGATCACGAGGTCATCCAGTTCGACAATACATTGCATCCCAATCTCACGCAAGTCCGATTATCCACGGTGGTTCATGAATCACCATGCAACGCTCCCGTAGAATAATCATTCTCATCGGGGCGTAACTCTTGTTTGAGTTTAGACTAGCTTATTCTCGATACGCGGATTGGACCTACTCAATCCTCAAGTTTAATCATCAAGCACACCAAGTCATTCTCGAGTTTACCTTCGCGTCAAACCACAAGTCGAAATAATCAAATTGTCACGCCATCCAAGTTCAATCACTCCCGCTGTATAAATCACCATATCAGCGCTCACGCGGAGGGATCGTCCTAATCCGACACGACGCATGTGCGAGACTGGAGTTGCGCTTGCATAAGACATGAACGTCAATGTTGTGGTTGTTAATAAAGCAAACCCAAGCATTCTCATTTTCATCCAAGCCAAATCAATTCGACAGTCTGACCGTCATGCGTTCAACTAGAAAATCCTCGAGCCAAGTCTATCTTTTCCTTGACACATTTTTAACATCCCAAGTATAGCATCCAACGGAACAATGACATTTGCACGATCGTCATTCGCCGAGTCAGAGTACCCCCGAGTTATCGCATATCGATCTTTGATACGCCTTAATACCATCGACGATATGCGTAACCTGACGATCTTCCTTTGCAACCGATTTCGAGTCGTGTGTTGATGCTGTTGTCTGAGTTGGATATTCCACAATTTCATTTAATATTCAAGATCAAGTTCAACTGCTATTCCTCAAGCTAGTTTTAAGATCGTTGTTCAAACTCAAGTCACAATTCATCTGATTCCATCCGAAATCGTACGCGCGATAATCTAAGTTTTCTCGACCAAGACCATTCATTTTCATTCATCGTTCCGAACCATTTTCTAACTCGCGTTGCCCAATGACAAGTTGTCCAGCGACATCTCGTTCGGGACTTTTGAAGTCACGACCAACTAAGCGTGACGCGTTCTAAGGCTTTGCGCGATCGCATCGCCTCGTCGATATACTCGTACGATCCGTAAATCCTTTAGTCGTGCTCAAACAATTTCTATGATGTCCATACACCACTCAGGGTTCGAGCCACTCGACTAGTCGTCGACACTCATTCTTATTCTTCTCCGAACCTATCGCATACACCACTCGGATTCAAGCCATACGATCTAGTCCTCAATCACGTTCGTGTCATGCGCTAAGACATCCTTCAGATTCGTTTGACGCATCTCTAACGTAATCGCTCACGTCGCCTCGACGTATTAAGTCGTTCGCACAAATCCTTAAAATCCAAGCCAATCTTTCGTGCATGCCTAAGCGTTAGTTTGATAGCGTTCCTATCGATATACACTCTAAGTGTAGCTTCGTTTCTGACCGAGCGGTACTTGATATCGTTCGCACTCGATTGCACCAAAAGTCGAGGTGTACGACACGCGGCACAACATAACCAAAGGTCTTGTGCATAGCTATCCCATGCGGACTATATTCGAGTTTGCATGCTCACTTATTCTCGTTCGAGCGATAATCGATCTCACTCACAACTCGTTTGCACCAGAAGGTCTAGGTGCGCGACACTCTGCACAACTTAGCCAAAAGGCTGCGTGCATAACCAACCCGTTAGAACTATACTTCGATCTCGCGTGCTCGTTCTCAATTGTCGGCGTAAGGCTATGCAAGCACGTCTTGCGTTTTTGCTAACTCTTAGCATCGGTTCCTTCCAACTAAAGTACGTCGTGGTTCGGCACAAAGGCCTTCGCCTATCGATCCCTTCAACCTAGTACTTGTACGAGCTTTTGAAAATATTAGACTTATTGTATGAAACATCCCAAGGCACAACGAGAGAGAGCGTACCCATCTTTTGTTTCCAACCGAGCTTTCAAAACTGAGAAAATCGAATGAAGTCCAAGGACGTAAAGCCGTACTCTGATACCAATCTGTCACGCCCCGCTCCCGTAGGAGCGATCGTCCTCGCTAAGGCGTGATGCCGCACAGGCCTAGGTTGCGCCCGTGCAAGGCCAAGTCCAGAAACGGCCGATTTGAGCTACGCCACAGAGTTGCACAGAGTGTCCCCATTTGCTGCGGAAAGTAAATGAACACAAGTAGAAGCGAATTAAAACTCTTTATTGACATTCAAGAAGTTTACAAGCGGCGCTAGGCCGAGTTTACAAGTCGCTCAAGCTCTCTCTCTCTCTCTGAAACATAAAAGGCGTGCCAAATGGCTTACAAGATGGAATGATTCATGGCGATGTTCCAATACATTATGTCCTGTATATGGTGCTCCAACTCCTTGCAACGCTCCAAGGCTCGAGAGATAGCTCCGCGCCTTAGCACGTTCGAGGGAAGCTCTGCACCCGCCAACTTTTCCTGCTTCCTGCAAGCAGACTGTGGGGTTATCAGTACATTGTTATGCACTGGTGGGGAGGCTAGCTCGCCCACAATGCTATCATTACCAAACACGTTATATTTACTTTTGTGCCCGTCTATCATTCATTGTCTTTCTAATCTTGCCTTAGGATCAGTTCCATGGCAAATTCTATAACCTATCTCGTGTTGCCGGATTCAAGTGTCGCATGAAATTACATGCACGACTTACCTATACTTACCGTCCGGCCTTCCCTGTCCAAAGTAAACCAAGTTAGTCAATAATTCATAAGGAATAACTTCACGTGTCTCATGTAAACTTTCAATATCAAGAGCGTGTCCCTGCCTCGGGTTCTAGCGCGTCGTAGGCGTGTGTTCTTTTAACTCGTTTGCATGAAGCACTCTTTGTTGTTTGGGGTGATATATTTCCAGCCGTTCGGTAGGCACTTGTTCATTTAACTTAGACTACTTTGATTTCAATGCAAGGACTTGCACGTGGATAGCCACCAGCAAAGTCCACTTAATCTATATGCACCGGTCGCTGGCATGACAAGCCATTTTGGACATTTCCCCTTGGTATTTCTTAACTTAGCGTAGGGTAATGGCTGGTACACCCCGTTAAGTCTCTTGAAATACCCTGCACTTACGTCTTCCGATGCCCAAGCCCGCACCAGGCAACCCGTAAGCCCCGACTTTTGATTCTGCCTAGGCCGGCCACGGTATACTCCACACAACGCCCGTGCCGCAGAATCCTTCCACTACCACGGCCACGGTATACTCCACACAATGCCCGTGCCGTTTGTCCACGACCATTTTGTATTATCTTGTCTTTTAACTTAACGGCTATCTCCGAGCCGTAGGCTAACCCTTAGCCATAATGCGTTATCGACCAGGTTGGCGTCCGTGCAGTGCGGGTAGCGAGCCCCGTTGCACGTGCCCGTCACACCTGTCGCTAACCATTCTTTCTTTTCTTATCTTTCATTCAATCTTTCTTTTCTTTCTTTCACTTGTCCGTTTGTTCATCGATTCATACACGTATTCATTCTTTCATTCGTTGATTCATTCATTCACTTATTCGTTCATTCATTCATTCATACATTTTGCAACTCCTCATGCGGGAGTCGCCTTGGCGACCCATCGGTCCCATAGTCTTTCAATGTTGCTAACTCTACTCGGAACGACTATGTCGATAGTCTTCCCGTTTCATTGTTGTAACCCATTCATTGTTTGATTGTTGAGCGTATAGGGAACTTGAATGTAAGCTTGTGCCGTAGCACGGGCGTGGAGCGCGGTACGAGAGTTCTCATATTTTCCATATTTCTTTCCATATTCTATACAAGCATACAAGATGGGATTATTCCCTTAGCTAGGTGCGTTGAGTCATTTATTAGCATACACGGGGTTATCGCCTAGCAATTTTCGTGATAGTGTCCGCATTGTTATATGTCTAGGCTAAGCAAAGACGGGTTCATCGGAGCCACCCACCTTAGTGATGTTCGCATCGGCCGAGCGATACTCCGAGTGCGCCTTTGAAAGTCTAAGTCTGGATTCATCTTGACGGGCCAATGTAAGCCTTGCATCGATTCTTCATCTGGTCGATGCCAACTCTTCGGGTCGACGGCTCGTTTGAGTCGTTGTACTTGTCGTTTGAATCGGCGTTCCGCTAGGGCGGAGCGGATCATTACAGATGATCTCTATTGTAGCCTTGGGGATTGGGATCACTCTGTCTTAGACCTCTACTCCCAGGAGATTGTCGAACTGTACTGACACCTTGTTTGGCAGCCACCTTGTGCTCCTCGAAGTCAAAGGTAACAGCTTTTGATTAGATAGCCATTGAATCTGCCCTTTGAGGACATAGCAATCCCAGGTCACATGGCCAAAGAACTGGTAGTATATACAATATTTAGGACTGTCTATCCTTTCTACCTCTTCTGGGCACCTCGATTCTGTTAACCGAAGCATATTGTTCTTTATGAGGACGTTGAAGATGTCAATGACCTGGTCTTCAGAGAAGAAGTACATGCCCATTCGCCTGGGTGAGTCTGTCGGTGGCTGCCTTGTCCTATTTTTTTATGTTGATAGCGAGGGTTTCTTTCCCTCTGCTGCTACGGTCGTCGTTGCTACTTTAAGGGCGCCTCCCTCTGGCTCTATTGCTCGGGGCCTGGAGCCCGATCAAATGAATGCCTTTGGCATTCTTTTCCGCTTGGTCGGTGCTTGCGATAAAGGATGCCCAATCGGTATGCTGGCCCGTGCCCATACAGAATTTGATAGCCGTCATCAGGCCCCATCAACAGGTATCCATGAGGATCGTCTCAGGCAGTCCCTAATGACATCTTCAGGGCATTTTTCCTAAAGCACTTGATGAATTCATGTATTGATTCTTTGTCACGCTTGACCGTATCAATAAGGGTAGACATTGTCATGTCCATCCTATTTTTGTAGAAACGTGCCAGGAACTGCTCCAAGAGATCGTCGAATGTTTTAATGCAGTTATCAGGGAGACTGCAAAACTACTTGTACGTGATCCTAGAAGCATGAAAAAGCACAGACATATCAAAAGCGCAGGTAGTGTTCTTGCTACACAGCTTCACAAAAGTGCAGGTACCCAAACGTGCAGACAGAAGATCAGAAACCACAGTTCATAAAGTATTCTTTATTAAATCATGCCTACAAGGATCTATTATAGATTCATCATGACTACAAGAAAAGAAATTCTTTATTTAAATCATGCCTACAATGATCTACTATAGATTAATCATGAAAAGAACCAAAGCACCTAGAAATCTACAACAGGGTTAATCTTCACTAGAAGGGGATTAATCTTCACAGGTGCTCTACAAGGGGGTTAATCTTCACAGATGTGCAGCCCCCCAAATGAGCAGCGCTATCAGAGCGAGCCAATTTCTGAAGCAGTTATTGGCCCGAGCAAGAAGATCAGCCCACAGCACAGACTGTACCACTGCTGTTGAGCAGGGCAGAGCATAACATGTGGCTCTTTGGATTGGCAATCAATCCAAATCTGAAAGCTTGGATCTCGAAGACCTCCAAAATGTTGCGCAGGTTCGAACTCCTTATGCCAAATGCTCAAGTGCATCTCAGAACCCAGCAACAGTTCTTCTACAAGGACACAACTTCTTGGAACGAAGGGATCCACAACCAATAGTCGACTTGTGCAAGGCCAATGGCCGTTCGAAGCTAAGTTGGGATCGAGCATGACAATAGGGAATGTTAAGAGACAGAAGACACAACCCTTAAGAAAAGCTTCCCTTTATATAGGGTAAGTGGGGTCCAACCCATATGCTACGTGGCCGTAGGTCAAAGGCCCCCGAATTAATAGATGAACCTGAAACTTAACATAATGAACCTCATTTAATAGGTTCATTTTGACTGAATCCTAGGCCACTAACTTCTTGGAATTCCCCTAAATGATGGCGGTAATTAAAGAAGAGGACGACAGACTCGTTCACCAAAAGAGGAGTCATTAATTGCTCTTAAAAGACTTCAACAGAACTAGCTTCTTCATCCCCGAAGCACAGACAACTGACTGCGCCCTCTCCTCGACTCAGGACCATAGCCAGCTCGTTCCTACCAAAGCGCCCTAGCGATAACCTAAAAGTGCAGTAACTCGTTCATCTTCAAGACCAAGTCCACTTCTCACCTAAAAGAACAGTGACTTTATCGCCTCAAGCACAAGTCCACTGCTCGCTCTCAAGCACAGTGACTCTGTTGTCGAAAGCACAAGTCTACTCATCGCCCTAAAGCAAAGTGACTTCGTCGCCTGAAGCACAAGTCCACTCGTCGCCCTAAAGCACAGTGACTTCGTCGCCTGAAGCACAAGTCCACTTGTCGCCCTAAAATTGTAGTGACTCCGTCGCTCGAAGAACAGTCGCCTAGTTGCTCTAAAAGCACAGTGACTCCATCGCCCGAAGAACAATCTACTCGTAGCCCAGAAGCACAGTGACATAGAAGCTTCGCAAGAAGCGCTGGTGGCATGGTTCCACGGGTATCTTTTCAGATAGTACCCAAATAGATTTGTTTAAACCACTGCTCTTAAGATATAATAGAGGTTGATTTTGTTGATAAGAGCCCTATCCTATCAGTTTGTTTAAACCACATATAAGTATGGACTTTGTTCTCATAAACAAGGGCCATATATAATCGATTTGTTTAAACCAATGGCCCCCAAAGATAAGACAAAATCCAACCTCGAAGATAGGAACAAACACTACAAAAAAAATGCACATTGATAGCATAACGTAATAGCACGTTTTGCTGAACTGCTATAAAAAATAAGTTTGATATTTTGGTTACTTTATAATAGCATTTGATAAATGCTAAGATAGAGTTTCATTAAGCGGGAACCTAAAAACACTTATACCGCCAAACACTTGACCAAAAAAACACTTTTCCTCTTTTATTTCAGGTTTCTTTTATTTCCTCTTTCAGTTTCCCTCTTTTTCGAAAAACCCTAAAACTCGAGAGCCTTCCGAGCGACGACGATGACGCCGGAGGTTCTCAGGCGGGTGCAGGAGTAGTCGGGGAGGAGGAGGAGGAGGAGGCGGCGGGGGAGACCGCGGCGGAAGTGAAGTACCGGATCGCGAGGGAGTACTTGGAGAGGATCCAGAAAGAAACGAAGAGGATCGAGGAGGAGGACGAGGAGTATGGGGAGGAGGACAGAGAGGAGAGGGACGGGGGGAGGGATTCCCTGGTCGCGGAGTTCTTGAAGAAGAGCCAGCTCGAGGAGAGCGGCCGCGTCCCGAAAATTTTCGCTTCTAGGTGATCTTTTTCGGCATTTCCATCTTTCTCCAAGTTTGGTTCTTCTAATTATTGAATTTATATGTTGCACGGAGACGAATACTACGATTGCACCGGTTCTGGAGTGTCTGTATCTTCTCACTTCACCAATTTTTCGAGTCTCGATTCTGGAAAAGGAAGCTCTTTGCTTTTGAAATTACAGTCTGATTTTAAATTTCAAACTTTATTTTTTATTATTACTGAATTTATTGTAAGAAAGAAGCTGTGTTGACGGACACCAATAAGACACAAAACAATTCCGACAAGCCCAGTTTTGGTGTGTCCTAGACTCCTATTGCATTTGGAGTGTCCCATTCGTGCCTGATATGTGGCACAATGCTGAATCTGCTTTTCCGTGTCATAACCTATCTCCAAGTAGGGTTTTTTTTTATGGTATGTTTTTTTGAAAAAAATCTTGTATGAAGTGAGTTATATCATAGCTGATCCTAAATTTTGAATCTTTTTTGTTCTTCTTGCTGCATCTTTTTGTGAAGAGAGAATGTGTGTACTGCTTATTTCTGAGTGACGGCGTTCCCCTCTATGATTTGTATCATAGTTGATGGGCTTCTTTCAAACTCAATTCATCTTCCAATACTAGTTTTCAATAGAGATAAAAAGTATTTTCTAACAAGAGTGCTCACAATGAGTATACTCATTACATTTTTTTACAGAGAAAATACACAGACCTTATCAAAAAGCAACATAATTGCAATCCAAGATCAGTACTAAAAACCAAAGTGAAGTGGGTGGAAGAACCATCTGCTGCTGTAATTGCAGCTTCGTCTTTTACAATCCGGCTTACAGCCAAAGCGCATGTGTCAGCTGCAGTTCATCGCTAGTACCGATACCACCTGATTTCTGCACTAGTGATATGATGGTATGGAAAGAATCGTATTTGTCCTAAAGCAATATATTCTGACATGCCCGTGGTAACTTGCACTTTGTTGATTTTTTTTACAGACTGCTTATTCTGAGGAATCCCCTGTTTCGTATCATAAGTCATAACCTTAGTATCAATGTGGATTTTATTAGATTTTACCATAGCAAAAACTCATTTGGTTTGGTTGTGGTTTATGTGCCACATGGTTTTCTCATTTTCTCAGTCTAGCTCATTTTCTTAAAATAAAATCTTGTATTTTTTATAACTCCAGTGGCTGATTCTATATTTGCAATCTTTCTCGTCAGGGTAAAATTTATGTGCACCAGAGAAATTATTCAGTTAGCCCTTCCTTAACTGGGCGCTCTGCCTATCTTTAAATAATGGATCCTGGTATATCATGTATAGGCCAAGTAGATGAGCTGATATACCTTTAGTTAAACACCGGCAGTCCGTTACATCTGTTACTTTGTCTGAGGATGATACCAGGGGGTTTTCAGCATCTAAAGATGGATACGTTGTGCATTGGGATGTTGAGAGTGGTAAAAGTGAGAAGTATTTGTGGCCCAGTGAGGACATTTTGATTTTACATCACTCTAAAGCTCCTCAAAATCCCTCTGCAAAGAGAAGTAAGCACGTATTAGCCTTAGCTGTCAGCCCAGATGGTAGGTATTTGGCTACTGGCGGGTTAGATTGTCATGTCCATCTATGGGACACATGCACAAGGGATTACATTCAGGTTCTCATTTATAACTATGTTTTGGTTTTATATGTTTGAAAATTTGAACATTCTTCTGCAAGATGTGTTGATATGTATCATGTCCTGACATACTGCTTTTAGTTAAAACTTTACATTGATGTATAATTTCTAAAAACAACTCTGTAGATGGTATGCAAAATAATCAAGTCTGCAGTTGGCCAAACATGTTCTCTTAATACATAAAACTCATTTTCTCTTCATAATACACCTGTATTAAGTGGTAGTGCCTCTTTTGTAGTTTAATAGGACCAACCAATTTGCATGCACTGCATTTACAAGTTCTTGTAGAGATCAAGTAGTTTTATAAGTGTAATGGCCTACCAGAATGCATGTCCAACTTTGCAAATTCATTGTTTTGATTTCTAATCATTAATATCTTTCTTAACAGGCCTTCCATGGTCATAGAGGACCCGTCTCTTGTCTTACTTTCAGGCAGGGAACCCCACAACTCTTTTCTGGGTCTTTTGATCGACAAATTAAGCTATGGAATGTAGAAGACCGAACTCACATGGACACTCTACATGGACATCAAAGTGAAATACTTACAATTGATTGTCTACGCAAGGAACAAATTTTGACTGCAGGGCATGATCGGACTGTCCAACTTTATAAGGTATTTGTCTTTCCTTGGAATAGATAGTGGAAAACATTTGAGGAAAAATAATGATAACATAATAGATATCTGCATAGTTGGGAAGGTAAATTCTCTACTTTGTTCTTTTTGCTTTTATTATGCTCTAGTTGCCCTTCTAATCATAGTTTCAGTATCGGCCGATACCAATATGTATCGGGATTGGCCGAATCGTATCTGTTTTGGCATGTCCCTTTCCAATACTGCCGGCTACCGACACCGATCAGTGTTGGGGTCTCTTTCCCAATTAATTCAATTCGACAAAGAAAAATTGAGAGAGAGAGAGAGAGAGTCAAAAATGAGTGTCTACATAATGATTCAGTTGTGCCGAAGATCGACAATTGTTTAGTGTGTCGATATCCTTATCGACACACGGTAACTATTACCATTGGTTAAAGTTGTATATCAATAAATTCGTAACACTCATCCATATTAATATTATTCCCTTCAAAACTATTTTTTATGGTTGTACAATGTCTAAGGACAAGTAAATAAACAATAATATCTATTGTGTTTGAACAATTTAGCAATGTTGAATATGTTTCCATTTAAAACTAAAGAAAAACAAAATATAAAATATGTTAAAATACTCTTTTATCATTTTTGGCCTTTCCGAAATGAAAAACCCGATAATCGTTGAAACTGCCGAAACCACAACCACCAGATACTCAATAGGAAGGGTCCGAGACTCCGAAACCTATACCAATATTGTGAACCTTGCTTCTAATGGCACTGAACTAATATCCTCAGAACATCTAGGACAAATCCCAATTCTTGAAACCTTGGATATAGACTATTTGGCAGAAGTAAATTATCTGGAAAGCTATCTTTCTCTAATTAATTCTTTGATTTGGATGCAAGGTGAGTCCAATGGTCAAAAGAGCACTCAAAGCCTTGCTATTGGAAAATGCCTAGTAATTAAGATTGGAAACAATATTCATATGTACCTGTTACACTCGAGGTCCAGAACTGGGAACTGTATTTAGCTGCTTAGGTTTCTAAAATAGGTTCAAATAAATTATTTCGACATAGTAAAATACTAAGTAGCCAACATGGAATCTTTTGGAGTTGCCTGACCATTAGTGGCATAACAGAAGAGGAAAGAGAGCTGTCTAATAGCTATTACTTTGATGATATTTTGATATTTATGATGTCTGTTGTAAAATACTTAAAACCCAAAAGTAATGTTCCTGCCTGTATTGCTACTAACGTTTGCTTTTATGTAATAGGTTGCAGATGCTAAACGGTTACTCTTCCGGGCTCCATCATCTTCAGAATGTTGTTGTTTCATTAATGACAGCGAGTTCTTATCAGGCTCAGATGATGGAAGTATTGAACATTGGAGTGCGTTGCGGAAGAAGCCAACACATATTACAAAAAATGCACATTCTCTGTTATTAAATTATGATCAATCACCTAAAGAGAATAAGGAAGAGGTCCCTAATGGTTATAAGAAAGGTAAGAGCATCTATTTGCATTGCACTTAATAGTGCTAAATGGATTGGATCAATAGCCTAAATTCATCTTTCATGTAGGTCTTGTCCATCTCTCTAAGTTGGAGTCTTAGACAATAAAATAATCTTTTGCTGTCTTATATCTTTGTTTATTTGTGCGTGGCTTGCCATCATCTTAACATTTGTACTGCATTCGCAAAGTAATTGTTTATGCTCTTTGTTTCAGAAAATGGCTTTGGCAAAGTTGTCGACTGTTCTTCAGCCCAGTCATGGATGAGTTCGGTGGCTGTTTGTAGAGGTAGTGATCTTGCTGCATCTGGAGCTGGCAACAGTGTTGTTCGTCTATGGGCAATCAGAAGTGATGATAGATGCATCCAGCCTTTATTTAGTTATCCAGTGGTATTCCATTCTAACTATGGTTAATGTTTCTTAATTGCTGTTCAAGCATATATTTAACAAGCCCTAATACTAAAGTGGTGGCAATTGTGTTCATGTTTGTATACTATAACACCCTACTTCTGTTAAGTTGGCAATCAAATTACGGTTCATCCTTTTGGGCAAATTCATCTACATGTTAGGTTTAATACAATATGAACATGTTACAGGTAATTACATGGCAACTCTTTAGAAAAAAATCATGGTAAAATTATGACATGGACTATATACATATCTAAAGTAGCTTTGATCATGAGAGGGTCGTGCCATAAAACCTAGGCGATCAGTAGGCATAAAACATAGAGCACCCTTAAGGCAATGATCCCTCATATATGCCTTAAGCTCATGCGACCACGGTGCAGTCTCCAAGTTCCCCTAGAATATAAGGAGCCTTGAGGTGGTAAGATGACACAGAACAATAAAGACTTCGGAATGCCTGCACGAGTACTCCAAATCTTTTCGTCCCAGGGCTGCTTGCCTGGGTGATCACATCCCCTCTACAAGCAAAAATGCTTTCCCTTTCTTTATATGCCTGTTATTTTCATCACCTTTTCTTTCATGACCCTATTCTCATTAATCTCTATTACACATTAAGCCAAAGAGAGGAGGTATGACAATCCCATAGTTTCTTTTGAAGTATGCTCATGAATATTTAAGGAGGATGGAAGGTGCCAATGCCATTATTCCTAGTGACGGCACACTTAAAGGATCACATTTTAGCATATGATTTGTGCGTCAATAAGGATGCAACACTGTGGAAAGGGGTGTCCATGACATGATTGAAGATTTTCGAACTTAGCTATGACATTGTCATGGGCAAATGGAGATTTATACGAGGCTGGGGGAGTCTTCAAAACAACAACATACTGTATTTTCCAGTTATAATATCAATACCTTTGAGTATTTAATCTCTTGGGAGTGGGGCAAGAATAACTTTCTTTGGTTCTTTGGATTTTCTCTAAGTTTCGGATTGTTAATGATTGGCTTCCCCAGGGAAATGCATTTCATTTGGTCCTTTGGCTTTATTCCTGGCTTAAAATCAATGCAATGGAAATGAATGTATTTGTAAAAGAAATGGATTATCATCTGTAGACACTCAAGAAAGTTTGGAATCTAGCTCTTGAACTGCATGATTTTTGTTTGTAGTGATTAAGAAAGAAGGATCCCTAACTTGCAGCTACCATACTAGGCCCCTTGCTTAAGCATTTGTGGCCAGGATCTTAGTACCAACTTTATCTCGAAATTGACTGACAATTGGGTGTACTCTGAGAGCATCAAGACGAACTTAAGATTTACAGTTGTAAATTTGTCAGTATTGAGAACCCTCTCTCTCTCTCTCTCTCTCTCTCTCTCTCTCTCTCTCTTGCTGTAATTAGTTCTTTTTTTCTTTTCATGCTAGTAGCTAGGTGGAGTCTGGAGGACCCTTCTTGTTTATAGCTGTGAAGCATAAGCTGAATCCACCTTTGTGACGCTTGTTTGTTCATGTTGCTTTTATGTTCATGCTCGTTTTTTTTTTTTCGTGTTAGTAGCTAGGTGGAGGCTGGATGACACGTTGCTTTTATGTTCATGCCTGCTTGTTGTGCTGTGTTTGTGATAAAACGAAAGTAATTGGTATAATTAAAGTTACCTTGTAATAAATTGATTGTGTTATGATTTTTTTTCTTGTTCATGCTATTAGGAGCCATCTTGTTAATAATTGTGCTGCATTGTTGAATCCATCTTTGTGATACAAACTTGTTTGTTCTTCTTGTTTTTGTATTCATCCTGCTTGTTGTGTTTGTGATAAAATGAGAGTAATCGATATAATTAGGTCATATAATAAAATTGGATTGTATTGTGCGAGATGATTTCTCTGTTCTTTTATTTCAGTTTGATGATGTTTCAAGCATTTAACATAATCTCTCCAAGTCTCTAAGGTTAATTTCCAAGAATTTGATGACGACAGGTTGGGTTCGTAAATTCTCTCACTTTGCAAAGTTCGGACGTTTCCTTCTTGCCGGGGTTGGTCAGGTTAGTTCTATTGTTTACTTGAACCGTCTTTGCTGGGTTTTTTTTCCTCCCATCAGATACAGTATTTGAATTTTATGAAGCAATGCCCGGTTGATTGTAGCTTCTCTGCGTCAAAAGTATTTTTCTAAGTAATAATTCATAAATGCTCTGTAGAGCATCAGTGAATTATTTTATCTTTTCTTGTTAATATTGAACTGATGTAAGACCTTGTTGCTTTTTCTGCAGGGGAATGAACAAACTTTGGTCCGAGTTAGCTAGGCTTATGAACTTATGAACTTATGAACTTATGACTTGTGTATTTTGGATTCAAACCTATGTTATGTATGTTGAATGAAACTCTAGACTTGTGTTATGTATGTTGGATTGGTTTTAGACTTGTGTTATGAATGATCTTATTTGTGTAAAACATGTTCTTATTTATATCATGTGAAACAGGTTCTCTAATATTACAATAGATACGTAAAACAGGTTCTTATTGAATGAAAATACGTTTAATAGCAAAAAAAAACTGTTATAATCATATATTATAGCACGAAACTTTAGCCGTGATATAATTAATTAACGCTATAACAAAATATTTTAAAACAATAAAAAATTGCTATTGTAGAACGTCCTATCATAGCACAAAATATGAATTGTCATCAAGTTTTTAACATAAAACGGATGTGCCATAATAAAGAAAATTAAGGCATTCAGATATTGCTATTGTATCTGAACCTGTCGTAGCATTTTAGAAAAATGCTATCGTATGGGTGGGACCTAAGATAGCTGCCGATGACATAGCATTTATGAAAACGCTATGTAATACGTATGATAGCAGATTTTTCGCGCTAATAATGTACATATTTCTTGTAGTGAAAATCTGCTTAGGTTCATCTGATCAACAATAAATGCACGCCACGTGTCATTTATTTAGTTGTTGATAACTCTCCCAAAGATCTTGATAAAACAGAATCCCAGCGTCTGCCACGTGTCAGCTCAGTAGCAACCCCCACCGTGCAACCTCGAGATTCTCTCATATCTCTACGTGTAACATTCCTGCACAATCCTTATGCACATCGCATATGTGCTTTCCTATAAATAGAAGGAGTTTTCCTTCGATAAAGAGGCTTCGAAATCTTCAACGTCGGTACCCTCTTGATTGGCAACCCTAGAGTTTCAATCACCAACACCAGAAAGCCAAAGCAAGTTTAACTCGTCGTCAAATTGTCAACGGAGTAAAGGTGCCGCTGCAGTGCTCGATCTCCGCCGTCACACTTTCTCAAAAATTTTGTACTTAGATCTTCTATTTAGGAATCGATTGTACTCTTTTTACGTTTAATATACAAACAGTTTGTATAACCTTTTGTCATGGCAAACAAGATGGCGACTCCGTTGGAGACTTCCTTCTCCTCCAACGAGAAGGTGGTGACGCAATCTGACAACAACTTGCTACGATCTTCTCAGAAGATATTGGTCGTACGTTTCGACCAGCAAGCTTTTAAAGATCTCCTTTCTGATGAAAAGTCGAGTCCTTCGAAGCGGTTCATAAAACCGAACAAGACTCGACGCACCTGGGTGCCAAAAAAGGCGGCGACGAGCAGCACGACGGAGGAGACTACGCTCCAGAACCCCCTAACCGACGAAGCCCTAAAGAAGATTTCGACTATTGCTGACGTATTGCCTCACTCAGTTCCCACTTCGGGAAAATACATCGAGGAGTATGGCTCCCCTTTGGCGGGCATGACAAAGGCACAACGCTGAAAGAAATGTGCAGCGACCCACCTGACGACAAGGGACATGATGCAGGCGAGAACTTCTGTCTTTGACAGAATTGCCTACCCATCAAGTAAGGCCATGTTGGATTCTGAATGTTATGTACCTTTTAGGGGTAACACAAAGAGATACAAGGCAACACGTGCCTTACACGGCCAAAGTTCTATGCCAACCACTCTGTTGGACTCTGAATACTACACACCTTCTAGGGGTAGTAGAAAGAAATCCAAAGCAACATTCACGTCACACGATCAAAATGCTATGCCGACAGCAGACCAAAGGCCCACGTTGATAGTCACGCACACAGCCAATGGAAAGATGTATAAAACTGGTCTGAGTGCTTCTATGCCTCGACCGGTAAAATCTCGCTGTCACTTGAGCGCTCATGCGCATGATTCAAGCCAGGGGGTACCTACCATTGAGTTAGACTTGTGCGAACAGTGTTCCTATAAGCATGGAAGGAGTCTACCTCGTCAGCAACTCTCTGATCAGGACCTGAGCATACTTCGCGTGCAGGAACTCAGAGGAGGGAAGCTATCTCCGTATCCTCACTCCTATGCGTAGCTTCCCTGCGCGCACGAAAGGAGTGTAGGGTTGGAGACTCCAACAACTCCCCATAAGCGTAAAACAAGTGAGGTATCTACGGCGCAGGACATGCCTAAACCAAAGCACAACTGTACCCAGGTCACCATTAATTGCTGTTGTTGCCAACCAGCCGCGTCGCCACCAAAGGGGCAGTCCGCCTTCTAAAGGCTGCAACCGGTGGCATCTGGCGAAGAGGAGAATAAACTCCGTGTTGCTTCATGTAATACGGCACGGGGTTCTCCGTCTATCAAGAATCTTCCCAAGAAGCCTCCCGTTTCGGCTAACAAGCCAAATAACCGTCCTGGGGGTAGCAAGACGACAGTACCCAGTATGGGTGCTTTCCAAGGCACGCGTTCCAAATTTGGATCCTTGTCGCAGGGAGATGATGCTGCAGCTGGGGGTAGCCAACCCCCCACCGTTCATGATAATCATGCCTTACAATCCAATGAGGGACTATATGACACAGATACCACTACAAGCGTAGGTAGCCAAAAAGCTGGGGGTAGCAATTATAATGAGTCGGAAGATGATTACAAGCTACCAGCTTACCCTCAAGACGATGAGACTCAGCCCTCTGAATCGGAGAGCGAAAGATCTACTATCCTTTCTACCTATTCCCACATGGTGTCCGTGCTTGTGGCCAAAAGTAACAATAATACGAAAAGCAGCGAAGGCTTTAGTCAGCAGAAACGTATAGAGGCCCTCGAAGAGAGCCTAAACATGTTAAAGGATACTATGAAGTCTTTAGCTTCTGTCATTTTGGAGATCAAGAAGAGATTGACCCCCACTGTCTCCACTCCTACTCCAGACCCAGCAGTTAACGGTTGGTCCAAGTGCTTTCCATCGCGAGCCAAGTAGTGCCAGCATCATCTACTCCATCGTCAACGGGGTCTACAATGTCAAATGAAATGCAGCAGGCCCTCAAAAAGTTGTACGCTCTCTATGACGCCAAAGAAAAGCGAGCAACACTCCAAAAAATGGGGATTCGATAGCCATGTCCTATCGAATAGGATAATGTGATCTATCCTCCCAAATATAATCCGTAGACGCTCAGGCCATTTGATACAAAGGAGTCTCCCCGCCGATATTTGAGGTACTTTGCCTTAGTAACGGGGCATCTACCAAAGGACGACGCCCTCCTTTCCAATATATTCGTAGGAGCTTTGTAGGGGGTGACCTACGAATGGTTTTGCAGCCTTCCGGACAACTGCATTTCATCCTTCGAAGACTTGAAAGAACCTATTCTTCAATCGATCCTACGAAGGAGGATTGGAGATGACGATGTTGACTCTCATGGACATCGTTCAGAAGAAGAAGAAGCCTGAATGTGCATATATTGAGCGCTTCTGCCAGGCCGCTTTGAGGTTTTCTCCTCGTATACCTGAGCCCATGCTTATGGACTCATGCCGCAAGAACATGCTTCCTACAATTAAGTTGTGGCATAGTGCTCCACACGTAGAGTGGACGCCTTTTATTATAGAGGAAGATGTATCTCAAAGAAAAGTACATGAAGCACAACTGCTGGGACTAAACTCCCCCTATCTCGAAGATAAAAGGAAGCACTCATCCGGCAACAAAGACGGAAAAGGAAAGCAAGCCATGACCATCAACATCTACAAAGGTTCGACATCAGTGAACTCAAAGCCGACCGAAGTGCAGAGGCCGAAAGAGACCTACTCTTTCAACGACGAAGACACACTAGAACTCTTCGATATATTGGCAAAGAGTGGCAAACTTCAGCTCCCGCCTCCTAAGCGTCCTGATGAAGTAAAAAAGGTGTATAATCCAAAATACTACCACTACCACCAGTATGTCCACCAATCGACATACGACTGCCACATTTTGAAGAGACAAATCCAGCGCCGCATCGACGCCAAGGTCATCCACTCGACTACGAGGAGAAGACTGTTGCCGCCAACATGGTCACTCTCCAGTTCTAAAGTTTTTCAAAAACAAAGGCTCAAGACGGTGTAGTACCCATCCCAAGAGCGACGATGGAATTAGTCAATCTTCCACCGGCCCGTGACAACGCCCAAGGCCTCATCCCATTTACGATGCCGCGAGGCAAAGTAATGTGGATCCACCCTGATATCGTTCTAGACATGATGGTGTCTACAGTGCACTCTGTCAAGGGAAAGAAAGTCAAGTCATGTCACATGGTTTCTACATCGACAAATGACACTTTGGTTACCACTCGTCCGACTCGCCAGCTAGAAGAGAACCAGGACCCAGAGGAGGAAACACCTCCACCTGTTGCGGCCAACGCCCCCGATACGTCGGAAGCAGGCCCATCTAAAGCGTCTACTGCAGATAAACAAAAGCAAAAGGAGGTTTGCTTTGACATGCCTCTAAGAAAAGACTCGGTAGTAGGGCCAATCAAGCCCTACAATTTCCACGTATTGGCGTAACTGGCTAATACTCCAGCTCGACTGTCACTCTTCGAGCTTCTCCGTCTCTCCAAACAGACTCGAGACGCCCTCAGCGAAGCTTTACAGAACGCTGACTCCTTCCTCACTCAGCAGCAACCACCCAAGGAGAACCCTATTGAATGTCCACATTGTCACAGATTGGTCGAGGTGATCCCTAACATCACCTTCACTCAGCAGGACATGCTACTGAAGAACAATAGCACAACCAACCCCTGTATTATATAGGGTACGTTGGTGCCATTAAGGTCGATCGCATCCACATCGACCATGGCTCTTCTCTTAGCATCATCCCCCAGAGTTTACTCCAAGCTTTGGGGATCCCGATGCATCGGCTGACCGCGTCAAACACTACAATCAGCGGCTTCAACGCTGGAAAGAGTGAACCCCTGGTCACGGTTCGCCTGAAATGCCAAATAGGTGATCTTCAGACTGAAGTAACTTGCTACATCATTGATACAGACATAAACTATAATATGCTATTGGAACGACCATGGATTCATGAATACATAATCGTGCCCTCTACTCTCCATCAATGCATGCAGTATGTGGCCAGCGACGGAACTATCAAAACCGAGTTAACTGACATCTATCCCTTCTGAGAACTCAAAGCATACTGTACAGATACTGATCTGTATAAATTAGTAACATGGGATGACGACGAAGCAGAAAGCACAGCTATCGTTGAAGAACCGTTGAAGGTTCGATTAATGGAAAAGCCTTCCAAGACGTCGGCTCCTCACATCATCAAGCTCCGAGGCAAAGCTCTGGCTCAATCATCCTCAACCATGTCAGAGGCTAGCTAGGAGCCATGCAAATAAGACTTCCCGGAAAGGCTCCAAATCCAACTCTGAGGTCACAAGAACCTCCGACTGCAGCCCCCTTGGTAGTCAAATTGAAGGGGAAACGTCCTCTACCTTCTCCCGTAACAGCCCTAGTGCTCACAGATGAAGAGCTGGGAGACTACGTATGCGCCAATACCGAGGCACACTCTTTAGATGATGTAATCCTTCGGGATAAAATTTTGTATTTTATTAATAGGACGTTGTCTTTGAATTACTTTTATGCACATTAGAACACTAGGTATTTCTTAGACAACACTCTATATATGCTGCAAACACAAGTGCCAACCGCTAATCTTGCAAGCCGTGTTGTCCCTTCTCGAGGTGCCTACTTCTTGGTTCCAGTAAGGAAAACGGAAGAGGAACCCATCATCTTCGGCCGATTGGAGCATCCGCAGTGACTGGCTCCGGTAGAACCAGAACCTGATAAAGGCAAGATATAACTCTACCATTACACTACTCAAGGCAAAAACTTCATCCAGACAATGGGTTACGACTTGAACAGTGACAGAGGACTGAACTATGGCAAAGGCCAAGTCTTTCCTTACGACTTCGTGCCCCGAAGGGAAAGTCCCAAAGTTACTACCAACGCATTCGCTAGGGGTTGGGTTACGTTACACCCACAACAACATCGAAGAGCTCTGAACCGGAGGTCCCGATGCATTCACATTCCTCGGACTCCTCAACATGGGACTCTGATACCAGTATCGGCCAAGCCTTCAAAAAGATATTGTCTGTCAATATGGTTTTCACAGATCCCCCAATCGAGGATCAAAACCAAATGCTTGAATACTTCGTAGATGAACCATAGGCTTAGCACCTCGGATCCCAATGGGAATGGTGCTTCGAACAGCGTGAACCTCTCACTGAAGACAAAGTCGTCCAAGTCGAGCTAGGATAGGAGAAGACAAAGAATCTCTGATACAGCTTATCCGAGAGCACATCGATGTCTTTGCTTGGAGCTATGAGGACATGCCAAGTTTAGACCCGCAAGTCTCCATGTACCGACTCAACATCCTACCTAATGCTAAACCTGTCAAATAACAACAACGGTATTTTCGCCCCAACATCATGGATGCTATTGATGAGGAAGTCGACAAACTCTTAGAGAGTGGCTTCATTCGTGAAGAACAACACCCAGATTGGGTGGCAAACATTGTCCCCGTCACTAAGAAGAACGAAAAAAATTTAGTTCTGCATAGACTTCAGGGATCTCAACTCAGCCTGTCCAAAAGACGAGTATTCCCTCCCGATCACCGACGTGATGATCGACAACACTTGTGACTTCGAGCATATGTCCTTTATGGATGGTTTCTCAGGCTACAACCAAATCAAGATGTTTTTCGAAAACAAGAAACATACTTTATTTCAGACTCCAAAAGGGATATACTATTACACAGTAATGCCCTTTGGGTTGAAGAATATGGGAGCAAGATACCAGCGGGCAGTGACCACCATATTTCGTAAGAACCTCCAAAAGATGGTAGAATGTTACGTTGATGATATTACCGTCGAAAGAAAAAAGAAATCCAGTCACTTGGACAACTTGAGAACAATGTTTGACTTAATACGAACACATCAACTGAAGATGAACCCAACCAAGTCATTTCTAGGAGTCTCCAGTGGCAAATTCTTGGGCTTTATTATCACAGCCAAGGGTATTCATATTGACCCTGAGAAGACTAAGGCGATCTTGGACATGGCTCCTCCGAAGAATCTCTGTGAGCTTCGAGGCCTGCAAGGGCGCTTGGCATATGTCAGAAGATTCATAGCAAATCCCTCTGGTAGATGTCAACCTTTCACCAAACTGATGAAGGAAGGGGTTTCTTTTGTTTGGATAGAAGAATGCTAGCACGGGTTCAACGACATCAAAAAGTACCTCACTAGTCCTCCAGTACTAGTAGCACCAATCATAGGGAGACCCTTCCTGCTATACATCTGAGCTATGGACCATTCTCTCGGTGTTCTGCTAGCCCAAAGAAGCAATAAGGGCACGAACAGGAAATCTACTACCTTAGCAGGACCATGATTGGAGCCGAGCATTGGTATAATCCCGTAGAGAAGGAGTGTCTTCCTCTGCTTTTTGCCATCCAAAAGACACGCCACTATGTGGCTGGATAGATAATCCACGTCGTCTCCCGAGACAATCCCCTCAGGGTCCTCATGACCAAGCTAGGGGCCTTAAACTTATGGTTAGCCATATGGATAATACTTTTGACTTCTTATGACATGGTGTTCGTCCCATAAAAGGTAGTCAAGGGCCAAGCATTGGCCGACTTCTTGGCGACATATCTTGTGCCAGAGACATCAAGGCTCTACGACAATATTCCCGATGAAGTCCTAGAGTCCAATACCATCTCAGACAATTCATTTTAGCGAATGATCTTTGATAGTGCTTCAAAAACATGACCCAAAGGCGAGACCGTTGTAGGGGTCGGAGTGGTCCTCATCACTCCCGACGGCTTGGTCATCCACCGTGCATATTCTTTTATGGAGTCATGCACCAATAATGTTGCTGAGTATAATGCTCTCATAATCGGACTCCAGCTCGCTAAATAGCTGGAGGTTGACTGCATCGTGGTCTATGATGACTCAAAACTGATTATCAACCAGGTTTAAGGACAATACGAAGTCTGACATGAAGTTCTGGTTCCATACCACAAGGCAACAATCGATATCATCTCTACCTTCACAGGGTTTTTTAATAGAACATATACCTCGATTGCAGAACTTGGAGGTTGACGCACTAGCTGGCCTCGCTGCTTCTTTAGCAGCTCCTGTTGGAACACAATATACCGTCAGGTAATGGGCCGAGAGCTGGTTTGCCCGAAGAACAATCTACATACGTGTTTGAGTTACTCAGTACAAATGGACACTATTGTTGAAATTCGGGACTGGCAATTCTCGTTCATAGACTATGCAGTCTACGGGATCTTACCTGAAGACCTGAAGGAAGCTACTTCTATCAAGAGACGCTCTCTTCGGTTCGTTTATGACACAGCTACTAAGATGTTGTACCATCGCTCATACGACGGGCTTTTCTTGTAATGTTTATCCAAGACAGAAGCACAAAAAGTGCTCCGAAAGGCATACGATGGCACCTGTGGAGCCCATCAGCCTGGTCCCAAGTTACAGGATCGACTACGTCGCTTGGGCTACTACTGGCCCACTATATTGGCAGACGCCATTGATTATGCAAAGAAGTACCGGGTATGTCAGTTGCATGCTGACTTCATCTACCGACTTTCGGAGTTCCTACACCCTACGGCGACTGCCTGGCCATTTGAAGCATGGGAAATGGATATCATCTGACCGATCAATCCACCATCCTCCAGAGGACATCGGTTCGTACTTACCATCACCGACTACTTTTCTAAGTTGGCGAAAGCAGTACCTCTGGCCGAGGTGAAAACCTCGAATGTGATCAGCTTTGTCAAACATCACGTCATATACCGCTTCGGAGTACCCAGAAGGATTATCCATGAAAATGGTCCACAGTTCGTGAGCCACGCATTCCTTCGGCTCTATGATAAGAATCGAATACAGAATGTGGCATCAACGGCTTAGAATCCTACAGTAAACGGGCTAGCCGAAGCATTCAACAAGACTATCGTCAAATTACTTAAGAAAGTTGTTTCTTCTAATAAGGGCAACTGGAATGAGAAGCTTGGTGAATGTCTGTGGGCTTATCGCACAACCGTTTGAACACCCACGGGCAACACACTATTCTCTCTTGTCTATAGAAGTAAGGCAGTGCTTCCCCTGGAGATCCAGATCCCGTCTTTACAGGTAGCCATCACCAACCAGCTGACCGACGAAGATAATCAACACCGACGACTACAAGAGTTAGAGGCGTTGGATGAAAAATGCTTGCTAGCTCACCAACGAATCGAGCTTTACTAAGATTGAATTTTCGGGGCCTTCAACAAAATGGTCCAGAAAAGAACATTCCAAGTGGGCAACCTCATCTTATCAGTTCGAAGACCGATGGGGATGACTTACAAGACCACTGGGAAGTTCGAGCCTAAATGGGAAGGGTCGTTCGTCATAGAGACGGTCTACTCCAATAGTGCCTACCGACTAGCCAAACCAAATGGCAACTTGCTAATTATGCCAATCAATGGAAAGTTCCTCAAGAAGTACTATATCTGAGGTTCAAACCAACATAGGCGCCCATAACCCCTTGGGCGTTCCTGAATTCTGTTTAAAGAATTCAACCCTTCAACAATCACCCCCAGTAGACAAGACATTTCACATCCATACTACCTCTGAATTATTTTTCTACACCCTAAACAAAATTCGTGTCTACCACGTCCATATTACCTTTGAGTAGTCGTCTCTTCTATGACAACCTTGTGTTGTCATAAACTATTTAGAAAACATTTCACGTCCATACTTGTAAACCCTCTAATTTTGCTACATAGTTTTTTTTTCTCATATTTATTTTTCCTTCTTTGTATTATCTTTGTATTTATATACACATAAATATTGCCCTTGGGATTTTACTTCATATATATATGAATTATATATATGTCTTTTAAAAGTATAAACATGTATAGTTAATATAAATTTTTATAGTAATTAGGATATATGAGTCAAATGCGTATCTTTTCCAAAATATATACCTAGTCGCAAATTTTAGTTATTCCACATTTTTTTAAATTTTAGATTCATTCGCACATATATATGTTATAAGTGCAAATATGTCTTGTCAAATATTTAGAAAACAATTTTTATATTTTTGGAAATTATTTAATATTATGAAAAAATTTCATAGTAATTTTTGATATCTATGTTTTTTTTTTGAAATCTCACGCACACACACAATTGGGGGACTTGAACCTTGCCGGTCCCTCCGGGTGTCCACTCTAATACCACTAGGCTAGAGAGCTTGGACTTTTTGATATCTATGTTAGTGTTAAGTGTTAAATAAATAAGTTTATAATATATATATATATATATATATATATATATATATATATATATATATATATATATATATATATATATATATATATATATATATATATATATATATATATATATATATATATATATAGAGAGAGAATCACAAAGAATATATACATATATATATATATATATATATATATATATATATATATATAGAATCACAAAAAAAAAAAAAAAATATATATATATATATATATATATATATATATATATATATATATATATATATATATATATATATATATATATATACATATATATATATATACATATATATATATATAATCACAAAGAAAAAGACTTGGAACAGTGCTACGCACTGTTCCTTCACCCCCTCCCTAGAGGCTGGAACCCGACCCCTGTAACTTCACGTTAAGGAAAAAAAAACTTCTTCCTAAACTATCTCGGTTTGAATCCAATTTCCATCCAAATTGGATGAAACCAAATCCAAACTAGTCCCTATCTGATTCTCCATCAATCAAGATCATACCAGTTCAAATTTGAATTTAAATTCGATCCTAAACCGAGATTTAAAACACTCAGTATAAAGGAAATTTTGGTTTCGGGATTTCCCTATACTAGGTATAATTGATCGAACACCTTCATCCATCTGCGCAGCCATCTCCCGAGAGTTATTCCAGAGAACTTCTCGAGGTAGGGCGAGCCTTCCTGTACGCCTGCGAGCCACCGTCCGCCACTGCATCGTCGCCGAGCTGCCCCATACAGACAGCTAACAGAGCTTGCTCTGTTTCAAAGCAACTTCAGGTACCTTCTTTCCAAACGAAATTCTCCTGCGATACTCGACTATTCTCGATTCGTAAAGACCTCTAGAAAACCCATATAACCCCCTGCATGTTCTTGTGAATAGGATTCTACAGGGACAAGTCATCGAACCCGAATCTCGATGCGAACCTTGAGGCTAAACTACTTCGAAAGCAGTTTATAAATATTCCAATTACCTCTGTTTGAGGTTAATTTGTGGACAACCTAGTAACTGTCTAAGAGTACTAATTGAACATTATTTTAGATAATACATAGCACTTCAAATCCCTTCTTTTATTTTAATTTTTCCTTCCTTATATGTAAAGAATTTCGAACCGAAAGTTAAAGAAAAACAGTTTTTTTCAAAATAGAAATTTTTGGAAAAATTAACCGATACTCCGTGCGTCCCGTCAAACCGGGCGATGTGGTCGCAAACCAAAAGCATCAAAAGGTGCGTATCAACTTCACGGATGTGTGGGCTTTGACGGAATTCGAATTGGTTGCGTGTGCGCGACGAATTCGATACGTATCCGTCGAAATTCACCGTATCGGCCCCTTTGTAAATTTTCTAATTACATTGTGCACGTTTGTCGTATCGAGATGAAACTTATGCCAACAGGACCGTATCAATTTCTTGCTCATGTATGCCAAGTTTGGTCCGATTCTGAGAAGGTCGATCGGAACGTCTATTCGACGGCCCTCGGCCCGCTCTAACGGGCGAATTTGTGCACGACTCATCGGAATCCAAAATTGGACATAGCGTTGAGTTCATCTCCTCAAACCGGATCCGTTGACATGTAGTTTGATGACTTTAGAGATCGTAAATACTGGCACGAATTTCGGTACAAAACGGGTCCAACGACGGACATCATTTTGACCCAAAATTATGATTTTGCCCCTATTCCAGAATTGGACTTTTGGACAGGCGTTTTCTAGACATATATTTTATACCAAACACCTTCTTGATGTTTGTTTCAACATCCGGAGCTCTTTGTGGATTTTGACTTTTGTGTTGACGGTTCTGACTGTTGAAGTTTGCTACATCTCGTACCACCCTCAGGCAAGATACCTTGCCATTATATTATGCTTATTACTGTCATTTAGCATGCCGATTTAGTTTTATTTTCTTACTTGTTGGCATTTTTTTGTCTTGATATATTTTATGCAATTAACAGTTTAGTTTTATTCCTATTACTCTAATATTTTGCATTGACTTAAAGTTAAGAAGACTACCCTATATTGTGATGCATTCAGTGGCCCTGACACATGTGCTACATGAGTCACGAGTCTCATATAGGTCTCAGACTTGCATAGTTGGCTGGCCACCGATACGTGAGGACGTGCGTTAGGAAATAACTGCTAATAGAGTTGCATGCTAGCAGACTTAGCAGTTATGAGTTGGCATTGGGCAGAAAGAACATGATTGGAAGATAACTACCACACTATCTATCGTAGACTCGCTCACTACTGTGGAACGATAGGTAGACTATATGCTATAGACTCGCTCGATACTGAGGGATAGTATATGGTGTTGTGACTCGTTACTGAGGTACTGTACTGCATTGGTATTTTCCTGACTTGACCCGGTAGTCATGCGACCATGAGCTGTTCTTAAAATGCATTCCACTTAGAATGGTTAGGCGACCTTATCCGTAGGCATATGTACTTTTCCATATGGTTGTGTACTATACCGCTCATGGCTTGGAACGGTATTTTGTCGTGAACTAGTGTGCCACACCTTATCCTTGTTTGGTTGTAGGTGTGGTTCACTGCTTCGATGATAAGTACTGAACCATGTTATGATCCGAATTATTGTGAGCAATTTATATTCAGTTTACACGGCATGTTTTATGTATCTTGTTATGTCCCGCTGAGGACCTGGTGATCTCTCCAGGTGTAGATGGTCCGGATTGCCCCAGGAATACATACTCGATTTAGCTCCTTCATTTTCTACCAAGGATATATTACCCTCTGACGATGCCTGATTCTTTCCTTACTTGTATCTTTCATTTATTTTTGGATGTTGGACTCCATTATCTTAGATTATACTCATAGTTGTTCGGTAGTGGATTTGTTTCCACCAGGCTATCTATCTTTTAACTCTTTTATTTGATACTATCTGGACTATTATTTTCTCTTATGATTTTGTGGATGAGAAATAGTTATCTGTGATTGGCCTATGATTTAGTATTAACAGCTTATGTATGCGTACGAGGATTCCACATATTAGAGTATTCTTCCTATGTATGCAGCTGGCATGTTTCGTATGCCTAGTCCTATGTATTTTGGGACTGGGGTGTTACATGTATTTGTGGTGGCCCATGCAGGTCTGAGAATATCGTATCGGCTACATAACTGTACTGATACGAGCCTACATATAGGATTAGAAATTAAGAATCTCATCCACATGTTTGATACCTTCCTTGATTCCCCTTCAAACTCTCACTGGCTGCTTGACTTGCATCTAGCTTAAAATTGTTCTAACAAAATTCTTATATCTTATTCCAGAAAGTGGATCTTTGTAGCGTTAGCGTTGCCCACTTGCCATCATCTCCGGGGACTCGGCAGCCCAAGAGGAGCAAATTCACTCACAATATCCTATAGTAACGTCAACCATGCCTTCCCAGCCAGACCAGACGACCCCATCTACTCATAAGCATTCCCAAACCTCTGAACCCCATTTAGTTTAGCCTGATCAGCAGACTCCTGCACCCCAGGGAGGGTATACTCCACCACCTCTTCATCAGAACTTACCTCAAACTGGAACGCAGATGCCTATGCCTCTGATTGATGGAGATGATACCAACCAGTTCCTTTATACTTTATTACGGGCTCAGTGGCAGCAAAATGAGCTATTGAGACAAGACGTGATCGTCCCACTTAATAGACCCTCATCTCCACCACCAGCCCAAGTACCATAACCTCTACCAAGGCCCCACTCATATGTAGGCAGTATTTCAGATTTCACCCAAATGAAGACGAAGACTTTCTAACGTACCGAAGGCCTATTAGAAGTTTTTTCATGGCTTATTAGCACCGAAAAGAAGTTAAGGGCGTCACAGTTGCTAAAAGAAGATTGGATGACCGCGGTTGATTTATTACTCGAGGACAATGTCCATCATTGGTGGAAAGCGGAGGAGAGGTGCTTGGGTACCAATCAGTCATGGGAAGAGTTCTACAAACTCTTCAACGAGAGGTACTTTCCAACCACTACTCGAAATATACTGTATGATCAGTTCCTCCACCTCAAACAAGGCGACAAGTCGGTTGACGAGTATGATGTAGAATTTAGCTGACTAAGCGGATTTGTCGAAGGATTGATACCGACAGAGAAAGAGAAGTCAAAAAGGTTTTATCGTGGATTAAGACCCGAGATTAAAAAACACACCACTATGCAATCCAGAATTTTGCACGCTACAGTATTAGAAGAAGCTAGAAGTTAGGAGGTTATTCACAAGGAAGCACAACAAACTCAAAGATACTATGCCCCAGCAGACTTTCCAGTTCAACTTGGTTCAGGAGGCCCCAAACGACGACTTACTACACCATATCAACAGCAAGCCGTGCCCTACCAAATTCCAAATGCAATAACCTGCCAGTTTTATGGAAGGAGAGGGCACCCGCAGAAGGACTGTCGTCGGCGACTAAAGTGTTGCTTCAATTGCGGTTCCAGTGAGCATAAACTTCGAGATTGTCCCAACCGACATGCCACATACAGTTTAACTCCAGCACCATCACAACAACAGTTATGAGGGCCAATAACACTCGGACTAGGTGCACCACAACCACTTTTCCTAGAAGAATAACAGGAGGGACCAGCCTTGGTAGGCCAGACACCAGAGTATAGGCCTGCTGGAGAATAGATGAATAATCTGAGGCAAGGATGAGCATTCACCATGACAGTGCTAGACACCCTTCCCGAGTTGACAGATACCACAGGTATTATTCTAGTTAGTACATTTTTGGTGCACCTTCATTAATGTCCTATTCATGCATAAGATAGTTATCTCATTCTTCGTAAACACATTGGGATTAAAAGTTAGCAATTGCACTGCAAGTTACTACCTACAAACATCTTTAGTAATCTCAGAAACCGTAGCATAGACAGACTTGCTTAGAATAGCGATTATGGATTTGGTCAAAAAGGATTTCCAAGACATGTCTTAGAGTTAGACACCTTTTTGCAGACCTTGTATATGTGAAATGGCCCATGTCCTCGGTTCATGTGTCATTATAGTATTTCGTGCCAGGAGAATTCCCATGGGAACACATGTATGACATACACAATATTCTTCCATCTATTCGCAATCACTTCGTCCTTGATTCATATCTGCCGTATCATGATATCAAGTCAAGGTATGATACCACGACTTGGAATATTTCTAACTTCATCAATTATAAAAATCATGCTTTGGTTTCAATTTAAGAAAGGAAATTTAGAGTGAGTAAATTGTAAGCCCACTAAACCTCTTGATTTGGACAAATTGATTCCCATTAGAATGATAAATCATTGCCTCATGAAAACCCACTCTCTATTTTGATCCTTGGGTGTTCCCTATCGTGACTTTGATATTTGGAGCACAATACTAGACTTTTTCGTCCAACAAATTTCATATACAAGACCTAGACGAGCCCACCTTCATTTAGGTATATCATGTCCCGCTCAAATATGTCACCTTGTACTCTATTTTCATGATATGACTTTCGGATCAAAAAGGCAAACTATAACCCTTACCGTGATATCGACGTACTTTCCAACCTCAATTAGAGATCCACCCTCGACTCAAATCTTTCAACCCAATATATGATCGTGATCTACTCGAAGCCTACTACGCGCATGTCACTAGTGTATCACTCAATTGATTCCCCATGTGCTACTTATACGCAAAAATCACGGAAGATACATTTTCAAGACTTACGGATCCTATTTAACCAACCCGCACATGTTAGTCATTATGACTTAAAGTTTCAAACATTTACCTATTCTAATTCTATAGCAAGGTTCCTGCGCTTGTTATAGACCCTCACCTTTTTTCCCATGAATTCTTCTTCACCTAAAGTTCTTCAACCTCATCTCCTGTTACCCGTGTTATGCGAAGACTCCAATCCCAATGTACCAACGCTTCTAGTTATAGTCAAATAAGAGGTTTCTACCAGTTTGTTGGAAGCATGACCCATAGGGAGGCTATGTTAAGTGGTAATAATTTTCTTATAGTAGTTATTGACCTAGAACGTTGTGGCAATATCCAGGCATCACTTAGGATCCTTGACTGTGGACAGGAGTGCCAATATTCTCATTTTTCCTTAGGATTTGATTTTTTAGAAGTCTTGTAACGACGATTTTTACAAGTAGCCAACTTCTATAAGTTGGGTAGAGTCTTGGATAAAGGATACTCAACCTTGTAGAATATGATGACAATTTGGATTCCGTTATAACCACCCCGCCAACCTTTCAAAAATCGAGCTACGATTTGACATACCTGCTCTCCCTTTTTATAAAAATCACATATCCTGGATATTAAGATTATTTTTAATTTCGAGGACAAAATTTTTCTAAGTTGGGTATGATGTAAACCCCCTAATTTTGCTACATATTTTTTTTCTCATATTTATTTTTCCTTCTTTGTATTATCTTTGTATTTATATACACATAAATATTGTCCTTGGGATTTTACTCCATATATATATGAATTATATAAATGTCTTTTAAAAGTATAAACATGTATAGTTAATATTAATTTTTACAGTAATTAGGTTATATGAGTCAAATACGTATCTTTTCCAAAATATTACCTAGTCGCAAATTTTAGTTATTCCATATTTTTGTAAATTTTAGATTCATTCGCACATATATATGTTATAAGTGCAAATATATCTTGCTAAATATTTAGAAAACAATTTTCATATTTTTGGAAATTATTTAATTTATTATGAAAAAATTCATAGTAATTTTTTATATCTATATTAGTGTTAAGTGTTAAATAAATAAGTTTAATATATATATATATATATATATATATATATATATATATATATATATATATATATATATATATTAAATAACAAAAAAAGACTTGGAATAGTGCTACGCACTGTTCCTTGGCCCCCTCCCCAGAGGCTGGAACCCGACCCCTGTAACTTCACGTTAAGGAAAAAAAAACTTCTTCCTAAACTATCTCGGTTTGAATCCAATTTCCATCCAAATTGGATGAAACCAAATCTAAACTAGTCCTTATCTGATTCTCTATCGATCAAGATCATACCAGTTCGAATTTGAATTCAAATTCGATCCTAATCTGAGATTTAAAACACTAAGTATAAAGGAAATTTTGGTTTCGGGATTTCCCTATAATATGTATAATTTATCGAACACCTTCATCCATCTGCGCTGCCATCACTCGAGAATTATTCCAGAGAACTTCTCGAGGTAGGGTGAGCCTTCCTGTATGCTTGCGAGCTGTCGTCGGCTACTGCATCACCGTCGAGCAGCCCCATACTGACAGCTAACAGAGCTTGCTCTGTTTCAAAGCAACTCCAGGTACCTTCTTTCCAAACGAAATTCTCCTGCGATACTCGAATATTCTCGATTTGTAAAGACCTCTAGAAAACCGACATAACCCCCTGCAAGTTCCTATGAATAGGATTCGACAGGGACGAGTCATCGAACCCGAATCTCGATAAGAACTTTGAGGCAAAACTGCTTCGAAAGCAGTTTATAAATATTCCAACTACCTCTGTTTGGGGTTAATTTGTGGACAACCTAGTAACTGTCTAAGAGTACTAATTGAACAGTATTTTAGACAATACATAGACTTCAAATCCCTTCTTTTATTTTAATTTTTCCTTCCTTATATGTGAAGAATTTCGAACCGAAAGTTAAAAAACAGTTTTTTTTCAAAATAGAAATTTTTGGAAAAATTAACCGATACTCCGTGCGTCCCGTCAAACCGAACGACATGGTCGTAAACCGAAAGCATCGAAAGGTGCGTATCGACTTTGCAGACGTGTAGACTTTGACGTAATTCAAATTGGTTGTGTGTGCGCGACGAATTCGATGTATATCCGTCGAAATTTACCGTATCGGCCCCTTTGCAAATTTTCCAATTACTTTGTGCACGTTTGTCGTATCGAGATGAAACTTATGCCAACAGGACCGTATCATTTTTCTGCTCATGTATGCCAAGTTTGGTCTGATTCTGAGAAGGTCGATTGGAACGCCTATTCGGCGGGCCTACGACCTGCTCTAACGGGCAAATTTGTGCACGACTCATCGGAATCCAAAATTGGACATATCGTTTGGTTTGTCTCCTCAAATCGGATCTGTAGACATGTATTTTGACGACTTTAGAGATCGCAGATACTGGCACGCATTTCGGTGCAAAACGGGTCTAATGGCGGACATCTTTTTGACCCGAAATTACGATTTTGCCCCTGTTCTAGAATTGGACTTTTGGACAGGAGTTTTCTAGACATATCTTTTATACCAAATAAGTTCTTGGTGTTTGTTTTAGCATCCGGAGCTCTTTGTAGATTTTGACTTTTGTGTTGACGATTCTGACTGTTGAATTTTGCTACATCTCGCACCACCCTCAGGCAAGATACCTTGCCATTATATTTTGCTTATTACTGTCATTTAGCATGCCAATTTAGTTTTATTTTCCTACTTATTATCATTTTTATGTCTTGATATATTTTATGTAATTAACTGTTTAGTTTTATTCCTATTACTCTAATATTATGCATTGACTTAAAGTTAAGAAGACTACCCTATGTTGTGATGCATTCAGTGGCCTTGACACATGTGCTACACGAGTTGCGAGTCTCATATAGGTCTCAGACTTGCGTAGTTGGCTGGCCACCGAAACGTGAGGACGTGCGTTAGGAAATAACTGCTAATAGAGTTGCATGCTAGCAGACTTAGCAGTTATGAGTTGGCATTGGGCGGGGAGAACATGATTGGAAGTTGACTACCACCCTATCTATCGTAGACTCGCTCGCTACTGAGGAACGATAGGTAGACTATATGCTATATACTCGCTCGATACTGAGGAATAATATATGGTATTGTGACTCGCTACTAAGGTACTGTACTACATTGGTATTTTCTTGACTTGACCCGGTAGTCATGCGACCATGAACTATTCTTAAAATACATTCCACTTAGAATGGTTAGGCGACCTTATCCGTAGGCGTATTTATGTTTCCATATGGTTGTGTACTATACCGTTCATAGCTTGGAACAGTATTTTGTCGCGAACTAGTATGGCACACCTTATCCTTGTTTGGTTGTAGGTGTGGTTCACTGCTTCGATGATAAGTGCTGAACCATGTTATGATCCGGATTATTGTGAGCAGTTTATATCCAGTTTATACGACATGTTTTATGTATCTTGTTATGTCCTGCTGAGGACCTGGTGATCTCTCCAGGTGTAGATGGTCAGGATTGCCCCAGGAATACGGACTCGGTTTAGCTCCTTTATTTTCTACCGAGGATATCTTACCCTCTGACGATGCCTAATTCTATCCTTATTTGTATCTTTCATTTATTTTTGGAGGTTGGGCTCCAGTATCTTAGATTATATTCATAGCTGTTCGGCAGTGGATTTGTTTTCACCTGGCTATCTATCTTTTGACTCTTTTATTTGATACTATCTGGACTATTATTTTCTTTTGTGATTTTATGGATGAGATATAGTTATCTGTGATTGGCCTATGATTTAGTATTTACAGCTTATGTATGCGTACATGGATTCCACATATTGGAGTATTTTTCGTATGTATACAGCTGGCATATTTCGTATGCCTAGTCCTATGTATTTTGGGACTGGGGCGTTACAATACTACCTTGAATTGTTATTCTACACCCTAGCGAAGATTGCGTCTACCATGTCCATATTACCTCTGAGTAAACATTCCTTCCATAACAACCCCCGCAGTTGTCATAATTATCTATATAACCGTTCACGTCCATATTATCTCTGAGTCATTCTATACACCAGTAGAGTCTATCCTTGCCATGTCCATATAACCTCTTAGTAAGGAAAGTCCTACCACTAAAAAAAATTTCCATGTTTACCATGTCGATCTCACCTCTGAATAAACACCCTATCCCCAACGGAGTTATCTCCATCCCCCTCACGTCATGCTACCTCTGAGGGAATTCTCATTCTAGTACAAGAAAGTTCACAGTAGAAAGACAAGCAGAAAGACAGCCAAAATTTTCATTTATAAAATGGAAGGGTTTTCATTCCTTGTTTATAAAAGTAGTCTCTCGCAAACCGAGAGACAAGAAGATAAAAAGAAGTCAAAACTGGGAAGACCGGTGCATAAGTCCTTCTAGTCGGCTCCTTAAAAGAGCGATCCGGGGGTCAACCAATGCTTGGGATCGACGCTCGGCCTCCTGACGGCGAGCAGCTTCATCTTCAGCTAGGGACAAGTTTTGGCGTGCAAGAGCCAATTCTGCCAGGCACACATCAATACTCTCCTTCTCTCAGGCTAAAGTCTCGGAGCGTTGACGGAGGGCCTTTTCCTCGTCCCTCGACTTCTCCATATCGCTCTCCGCGAGTGCCAAAGTCTCTTCTAGCCACCGGATCTGCTCTTGGAGGGCCTCGCAATGATCTTCCGTGGCTGCGCGACGACAGACCCGAGCCTCTTCTGCGTCGGTCACCTCCTCGATCGCAATCTCGACCTCGGCCAGCCGGTCAGTCAAGGCCCGACATTTCTGCTCATATTAGGATGCTTCAGGATGCTTCAGAAGCCATCTTCTCTAACTCCGCAGTAGCTAGGATCGAAAGACTATGCTTAAAATTTTGAAGTTCTAAGGCATTGTGTCCCAACTCGGCCAGCCGATCGTCAATCACGTCCGTCGTTGCCTCACCCTACGGATAGCCGCGTAAGGCCACCAATTGAGCACTAACTATAGACCGGGCCGGCCTAAGCGACTTGTTATTCTGCAGGACATCCTCAATCCTATGCATTGGAGCATGCCAAATGGTGCTCAGAATAAGATTAGTATAATAAGCATTATCGGCCAAACTCATCGGGGTCGCTGGAGATGCCGCGACGGATGGCCTTGGGGTAGTAACGGCAGCCGACACATGTCTAGGTATTACGGGTGGTACCGTAAGTGAGGCAGATGTCGTAGGCAGTGCAATAGAAAAAGGGGCGGCTGGCTCTTCAACAAACTCCCTCACTGGTCCTTCAACCATATCCGTAATAGAAGCTGCATCAACTGGAACCCGAGCAACCTCAGCAGCCGACTTCTCGATAGTCTCTGTAACCGACTCCTCGATAGTCTTCTCAACCGGTACTTCAACAGCTGGTTCATACACAATCTCCTCAACCAAGCCCATGGCAGGTGGCTCGAGGATAACCCTTTCAGATGGCCCTGGAGTGACTATGTTAGGGAATTCTTCAACTGGTTCATCAGTAGTCTTCTCGACCGGTTCTTCCCCGGCCTCCTCGGTCGGGCTTTTAAGGGTTTCGTTGATAGGCTCATCAACAACACTGTCAACAACCATCCTAGTCACTGCCTCGGCTGCAACCACAGCGGTGGCCCATCACCTCGTCCAGCTAGCTCGTCAGCCGTTTCTACATTCTCTTCAACCACCACCCAAGGTTGAGGTACGATGTATGCCAGGGCTAAATCTTCCAACACCGGCCCCCTGATGCCTTTGTAAGGATTAGGCTTCACGAAGGAACCAGTAGATACGCCTTCAGTTCCCTCGGCCAGTTAACCCGTCTTGAGCCCAGGCTCCCGGACTGCGCCTTTATGAAATGCAAAACAAACCCCAGGTATAAAAGCCTCAGACTCTAAAAAGTCGGAGCCTCATATTCAAATGGGGCAGGCAAAAGGACCTCCTCAGGAACATAATCCCCCTCGGACGTCCCCAAATTCTCCTTTGCCTACATCAGTAAAGCGGGATGAAGGAAAAGCCGCAGGTAAAAATTCAAATCAAAAGGAAACCGAAATATACCTGTGAAGTCGAGGCAACAAACGGTGCATTGGGCCGCAAGGAAGCACGACCCTTGGATGCCACCCTTTTAATCTTTTGCCAGGAAGAGGGTTTGCCGACGGACGAGGTCAACATTTCAATAGGGAACTTAGGGGCGCCGCATCCTCCCTTTGCTCCCGAGAGGCGCTAGAATCATCCGAGGACCCCTCTCCTCCCCCGGTCATAGCCTCACGAGAAGTTTTTCACCAGGCACTAAAACATTGCGGCAGAATACAGGATGTGGTGCTCCCCATGCACCTCAGGAAGCATAAACGCCGCCGCGATAGATTTGGCATTGTAGTAACCCCACGCACGGGCGTCGTCCAATAAGCTGTCCTCATAACCGAGACACGGGCTCAAATTGTCAAAAATAGTCAAGCTATAGCCAATCTGTCTCACAAAGTAGCTCGGCAAAAAGGCCTCCAGGTATACCTTGTTCTGATACACCACGTGTGAAGAAAGAATAGATAACAAACAGCAAAAAGCACCAGTGGTTAGTTCGTCTCTTTCTCCAGCCCTGTCAACCAACTCATCATCGGCCTGATGGCCGCCATAGAAAGGCGAGACCCTGCTAAAGCTATAACCATTCAGGCGGTTCAGGACCTGTCTACAAGCAGGGACGCCGTCATGAACCCACTTTGCCTTATGGTAATTTTGCAAAAGCGTATCCCCCTCTTCATGTTCGTCTATGGTGGCATAAAGAATTAGACCGGTATGGTGTAGTGCCAACCAGGCCATCAGATAGTGATAGGTCAGCTCCATTCGAGGGAACTCGCTATCACACCCATGATACTCTATTATCGATTTTGAAAGCTCTCGTAGGCCTCGAGGGTGTTGCACACCATGGCAGGAAGCAGAGCAAGAGAATGCCCGAAGGCCAATCTCACAACTGGCATGATGAGCTCCCTACTATGCCGCCCCACGGAGCCTGAGCCTCCCGGCACCACTATTTTCCTCAGCCACATCATAAGGAAAGCAGCTAGCGTCGCTTTCCGACTAACAGGAGTCAAGTTCTAGTAAAATAGCTACGGAATGTGGAGTTGGGCTTTCCTTCAGCATCCAACGGGGGATCTAACACCCTCGCCTTGGCCATCATACCCTCCACCGCGGTAGTGGTATACGCCCTATGGGAGGTAAAGCGAGCCGTTCTACGCTCCGATGGATCCTCACTAAAGAAGTATTTTCTCCAAGCATTAACATAGGGATGACCCCTTGCAGAGTCCTGGCATACGCACACTTGATGATGGCAATGTATTTCCTTATAAACAGCTATCATCTTAGGGTGTTTGCTTTCGAACCCCACGAGCTCCTCTGGGCTAGGGCAGTATTCCTCATATGGGTACTCCCTCCAAGGGAGTTTCGAGATAGTGAACATCTCATGGAGGGCCAATCCCATGTCCCCACAAGGCATAAAAAAGTTCTGGTGTGGTGGTTGAATAGCTCTGGCAAAGCCAAAGACAGAGGTTGGTTGATAGCGATGCCATGCTCAGTCGCCTTTAAGGCACGGCGTAAGCTAGTACCACTCAGGTCCTCCCTGAAAGTACTCAAAACCTACCGGGTCAAGTTATCCTACTTTTTGTCGGAATAAACCCAGCCCTCGACCCGGTAGGCGCCCGTCGGATATGTACAGCCAGCCGCCAGGAGTCTATTGGCAAAAATAGAGGCACAAAATGGATGCACGTCCGCAGAAAGATCACTGAATCTGTGGCCTTGGAGTAGCAGCCACAAGGTGTACGATGCGCTACCCCGAACAGACGCAAAAGTATCCCTCCCTTTCGAACTCTTATCCACCATGAGGTGGCCCGAGATGAGAGCCCCCTGACTAAGGGTCAGGTTCCACTCCATTCCCGTCTCTCGACAAATCAGGAAAAGACGGAGAGCGATAAGTATCGGTCAGACGCCGGGACATACAAGGGGAGGCTATCGCTTTCAAAATACCATGCCATCTTAAGTGCAAGGAGGTCTGTCTCCTTCAGAACCAATTGATTGCCAAAGAGAAACTGGAGCTTTAACACCCCTGCGTCACCATCAAGAGAAGGTGTCAGCCTGCCCTAATTCAGCATGCGACAAAAATAGCCCAACGTTGCTCCTGAATTTCATCCAGTCGCCTCTCTGGTTGATCTTCGGCGATCGACCTCTTGGCTGGTTCAACAAGCTCTTGTTCGATGTTTGTCCCCAGTGTGCAGATGGAGAAGTCGAAAAGAACCTCATTAAGATGAGAGGTTGTCACGAAAACTACACAAAAACAAAAAATAGAAGTCTGAGATTTGTTTGTAAGTAAAACAAACATCCACGTAGGTACTACCTGGTAGCACTATATTTTAGCGAAATAGCCTCCGTACAGGTACGACCAGGTAGCACTACACTTCAGTAATGTAGCCTCCGTACAGGTACTACTTAGCAGAGCTGTGTGTCAGCAGGAACTTCAGCACATCTTGCAATTGTTACTTTATGAAAGTAAAACGACCATGTGCATCAGATGAACGAAGCTTCAGCGCATCTACAGATACTCCTTCGAAGAGCAAATGTCCATGCACATCGGCAAGAAAAGCTTCAGCATATCTGCGAGACGGTACTCCGAGGAGTTGTTGCTCATGTGCATCAGTAAAACAAAATAATCGAAGCTTATTACCTACTACAGGCGGCCGTACGTCGCTATGAACAATGGCACCAACATTCGGCGAATCATCAACGGCCTCTGAAGCGGACCGCTTTCCTTTAGCCTTCTTGGAGCTCGCCGAAGGAGCTTTTGGAGTTCTTGATTTCTTGGAAGCCATGGCAAGAAAAGTTAGGGTTTAAAAGAAGAAGAAGACTCTGATGAAAAGCTTTCATGAGAAGAAAAAGAAAGCCAGAAAGATTTTTTCTCTCCTAACAGACCCTACTCATAGGGTATGGCCACGTCACCAAAAGAAGACAAAATGCTTCGTGATCGAGAAAACTCTTCGGATGTCGTGGGAATGAAAAGTTAAGGTTATGATGACCGTTCCCTAGAAACGAGGTGTTGTGATCAGACTTTCAATGAAGCGATGACTCAAGGCATTTAATGCCAAAGGCTAAGCGTGACGATAGCCTGTCAGTAGACGTAATGGGCATTCGCTTACAAAAGACACGTGTCTGTTGACCCAAACTGGATCACAGTTAACCTGATTTAGATAATTAACAACTAATATCTGATAAAATATGACACATCAAGTACAAGACAGAACATCACCTATAACACATCAAGTTCAAGACAGACGTCGTATACAAGCTATTGCACTGCAAATGTAATCTGTTCTCAGTCTGTAATTTTGATTTATTGAGTCTAGGAAAATATATACGTTGAGTCGCACTATGTCATCTCAACACCTAGACATATTTCTTCAAGCCCCACTGTACAAACAAACCAATTCCTGAATCAAACCAAACCACGCTCATCCATATAAGGCTTCTGGTCTGAGGCAGACCGAACTCAGGCCGAACTCAGTCTCTAACCGAACTCGGCCTCCTTAAAATCAGTAACCTGATTTTTAGGACCACCTTGCTGCGAGCTGTCTAATTTTTAAGTTTTTTAATATTTGGGCAGAACTCTGGCCGAACTCTGCCTTCCCTGCTTAGTATAAATAGAGCTTGATTTCTCTCATTTTAAATCATCTCTTACTCTCAAGCTTTCAATCTTCTAAGCCTTACTCTTCCAAATCCTCTAGCCACAAAACTTCCTAAGCCCCTAGGAGCTCAGTGTGATTCAGGTAGACGTTCTGTACAAGAGTTGAAAAGAAGTCACTTGAAAAATTCCAAGTTTCGCATCTACGAAGTTAAAGTAGTCGAGCGCTTCAAAGGCTCGTGTTTGTAAGAAGTTGGCGTGCTCTTCGGACTAAAGGAACGTGTGTACCCTATTTCATAAATAGTGGATTTTAACTCCGAGCAAGAGTTCTCGAACCTGGACTAGTCCTCTACGAGAAAAACCAAGATATATCGTTGTGTTTGTATTTGTTCTTCTAAACTCTTTTACTTTCCACATTATTACTCTCTGATTATATATGCTCTTAGTAGTTGTTTTTTGGACTTAGCATAGAGTTATTTTTAATTGGTTATTGTAGACACAGACTCTATTCACCCCCCTCTAGAGTTGCCTATACGCTACTTAAATTGGTATCAGAGCTTGGTCTTTTGATAAAGGATTAACACCCTAGAGCTGATCTGCGGCAACCACACAACCCATTTTTACCAACTACGGTGAAGGACAGTCCACTCATAGGCCACCTCTTTTTGATGGAACCAACTACACTTACTGGAAGGCACGAATGAGTTTCTATCTGAAATCTTTAGACTTTGACTTATGGACAATATTTATAAATGGTTATAAGAAGCTTGCTAGAATTGTAGTTGATGAGAACCTCCTAGAGAAACCTCATGACAAATATACTGATCCAGAAAAAGAAACAGACTAGTCTAGATGCTAGGGCTATTAATGCTCTCTTCTGTGCTATAGATAGGACTGAATTCAATACGGTATCTACGTGTACCACTTCACACGAAGTATGAAAGCTTCTAGAAGTGACTCATGAAGGAACCACCAAAGTCAAGGAATCAAAAATCAATCGGCTAATACAGGAGTATGAAGCATTCTGGATGAAGCCCAACGAGACGATCACACAGATGTTCACCAGATTTCTTGAAGATACGCAAGGTGCTAAGGGGACTAACGAAGAACTGGAACCCCAAAGCCACGGCAATCATCGAAGGCAACGATCTCACTACCATGTCTCTGGAGACTTTGATGGAAAAACTAATGACGCATGAGCTTGACCTCAAGGACTTTGAAGAATCTGCTCCAAAGAAAAAATAAATCGCCCTAAGAGTTCATCGCCGAAAGACTGCTCCAGATAAAATAGATGATGATGACTCCGAAGGTGATGATCAAGCGCTCATGGTTCGCAACTTCAAGAAGTTCCTATGATTCAACCGAAGGAAGAAGGAACAACAAGACGATGATGAAGTGCCTATCTACTACGGTTGTAAGAAGACGGGGCACGTCAAGAAAGACTACACAACAGCAAAGAAAGGGAGCAGATATGAAAAGTCATACAAGAAGTCATCCTCTCGAAAGTATGCCAGCACAAGCATCTGGCAGAAAAGCAAAGCCAGTGATTCAAAAGAAGAAGAGGACACTCCCCAAGATACTACAAACATCTACCTAATGGCAACTTTCGACAAGGTAAAAAATGATCAACTTGATGACTTTACTTTTGATGAACTTGGAGATGCTTTCAGTGATCTACTTTAAGATCATAAGAAATTACTCAGTAAATTTAAACATGTAAAGGATAAGATTAAGACTCAAGAAGCTGAGAATCGTAGACTATCATGCTTACTCGATAATGTTAGAGACACATCACCCATAGATAACACTGAGGAGTTATCCAAACTTCAATTAAGCTTACACGATACAAAATCACGTAATGAGAAACAAACACATGATCTTACCATGCTCAATAAAGAACTTACAGAAGAGAAAAAGAAATACAATATTGCAGCTGTAAGAATTAGTCCTTTGACTACAAAATATGATGAAATGTATACTACCTCTAAAAGATTAGAGATCAGGCTGGGCAAACAGGTTATTCAACCTCAAACTCAGTCTCACGGTCACAGCACATACACGAGTCACAAGACTGCTCAACACAAGAGTATACGACATAAGAAAAACACACACACACACATGCTGCACACAAATATGCTTTTATGTACACATATTCTCATATAGCATGACAATCACCCTCACATAGACATCATTATCATCCTACTCCTAACACAAATATGTATGCTACATGTCACTATTGTGGTAAATATGGACACACTTCACCACAATGTAGAATCAGAATATTAGTTGATTTAAACATATATGCATGGGTACCAAAGACTAACATTTCAGGACCCTCAAGAATTTGGGTACCAAAGGTCACACCTACTCGTGGTGTAGGTGGACCTTCCTTCATCTTCTAGAAGCAAATGGATTCTTGATAGTGGGTGCTCACGACATACGACTGGAAATGCAAATCTTTTTGCAACACTATCGATGAAAAGGGAAGTATATATATCCTTCGTCAATAATCAAAAAGGTTATATTATAGGTAATGGTACTATTGGTAATCCTCCCTCTCCTATCATTAAAATTGTCTGTTTAGTAACAGAGTTAAAGCATAACTTGCTCAGCATTAGTCATCTTGCTGACAATGGATATGATATTAACTTTGGGAAAATAAATGCTCCATATATGATAGATCATCTGGAGACATCGCTTTTGAAAGGATAAGGGAAGATAACATATATATATATATTCTATCTCTCGAAAGATACTAACAATGCAGGAAGATGCCTCTACGCTCACAAGGATGAAAGGTTACTATGGCATATGTGTTTTAGTCATGCAAACATAGATACCATATCAAGACTTTAAACCAAGAAGCAAGTAAGAGGACTACCGGATATCAAATTCAAAAAGGATACAGTATGTGCCGAATGTGAAAAAAATAAGATGACAAAATCTTCTTTTAAATCCATCAACTCTGTAAGTACTACTAGACCCTTGCAACTTCTTCATATGGATTTGTTTGGTCCTAGTAGAGTAGCCAGTCTTAGTGGAAAACTCTACGCCTTTGTGATTTTTGATAACTTTTCCCGTTTTACTTGGGTTTTCTCTCTTTCAAACAAAAGTGATACTATATATGTTTTCAAAATTTTTGCTAAAAAGGTATAAAACGAAAAAGGCTTCATGATTACTCAAATCTGAAGTGATCATGATGGCGAATTCGAAAACTCTGATTTCAAAAAGTTTTGTGACTTAAATGGATTTAATCATGAATTTTCTTGTCCTACAACTCCCCAACAAAATAGTGTTGTGGAGCGGAAGAATAGAACTCTTGGCGATATGGCTAGAGTAATGTTGAATCAGCTTTTACTTCCAAAATATTTTTGGGCAGAAGCTGTAAGTATAGCATGCCATGTCTTGAATAGGGTTTTGATTCGACCTATTTCGAAGAAAACTCCCTATAAACTTTGGTTTGGTAGAACCCCAACTATTTCTTATTTTAGAGTGTTCGGTTATCGCTGCTTTATCCTGAATACCAAAGACAACTTAGGCAATTTTGATGCAAGGCTAATGACGGTGGTATTTTTCTTGGCTATGCTTCCAAGAGTAAAGGATACAGAGTGTTCAACAAGCGCTCCATGATTGTTGAAGAATCTGCTAATATTTCTTTTGATGAGAATAATAATACAGCAGATGTTCCTGATGACGACGACGACGTACATATCAAATCAAGAACTTCTAAGGATACAACATCTGGAGCCAGTTCTCTGGAAAGATTACTAAAGAAGTTCTGCTTCACACCAGAACATCCGAAAAACTTGGTAATAGTGAGGTATCAAGAGGAGTAAGTACTCGTTCATCTGTTGGAGATTCTATAGCTAGCACTGCTTTTACATCTCAAATAGAACCTAAAAATGTTTTAGAAGCTTTTCCTGATGAATTTTGGATATCTGCAATACAAGAAGAACTCAACCAATTCAAAAGAAATTAGGTTTGGAAACTTGATCCTAAACCTGCTGACCATTCGATCATTGGTACTCGATGGGCCTTTCGCAACAAAGTTAATGAGGACAGCTCAGTCACACGTAACAAAGCACGTCTCGTAGCTCAAGGATACAACCAAGAGAAAGGTATCAACTACGATGAGACTTATGCTCTTGCTGTACAGCTTGAATCAATCCGCATGTTATGTGACTTTGCAAATTCTCAAAACTTCAAACTCTTTCAAATGGATGTCAAAAGTGCTTTTCTCAATGGTTTTATTAAAGAAGAAGTTTTCGTAAAATAACCACCTGGTTTTGAAAACTATAAATTTTTTGATCAAGTTTTCAAGCTTAAGAAAGCTCCTTATGGCCACAAACAAGCCCCTCGCGCTTGGTATGAACGTCTAAGCCCTTTCTTACTTAAGAAAGTTTTTCAAAAGGGAAGATTGACACGACACTTTTTATAAAATTATTTAATGACACAATTATTTTAGTGCAAATTTATGTAGAAGCATGAAAAAGCACAATTATATTAGTGCAAATTTATGTAGAAGCATGAAAAATCAATTGATGACACAATTATATTAGTTCGTAGTATTCCGAGCTTGACTCAAGTTCGAAACACTTTAAAGGGGGTCTTATAGAAGCATGAAAAAGCACAGACATATCAAAAGTGCAGGTAGTGTTCTCGCTACACAAAGCTTCACAAAAGCGCAGGTAAAGCGCAGAAAGAAGATCAGAAATCACAGTTCATAAAGAGTTATTTATTAAATCATGTCTACAAGGATCTATTATAGATTCATTATGATTACAAGAAAAGAGATTCTTTATTTAAATCTTCCCTACAAGGATCTATTACAGATTCATCATAAAAAGAACTAAAGTACCTAGAAATCTACAAGAGGGTTAATCTTCACTACAAGGGGGTTAATCTTCACAGGTGCCCTACAAGGGGTTAATCTTCACAAATGCACAGCCCCCCAAACGCGCAACGCTGTCAGAGAGAGCCACTTCCTGAAGCAGCTATTGGCTCGAGCAAGAACTCAGCCCATAGCACAGGCTGTACCACCACCGTTGAGCAGGACAGGGAACAACTTGTGGCTCTTCAGATTGGCAATCAATCCAAATTCGAAAGCTTGGATCTTGAAGACCTCCAAGATATTGTTCAGGTTCGAACTCCTTACGCCAAACGCTGAAGTGCATCTCAGAACCCAGCAGCAGTTCTTCTACAAGGACACAACTTCTTGAAATGAAGGGATCCACAACCAACAGTCGACTTGTGCAAGGCCAATGACCGTTTAAAGCTAAGTTTGGATCGAGTACGATAATAGGGAATGTTAAGAGCAGAAGACACAACCCTTCAGAAAAGCTTCCCTTTATATAGGGTAAGTATGGTCCAACCCACATGCCACGTGGCCGTCGGTCAAAGGCCTACCGAATTAATAGATGAACCTGAAACTTAGCATAATGAACCTCATTTAATAGGTTCGTTTCGACTGAATCCTAGGCCACAAACTTCTTAGAATTCCTCTAAATGACGGCGGTAATTAAAGAAGAGGACGACCGACTCGTCCACCAAAAGAGCAGTCATTAATTGCTCTTAAAAGAGTTCAACAGAACTACCTCCTTCGTCCCAAAGCACAGACAACTGACTGTGTCCTCTTTCGACTTAGGACCGCAGCCAGCTCATTCCTTCTATAGTGCCCTGGCGATAACCCAAAAGCGCAGTAACTTGTTCATCTTCACACCAAGTCCACTACTCGCCTAAAAGTACAGTGACTTCGTCGCCTTAAGTACAAGTCTACTGCTGGCTCTCAAGCAAGTGACTCCATTGCCCAAAGCACAAGTCTATTTGTCGCCCTAGAGCACAGTGACTTCGTCGTCTGAAGCACAAGTCTACTCGTCGCCCTAAAGTATAGTGACTTCGTCGCCTGAAGCACAAGTCCACTTGTCGCCCTAAAAGCGTAGTGACTTCGTCGCTCGAAGCACACTCGCCTCGTTGCACTAAAAGTGCAGTGACTCCGTCGTCTGAAGTAGAGTCTACTCGTAGCCTAGAAGTGCAGTGACATAGAAGCTTCGCCAGAAGCACAGGTGGCATGGTTCCACGGGTATCTTTTTAGATAGTACCCGAATTGGTTTATTTAAACCACTACTCTTAAGATATAACAAAGGTCGATTCTGTTGATAAGAGCCCTATCCTATCAGTCTGTTTAAACCACAGATAAGTATGGACTTTCTTCTCATAAACGAGGGACATATCCAATCGGTTTGTTTGAACGAATGGCCCCCTAAGATAAGACAAAATATAACCTCGGATAGTAACAGAATCTGCTTAGGTTCGTCCGATCGACAATAAACACACGCCATATGTCGTTTATTCAGTTGTTGATAACTCTTCAAAAGATCTTGATAAAAAAGAATTGTAGCATCTGCCATGTGTCAGCTCAGCATTAGCCCCACTGCGGAACCTCGAGATTCTCTCATATCTCTACGTGCAGTGTTCTAGAACAATCCTTATGCATATCGCATATGTGCTCCCCTATAAATAAAAGGAGTTTTCCTTCGATAAAGAGGCTTCGAAATCTTCAACTTCGGTACCCACTTGATTGGCAACCCTAGAGTTTCAATCACCAACACCAGAAAGCCAAAGCAAGTTCAAATCGTCATCAGATCGTCACCGGAGTAAAGGAGCCGTTGCAGTGCTCGATCTCCACTGTAACACTTCTCTAGAAATTTTGTACTTAGATCTCCTGTTTAGGAATTGATTTTACTCTTTGTATATTTAATATACAAAAAGTTTGTATAACCTTTTGTCACGGCAAACAGTGATTGTTCGACGTAACAAAAGGTTGAACAAAATTTTTGCTCTATTGAACGTATAAGGTATCTGTGTACAAAGAAGGAAGTCCTAAACAAGATTTTCTAAGTACAGAGAGAAGAGGTATCTAGGAAAGTATGACGGTAGAGATCGAGCGCTGCAGTGGTTCCTTTACTCCGTTGACGATCTAACGACGAATCAACCTTGCTATGTCTCTCTGGTGCCTTTAATGGGACTCTGGGGTCATCGATCAAGAGGTTGTCTGGATGAGAAGATCCCTTGAAGATGGTTGGTTGGTTGGTTCTTTGATTGATAGGTGGATAAGGGTGGTCGACTCTTCGTGGATAGAGATTGCTGATCCTGTGAAGATTGTCGATTGTCAATGTTCCCTTCTTCTTTTTATTAATTTTTCTCCTTACTGGTGGAAGAAAAACTCCTTCTATTTATAGAGAACTGAGCAAATATGTGATGTGCATTAATGTTCCTGAGATATGAAAGAATTTGTCTTCATTGTACGATGCGGACTTCTGCGGCGCTAACACGTGGCGGACATCAAGATTTCCCTCAAACGATATCTCTGGTGGTTATGAACATAACCGACGGAGGTGACACATGGCGCATGCCGATTTGCATGCTCGGATACAACCAAGTAAATATTAGGATTTTATCCTAGATTTGGAGTCTAACTAATCCTCGTCTAAGATTTAAATCAATCTGATATGATATCAATCAGGATTTCATCCCAATCTTCTCGGCAAGAGACGGTTTAAACAAACCAATTAGGGTAGACCCATGCTTCATGTGCCTCAGGTGAGGACTAGGTGTTGTTGTGCTTCTGGGGCGACGAGTAGACCGTGCTTCTGGAGACGAAGGAACCTCTGTGCTTTCAGGCGATGAGTGGACTTGGCTTCAAATGACGATGAGACTTTTGTGCATATAGAGAAACATATAAAGCTGTGTTTTGGGCTACCGGAGTCACTGTATTGTAGGCGACAAGTAGGCTTATGCTTCAGGTTGACGAGATTACTGTGCTTTTGGAGCGTTAGGTTGACTTGTATTTGTTACGATGGGAGTTACCAAGTCTCTTGTAGAGAAGTGACTTAAGCTTCTGATCTAGAGCAGACGACTGTGTCGAGGAAATGGAGATGGTGTGAGCATATCACCATTATGTGCCTCATGCAGACGCAGGTAAGTAGCTGCGCCTCTGAATAGTGAAGGCGTTGGCTGCGAAGGGAAGGGTGTGACACCCTTGCGCATCTGAGAATGGCACAAGCAGGTAGCTGCGCCTCTGGAGTGAAGACACTGGCTTCTGAAGTAAAAGAAGGAAAGGAGGGCCTACCACCATCTTGTCTCTAAGGTTGGCACAGGCAGGTGGCTACGCCTCTGGCTTGAAGGCTCTGGCTTCTTCAAAGTGCTGAGTTACTGATATGCTTCTAAGAGGCCGCACCCACAAGAAAATCAGAATATGCTTCAGTGGAGGTCAATCTTCCAGCGTATGTATCGAGAAGAAGAAAGGATGCGCTTCGATGAAGGCTACATCCCTTGTAAATCCCTCTAGGCTTCTGTCGAATTTGTACTAGATTCTTTGTAGAAGAACAAAATTAGTTCCTTATGTATAGTCCTGATGTGTCTGTACTAGACTTTGGTAGACATGACAATAAAGGAACTTCCCTCCATATCTTCTGTTTTGCCTTTTGAGTACTGAGCCTCAGTCTTTTTCATCTTCTGCGCTTTGGCGAAGGGATGTCTTCAGCTAAGATTTTTCATGCTTCTACAAGACCCCCTTCAAAGTATCCCGAACTTGATTCAAGCGCGGGATACTTTGAACAGAAGCATGAACACGTGTCAAGACTGTACGAGCTGGGTGATGGCTGGTGTCACGCCTAGCTCTTAGCATTAATTGTCCTGAGTCATCATTTCAGAGCATGGGCTCCTGATGGCTTCTTGATATTAGAGCCTCTTGCATCTTTGCAGGGATCGCAAATCTCTTTAGCATAGGAGGTTCAGAGGCACGTTCCTTTGGTCCTCACAGTACTGTCATCTATCATAGAGGGGAGCTTTAGCTTAACTTGTAAGCTTTCTTTTGACCGATGTCTGGCTCGTGCTTGGACCACGCGAACAGCCTACATAAAGGAATGTCCCCCTTCAAGAGAAGAGTCAACTGCTTCAACAATGGCCTTGCTTGCCCGATGTTCGGCTCCTGATGATCTTGGAGTTTGATTGAGGCGGACGTCGGTGGCAAATATTTTTATCCAAAGAAGCTATAGTAGAACTATTATTGGATCTCGAGACGTCCCGCATCCTGGATGTCGTGGGCATCAATGATGTCTCGAACCCTAGCTTCCTGACTTCGTATTGGTTGTCATGCTGACCGAGGAATGGCAAGGCATGCTGCTGTGGTTGCTCTCTTCGGCCAGCTGGGGAGATAGAGGAGTCCTGTGCTGGTTTTCATCCCTGGCTCGGGCCAATAGCATCTTCGGGCGGTAGCTTCCTTTTGACCAGGATGTGATTGGCTCTGTCATTGCCATTTTAGCTATTTTGCTTCTGTGTTTGTAACTACGAAGGGTATGTAATAGGTCCTTGTAGCCACATATTTTTATATGTAGAAGCTTTCTTGTTCCCTTTGCTTTTGTCTGCAGAATAAAGAAGGAATATTCATAATGGATTTGCCTGACCAAAGGTAATATGGACGTGGTAGGCTTGATCTTTGCCGGGGTATAGAACAACAATCCAGAGGTAATATGGACGTAAACTGTTTTCTAGACCGCTGGAATAATCATAGAGATGATACGAGAAGAACGACTACTCAGAGGTAATGTGGACATGGTAGTCGCGTCTTCCAAGCGTAGAGGAGCAATCCAGAGGTAATATGGACGTGAAGTGCTTCATCTACTTGAGAGAATATATAGGAGGGAGAGCAAGAGATCCCCTTACCAGAACTCGTGGGCACCCTTTTTAGGGGATATGGGTGCATATGCTAGTTCTGTCTTCAGACGTAATACTTCTTTAGAAACTTGTCATTGATGGGCATCATTAGCAAGTCCCCATTAGGCTTAGCTAGCCGATAAGCACCGTTGGATTACACCATTTCTATGACGAACGGTCCTTCCCACTTGGGCTCAAACTTTCCAGCCGTCTTGTGGGTCATCACCATCGGTCTCCGTACTGCCAAGACGAGGTCGCCCACCTGGTAGGATCTTTTGCGGACCTTATTGTTGAAGGCCCAAGAGCGAGCTTGGTAAAGCTTAATCCTTTGTTGCACGAGCAAGCACTTTTCATCCAACTCTTCTAACTCTTGTAACTGCCTGCGTTGATTATCTTCGACGGTTAACTGATTAGTGATGGCTACCCGTAAGGACGGGATTTGAATCTCTAAGGGGAGCACAGCCTTGCTCCCATAGACCAAGGAGAATAGTGTAATTCCTGTAGGTACATGAACAGTCGTACGGTAGGCACATAGACATTCGCCTAACTTCTCATTCCAGTCGCATTTGTTGGGGAAGACGACCTTTGTGAGGGGTTTGACAATAGTTTTGTTGAATGCCTCGGCCAATCCATTAGTTGTCGGTTGTAAGCTGTTGACGCCATATTCTAAAGTCGGATTTTTTGTCACAAAATCGGTTGAATGCATGGCTTACGAACTGAGGACCGTTTTCGTGAATGATCCTTCTGGGAATTCTAAAGCGATAAATGACATGATGTTTGATGAAACTGATCACGTTAGAAGTCTCCACCTCTACCAATGGTACTGCTTCTGCCCATTTAGAGAAATAATCTGTAATGGTGAGGATGAACCAGTATCCTTTGGAGGATGGTGGGCTGACTGGCCCCACGATATCCATTCCCTAGGCTGCGAATGGCCACCGTGGGTGTAACTATTCTGAAGGTTGATGGATGAAATCTGCATAAAATTTACATGCCTGACATTTCTTTACATACTAACAGCATCTGCCATCATAGTGGGCCAGTAATAGCCCATACGGCGCAACCGGTCTTGTAGCTTGGGGCCCGGCTGGTAGGCTCCGTAGGTTCCATCACGCGCTTCTCTGAGTGGTTTTTGTGCCTCTGTACGAGACAAACAGCATAAGTGAAGTCCGTTGTATAAGCGACGATATAGCATTTTGGTAGCCGAATCATAGAAGAAACAAAGTGAGCACCTCCTAACAGAAGCTGCTTCTCTTGGGTCTTCAGGCAGAATCCCATAAATTGTATAGTCTATAAATGGGAACCGCCAATCCCTGGTGCCTTCATGCATTCCTACTTGTAACGAGTAGTTCTGACATGCTCGTAGGGCATTCTTTGGACAGAGTAACTCCCGGCCCGTTACTAAAACGGTATGATGAGATCCAACGGGGGCGGCCAAAGAGGCGGCAAGACCGGCTTGTGCGTCGGCCTCCAAGTGCGGCAACCGTGGCACATATTCTATAAAGAATCCTGTAAAAGTGGAGATAATATCGATTGTCATGTGGTGGCAAGGGATTAAGTCCTCATGTCAAACCTCATACTGACCTTGGACTTGACTGATGATCAATTTTGAGTCTCCAAAAGCCTCGATGTAGTCAATCCCCAGCTGTTTGGCGAGTTGGAGTCCGATGATGAGGGCGTTATACTCTGCAGCATTGTTGGTGCATGACTCCATGAGAGAATATGCACGATTGATAACTAGGCCGTTCGGAGTAACAAGGACGATCCCCACCTCTGCTATGATTTTACCCTTTTGCCCCGCTCTTAAGGCTCCGTCAAAGAACATGCGCCATACTGAGTTGTCTGAAACTACGTTGGACTCTAGTACTTCATTGGGGATTTCTTTGTAGAGTTTTGAATTTTCTAGCACCAGATGAGCCGCTAGAAAATCTGCCAACGCTTGGCCTTTTACCTTCTGTGGGACGAACACCATATCGTAAGGAGTCAAGAGAATTGTCTATGTGGCAAGTCATAAAATCAGTACCCCTGGCTTGGACATAAGAACTCTGAGAGGGTTGATCCTGGATACCACATGGATCATCTGTCCGGTCACATAATATCGTGTCTTCTGGATGGCAAAGATAAGGGCGAGACATTTCTTCTCAACAGAACTATACCGGTACTCGGCTCCAACCATGCTCCTGCTGAGATAATATATTGCTTGTTCGTGGCCTTCGTTATTCTTTTGGGCTAATAAGGCACCAAGAGAATGATCTATGGCTCGTACGTACAGTAGGAAAGGCTTTTCTACGACTGGAGCTACCGCACATGAGGGCTGGTAAGGCACAAGAGGGATGACGAGTAGATCGTGCTTCTGGAGACGACGGAACCTCTGTGCATTCAGGCGATGAGTGGACTTGGCTTCGAATGACGATGAGACTTTTGTGCATATAGAGCAACTTATGAAGCTGTGTTTCGGGCTACCGGAGTCACTGTGCTGTAGGCGATAAGTAGGCTTATGCTTCAAGTTGGCGAGGTTACTGTGCTTTTGGAGCGACAGGTTGACTTGTATTGGTTGCGATGGAAGTTCCCAAGTATCTTGTAGAGAAGTGACTTAAGGTTCTAATCCGGAGCAGATGACTGCACCATAGGAATGGAGATGGTGTGAGCATATCACCATCCTGCGCCTCATGCGAATGCAGGTAAGTAACTTCGCCTCTGAATAGTGAAGGCGTTGGCTGTGAAGGGAAGGGTATGACACCCTTGTGCATCTGAGATTGGCGCAGACAGGTAGCTGCGCCTCTGGAGTGAAGATACTGGCTACTGAAGTAAAAGAAGGGGAGGAGGGCCTACCACCATCTTGTTTCTGAGGTTGGCACAGGCAGGTTGCTGCGCCTCTAGCTTGAAGGCTCTATCTTCTTCAAAGTGCTGAGTTACTGATATGCTTCTGAGAGGCTACGCCCACAAGAAAAATTAGAACATGCTTCAATGGAGGTCAATCTTCCAACGTGTGTATCGAGAAGAAGGAAGGCTACGCTTCGATGAAGGCTGTATCCCTTATAGATCCCTCTAGGCTTCTATCAAATCTGTACTAGATCCTTTATAGAAGAACAAAATTAGTCCCTTATGTATAGTCCTGATGTGTCTGTACTAGACTTTGGTAGACATGATAATAAAGGGACTTCTTTCATATCTTCTATTTTGTCTTTTTAGTAATGAGCCTCAGTCTTTTGCATCTTCTGCGCTTTGGTGGAGGGATGCCTTCAGCTGAGATTTTTCATGCTTCTACAGTCATATCGGTTAATGCTTCCACCAATACTTTAGTAAGCAGAGTGTCGTCTCTAGGTAGATACAGCGTCAAAGATTCGAAGTAATTTAAGTATCGGCAGAGTGACGACTTTCGTCAAAAGAAGTCAGAGTCTAAGGCTTGTACTTTGAGGGGTGCACCACCTTGTTCCACTCCTCAGGTGTCACGCCCCAGAACCAGAATACTGGAGAGCGGGGGCAGACACAGCCAGCTACGTATATTGAAATAGAATACATCTCAACTATACGGTCACGGCTGTCTGGATATGAGGGTTTACTACAAGCCAGCAGTCTCTTAAGGTCAAGCCTATTGTCTCAATCTCAAGCAATTAACAGAGTTACAAGATGTTAGAGCATCAAATATATATATATAAGGCGTCCCAAATATTACATATTGGATGATCATGAAGCTAGTCGTACAAAATGATAGGACTAGCAAGAGTTCAGTCATACATGATCAACCCTAGGATTTGTTAATCATGTTACAGCCCGTAGGCAGACAGTAAGTAAATGTGTATCGAGCTAACAGGTGCTCGTCGGCAAACGCCTCAAAAGAATAAATTTACATATGAGTGGGTGAAACAAAAAGGGAAGACCCACTCGTAGCCCGGGTTCCGTCTAGTGTTCACCATTGGGCTGGAAGCCTGGTAGATCCTCGGTAGCTGCTCCAAAATCTGGCCACACAAAACCAGCTGGGTCAAACCCCAGAAAGAGCAAGTGCCACAAAGGGGGCCACAAATAAGAACAAAAGCCAGCATATTAGAACATAAAGAATAAAAGAAAGTACAAGTAGTAAAAGTACACAGAGCGATAAATGACTAGGGACGTGGAACCATTCCGGGAGCCAGGTTACAATCCTTAACCAAACAAGGACCGGGATTGTACCCCTTCGCCTGAATAGCTCACAGTCTCTACCCATTTATCGTTAGAGATGAGTAAAACAATCATGACCAAGAGTTCCAGGTACAGGGGCTAGACAAGACTTAGACAAGGCTGGACAGCATCCATTTCACAACGGCCAAGCAAGTACTACGGCTTACTACTTTAACTAACTAGGGTTATCACAAGCCTAATTACTAACAAGATGCAGGTGAGAAACTCCCAGTCCCAAGCCCTGCAGACCATCCAGTTATCCTTCCGCGGGTTGAGAGTTATAGGTGGGTACATTGCCCGGGAGACAAATGTACCCTTAGGTGACTTAGAGGGTGCAACACATGACATTATGCTGGAAATGTGCTCTACTCGTCGGCAAGCTACAAGTCCATTAATGCTTCCAGATAACGAGACTGCCTGTGACCGGGAATTCTCCATGTTCTAATTTGGTCTACTCATTACCTAGTCCAATTTTAGTGTGAGTCCCTGGCCGTGGTACCCAGGGAGTCACCCCTTAGACACGATGCAAGACAAGACAAGTGATTTGCACAGAGCAACAGGTAGTACACCCACGGTGTCAAGACAAGTCAAGTCGAGTCAAGAGTGCGCCGCCACGGGCCACTATCAAGTGAAGCCAAGTCATACCAAGTCAAGTCAAGTTGAGTTATCAAGTCATGCCAAGTCGGGTGTGCGCCACCACGGGCCACTATCAAGTCAAGCCGAGTTATCAAGTTACCGGTCCCAGTTATTAACAAAATATTCAACAGATAGGAGAATACTATCTGCAGGCCAAACCATGCCAAATCATGGAAAATAGTGTCAAGACGTGTCAGACCAAGTCAAGTTGTGCATGTGAGCAATCAAAATCTCAAAAGCTCCAATCATATCAAAGAAAAACCAAGTTATAAAGCAGGCACTAAGGCACTAGGGTGTAGGTGAACTAGGGTGTGCCAGGGAACAAGCACACTAGAGTGCGCCTGGTGGCAGCACACTAGAGTGCGCCTGGTGGCAGCACACTAGAGTGCGCCTAGGGTGGCAGCACACTAGAGTGCGCCTAGGGTGGCAGCACACTAGAGTGCGCCTGGATCCAAGTGCACTGGAGTGCGCTTAAGTCGAAACCAATAAGGTGCGCCTAGCCAGGGTGCGCTAGAATGCGCCTGGGTCCAAGGGTCAAAGTGCGCCTAGGTAACTACGCGCTAAAGTGCGCCTAGTCAGGGGAGCAGGCGCAATCGGACCAGGCGCTAAACAGCGCGCGGCCAGAAAAGTAGGCGCAGTGCGCTAAAGAGCGCCTGGCCAGAAAAGGAGGCGCAGTGCGCTAAAGAGCGCCTGGCCAGAAAAGGAGGCGCAGTGCGCTAAAGAGCGCCTGGCCAGAAAAGGAGGCGCAGTGCGCTAAAGAGCGCCTGGCCAGAAAAGGAGGCGCAATCGGGCAAGGAGGCCAGAAAGTAGGCGCGCCTGGGGGTCGTCTTCCTCCTCAAGCCGAGGAGAAGAACCCATGGGTTCCAAAACTTTGGAACACCATAAGTCGGCCATCCAAGCTCCAATTCCGAACTTCCAAGGCTCTAACTTGGGTAAAATTCCACCCTCTACAACATGGAAACAATAAAACCAACCAAAATTCAAGTTTAATAGATCAAATCTAAAGAAATCCGAAAATGAACAAAGTCTAGATCTAGGGAAATCCAATCTTCAAAACCCAAAATGCCAAGCTCTAACATTGGTCCTAGAGCTCTAGTCTAACTAAATATCAAAATAAAATGGGTCCTCATTAAATGGCAAGATGCAACTTGCCTAAGGTGGGGATGTTGGTGGTGGTAGGAGGAAGAAGAAGAAGAAGAAATAAATGGAAGTTATGGGGAGAGAGAAAAGTTGGTGGGATTTTAATGGGGGTTGTTGTGGTGTTCTTGAGGGTGCAAGATAGCTAAAGGTGTTCTCATTCCTACGAACCAAACCAAGTCATATTAAACCAAATCGAAAATCCGAATAAGAAAAATACGAGAAATATCGAAATACCACAGTTAGGTAAGATTTAAAAATATACGCAAAATCAAAATACGGGCAAAATACGAAATACGGGAAATGAGGGTGACAACTCTACCCACCTTAAAAGAATTCCGTCCTCGGAATTTAATCAAGGAGCGAGAGATTGCCACGACAAGCTACACTAATCACAGGCAAGCTACACTAAGCAGTTCAATCATACAATCATGCAATGCAAGCAAGGAAGGGAAGGCGTAAGGCATAAGAAAGACATTATACCTCACGAGTCAAACAGATAGGGATATCGCGATCGGATGTCGTCCTCACGCTCCCACGTTGACTCACCTAGAGAGTGATGACCCCAAGCAACACGGACCAATTTAATAGTCTTGTTCTTGAGTATCTTTTCCCTCCGGTCCAAAATAGACACGGGCCTCTCCTCATACGAAAGGTTGGTACCAACAACCAATTCCGAATGATCTAGGATATGGCTCGGGTCCGGAATATACCGTCGTAACTGGGACACATGGAATACATCATGTACCTCGCTTAACGACGGCGGAAGAGCGAGACGATAGGACACATCGCCTACTCGCTCCAGAATATCGAACGGCCCTATATACCTAGGACTAAGCTTTCCCCGTACGCCAAAACGAATGACGCCACGGGTAGGCGAGATCCTAAGGAATACATGGTCGCCGACAGCAAATTCTAAGGGACGCCGATGAGCATCGGCCCAATGGCGCTGGCGATCCTGAGCAACTCGGAGGTGATCTCTGATTCTTCTGACCACTTCAACCGTCTGAGAAATCAGTTCGGGACCGAGCATCTGCCTCTCTCCGATATCGTCCCATGCTAACGGAGATCTGCATTTCCTGCCATACAGAGCCTCGAAGGGTGCCATCTGGATACTAGCCTGGAAACTATTGTTGTACGAGAATTCCACCAAGTGCAGGTGATCCTCCCATGAACCACCAAAATCGAGGGTACACGATCTCAACATATCTTCGAGAGTTTGTATAGTACGCTCTGACTGCCCATCTGTCTGCGGATGATACGCTGAGCTGAACTTAAGACGAGTCCCCAAACTTTGATGAAGACTGCGCCAGAAGTACGATGTGAATCTCGTATCCCTGTCTGATACTATGCTGACTGGCACTCCGTGAAGTCGGACGATCTGCCTGAGATACATCTCTGCTAGCTGCGCCGTCGACTGTCCAACTCTAAAGGGAAGAAAGTGTGCCACCTTAGTAAGCCTGTCTACAATGACCCAAATAGCATCTCTGCCTGCCGGAGATCTGGGTAACCCAGTCACGAAATCCATGGTTATGTGCTCCCATTTCCATTCTGGGATCGGTAAAGGTTGAAGAAGTCCAGCCGGCCTCTGATGTTCAGCCTTGACTTGTTGGCAAACCAAACATCGAGAGACGTACCGGGCTATCTCCCTCTTCATACCATTCCACCAAAAGTGCTGACGAATATCTCTGTACATCTTCGTGCCGCCTGGGTGAATGGAATACTGCGAACTGTGAGCCTCTGCCATGACTTCCTGTCTGATATCTCCACTGGGTACACAAAGACGCGTGCCGTGTCGAAGTGTACCATCCTCATGAATACATAACTCTGGCCTTCTCCCTGCCTCGCACTCTGCTCTGAGCCGCTGAATCTTGGAATCTGTTAATTGTGCTGTCCGGATCCTCTCAACTATGGTGGACTGTATCTGTAGGCTGGCCATCAAGGCCACATTGGAAGGGAGAATCACTTCAATTCCCATCTTCTGAAGATCTGCCAATAGCTCTGGTTGCGCTGTTAGAAGGTAGACTCCGGCTCTCCGGCTCAATGCATCTGCTACCACGTTGGCCTTCCCTGGGTGATACTGCAAGTCCACATCATAGTCCACAAGTAGCTCGAGCCATCTTCTCTGCCGCATATTAAGATCCTTCTGGGTGAAAACATACTTCAGGCTCTTGTGATCAGTAAATATCTCCACTCTGTCTCCGTACAAGTAGTGCCTCCACAACTTAAGTGCAAACACTACTGCTGCTAGCTCCAAGTCGTGGGTCGGGTAATTCTTCTCATGATCACGGAGTTGACGTGACGCATAAGCAATTACCTTCCCATGCTGCATCAGAACACATCCCAATCCTCTGCCTGAAGCGTCGCAATAAACTGTGAATCCTCCGGTCCCATCTGGAAGGGTGAGAATGGGAGCCGTTACCAAACCTCGCTTCAATTTCTCAAATGATTCCTGACATTCTGCTGTCCAAACGAACGGCACATCCTTGCGGGTCAACTGGGTCATCGGCGCTGAAATCCTTGCAAAATCAGAGACGAACCGCCGGTAGTAGCCGGCCAATCCAAGAAAGCTGCGAACTTCTGCCACTGAACTGGGTACTGGCCATGCCTCGATGGCCACAATCTTCTGGGGATCCACTTCCACTCCTCCTCGGGTAATGATGTGACCCAAGTATGAAATGCGATCGAGCCAGAACTCGCATTTACTGAACTTGGCGTACAACTGGTGCTCTCTGAGAATCTGAAGAACCACACGGAGATGCTGTTCATGCTCCGCCTCACTCTTGCTGTAGACCAGGATGTCATCAAGGAATACTATCACAAACTGATCCAAGTAAGGCATAAAAATACGGTTCATGAGATCCATGAACACTGCCGGCGCATTGGTCGCTCCAAAGGGCATAACTAGAAACTCCCAATGCCCGTACCTAGATCTGAACGCCGTCTTCGGGATGTCCTGCTCTCTAACTCTGATCTGGTGGTATCCTGACCGCAAGTCTATCTTCGAGAAAACTGAAGCCCCTTTGAGTTGATCAAATAAGTCATCTATCCTTGGAAGAGGGTATCTGTTCTTGATTGTCACTGAGTTCAAGGTACGATAATCAACGCATAGCCTGGACGTACCATCCTTCTTTTTCATAAGAAGCATCGGGGCTCCCCAAGGTGATCCACTTGCATGAATGAATCCCTTGGTCCTGAGTTCTTCAATCATCTTGTACAAAATCTCTAACTCTGAAGGCGCCATTCTGTAGACTCGCTCTGATACTGGTGCTGTCCCGGGAATCAAGTCAATGGTGAACTCGATCTCCCGCTCTGGTGGCATCCCTGGAAGTTCCTCTGGGAAGACATCTGGAAACTCTTCAACTATCCGGGGCAACTGCACTGCTGCTACTGCCATCCGCAATACTGGAGGAGATGGCTCTACTGTGCCTCTGGAAAATGAAAACTCTGGCTCTCCGGGAATACTAAAGACAACTCTGCCAACATGGCAGTCTATCCTAGCATAATGGTTCCTCAACCAATCCATGCCTAGGACTACATCATAGTCTGCCATAGGGAATTCTATGAATCTAGCGGAGAACTCTCTACCGCTAACTACGATCCGACACGAGGAGAACACTCGATCTACTCCCACAAGACCATTACCAGTAAGTATATTGAGCCTCACTGATAATGACTCGGGCTCCAACCCTATCCGTGTCGCGAATCGTGCAGACATGAATGAATGCGATGCACCAGAATCAAATAATACAGATGCTGGAAAAGTGTTGACGAGAATAGTACCTGCCACTACCTCACCTGGTGCAACTTCTTCTTCCATGGTCATCATCATAGCCTGACCTCTAGCTGCGGGTCCCCTCTGCTGGAAACCCCTCTGTCGGTTCTGTGCCGGAGCCTGGGTGAACTGCTGCTGGTTCTGCTGCTGAAAGGCCTGGGCCTGGGGCGCCAATGGCCTCGGGTACTGCTGTTGCTGCTGCTGCTGGACTGGAACTGGGGCTGGTCCCCTCACCGAAGAACTAGAAAGGTTGGATGATGATGGACCTCCCCTATTCGGGCAGGTCCCTATCTGGTGGTCTGCTCCTCCACAAGCCAGGCACAATCCTCGTGCCCTACGATACTCTGCCACTACATGGCCCGGCTTCTCGCAATGAGAACATCCCACCACGGAAGACTGCTTCTGCTTCTGCTGCTGCGGGTACGTCGGGGTCGAATGCTGAACCGACGTCACTGAGGCTGCCCGCCTCGGAGTTCCAATGGTTATACCCCTAGCTGCCGGGGCTGGAGCTGAAGATTGGTGCATCTGGTTGTGGGACCGCTTCCTGCCTCCGGTCCTGTCCACAATTCTCCGGGAGGTATACTCATGCCTCCTTGCTGCTTTCAATACTGCATCGAACGTCTGGTGCTCGAACTGTTCCACAGCCAATAATATCTCCAAATGCAGTCCTTGCTGGAACCGCTGAGCCCTATCGAACTCGGTTGCCACCAAGGTGGGGGCGAACCTACTCAGTCTAGAAAACTCGGTCGCATAGCCATCGACCGTCCTGCCTCCTTGCTTTAAGTTGGTGAATCTGGTCTGCAGGTCGTACCGTGCCACCGCATTGAAGTACTTTGTCTGGAACCTCTCTCTGAACGTCGCCCAAGTGACTGGTGCTGCTAATCCCATGGCCTGAGCTGCCCACCAATCGCGAGCCAAGTCTAACAACTGTAGGCGTACCACCGCCACCTTCTCATTTTCAGGTGTCCTAGCTGCTTCCAGGACCACCTCGGTATCCTGAAGCCAAGCATCCGCGGTAACCGCATCTTCACTGCCGTCAAAGAAGGGAGGGTTCAAGCGCTTGAAACTGTTGGCCGCCTGATTTCCTTGGGGACCTCCTCGGTTTAGTGCATCATGAACCTCCTGGTGCAAGGCGTCACCTCGACGATCTTGGGATGCAAGCAGTTCTCTGATAAGCCCTACCAAAGGCCCCTCGTCCTGTCTAGCTGGTTGAACGGGCGAAGCTGCCTGAACTGGAGGTTCCGGGCCTCCGGAAGGCATAACTCGAGAGGCTACTCCAGAGTGCTGAGCTTGATCTTCCTGGCGCTGGAGTGCTTGTCGAGCTTCCTCTGGCTGGTTGGCAGGTCCGGGAGTAATGCCGCTGAAGAAGATGACATAGGGAACAATAAGGAAAGGACCAGGACAGATCAATTATACAAGCAATATGATCAGGTCAAGAATCTCAGGGATTTGAAGATACGAGCAGAGATCAAGGGCGAATATTGATTGAGACATCTATTTGGTAAACCCTCACATTTCTTGAATGCCAAGACCTGCATGGGCCACCACTTAAACCGTGTCACGCCCCAGAACCAGAATACTGGAGAGCGGGGGCAGACACAGCCAGCTACGTATATTGAAATAGAATACATCTCAACTATACGGTCACGGCTGTCTGGATATGAGGGTTTACTACAAGCCAGCAGTCTCTTAAGGTCAAGCCTATTGTCTCAATCTCAAGCAATTAACAGAGTTACAAGATGTTAGAGCATCAAATATATATATATAAGGCGTCCCAAATATTACATATTGGATGATCATGAAGCTAGTCGTACAAAATGATAGGACTAGCAAGAGTTCAGTCATACATGATCAACCCTAGGATTTGTTAATCATGTTACAGCCCGTAGGCAGACAGTAAGTAAATGTGCATCGAGCTAACAGGTGCTCGTCGGCAAACGCCTCAAAAGAATAAATTTACATATGAGTGGGTGAAACAAAAAGGGAAGACCCACTCGTAGCCCGGGTTCCGTCTAGTGTTCACCATTGGGCTGGAAGCCTGGTAGATCCTCGGTAGCTGCTCCGAAATCTGGCCACACAAAACCAGCTGGGTCAAACCCCAGAAAGAGCAAGTGCCACAAAGGGGGCCACAAATAAGAACAAAAGCCAGCATATTAGAACATAAAGAATAAAAGAAAGTACAAGTAGTAAAAGTACACAGAGCGATAAATGACTAGGGACGTGGAACCATTCCGGGAGCCAGGTTACAATCCTTAACCAAACAAGGACCGGGATTGTACCCCTTCGCCTGAATAGCTCACAGTCTCTACCCATTTATCGTTAGAGATGAGTAAAACAATCATGACCAAGAGTTCCAGGTACAGGGGCTAGACAAGACTTAGACAAGGCTGGACAGTATCCATTTCACAACGGCCAAGCAAGTACTACGGCTTACTACTTTAACTAACTAGGGTTATCACAAGCCTAATTACTAACAAGATGCAGGTGAGAAACTCCCAGTCCCAAGCCCTGCAGACCATCCAGTTATCCTTCCGCGGGTTGAGAGTTATAGGTGGGTACATTGCCCGGGAGACAAATGTACCCTTAGGTGACTTAGAGGGTGCAACACATGACAGTGTGCTGGAAATGTGCTCTACTCGTCGGCAAGCTACAAGTCCATTAATGCTTCCAGATAACGAGACTGCCTGTGACCGGGAATTCTCCATGTTCTAATTTGGTCTACTCATTACCTAGTCCAATTTTAGTGTGAGTCCCTGGCCGTGGTACCCAGGGAGTCACCCCTTAGACACGATGCAAGACAAGACAAGTGATTTGCACAGAGCAACAGGTAGTACACCCACGGTGTCAAGACAAGTCAAGTCGAGTCAAGAGTGCGCCGCCACGGGCCACTATCAAGTGAAGCCAAGTCATACCAAGTCAAGTCAAGTTGAGTTATCAAGTCATGCCAAGTCGGGTGTGCGCCACCACGGGCCACTATCAAGTCAAGCCGAGTTATCAAGTTACCGGTCCCAGTTATTAACAAAATATTCAACAGATAGGAGAATACTATCTGCAGGCCAAACCATGCCAAATCATGGAAAATAGTGTCAAGACGTGTCAGACCAAGTCAAGTTGTGCATGTGAGCAATCAAAATCTCAAAAGCTCCAATCATATCAAAGAAAAACCAAGTTATAAAGCAGGCACTAAGGCACTAGGGTGTAGGTGAACTAGGGTGTGCCAGGGAACAAGCACACTAGAGTGAACCTGGTGGCAGCACACTAGAGTGCGCCTGGTGGCAGCACACTAGAGTGCGCCTAGGATGGCAGCACACTAGAGTGCGCCTAGGGTGGCAGCACACTAGAGTGCGCCTGGATCCAAGTGCACTGGAGTGCGCTTAAGTCGAAACCAACAAGGTGCGCCTAGCCAGGGTGCGCTAGAATGCGCCTGGGTCCAAGGGTCAAAGTGCGCCTAGGTAACTACGCGCTAAAGTGCGCCTAGTCAGGGGAGCAGGCGCAATCGAACCAGGCGCTAAACAGCGCGCGGCCAGAAAAGTAGGCGCAGTGCGCTAAAGAGCGCCTGGCCAGAAAAGGAGGCGCAGTGCGCTAAAGAGCGCCTGGCCAGAAAAGGAGGCGCAGTGCGCTAAAGAGCGCCTGGCCAGAAAAGGAGGCGCAATCGGGCAAGGAGGCCAGAAAGTAGGCGCGCCTGGGGGTCGTCTTCCTCCTCAAGCCGAGGAGAAGAACCCATGGGTTCCAAAACTTTGGAACACCATAAGTCGGCCATCCAAGCTCCAATTCCGAACTTCCAAGGCTCTAACTTGGGTAAAATTCCACCCTCTACAACATGGAAACAATAAAACCAACCAAAATTCAAGTTTAATAGATCAAATCTAAAGAAATCCGAAAATGAACAAAGTCTAGATCTAGGGAAATCCAATCTTCAAAACCCAAAATGCCAAGCTCTAACATTGGTCCTAGAGCTCTAGTCTAACTAAATATCAAAATAAAATGGGTCCTCATTAAATGGCAAGATGCAACTTGCCTAAGGTGGGGATGTTGGTGGTGGTAGGAGGAAGAAGAAGAAGAAGAAGAAATAAATGGAAGTTATGGGGAGAGAGAAAAGTTGGTGGGATTTTAATGGGGGTTGTTGTGGTGTTCTTGAGGGTGCAAGATAGCTAAAGGTGTTCTCATTCCTACAAACCAAACCAAGTCATATTAAACCAAATCGAAAATCCGAATAAGAAAAATACGAGAAATATCGAAATACCACAGTTAGGTAAGATTTAAAAATATACGCAAAATCAAAATACGGGCAAAATACGAAATACGGGAAATGAGGGTGACATCGGGGTAAGGTCGTCTTATCCCTAGCGTCTGCATTCTCTTCCGACTGTTGATGGACTGAATTGAGCCCACGATTCTTGAATCTCTTTTCGGACGATGTCAGTTGGAGTCGGTACCGATGGTTGCGGCACGGAGGGGATGTTGGACTCACTATTGGGGCCTACCTCTTAACTTCCTCGACATGAAGTCATTGGTGGAGATGTATTAGCCTTTATGTCTGCTATTGACCGAGATAGGGATTGCATTGGGGCGTTGAGGGTGGTCATCATTGCCTCCAATGCGTCAAGCCATTGCTTGTCGCTTGTACTGGCATCGTCTTCACTGGTCATGTAAGACGTTCGCAATTCAGGGGACCTAACGAGGTTAGGGCCTCGCTTGGCCTGATCCCTTGGACTTTATCTTCGTCAGGATAAGGACGTATCATGGCGCATCTTCTGACTCTGGCAGCTGGCTACTTCCAATCATTGTAACATCTTGGTTGGGTGATAGTATACCCCCAGCCTTCCACCTCATCTTTGGAGGATCACTACCCCCAGCGTGGAAGATAGGTGGAGAAGTTGTGCTCCCTGGCTATGGCACACCTTTTCGTAGAAGTCCTCTCGATCAGGTATTTTAGAATACCTCTGCCACCGGTATAGTCGGGTGCGCTAATCTCTGTGTGTGCAGCTTCTTTGTGTTATTTGAGGAAGAAGGCATCTTTGAGCCCTTCAGGATGAAAGTATCCCTTCGGATAGAGTAGAAGGAAGCATGAACTGGTTCATCCATTGTCCTTTTCAGCTGTTGGAAGATAGATGGCTTGTCTATAGATACTGTTGTTCAAGAACAGCATTAGTTGATGGTGAATTGAGTGCAGTATCCTGTGGAGGGTTTAATGCATGCACCACCATCTTGCTTCGACCCGTGTTTGCAATCTATTATTTCATGCAGGTTTGGCATATGGTGTTTACCTATGCCGCGTGGGTCGCATGGTTGATCGAATGAGGTTTTTGACTCACCATAAGGATTTTTCGAGAAGGATCTAGGAGGTTGGCTATCCTCATGTGCATGATACGGGCGGCCACATGTGTACGTCCGATAGAGCCTTCCGCCAGGGGCCTGTATGATCATCCGAGATACTTTCCGATGTGTATCCGTCGAGGCAATGGTCCGGGTATGTTGAACCCGCGATGCTCTAGACCTCTTTGCACCGGCATTCAAGTAGTACATTGCGTCAAGGCCTTTTTCGTAGGCAATATTTTGGGAGATACTGTGGAAGGTAGATCTCCTTCCCCTCCCTTGTTGGTGCTTCTGTCTGAGACTCATTATGGGTGGCTCGATGTGTGTTTAAAGGTACTCGTCTTGATTTAGACGAGGCCTATTCCTGTACTTCCTGGTGGCGAGCTGGTTGAAGTACAACTTCATCTTCTTAAGCAGGGAGTGGACGATGTGGCCTATTGAGAGCGTGCATTCCCGAGTCCTTGGCATTGTGTCGCCTTCTCCGATTTGGACCCGAGCATTTGGCTCTATTCTTCTTGATTTTGAGAGCAAAGGAAAGATACACAAGAGATGGATGTGGGGCTTCATTGGTATAAGGCGGGAGAGCATCCTCAACAGTTTCTGGTGGTGGCACATGAGCTTTGACCACCCAGACCTTGCGAGTCTTTATAGGTTTCGTCGACCTAGGGGAAGGGTTTGACCCTTCAAAGAGCATGTATTCATAAGCATGTTGATCGAACCGGATGACCAACGTCTCTTTGGATGAACCCAACTTGGAAGTAACGGATTGTATCACTACTTTTTCATCGGAGGAGAAAGCTATCCCCAGCATTGTCGCCAGCTTGTTCGCTATCAAAATTATTTGGGTTAAAAGAGTTTTTGGGATTACAAGTATCTTTTAAGGAGGATGAGAGAAGAAAAGACAGTATAAAACAAGACTCTTTTCATTTCTTTTATACAATATGATTTTAAGCAGTACAACAAAAACCCTAATAGGAAAGATTTGCTAATACAAATAAAGTCTCTAGAGAAGTGTGCCGATGGAGATCGGGTACTGTAATTGACCCTTTTATTCCGTTGATGATCCGATACTTAGTAGCTTCTTTAAGTGCTCTCTATGACTCTCTTCTATGCATCTGCTATCCTTATTGACGAAATTAATTTTGGTGGATTCGATTAGTTGATGATCTAATCTTCTCCTCCTTTTTTGGCGATCTCCTCGATCATCTTGTCAATGATCCTCTCTCAGGATCTCTGCCCTCTGTATAGGTGGTCTCTGATTTGTTCTTTATCATGCCATGATGCGATGATACGATGATCTCCCCATATGTGCCTTTTAACGGGCAAGCTATAAAGGAGGTAATGATGATGGAGGAATCTCATGTGTGGATGATGTCATATGGGTGTCGCAGCTGGTTAGGCAGGCTGTTTAACCGCTCGTCTTGGTTGAGGCACCAATTGGGTGACCTTTGCTGCGGGAGCTCCGGGGGAAGACCTTAGGATCCTCAGGTGTAATCGTCGGTGGTTATGACTGTCCACCCACACGGCTTAATCAAAGGTTACCTAGCACGCACGAATGTTTAGGATAAACTATTTTTTTGAATGGTACAGTTTTGTAATGCACGCACCATAAACGAGAGATTTGAATCAGGGGGAACGATCTTTGATGGTACATGGCACCGATCGTGATTATGAGTGGTTCTCTAGATTAAATGGAGCGGTTATGGTGTACACACCATAAACGTGGTGTTGATCCTTCTAGTTGTTGCCAATGAGATTTGAGGTGGTCTAATTCATGGCACAAACCAGCTCGTTTGATCCGGTCTGGGGCACAGACCAGTTTGTGTTAATTTGATTTGTTGGCCCATTGCCTAAATGGTCACACCTGATTTTGATAATCAACGATAACTTAAGTCGATACACAAAATATACGAACTACTACTAATGTTACAGGTTATTGAAATCAACATCAAAGAACATACTACGTCTACATCCTGCATCTACAAAGAGCAATCAAATCATCAACCAAAAGGAATTGCATTGGAATCCAGATTGAGTCTTTTTATATTTTCTTCTATAATTTTTACTTTATTGAGTCTAGGAAATATAAAATGTGAGATCGATCGGGATATTACTGGCTTAGGTTTTCTCAGTCCACAAAATCCAAAAAGCCTACCCAATCCCACAAAATTCCACATATTCATTTAACCAAATACCTTATGCAATTTGGACCTAAAAAATCCCATTCTGCCTAGACAGAATTCGGCTAGAACTCTGACCGAGTTTGGTCCGAGTTTTGACCGAGTTTGGTCCGAGTTTGGTCCGAATTCGGACCGAGTTCGATCATGGGATTTTCGAAAATTTGTTCCCTCCAAATCTGCAAGCAACGTTCGTTTGCGAGATCTTAGCATCCGAACTCAGCACGAACTCTGCCCGAGTTCGGTCCGAAAAAATACTATAAATAGAGAAGGATTTTCACATTTCTAATCACTCATTCACTTCTCTATATCTCTTCCTAAGTGTTTTTCATCGTTCTAATGCTTTCATACTTCGCCTATGCCACTCTTAACCAAAGCCAATAACATTCTGTTCGATTTAGAGTCTTTGTTTTCCAGAGTTGTAAAGAGGTCGCAAGTCAGAAAACTTCTCATTTTTCGTACTCAAGTTTGTTGGAGTTGGTCGTGCGCTCGTCACCAAGCACGGTGTTGTGAAGTCGGTCATGCACTTGTTACCAAGTGCAGTGTTTTAAAGAGACAACAAGCTCTCATTTAGCTTACAAATAGTGGATTAACAGCGGGCAAAAGTACTCGCGACTGGATTAGTCATTTCAGAGGGAAACCACTATATATCACGGTGTTCACTGAGTTTGATCTTCTATCTCTTGATTACTGCATTTAATTTACTGTCTTTTATATCTGCCGTAGTTTACAATCTGTTAAATTTTTTAAGTGGTAATTTTTTCTGCAGCACACACACACACTCTATTCACGCCCCCTCTGGAGGTGCTCAACGGTCCTACAATTGGTATCAGAGCAGGTTATATTCTTATATAACACTCTAGAGAATATATATGGCAATCGTGAAATCATATTCAACGGTGAAGGGCAATCCACAAATAGACCCCCATTATTTGGTGGAACGAACTACACATATTGGAAAACACGGATGAGTTTCCTTCTAAAGTCTCTTGACTTTAATCTTTGGTCTATAGTAGTTGACGGTTATAAGAAACCGGCACCTATAGTGATTGGGTGTGTACTTGTAGACAAACCACACGACAAATACATAGACGAAGAAAGGACAAAGGCTAGTCTAGATGCATGTTCCATCAATGCACTATTCTGTGCAATTGACAAGACGGAGTTTGATCGTATTTCTACCTGTACTATGTCTCATGATATTTGGAAACATCTTGAGGTAACTCATGAGGGTACCTCCCAAGTAAAAGAATCCAAAATCAGCAGACTAACACAAGAATATGAATCATTTAAGATGAAACCCAGCGAGTTAATTACACAGATGTTTACTCGTTTCCTAGATATTACTAATCCTTTGCAATCTCTTGGTAAGGATTACAGTAACCATGCGAAGATCAGAAAGGTGCTACGGGCTTTAACCAAGAATTGGAACCCAAAGACAACAACGATCATTGAAGGAAACAATCTCACCACAATGACTCTGGAGACATTTATGGGCAAGATGATGACCCATGAGTTAGACTTACAAGAATTTGAAGAAGCAACCCCCAAGAAAAAATCTATCACCTTCAAAGTACAAACCAAAAGAGTTGCATATAATGATTCTGATGAAGAATCATCCAGTGGTGATGAGCAAGCCCTGCTAGTAAAGAACTTCAAAAAATTCTTAAAGTTTGAGAGATCAAGCCGAAGAAAAAAAGACGTCCACAAAAGCAATAAAGAAGAAACTATATGCTTTGGATGCAAGAAGTCAGGGCATATGAAGAAGGACTGTCCACTGTCAAAGAAAAACAGCCCATATGATATATCAAGATCAAGAAGGAAAGCTACAACAGGTCAAAAGTATGCAAACACAAGCATCTGGCACGAAAGTGATGCCAGTGAATCAGAAGAAGAAGATAGACCCTGCAGCATTGCCAATGTTTGTCTTATGGCATTTGATAAGGTATCTTCTAACCTTCTGTATGATGACTTTACCTTCGATGAATTAGAGATAGCCTTTAGCGAACTACTTAAAGAACACAGAAATATGTTAGACAAGTACAAGCAATCTCGTAAGGAGGTTAAGGCATGCACAACCGAAGTAGCAAGATTGTCTAATCTTCCTGAAGACATTAAAGAGACATCTGATATCGGTAATACGACTGAGATAACCAAGCTCAAAGTAGACTATCATGAGGCTATCCTCACCATTGAAAAAAAGGAAAGGGACTGTCAAAATACAAGAGCTTTATAACATAGAGAAGAAGATGCACTTAGTCACAGAGCAAAGACTTATTGATATGACTGCCAAATATGAAGAATCTTGCGTGATTTCTAAAAGGTTAAAAATCAAGTTAGGCAAACAGGTCATCCCTGTGACACAGCCTAAGGTTAGTCCTAATGCTAAAAAGCATAAAACTAAGAGGACTAAACCAAGGAAAGAACACAAGCAACACGTCAATTATAATTATGCTTTCACATATATATTTTCAAAGAAGACACAAATGCATGTCAACACAGAAACAAAGAGCACTTTTTAAAACTTACTTGCACGTACTATGGTACTCATGGGCACATATCACAGTATTGTCTAGCAAAAAAGTTCGTTGACAATCAGACACTTGTTTGGATACCTAAAACTAATCAAAATGGACCCTTCAAGAAATGGGTACCAAAGGATTCATCTACTTGTTTTGTAGGTGGACCCTCAACCCACTCATGCTAGAAGCAAGTGGATCCTCAATAACGGATGTTTGCGGCACATGACTGGTGATGCATCTTTGTTCGCTATGCTATCGTTGAAAAAAGAAGGAAACGTTTCCTTCAGAAGTAACTTGAGAGGTGATATAATTGGAAATGGCACTATTGGTATGTCTCTTTACCCAGTAATAAAATACGTTTGTCTAGTTACTGAGTTGAAACATAACCTACTGAGCATAAGTCACTTGGCAGATAATGGTTATGGTATCAACTTTATAAAAGACAAATGCTCTATATATGAAATGTCATCTGGTAATCCCGTATATGAAGGGATTAGCGAAGACAACATTTATGTTTTCTTTTTAGAAAGTACTAACAATGCAGGAAGGTGCCTAGTAGCAAATCAAGATGAAAGCTGGCTATGGCACATGAGGCTAGGACGTGCCAATATGGATACTATCTCACGCTATGCACCAAAAAGTTGGTAAAAAGACTCCCTGAAATCACATTCAAGAGAGACATGGTATGTGCTGACCGTGAAAAGAATAAGGCAACTAGGTCAACTTTTAATTCCATCAACGCTGTAAGTACTTCTAGACCCTTGCAGTTAATTCACATGAATTTGTTTGGTCCTAGTAGAGTCACTAATATTGGCGTTAAGCTCTAGGCCTTTATGTTTGTTGATGATTTCTCTCGTTATTCATGGGTTTATTTTTTGTCAAATAAAAGTGATGCTATGTTTGAATTTCAGATATTTTGTAAAAATATACAAAACGAAAAAGGCTTCATGATTACTCGTATCCGAAGTGATCATGGTGGCGAATTCGTAAAAGTTAATTTTAAAATGTTTTGTGATGATAGTAGATATTACCACGAATTTTCTTGTCCTAGAACTCCCCAACAAAATAATGTTGTGGAGTGGAAGAATCGTACTCTAAATGAGATGGCTAGAGTCATACTGAATCAGCATAATCTTCCTAAATATTTTTGGACAGAAGCTGTTAGTACAGCCTGTCATGTTTTAAATAGGGTGTTGATACAACCTATCTCAAAGAAAACACCATATGAGCTGTGGTTTGGAAGGATTCCAAATATTTCATATTTTAAAGTTTTTGGGTGTCGCTGTTTTATCATGAACACCTATGAAAACTTAGGAATGTTCGACTCTAAAGCAGATGAAAGGATATTTTTTGGATATGCTGCTAAGAGTAAGGGATATAGAGTTTTTAATAAAAGATCTATGATTGCTGAAGAATTTATTAACGTTACCTTTGATGAGCTCAATAGTCACGGATCTAGCGACAGTGATAATGTGGATGCACAGATTAAATCCAAGCCATCTAAAGATACTGCTACCAAAGAAAGCCCTATGCAAGATCTTACAAAGATATTTAAATCTTGGTATTCTTACCCGATCATCTAGAAATGCTCGTCATAGGTGATGTATCAAAAGGTGTAAGTACACGTTCTTCTATTAAAGACACTGATATAGTAGCTGATGTAGCTTATATATCTCAAGTAGAACCTAAGACAGTAGTAGATGCATTTAATGATGAATTTTGGATTGATTCCATGTAAGAGGAACTTAATCAATTTGAGAGAAACCAAGTTTGGAAACTTGTTCCTGAATCTATTGGTCAATCGATAATTAGTACCAAATGGGTGTTCTGACATAAATTAAGTGAGGATGGGCAAGTTCTACGCAACAAAGCACGTCTAGTGGCACAAGGTTATAATCAAGAAGAAGATTGATTATGACGAAACATATGCTCCTGTTGCTAGACTAGAAGCTATCCGCATGTTTTGCGCATTTGCATGTTTTCAGAATTTCAAACTATTTCAAATGGACGTGAAAAGTGAATTTTTTAAATGGATTTTTGAAAGAAGAAGTTTTTGTGAAATAACCTCCTGGATTTGAAGATTTTCAAAAACTCGATCACGCCTTCAAACTTAGAAATGCACTCTATGGACTCAAACAAGCATCTCGTGCTTGGTATGAACGCCTAAGTGCCTTTCTACTTGAAAATAAATTTTCAAAAGGAAGAGTTTATACTACTTTATTTATCAAGTCTTCAGATGAAGATATTCTTCTTGTGCAAATTTATGTAGATGACATAATATTCGGTTCTACTAATGAAAAACTTTGTCAAGAATTTGATAAGTATATGCAGAGTGAGTTTCAAATGAGTATGATGGGAGAGATAAACTACTTCCTAGGACTCCAGATGAAACAGTACTCACAGGGAACATTGATCAACCAAGCTAAGTATACGAAGGATTTACTGAAGAAGTATGACTTCGACAATATAAAGCCTATCGAAACTCCAATGGCTATATCAACCCGGCTTGACTTTGATGAAAGTGGCAAACCAGTCGACCAGCGTAAGTATCAAGGTATGATTGGTAGTTTATTATATTCACTACATGAAAAATGATCATTTACGGCACGCGAAACACGTCGTAAAAGATCATTCACGGCATACATTTTCATGCCATAAAAGGCCATACCGTAAATGACCCTATTATTTATGGCTCGCATTCAAACACTGTAAATGACCCTCTTCCTATTATTTACAGTGCGCATTCGAATGCTGTAAATGACCATTTACAACACGCATTTGAATGCTGTAAATGACCCTCTCCATCTTGTTTATAACGCGCATTTGAACGCTGTAAATGACCCTCTCCATCTTTTTACAACGCAAATTCGATCGTTGTAAATGACTCTTCCATCGTTTTTACAACACACATTCTAACGATGTAAATGATCATCTCCATCATTTTACAACGTGCATTCGAACGCTGTAAAAGCATAATAATGAATTTTGTAAATACTTTTCCAACAAAATTTTGATTACCATTTAAAACATATTTGGTGTATTGTAAATGACCTTTGATGAATATTGGTAATAGTCATTCCTGCCAAATTGTAGTTATCATTTGCAACATGAACAAATTAAAGTCACAAATTCATATGTACAAACAAACAGAAGTTTACAAACCATAATTATATTAGACAGTAACATTAGTGTTCTAGTAGTCAACCAACATATAGGCAGCATCACAAGTCTTTGACAATAATAGACCATCCACCCTTAAATAAACACCTAGAAACAAAATCTCCAACAATTACAAGAATCAAAAAAATAACGACGATGACGATGAAGAGATTCTACATGTTGTCGAGAAGATGAGAGCGAGAATCCACAGGTCCATTGTTAAACATAACTCCACTGAGCAAAAAAAAGAAAGAAATTAGATCCTAATCCTACAACTAGAAGTCCCCATAATCTTGTATACATTTAGCATTAAAGATTAGCAAGTAAAAAATATTAGCACTTTAAGACCAAACTGAAACCAACAAGTCATGTTCCTAGTTTTCTATTATAAAATCATGAACTTTCAAAGAAAGAACAGAAGAAGAGCATTTCCAACACACCCAACTACTTAAGAAACCATGCTAGTTAAAAACTTTCCAAAACTTATCTCGAACTTCAAGAGCCAATTTCACACTTCTCTGAAGCTATTTTTCTCCTTCCTCATTAGTAAGCACTTTAGATACAAATCCAGGAATAGTTTCCTGTACAATCAGAAAATCCAGGAAGCCTATTTATCAATCCTATCAAGCCTAAGGACATAAAGCAAGATACCAACTAAGTTGAAGAAGAGAATATGCATGAATATTTAGCTGAGATATACCTATTTAATGAGTGAATGTCTAAAGAAGCAGAAGGTGCAGTCTTTAAAACGCTAACCTGTTGTTAATTATTTAGGTGGCAACAGGGGTAATGTAGGATCATATGGCATGTTAAGGCATTTATTCCAAAAATGAGCAAAAGTTTTAAATGGGAGATCATTATTACCATTAACTTTCCATGGTTTATAGAGCAAATCAGCATTGAAGGAATGAACATTTATGCCTTGAGCCGTCAAGAGTTTCTTTAGACGATGATCTCGAACAAAAGATAAAGGATCTGTAAAAAAAACACCTAAGAATAGTTACAAATTAGAAACACATGATTTAACATTCAGGTGCCACTGCTACCATGAACTATTCAAATTCCCCCAAAAGTTGCACATGTGAAATTTAAATCAGTTGAGTAATATCTTGTCACTTATGCGAATCTAAAAAGACTTCACTGAGAATTTCAACACCAATTTCTTTAGCAGATTGCAAATAAGGTTTATCGTTGAGATATCAAAGACATAAACTCAACTATAGAGAGTGGGAGAGAGAGAAATTGAGAGTAAAAATTAATTTTCACTGACTTACATGTAAAGACTAAATAATACAATACATGCTAACCTAAAAGAGACGTAAGATGGAGTTAGAAGGCCAAATGTGGAATCTGCTAAAGTTTTGCCACTTGCACCAAAACTCTAGAGTTTAGTGAGTGATTAGGGTTACATATTTACGAGGTAGATCTTCAAACCTTGCATCCTTGGCAGAAGTTTCTAAAATAACATCACAAATGAAATAAAAAGGATTACTAAAAGTATGTGTGATGTACTAATATAACAATGTACCAATAAGCATGTTTTTACCTTAGCCTTTCCTTCTCTAGGCTTTCGTTGTAGCGCAGAAAGGTTCCTTCCGTCTGAAAATAGAAATTCCCATGATCCTCGAGATGTAACTTAAGTTCAACATAGGGTATAGTCGAAGAATGACTCTGCTTAACGCAAACAACATCCTAACCACCAATATCAACTAATATTCTTTGTTGAAAAGAAGAGTCTTGATTTGATTATGAATTCAACTAGAACAAAACTGAAGGAAAAATACCATAAAGGCCAACAAACTTTTGTGTGTCATTGACATCAACTGGTAATGACTCTGCCATTTTTGGGTGTCATTGACTTCAACTTGGACTATGTAAGTGCATTCTTGGAAGTTGCATCTTGCTTTAGAGAATGATTTTTTGGGCAAGGTAAAATACCATAAAGGCCAACAAACTTTTGTTTCAGAACTTCCTTTTTATACGTTCGACTTCAAGAGATATCTTTCTATAGAAATTTAGACTGCTCTTGCAACCAAAAAGTTCAATATAATAAATCCTCAAATGATAAGCTGGTGAACATAATCCTATTAATCAAGTAACTTAAGTTTGTAGTTGGTAGAAAATCATTTGTGAATCAAAATAGCTCTAACATGGGTCAAGGCTAAGCTGACTTTCTGCGTAATATAAGTAAAGTTAGGCCAAAGTCTCATATTCTCGAGATGATTTCAAACATTAAGCCAATTAATTATTAGCAAAATGCGTCATTGCTTACTTGGTCCTTTCTTTGGTTCTTTCCTTCATATGCAATAGTGAAGATGAGCACCAAAGTAGTCACCATAAGAGTCACAACTGTGAGGACATTTTGATGATGTTCCTGACGCCTGCATCTGAAAATAAAGTAATTCATTCCCGAGCTATGATCAACTCTAAATCATTAATCCCATTAAACTTATCAAGAATATTGCTTATGAAGATGCGAACAAAACAATCTAAATGTGAAATTGATATAAATCATAATAAAATAGAAGTTACCTCTATGATGCAAAATTTTCAAACCTCTTTATTCACCAAGTCCCGGTTCTCTAAGCAATTATGATATTTACAATGTCAATCCACAAAAGAACTGAGGAAAATTTATTATTTTTGCCCTCAATATCAAGTCCACAAGATTGTTTATATGAATCTAGTGACAAAAACAACAGGAAAAAGAAGAGAGAGAGAGAGAGAGAAAACCTTATATATAAGGCGCAGTAGCTTTGGCCGAGCAAATAATTGCACACTGTGACCACAAACTCCCACTACACATTGTGGATGTTCTTGAGAGTGACATTCACTTCTGTTTAAACAAAAATTAAGTAAATAAATGAGTGAGGAATTAAATCAAATACATAATGGTCAACAAGCAACTGACAGTAGTCACACCAGGCGATGGCTGACGAGGATATCTCTCCGGCCAACCAAGTATGCTGACAAAGTACTCCGGCCTAACCGATGACGAGACGATGGCATGGTTCTCTTAGATCAGCTCCAATAGGTTCCCAACGCTCATCGACAAGCCTCTGAGATCATCGACCTTGTTCTGGTCCTCCTCCATCTTCTCCTTGTGCGGCTTGAGCCTCTCCTTATTGGCAACGAACTCCTCCATCAGCAAGTAGTCCTTGGCTGGCGTCAGCCCCAGGGCTACTTGCTTCCGACGCGGGAGGGTGGGGCTGCTACTGAGGAATGCTTCGTCGATGATGGAGGAGATATTGAGTTAGGGGTTCCCATGCCGAAGAGGAGGCCTTCGCAATTGCAGTCATTTCTCTCTATCGAGAGTATAAAGAGAAATAAAGTATGAGGAGAAAGAAAAAAGGGGCAGTTGTTGAAAAAGAATAAAATGGGGAGTGGATTCGAGAAGGGAGGGGGGTTTGGTGCTGGTATATGGCACTTTTGGGGGAAAATATAGGAGGAACGAGATCCTCCTCGGGTAGGTGTTGTGGCAGACAACAAGCACCCGTAGCGTCATCACCCCACAGCTTCATCGGGTTCCTCGAAGAGGACGACCCTGGATGAGGACGAGGATTGGGGCCGTTGATGATGACGGCCATGGCGAGGGACACGATGGAGCCCATGTTGGCCATGTACTGCGCGTGGCACCCGTACGGGGCACAGAGGGTGGAGCAGTCAAGGCAGAGGGGCTGGGAGAGGGCCTCGTCCTGCATGACGTGCACGAGCACGGTGTGGCAGTCGGCGATCATTCTGACGCGGTTCTGTTTGAAGAGGAAGTGGAAGGCCTGGAGGATGTCGGTGGCAGGGTAGTGGAGGTCGAGGTGGGGCTCGAGGCCATCGTGTCGGCTTTCGACGACGACCTCGCCGTGCTCGTCCTCGTGGAACTTGTAGATCATGACGCGGTTGTAGCCGGTGAGGTCGTGGACACGGGAGACGACGGTATCGCAGAGGAGGAATACGTCGCCCCCTGGGATGGCCTGGAGGCGGGAGATGGCACGGATGATGAGCTTCTGGAACTAAACAACACCGACGGTGGAGAAGGCAGGGTCCTTGGAGCGGGCGGGCTCGAGGTCGACGACGACGTCGACGTCGACACGGTGATCTGCTGCTCGCTGCTCGCTGCTGCTGGCGAAGATATTATTATTATTCATGGTGGTGGGATTTTTATGATTTGGTGGGAAGGGCAAAGGGTTAGGGCCTGTTTGGTAGCAGCAACTGGCGAGAAAAATGCAGCAAGTGACCACTTGCTGTGAAAGTGAACCGAGTTCATGCGTTTGGTTTGCTGTAAAATTATGATGTAAGTGTCAATTTCTGACACATCAGAGTTACTGTCCCCCTCAATTTAATCCCTCCTCACCTACATCAGAAAAGTGAGGGGAGTGGGCTGCAAGTCGCCAGCAGGTGGCGAGGGGCCCAGGGAGGTCCGAAGCTCCGGTGAGCTCCTAACAGTCTCAAGCGCCGGCGAACTCCGAAGCCAGACGACGGTCGAGGTCCGGTCATCGTCGCCGAGGAGGACGAGGCGGGGGTGAGGGATCCGGCGCCGAGGCGGAGAGGAGGGAGGGGCGGAGGCGACGGAGAGGGGCTCAGGTCTTCTCACCATCACCTGAAGTCTGTGGAGAAAGAAGAACCTGTGGAGGGAGAGAGAGAGATATCGAAAAAAAATTGTAGAAGAAAACGAATGGGTTTTTGTGTGGAAGAAGAAGAGATCCAGAGTAGTAGAGGAGTGGAGAGAGAGAGAGAGAGTTTGAGAGGCTGTGAATGGTTATCCAGAGAGTAATATTGATATTTTTGTGTGAATCCATTTTTATATTATCCTATTTGATAAAATGGTTCTGAAATTTCAAAGTATAATATTGATATAATTTTACTAAAATTATTTTTATTCTTTTAATATATACAAAAGAAGAAGTTGGGGGTAACCATACCTAGGTTTACCACATCTCCATAAAATTTTCACTTTCAACAATCCAAACAACCGAACTACTTTTTTTCCACTTACAAAAATCATCCAAACACCAAACCAATTTTTATTCCACTTGCAGCAGACAAAAATTACTCCATCCAAACACATTTTGGAAAGTGTCACTTGCCGCAAGTCAACGGAAACTCAACTTGCTGCAAGTGCCACTTTCACACTTTTAAAGAGTTACATCGATCCAAACAGCCCCTTAGTGAAGAAAGGGGTGCTGGTAGAAAGGAGGGGTGGTGTGGGGTGAGGGTTGTAAAAAGTAGGGTTTGGTGGTGTGTCAATGACAATATTCTCATCCTACAAATCGATCAGGCTTTGTTCAAAAAAAAAAAAAAAAAAAAAAAAAAACAAATCGATCAGGCCATGATCGCCAACTAGGACAACCCAAACTTATAACACATCACAATAAACAGAAATGGATTCTTCTAGCCAGGAACAAATACTTGAAATATTTGAAGCACAGAGCCCTGTACAGGAGTACTTTCTTTTCAATTAAAAAAAAATGCATGTCAAAAAAAAATTTAGGAGGGAAACTAAAAAAAATTTAGAAGGAAACTAAAAAAGTAGGGGAAAAACATAGGTGGAAAATTATTTTTTACATTTTCTTGAAATCCGGATTTGAGAGGGAAACTAAATTTTTTTAGGGGGGAGGGGATTTGTTAGGAGGAAAACTAATTTTTTTTAATAAACAATTACAACAATTTACAACTCGCAAGAATGTATGCCATAAATGAGTCTTCATTGACAACATGCACAAATGCATGTCGTAAATGAGTCTTCATTTACAATGCGCAAAAATATATGCCGTAAATGAGTCTTCAATTACAATATGCAAAAATGCATGCCATAAATGAGTTTTCAATTATAACGCGCAAAAATGTATACCGTAAATGAGTCTTCAATTATAACGCGCAAAAATGTATGCCGTAAATGAGTCTTCAATTACAACGCGCAAAACTACATGCCGTAAATGAGTCTTCAATTACAACGTGCAAAAATGTATGTCGTAAATGAGTCTTCAATTACGGCGTGCATGTGAAACACGCCGTAAAAAGACAAAAAATAACTCTTTTATGGCACACATATTTGCACGCTATAAAAGAGTGTCATTTACAACATGCAGCTGCCGCGCGCCGTAAATACTACATTTTCTTCTAGTGATTTAACTGCTAGTCGTCCTGATATCATGTTTAGCGTTTGCATCTGTGCTAGATATCAAGCTAATCCTAAGGAATCACACTTATGCGTCGTTAAATGTATCTTTCAATAACTTAAGGAAACTTCTACAGTTGGCTTATGGCATCCCAAAACTACGTCTTTTGACATAATCGGTTATTCCGATGCGGATTTTGCAAGATACAAAGTAGACCGCAAAAGTACCAGCGATACGTGTCATTTCCTAGGAAAAACTTTAGTCTCCTGGTTTAGCAAGAAGCAAATTTCTGTAGCGCTATTAACAACTGAGCCTGAGTATATCGTCGCAGGACGCTATTGTGCTCAAATTTTATAGATGAAGCAAACCCTAGAAGACTACAATCTGCACTACTCTAAGATTCTTATATATTATGACACTACCAAAATAAGTCATATCAGCGACAAAATTAGCGACGCCGACTTAAAACGTCGCTAATATTTTTGGATTTAGCGACTCCAAAAGAACGCGTCACAATACGTCGCTGATAGCGACAAACAGCGACATATTGCGACTACCTTTAGTGTAATAAAAACCAACGTCGTTGATTTGTCGAAAAACGTCGCCAGTTTTATTAGTTCAGCGACGTTTAGCATCGCAATGTTCAAGACGTCGCCGAATATTAAAGGAAGGCCGACGCTTTGAGACGTATTTACGGACGTCGCTAACTTCTGCTAAATAGGGTTTCCTCGGTTCGACTTTTCATTTCTCCCTCTCCCCAAATTTTTTGTTCCCGCCCCTCTTTTCCGACCTCGATGACAACCCGACCCCCTTCCCTCCGGCGCCGCTCATCCTCCTCCTCCACCGCGAGCCCCTTCTCCTCCCTCCGGCGAGCCCCTTCTCCTCCTCCTCCTCCACCGCGAGCCCCTTCTCCTCCTCCACCGCGAGATCCTCCTCCTCCTCCTTCTCCTCCACCACCGCGAGGAGACTGAAGGTAAATCCTAACCCTAATTGAGGTATTTTTCGTGTCCAAAATGGACACGGAGACACATTACGACCATGTGTTCACTGATACAGTGTGTTCGTGAGGTTGATACAGTGTGTTCGTGAGGTTTTGGACACTTTGTGTCTATTTGTTGGACACGTGGACACCCCCAAGCTTGCATATATATGTATTTCACCTCTGTACACTTAATCCCCTCCTCCTCCACCACCGAACTTGTCCTCCTCCTCCTCCTCCACCACCGCGAGGAGACTGAAGGTAAACCCTAACCCTAATTGAGGTATTTTTCGTGTCCAAAATGGACACGGAGACACATTACGACCATGTGTTCACTGATACAGTATGTTCGTGAGATTTTGGACACTTTGTGTCCATTTGTTGGACACGTGGACACCCCCAAGCATGCATATATATGTATTTCACCTCTGTACACTTATTCTCCTGCATACACTTGTGTATTTTCGTATTAATTTGGATTTGCATATTGGGTTTGGGTTTTGATATAGTGTTTGATACATTGTTTCACCTTGCAATATTTCTACACTTATTTTAGACAACAAGTATATGAACCAATTAGTCAACATCTATTTGTTGAAGTATGGTACTCCATTCTTCGTAAGTTCTAGCTATATATGTCTCAAGATCCAATACTCAAAAATTCCAAGAAGAAGAAGAAGAAAAGAATAAAATGACATCACTCAACACCCTATGACAACTCTTTGTAGAATTGTATTAAAGTGTGAGTTCTACAATATGAGTTCTACAGTATGGTTCTCTTTGTAGAATAAAATGACATCGCTCAACCCTATCGATCCTCCATACAAGTCTTCATTCATCTATTGTCTTTAAGTGTGAGTTCTACAGTATGGTTCTTTTTTTCAGAATTGTGTCTTATTATAGACAACAAGGGTTTCCTATTTTTACAGGTAACATGGCAACATGTGTAAGGGAACATATAGGTGTGTGTTTGTGTTTGAAAGGGAGTGTCACAAGAGTAAGGCGTGAGCATGTGTTAGTATTTTGAGCTGTGAGAGTGTTTGTTCTATTGAGGTTAGTACCAACTGTATTTTGGCTCCAGCTCCATTTGCATTAATCTACGGTACGACATGGTGATCAGGACATAGTCCCTGCAGCCATTCGACTGGCGAGGTAGAAACTATGTAGTCGTAGATAAAGTTGACTGTCATCCGACCCTCATTCCTCTGCTTTCGAAAATGTACTCAAATTACATGATGGTTCCTTTAGCTTGTTTATGTTACAATTATATTTTTTGTGACTATCGATCTTACCAGATGGCACCCATGACCCGAGGAGCGGCACGTCGTTTGAGAGAAATAGTGAATGCTGAGGTGGCTCCTCCTACAGTTAAAGAAGAAGTGGCACCGGTTGCTAGTGAGACCGGGAGTTCTATTCATCCAGCACCGGTAGCTAGTGAGACCGGGAGTTCTATTCGTGCAACACTTGTAAGGGACGACATCTCTCCTCACGCCAAAGATCTCGCTTTTTCGAGGTGGTTGCGTGATCGTATCACTGAGCGTTTACGTGAGCAGCATGGTTCTCATTAGCTATTAGTACTTATTTGTATTGGACTATTTGTATTAGGTTGTTTTTGTATTAGACTATTTGTATTGGACTACATATATGAATTAGTACTGTGTCAATCTCTGGATTGTATTAGACTATGACATGGTGATTAGGACATAGTCCCTGCAGCCATTCGATTGGCGAGGCAAAAACTATGTATCCGTAGATAAAGTCGATTGTCCTCCGACCCTTCATCCGTCGGCAATGATGATACGACAACCAACCAGAGAGGATACTCTGAGAGATCCATCTGAGTAGGACGTATACTCTGAGAGATCACCTTTACAAGAATTATATCAGTAGTGGGATTGAGTGTTGGAGGAGATATTATCAGAGTATACGTCCTACTCAGATGGGTCTCTCACCGTTAATATTTTTTTCTGACGGCATGGTGGATGTGCTCCCTCAACAGATTCTTACTCCGAGCCAAAACTTTGCCCCGGAGCTCAAGTGGACATCCTTCGTGTAGAGCTCGAGTGAGAGGTTCCTGACAGCATGGTGGTCTCCTTTGTTAAAGTATCCGTGCTCATCCCACAAGTGGACATCCTTCGTGTAGAGCTCGAGTGAGAGGTTCCTGACAGCATGATGGTCTTCTTTGTTAAAGTATCCGTGCTCATCCCACATTGGTTGTGGGATGAGCACGGATACTTTAACAAAGGAGACCACCATGCTGTCAGGAACCTCTCACTCGAGCTCTACACGAAGGATGTCCACTTGAGCTCCGGGACAAAGTTTTGCCTCGGAGCAAGAATCTGTTGACGGAGCACATCCACCATGCTGTCAGACAAAAATAGTAACGGTGAGAGACCCATCTGAGTAGGACGTATACTCTGATAATATCTCCTCCAGCACTCAATCCCACTACTGATATCATTCTTGTAAAGGTGATCTCTCAGAGTATACGTCCTACTCAGATGGATCTCTCAGAGTATCCTCTCCGGTTGGGTTGTGTTCTGAGCCATCCGTTCTCACAGTGTTTTGTATTTTCGGCGAACCCAGGGATTGGATTCTGTATTTTGTATTTTGGTTTCTGTATTTTGTATTTTGGTTTCTGTATTTTGTATTTTATATTTTATATTTTGGATTCTGTATTTTGTATTTTGGTTTCTGTATTTTGGCTCCAGCTCCAGCTCTATTTGCATTAATCTACGGTACGACATGGTGATCATAACATAGTCCCTGCAGCCATTCGACTGGCGAGACAGAAACTATGTAGCCGTAGATAAAGTTGACTGTCCTCCGACCCTCATTCCTCGACAATGATGATACGACAACCTATCAGAATCCTCGACTCTCTTTCACTTCTTGGATATTGACCCAGCATCAAATCTCTCATTTCCCTCCGGGTCCACTCTACTCCCAATCTCTTCCTCTTTTATACACGGATCTACAGAATCAATACCATCCAAGGAAGACAAAATTGAATCAGCATTGTCTTCCGGATCGTCCTCATCAAGGCATAACGGGCTGCTCAACGTGCCCAGCTTCTTCAACTTCTCGCTGGCTGCAGAGTCGAAATGGGAACGGGTCCTCTTTGTCGGTCCGGAGCTCTGACTCGCACTCGTCGCCGCGCTACCGGTTTTCTCTCCTCCTCTGATACGGGTCATAATTAAGAAAAGAAATTATGTACCTCTTCTTCACATAAACATCATTGCCGCCTTATACTCGAGCCTCCTCGTCTGTGATGCTATCCAACTTCTCGATGCCTGCATTGTCACTCGAATCTTTCCTTCGACTCGTATCGTCCTCTTCTTCGCCTGTCTTTTCGCTCCATGTCTTACAATCATCAGCTATCACCGCCGACTCATTCGACTCCTTCTCCGATGACTCCGAGGAGGAGGAGGAAGACTCGGAGAAGGAGTCGAATGAGTCGGCGGTGATAGCAGATGATTGCAAGACAGGAAGCAAAAAGACAGGCGAAGAAGAGGACGATACGAGTCGAAGGGGAGATTTGAGTGACAATGTAGGCACTGAGAAGTTGGATAGCGTCACAGACGAGGAGGCTCGAGTACAAGGCGGCAATGATGTTTATGTGAAGAAGAGGTACGGAATTTCTTTTCTTAATTATGACCCGCGTCAGAAGAGGAGAGAAAATCGGTAGCGCGGCGACGAGTGCGAGTCAGAGCTCCGGGCCGACAAAGAGGACCCGTTCCCATTTCGACTCTGCAGCCAGCGAGAAGTTGAAGAAGCTGGGCACGCTGAGCAGCCCGTTATGCCTTGATAAGGACGATCCGGAAGACAATGCTGATCAAGCATCTTCCTTCTCCTCTCCTCCACCATGGCTCTGGACCCATCTGCTCCTCCCTACTTTCTTTCTTCTTATTTGACTCTCTCAGCCACATATAATATACAGCTCAAGTGTAGAGTCGGGGGAGAAGAAGTGGGCAGGAAGATGAGAGGGAAGCAGCACAGCCGGCGGCATGACCCGGAGGAAGTACAAATGTCTTCTTCAAATCCGTAGGAGAACTATAAGGATATATCTTTTCACAATATGTCACCTTGTCAAAGACCCTTAATGTGAATATCATGTTACCGCGGTGTCGGAAGACTAACATGTCATAATTTTCTAAGCCGTGTATTTTGACATAATCCTCCCAACTCTTTCCTCCTATGTAGTAATCTTGCATTACTACATAGCAAGAAAGAGTTTGGAGGATTATGTCAAAACACACGGCTTAGAAAATTATGACATGTTAGTCTTCCGACACCGCGGTAACATGATATTCACATTAAGGGTCTTTGACAAGGTGACATGTTGTGAAAAGAAATATCCTTATAGTTCTCCTACGGATTTGAAGAAAACCTCTATAATTCCTCCGGGTCATGCCGCCGGCTGTGCTGCTTCCTCCTCCTCTTCCTGTCCACTTCTTCTTCCCCGACTCTACACTTGAGCTAGATATCATATGTGGCTGAGAGAGTCAAATAAGAAGAAGGAAAGTAGGGAGAAGAAGATGGGTTCAGAGCCATGGTGGAGGAGAGGAGAAGGAAAATGCTTGATCAGAACTTGAGGTGGAAAAGTTGTGACGTTGATAGCGTGAGAGAGGAAGAGGGTGAATGGAGGGAGGGAAGTGGCTGCATGTCTTTGGCTCACTCGAGCGGTATTTGTCCTCCGATCCTCATCCCTCGGCAATGATGATACGACAACCTATTACTATATCTTATATAGTAGTAGATGATGTCTTAGTATTATATTATGTGAGTTTATCTTGATTCTGTTACATTCTTCAGATACTAGATACGATAAGAACATATACTACACCATATGTACAGAACATAGATGACTCACACTAATGTATGCTAGAATGAATTTTGGGTTGTGTTCTGAGCCATTCGTTCCCATATTTTGTGTGATTGTTGTAGACTTGGTTATAGGGACTGAAACCTGTGTACAGCGAGAAATGGACATTCTATGATTGTTTGGATCCTATTCTATAGTGAGAAATGGTTATCTTTTTAAACTGCAGGAAGAAATGAATATTCTGTATTTTATTTTTTTTTATTTTTTTTGCAGATTTAGCGACGTTTACCGACGTCCTCCGACCCTCATCCCTCGACAAAGATGATACGACAACCTATCACTATATCTTATATAGTAGTAGATGATGTCTTAGTATTACATTATGTGAGTTCATCTTGATTCTGTTACATTCTTCAGATACTAGATACGATAAGAACATATACTACACCATATGTACAGAACATAGTTGATTCACACAAATGTATGCTAGAATAAATTTTGGGTTGTGTTCTGAGCCATTCGTTCCCATACTTGGCAATTAAGCCATTCGACTGGCGAGGCAGAAACTATATATCCGTAGATAAAGTTGACTGTCCTCCGACCCTCATCCCTCGGCAATGATGATACGACAACCTATCACTATATCTTATATGGTAGTAGATGATGTCTTAGTATTACATTATGTGAGTTCATCTTGATTCTGTTACATTCTTCAGATACTAGATACGATAAGAACATATACTACACAATATGTACAGAACATAGATGATTCACACTAATGTATGCTAGAATGAATTTTGGGTTGTGTTCTGAGCCATTCGTTCCCATACTTGGCAATTAAGCATGTGAAATAGAACTGATTATGTTTAGTTTGTCTTACGATACAGATTTTCACATCCAAATTGAAATGGATCATTACTTCGTTGATCGTACATGGATGTACTAGCGAATCAACCTCCTGGACCGTAGGTACTTATAAGTATTGACCGCATCAGATTAGTATCGATCTATCGTTTTGGTATGGGCCGTATCGGTTGGTATTGGTCTTAGCGAATTGGTATCGTCCTATCCGATATGTATCGGCCGTATAGCTAGGATTCATATTGGCCTTATCGATTTGGTATCGGTCATATCCGATAGGTATCGGCCGTGTTGGATTATTATATACCATTTCGGATTAGTATCGTTGGAAAGTAGTCGACAATGCTTCGTATTGTGAAGTGATATTGTTGTAGACTTGCTTATAGGGACTGAAATCTGTGAACAGTGAGAAATGGACATTCTGAGAACTGGACATTGTGTGATTATTGTAGACTTGGTTATAGGGACTGAAACCTGTGTACAGTGAGAAATGAACATTCTGTGATTGTTTGGATCCTATTCTATAGTGAGAAATGGTTAGCTTTTTAAACTGCAGAGAGAAATGGACATTCTGTATTTTATTTTATTTTTATTTTTTTTGCAGATTTAGCGACGTTTACCGACGTCCTCCGACGTAATTTTGCATCGGTAAACGTCGGTAGATAAGCGATATTATTCAGGTTACCGACGTTTAGCAACGTCAATATATGTCGGAGGTCGTAGGTAAACGTCGGTAGATGTCGGTAATCATCCCCAGCAATTTCCAGGATTTATCGACGTTTAGCGACTTTGAACATGTCACTAAACCACTGACGACTCGACGGTAATTCGTCGATAAGTTTACCGACGCGTAGCGACACGATGTATTACGTCGCAAAGCCACCGACGACACGACGGTAGACGTCGGCATTATACCGACGTATAAATACCTCGACAAACGTCGATAATTGCGACGTTTGGAGACGTTTAGAAGATCAGCGACTAACATTTCCACGACCAGCCAGAAACGTCGATAATTTTGTCGCTAAATATTTTTAGCGACGAATATTATCGTTTTAGCGACGTCTTTAGGCGTCGCTAAAACGACTTATTCTGGTAGTGTGATAACACTAGCACGATTAATTTGACTAAGAATCCTGTTTGTCATTCACACACGAAGCACATAGAGATTTGTTATCACTTTTTACGTAATCATCAACAACACGGGGATGTTTGCTTAGAATTTATTGACACAAATTATCAATTAGCAGATATTTTCACAAAACCGCTAACTGAAGACCGTTTCAATTATCTGCAATGTGAACAAGGCATACTTGAATTTTTAGATTCATAATGCATTATATTTAATAAAAATTCTTACAACTTGAGATTTTGATATTAATTAATTGAAGTTATTTTGGGTACAAGTCGAAAGGGCCCTTCTATCAAAAAGACGTAAAAGTCTAAGCGACACGGTGCCAAGTGTCTTCGGATTACTGCTAGCTGGGATCCGGCCCCTACAGCTAACCCAAAGTAATGAATATTATTAAATTGAAGAAATAAAGGTTATTAAGTCTATTTATTATTTATTATACACAAAATAAAACGAAAATACAAGTGGCCAAACTCTGTTGGAACTCGGACCGAGTTCGGTTGGCGTCGGTTCAAATTTTCAGAACAGCACAGCCGGCCCTAGCCCCTTTATAAACCCTTCTTCTTCCTCCTATTTGTTCCATCCGAGCACCGAAAACTCCATAAAAACTCCATCCTTCATCTCCTCCAAGCTTCCTTCTTCCTTTCTCCTTAGGTCTACGAAGCTTAAGAAGGTGAGATTCTCCATTTTTTTTCTATTCCTTTTAAGGTATAGCTACTTCCTTCTCCTTTGTCAATTCTATGGCTCCTAAAATCTTCAAAAGGAAGAAAGTAGATTTCGCGGCAGGTTCATCCTCGACCCCCAAATAAGAACCCGTCAATGTGTTCAGTCCTGCTCGCCCTACTGGCGAAGAGGAATATGACGCGACTTTATTTTCATGTTTAGAAATAGCGGATTCCTGGTTTGACGCTTTTCGCTATCGGGAATTTGTCCCAGGCGATACATCAACTTTATTATTTTTTTGGAGTACACGTCGACTTTTGAAAACTTAAGTCTCCGAGATATCTTTAAAACTTCAGATAATATCTATGATAATGCCATTCTTATGTTTTACTGCAACATGCAAATAAAACTTGACGGTAGTATCTATTCTTGTATAGGCGGAAAAAAAATTGAATTCAACTCGACTGACATTAGTGAATATTTTCATATGGCTGACATCGGCGAAACTTAATCGAGATTCACAAAGTTCAATTTTTCGCAGAAGTTACGCTTGATTTCATTAAGGCTACTATGTGTCATCCTAACCCAGTCCCTCAGGGCGGTAGGTTGTATACAAAACACCTTAATCAAAACTTTTTTGAGTTGCATCGTTTATCTTTTCTGCCTTGCTTCCTAAAAAGGGATCAACCGATGAGATTACCTTTCTTGAGATGTCTGCCATGTACTACATTCACTTCGGTGTTCCTTTCTCTGCACCCAGGACATTTATGGCTTGGATGATTGGTTCTAAGAGAGTGGGGCGCAACCTTCTGTACCCGATGCATCTAGCAGTTATCTTTAGGAGATTTGAAATCAACCTTGATTCATGTCCTATCTCCGGGTCATCTTCTGAGCTGACTAAGCCTAGGTAATATCCTCTACCTCCACCTCCACCTGGTGTTGCTCCTGCTGATGCTCAGGCTGATCCAGACGCTCTTCCTGCCTTTGCTGCTCCTGCTCCAGGATTTGATCCTCAGTTATATCAGCACTTTGATGATTTTGTCACTCTCTCTGGACAACGTCATCAGAGTTATGTAGATGTTCTGCCATACCTCACAGGCTTAGGTCTTGAGCAACAGCATTCTTGATCTGCACTAGAGTTTGGCGCATCACCCTTCAGCTCCTATTTCGATGATCCATCATCCTGGCTTCGACGGACCGAGGTTTGATGATCTGACCACTTTCGGATACTTTGATCCGACTACTGCTTACGTCAACCGCCTGCTCCTCCAGCCGATGATGATGCTCAGATGTGATATGAGCTTTCAGTTTAAAGTTTTGAGATTTTATTTTGATAGTGATGATCTATGTAGTTGCACTTTGTAGCAGTCCAAACTTTCACAGTTGGACTTTTTATATAGTAGTTTTAGCAGTCAAAAACTCTTTTAGTTATGACTTCATGCTTTTTGGACTTTAGTTGTATCTCTTTTATATTCTAGTTGATCCTATCTGAGTTTTAGTTCATTTACACTGCTACTAGTTCTACTGTTTTATCACTTGTTTACTATGGATATTACCCTTTTTCTTTTCTTTTCTGTGTAAAATTGTTGGCTTCACATATTGCGGGGGAGCTACTCATTTTGCGTATATGACAAAGGGGGAGACGAGCTATACACAAAATCAAAATGACATAATTAAAATTCCATATTTCAGCGATAAGTCAGGTATATTCTTTCAAAGTTACATCTTAGTTCTACTTTGGTATAGATTCAAGTTTGTCAATTATCAAAATAGAAGAGATTGTTGGTCCATTGCCTAAATGATCATACCTGATTTTGATAATCAACGATAACTTAAGTCGATACGCAAAAATATACGAACTGCTACTAATATTACAGGTTACGGAAATCAATATCAAAAACTTACTACGTCTACATCGTGCATCTACAAAGAGCAATCAAATCATCATCCAAAAGGAATTGCATTGGAATCCAGATCGAGTCTTTTTATATTTTCTTCTATAATTTTTACTTTATTGAGTCTAGGAAATATAAAATGTGAGATCGATCGGGATATTACTGTCTTAGGTTTTCTTAGTCCACAAAATCCAAAAAGCCTACCCAATCCCACAAAATTCCACATATTCATTTAACCAAAAACCCAATGCAATCTGGACACCAAAAAATCCTATTCTGTCTAAACATAATTCAGCTAGAACTCTGACTGAGTTCGGTCCGAGTTCGGACCGAGTTCGGTCAGGAAAAATACTATAAATAGAGAAGGATTTTTATATTTCTAATCACTCATTCACTCTTCTCTATATCTCTTCCTAAGTATTTTTCATCGTTCTAAAGGTTTCATATTTCGCCTATACCACTCTTAGCCAAAGCCAGTAATATTTTGTTCGATTTAGAGTCTTCGGTTTATAGAGTTGTAAAGAGGTCGCAAGTCAGAAAACTTCTCAGTTTTCGTACACAAGTTTGTTGAAGTTGGTTGTGCGTTCATCACCAAGCACAGTATTGTGTAGTCGGTCGTGCACTTGTCGCCAAGTAAGGTGTTGTAAAGAGACGGCAAGCTCTCATTTAGCTTGCAAATAGTGGATTAACATCGGATAAGAGTACTCGTGACTGGATTATTCCTCTCAGAGGGAAACCAGTATATATTGTGGTGTTCACTGAGTTTGATCTTCTATCTCTTGATTACTACATTTAATTTACTGTCTCTTATATCTACCGTAGTCTATAATCTGTTAAAATTTTTAAGTGGTAATTATTTCTGCTGCACACGCACACACTCTATTCACTACCAGGTGCTCAACGGTCCCACATGATTTGGGATACAAACCAGCTTGTTTGATCCGGTCCGGGGCATGGAACAGTTTGTGTTGATCCGGTCTGGGGTGCGGAGCAGCTTGCGTTGGAAAGTGTCACGACCCGCACCCGCTTTTCGAGATACGAGTGTATGTTCAAGCCAGCCTATGCCGCAGTGTGGACGATAGAACGATGTCTAGCCACAATGCTCTAAATCACATAATAATAACTTTATTTGCTCATTCACCAAACTAAATAATTTACAAATTAACAAGCTTTACATTTAAAGAAAGTACAATGTTCTAACAAATATGTAAAATGTCTATAACACATCTATTTAACTAATATCTGGGTTTTGGCCTACAATTACACCTATCTCCTCAATGCTAAGAGTAGTCGCGGCTAACATGAAAAATATTATTTTCTAGACGGGAATGGAACGAGTACAAATTATTGAATGCAGTTTTAAGTATATATTAACGACTATAAGACAAAAGTTTAGCCTTAAATACATGGTGAGAATATCCAGAAAAGTACAAGAAATATGAAAAATGTCAGGTAGGAAAATATATGACAACCTGTAACGAGTATAACAGGGGAATATAACTATCTATGTGTTTTGAAGTACCTTTCGATATGTGATCGGTTTGGGGACAGTTACACCACAGGGTCTAAGTTAATTACAAGGTCTACTTTATTTAACAAAGTCTACAAGATCTACTTGCAGGAAATAAAACAAGGGCTAAGGTCTGATCACATATCTATTAGTACTTTTCCGTCCCGACACCATGTACAAGGTAGGAAACATAACAAGAACAAGAAACATGAGGTGTTATCGTGTGACGAGCATATCAAAAAAACCAAGTATGATATAACTGAATAGTGTGATATAGGTATTAGCAATATTGAAAATAAATAATAAATGTACTCGCCTTGGGTCCTTAGCTGCTGAAACCAATAATCCCGTTAGGTCCAGAATAGTCTGGTTGGCCTAGGGTCGACATGCAGCAGATCAAAATTTGCAAGAAAATAAGGGCACATGATTAGTCATGGACATGATTGTTCTATGAGGAGTTTGTTCTTAGAAAAGGTAATCCTTAGCCATAGTGTATATATGTTTAAAAAACTAAGAAAATAATTAGAAGCTTCATGTAAAAGTATTTAAGATGACGTACTAATAGGTTAATTATTAGAGTTCATTTTGAAAAGTATTTTTTTTTACTAGTGAAAATAATTTTAGAGAAATACTCGAAATCATAGAAAACATTTTAGAGCTAAAACCCCAAACTTGAAATTGATTTATAAGGCCAAGCCCAAATACTATAATATATTTAGAAAATACGTTTTGATATTGGAAAACTACTAATCAAAATATTTTTAATAAATATTTTTGAAACTATAGAGGAATCAATTTTTTTTGGTCAAAACTATAACTTAAATGTATACGAAATATTACCACAATATTTTAAGATTTCTAAATTTAAAAATTAATGTAGGGTGAAAACATAATATAATTTTTGTTTGCAAAAATAAAAAAAAAAAAAAAAAAAAATATATATATATATATATATATATATATGAGGAAGGATAGGCATATATATAAATATATATATTTACACACACACACACACACACACACACACAGTTGAAATACTATACTTAATAATAATAATAAACATTTATAATTCACCTAATTACTACTCAAAAGGACCCAGGCCCATATCATTGCCTCTAAGTTTGGCCCAATGAAACAGCCCAACTAACTTAATAAATTTGGAAACCTATAAACAAAACAAAGAAAATAAATACATAAATAAATAAGTAAAAAATAAAACAACCGCTGTCTTTTTTCTATCACAGTCTCACAGAGAGAGAGAGAGAGAGAGAGAAGAATAAATGGAGACTCTTCTCCTCTTTTGGCCCAGCTCGAAACCTCTAAATTCCTACCTAACCCAACATCTCTTGTGAAGAAGCAAGCAGGGCAGAGGGAGAATCAAGAGAGAGTGTAGACGAGAGAGAAGATGAGAACAAGAGAGAGAAGGAAGAGAGAACATGATGGAAGCTCGTGCGTGGAGGAGAGAGCGAGGCGCGCTTGCCGGCGTGGCCGTGCTATTGGTCTGCGACGCTGGTGACGGTTGCCCGGTTCGAGGATGGCAGAGGCTCACAACTGTAACCGAAGAGGAAGCGGCCACGGGAGGCGCTGGCGTCAGATGGAACCGGCGCGGCGAAAGACGGCACGGGTCATCGCGGACGTGACGGATGGCGCCGGGAAGCACGAGCGATGCACGCGGCGATACGTGGACGTAGAGGGCGAGGTGAGTAGTTTATTACGGTGGTGATTTGGGTTTTTGTTGTTTTTGTGTGGTGGCGGTAGTCGAGATGGCTGGTGTCGTCGAAGAGGTGTAGGTGGACACGGTGGTTGGGCGAACCTGGCAGTGATGGTCACGGTGGTCGGGGTAATGGTGGTGGTAGGTTGGGGACGAGTCCGACAGAGGGGCGTGGGGGGAAGGATAATGATGGCGGTGTTTGTGGTGGTGGTTTAGCCGTGGGCAGTGGTGATGCTTTTGGAGACGGGGTGGAGGATAACGACCGGGGTTGGCTGTCACGACCCGCTACCCAAATTGTTGGGCCGGGCCGAGTCATGTCCAGCCTACGCATGAGATAAAGCGCAATAAGCTGTTCTAGAGATAACAAGATAAGTCTAAATGT
>JANAVB010037419.1:7957359-7969859 GCA_029216955.1 Iris pallida | reverse complement strand
CCATATCACCATCTGCGAACTCCATCGGTCTGCGACTAGCATCAGCCCAATGTTTCTGCCTGTCCTGAGCTACTCTGAGCCTGTCTCTGATCATCCTGACCTTCTCTGCTGCATCCGTGATCATCTCTGGCCCAAGCATAACTCTGTCCCCATCATCATTCCAAAAGAGCGGTGTACGGCATCGTTGTCCATATAGCGCCTCGAAAGGAGATATACCGATACTGGCTTGGTAGCTATTGTTGTATGAAAACTCTACCAAGTGCAGATGGCTCTTCCATGATCCTCCAAAGTCCAGTACGCAGGTCCTCAACATATCCTCCAGTGTCTGTATCATCCTCTCGGACTGCCCATCTGTCTGCGGGTGGTACGCCGTACTGAACTTGAGCCTACTGCCCAACTCCTCCTACAAGCTCCTCCAGTAATGGGATGTGAATCTGCTGTCTCTATCCGACACGATGCTCACTGGCACTCCGTGTAGGCGAACTATCTGCTGCATATATAGCTCTGCCAACTTTTCGGTAGAAAGCCCCACCTTGAAGGGTATGAAGTGCGCACACTTCGTCAGCCTGTCCACGATGACCCAAATGGCATCCTTCCCTCCTTGGGAACGAGGAAGCCCTGAGACGAAGTCTATCGTAATGTGTTCCTACTTCCACTCGGGAATGGATAACGGCTGTAACAGACCAGTTGGCCTCTGGCGCTCTGCCTTGACCTGCTGGCAAACTAGGCATCTCGAAATAAAACATGATACATCTCTCTTCATCCCGTGCCACCAAAGATGTTCCCGCAAGTCACGGTACATCTTGTTAGCACCAGGATGAATAGAATATCTCGATCGGTGCGCCTCCTACAAGACTGCCTCTACCAGCTCTCCCTTCGGTACGCACAATCGGCTGCCATGCCGCAAGGATCCATCCTCTACTACAGTGAAGTCATCCAGCAATCCAGCTAAAGCTTGGATTCGAAGTCTGCGAAGGATCTCATCTGTAGTCTGTGCCTCCTTGATCTGCTCCATCAAACCTGACTGAATGTCAAGCGCCATCATCTGTATCACTGATCCTGGCCGAACTAGCTCGATACCGAGCTTCTCCAGATCTTCTCGCAAATGCCGATCTATCATCAGATACCATGCCATCGGATGCCTGCTCAGCGCATTGGCCACCACATTTGCCTTCCCGAGGTGATACTGTAAATCGATGTCGAAGTCTTTCATCAACTCCAACTATCGTCTTTGCCTCATGTTCAGCTCTTCTTCTGCGTTAACATATACTTCAAGCTTTTGTGGTCAGTAAAGATTTCCACACGCTCTCCATATAAGTAATGTTTCCATAACTTGAGTGCAAAGATCACCGCAGCTAACTCTAGGTCATGGGTAGGATAGTTCCGCTCGTGAGTCCGTAATTGCCTAGATGCATAAGCAATCACTTTTCCATGCTGCTGTAGGACACATCCTAGTCCCTTTCCTGAAGCATCGCTGTAAATGGTGAAACCTCCAGAACCTGAAGGTAAAGTCAGAACTGGAGCGGTCGTCAGCCTCCTCTTCAGCTCCTCAAATGCTGCCTGGCAGTCCTCTGACCAAATGTACACTGCGTCCTTCCGCGTCAGCTTCGTCATGGGTTCCGCTATCCTAGCAAAGTCCTGGACGAACTTTCTATAATAGCCTGCTAAACCCAGAAAGCTCCTGATCTCTGAAAGTGACGTCGGAGCCTTCCATGTCTCAACTGCAGCAATCTTCCTGGGATCCACCGAGATTCCCTCTCCAGTAACTATATGGCCGAAAAACTCCACTCGGTCTAAAAAGAACTCGCACTTCGACAATTTGGCAAACAACCTCTCCTGCCTCATAATCCCTAAAACTGTCCGCAAGTGCTCTGCATGCTTCTCCGGCGTCTTCGAGTATATTAGGATGTCATCGATGAACACTACGACGAACTTATCCAGATACTGGTGGAATGTCTTATTCATCAAATTCATAAAAATAGCTGGCACATTTGTGAGACCAAATGGCATCACCAGAAACTCGTACTGCTCGTACTTCGTATTGAACGCCGTCTTCTGGATGTCTGTTGCCCTGACCTTCACCTGCACTACAAAAAAATGTAGCATTTACGGCGCGCAGTTGCTTCGCGCCGTAAATGACACTCTTTTACAGCGTGCAAAACTGTGCGCTGTAAAAGAGTTATTTTTTGTCTTTTTATGGCGTGCATGACATGTATGCCGTAATTGTAAACGTATTTACGACATGCATTTTATCGTGCCGTAAATGATAACTTATTTACGGCATGCATTTGAGCACGCCATGACTGATAACTTATTTACGGCATGCATTTGTGCATGCCGTGCATGACAACTTATTTACGACATGCGTTTGTGCACGCCGTGAATGACAACTTATTTACGGCATGCATGTGTGCGCGTCGTAAAATATAACTTATTTACAACATCCATTTGTGCACGATGTGTATGTTGTAATTGTTTCTCTCTAGGAAACTTTTTCCTAATTAATTATTTCCCTAAAACATTCTTCCAAATTAACTTTCACTCAAAGTTTATGCAAATTAAATTTCTAAATTATTTACAACATACATTTGTGCACGTCGTGCAGGATTAATCATTTTTATATGTATTAGACATGAGTTTATTTTGTTATATGTATTCTATATTCGGACCCAACCCTTTTTATCTCAACTGGTCTCTGTACCCCTAATTTTGTGTGGGTAGAGTTCGAACCTCAAAACTAGAACCTATTCTAAAAACGGAGAGAAATTTGGGTCGATATAAATCAATCCGACGTAAACTTGGACCATGGCCAGGCTCAATGCAAAACTTACGAGATAATTAGAATTATTATTTTAGCATCATTTTAATGGATTGTTGGGCAGTAGTAGGAGCAAGTCAAATTAGACCTTAGTTTAACAAACAAGTAGGATATAGGACCTAACCTATATATATATATATATATATATATATATATATATATATATATATATATATGCGCCAAAAAATACAAATAAACTAAAAAATTGAATAAACTGAATAAATCAAAAATCGAATCGATTTAATACAGTTCAATTTTATTCGATTATGGGTTATTTCGGTTCAGTTTTGATTTTAGTTATTCGATTTTCGAACCAATTCGACTTCAATTATTCATTCGAACCAAATGAAGTGAATGCTCACCTCTGGTTAGAAAATGTAGAAGACTTAACGCATTTTTTCGAACTTTTTAAGTGACATTCTTATTTTATTTTATTTTTTCAAAAAGGAGTCCTGTAAGCTAAAACCGATAAGACCCCAAAATTTTTCAATTTAATCTTCTCTTCTCTCTGTAGAGAGCCGCCCAAATTTTTCCAGATCTCAAAATTTTCCCTTATCTACCCCTTCTCCTCGAGCCACCTCCTACACCTCACGGCGAAGCTCCTCCTCCATCCCGAGCCCAACTCCTCCACTATCCGCAACGGAGCCCAAGATATCCTCCACCATCTTCTCAGACCGGACCGTCCCCCTCCCGATGGGATTCGGCGTTGGGCGTTCTACTCCACACTGAGCACAGAGAGCCACTTCCTCGCCGATGGGATTCAGCATCGGGCGTTCGACTCCAAAGTCTCAAGGTAGCCGCAGATGGGATTCAACCAGGAGCGCTCTTCGGCCACTGACAAATCCTCCAGGCTTCCTGTGACATGCTCTCCAAGCCCAGTTCCAGGGGATTAAAACTAATGAAGGCTATAGGTTCAATTTCTCTCAGTTTTCTGTTATCTGCTCTATTTTTGAATTTTTTTTAGTGCTTTTGGGATTATTTCTAGGTTTTAGCACCTCTCCATATGAGAGCTCCCCGCCCGGTCCTGCCTCGTCGTTAAGAAGTCCCCAACCGAGACCTCCTGGTAACAAAAAATGATAAATAATTTTTTTTTGAATCTTTGAGCACCTGGTGTTCGACAAAAGTTCCTTGTCAATTCATGTGCTCGAAAAATTGTGCAAGATCAATTTGACATTCTGGGATGGCCTTTCACTTGTAGATGCAATAATGTTATATACGAAATAATTTCCCGTTAAATATACCTGTTCTGCAAGTGCATTTGGAATTATAAATTATTTTTACTTGGTTTCTATTACAAATGCATATGTAAGTTTGGTATATTCCTTGCTAGCTATTATTAAATGGCTTGCTTGATATTTAGTTGAATGTAATGACTACAAGGAAAATTTGTTATTCTTCTCTGTTACTGAAAGGTTTTAAAGAATGATTTTTTTTCTTATTGTTAAAGATGATATGCACTTAAAAAAGCTGAATAAAATGAAAGGACTCAAACAATCGACACCAAAACTATGGAATAAAAGGCTTTGTTGTTGTTGTTGTTGTTGTTGTTGTTGAGATAAATATCATATCCATCTTCTACATCATCTGGACCTATATTCTAGACAAATACAATATGATAGAATAAGGACATGGCTATAACACATGGGCAATACTGATTCTGAGTATCTGTGCTTCCTAGTCTGGAGTTATGGGACTCATGAACTTTTCAATATATCACCACATAGTAATGTGGGCACAATCATTTTGATTAATTAATTAATTTGGAGTCACATTACTCGATCCCCATATCTAAACCGTTTAGACTCTTTGTAGTCTAGGGGAACTTGGAGGGTGCTTCTTGGTTGCATGAACCAAACGGTAGGTCGACTTACTCACCATCTGGCTATCTAGAATATATAGCATGGTGGTCTCATCCAGAACTACCATTGCTAGGGACTTCCGCCCACTGCTAGTCATAAGGGGAATGATATTTCTGTTTTTGAGTATTGTTCTTTTTTAGCTAGCAATAGTACACCACATTAATCAAAATATTGAAGAGTAAAAGATTGATATGATACATTGCTGGTCATGCTAACAAATATGTTTTGGGTGTTGTATGCATGCTTAGATAAGAAGTGTAAAACATGGGTGACCATATGACAGTTTCCTTTAGGACCAATTGAGCTTAAACAACCAACAAACTCTATTGTTATCATCTTATGATACACTGTGAGCATCTTCCGATATGGTGAATAAAATCTGTAAATAATCTGTAAACGATATGATTCGATGAATGCTACGAAAAGGACAACTTCGTTGACAATATTTCTTTCTTGTTCTTTTTTTTTGTAAGAAAAAAACGAAGAATTTACAGAGACATAGTCACCTTGATATCTTCTGTTATATAGTTCTGTCAGATAACTACCGACATTTCCCTGTTTCATGCTTTACCTTGCCAAGATACAGCTTATAGTGAATCCTCTAAGTTCCTAAATTGTACTTATATGGACTAAATGCAAAATGAAATAAAGATCAGCATCAATAAGCTGGACTACTAGGCAGTACTGGAGAAGGATGATAATGTTAAACAATAAAGAGAACTCCTCATATAAGGAATAATTATTTTGCAATGTTATAAGAAAAAGAAATATATGTCACAATTCTTTCATGTGTATATGATGCATTCTCGAGCCTTTGAAATGTACATCAAATTGACGTATTCATTTACATTATAATGATATGAAACTTAAACCCACATTCTGCAATGTTACTTTATGTGACAACACTAAGAAGATTACTATAGAAAATTAGAAGGTTGCACAAGCAAATACCAAGAAAAGAGAGTTACATATAAGCTCATGTGTGAACCTCGATAGTCTGTAAGTGCACTAATATCCTCTTAATTGCTCTGATGTTTATTTGTATGCTTATTAATCACTCTACAAATTTCTTGAATATTATATGTAAAATTTTATGCAATATACTTTGTAGGTTTTGTGAATAATACAAATTTTCAGAAAAGTCCTCAACTTTTATCTTATTTTACACAAGCGTAAATTTTGCTCCTTGTAGACCATCCTAGAGGATAGAGCATGGAAGTACAAAGAGTTGATGTGATGTGACATTACATATTCAAGCTCTAAGCTTCAGGTGCCAAGTCTCTGGCCTGACAAATGGCCCCTTTAATTAGCTAGGGTCGGTTATTGTTGTTTGGATGGGCCCAAGGTTGACAATCTATTGACATTCAAACTTCCTAGTTGGCACATAGTAGAAGAAATGAAGAACAAGAGTTTGAAAAGGAACATCTTGGGTGGTGTTTATGTTGAGGTCAATCAGTCTGTATTGGGGTATATCTTGTGTTTGAATATGTTTTCTTGTGCTTGGTTTGTAGCTTGAGGTTAGAGAGTGGCAGTTGTGTTGAATTGAAGCAGGTAGCTTCTTGGGGGTTTAGATTGTCGACCTTGAGCCTATCTAGTCCATTTACACACGCACATACACACCTACATATGTACGTAAATATGTTCATTTTATCTCTATGTTTTGTGTTTCGCTGTTATATAGTCTGATGTATCCTCGATCATTGGTAACTGGACCTACTTATATATTTTTTGAAGATGCTTTTCTTTCTCACCTATGTAACAAAGTTGAAATTTCTGCCTATTTAAAAATTTGTAATTAGAACTCTATAATAAGTCCCTGACTTATGCATCATTTCCATTATGCTACACGATACTCATTTACTTGAATTCTACGTACAATTCATTTTACTTGGTTTCTATAATTTTTTCAAAACTAAGCATTTGAAGAGAGCTATATTTAAATAGGGATCATGTTTTCAGAGTGATGGAGTTGATATTCCTATCCTTATTTTAGTGGAATGGATCAGTTGTTACCTAGTCGAGAAGAAGCTGAAAGACTTCACAAATCATTGCCAAATTGCAGAATCCGTCATTTCAATGATAGTGGGCATACTATTTTTCTGGTATGGGTTCTAGTCAACTTTTTGTTTCTACTTCTGAACTGGAACATTGTATCAAACTATTTGAAGACATGGTTTTATGGTGATATTCCATTTCCAGTTTTTATTATCTCTCAATATTTCTATATTATAAATTGGGAGTCTGGTTCGTCAATTATATAAATAAAACATTCTGTAAAAGGAGAAATCCTGGGGAAATAAACTTTGAACAAGCTAAGGTGGACCAGCCCAGTAGCTGAGATTTTTGGTTGGAAGGGGAAATCCTGGGTTCAAGACCCGTTGGGGCCAGTGGGTGGTCGTACCTTAATCAAAAGAAAATAAAACATACTTAAACAATAGATATTGATCCTTTTGTTTATCATATAAATGTTTTATAGGTTTATACATTTCTCTCTTAATATTATTGTTTGGTGTTATTCTCTTAAGATGACCTTTAGGCACTTCCCCCAGTGTCATAGAGAAAGCTTATCCACTTCTTTCTTTGCTCTCTTCTCCTTCTCATTGTCTCTCTTTGTACCAAAGTTTGACATTCCCCTAACACGCATCATTTTATTGACTGATCTTTATGCATATTCCTGCTCTGCTCTATAAAGGAATTCCAATCATATTATAGAAGTGCATCTATTATATGACATGTGATTAACATTAATTACCTTTCACGAAAAATAAATTCTTGTGACTTTAACATCTGATTGATCCCTGTTCTGATTTGAGACAGGAAGCTGGTATAGATTTAGTGACTACAATAAAAGGTGCTATATGCTACCGCCGTTCAAGTCAGATAGATTATGTGTCAGACTATCTATTGCCTACTCCATCTGAGTTCCAAAAGGCAACAGATCAATATAAGTACATAAAATCCTCCACTACCATAGAGACTAATATCCTAGAATTCTATTCAGAATATTTAATGTCTGTTGTTCTTATTTGTTTCTTAGATGGGTTGATCTAGCTTCCAGTCCAGTGATGTTCTCAACACTAAAAGATGGAAAAATTGTTAAAGGCCTTGAGGGAATTCCAACAGAGGGACCTAATGTCTTTGTTGGATACCATATGCTAATGGGTTAGGAGCTAGGACATTTGGTCTCAAGGCTCTTCACTGAGAGAAACATCCATCTTCGAGGTATCACTCACCCATTTATGTTTGATAGAGATATAGAATTGATCATGCCGGATTCTTCATCATTCGATGGAATAAGACTTATGGGAATATATTATATATGAGTAAATGGCAACTATCAAGCTAAGTTCATCAAACTGCTGTGTACTTGCTAGTAGCACATAAAAACAGCAGCATGTAGCGCTATATGCAGTAACCTCCCATGATGCAATTTGCATCATTTATCAGAGTTGTTGTAAACTTGGATTCCTTTTTTAGACGATAGTCCACATGAAGGAATTTTCTGTGGTGTTTTCACCTCAGTCGATACTTGGCTCGGAAGAACAAAGACCAAACTAACACACATTTTTTTACCAAAGCTTAACGGATAGAGCATGTACTTTGGATTCTGAGTTTCCACCAAAGCTAACACACATTTTTCACCTCAGTCGATACTTGGCTTGGATTCTGAGTTTCCACCAAAGCTTAACAGATAAAGCATGTACTTAGTTTATATATATATTTTTTCATTGTTGTGTTTATATATACATCAAATTGAATACAATAAACTTAAACACAATTTTTATTTGTGCAGGTTATCAATCAAAAGAAGAAGAAAGAAATTAGTATATTGCTCTACAACCAAATTGAGATGAATTTTGTCATAGATAGAAGACAATTTGTACTTTCTGTTCCAAAGTAGGGCAATATATGAAACAAACTCGATCAAAAATATTTGTGTCAAAGTATGGTTCTTAATTCAGAACTAATTGTTTTTATAGTTCATGTATCAATATCGCATGATGTACTTTGGCATGACTTTGGCATTACAATTGATGTATTTTGTCTACTGAATCCAATTAGTTTTTATGATATCACGTGTTTGGGTTTATTTGATTCTTATATATATATATATATATATATATATATATATATATATATTGTTCAGATTGATTCTTGTATTTGATTCTGAGGAACAACTAGCTTTTACGACATGTAAATGTACGTCGTATTTGATTCTAAGGAATATCTTTTACGGCATACAAATGTAAGCCATATTTGATTCTGAGGAATAGCTTTTACGGCAACAAATGTAAGCTGTATTTGATTTGAGGAATAGCTTTTACGGCATTCAAGTGTACGCCGTATTTGCAACTGAGGAATAGATTTACGGCGTTTATGTGTGCGCCATATTTGATTATGCAGAATAGCTTTAACGGCACACTGAATATGCCATAAATGGTTGTCTAAGATTTGGAGAAAAAGCAATTACGGCGTTCAGTTGTGTACATTTACGGCCTGCATTTAGACATTTACAGCGTTTATCCTCGCGCCGTAAATAGTAGTGTCTTTTACGGCAGTCTTTTACGGCATCAATATGAACGCCGTAAAAGGTCTTTTACGGCGTGTTTTGCGTGCCGTAAATAAACATTTTTCTTGTAGTGCTGGTGGTACCCGGATCTCAAGTCTATCCTGGAAAACACCTTCGCCCCACTCAACTGGTCGAACAAATCATCTATCCTGGGCAGAGGATATTTGTTCTTAATGGTGATGGCATTCAAGGCCTAGTAGTCAATACACAACCGAACCGTACCATCCTTCTTAGGCACAAAGAGCACTGGCACTCCCCATAGAGAAGTACTAGATCAAATGAAACCCTTTTTCAACAGGTCATCAATCTGCTCTTTCATCTCTACGGCCTCCTTGGGGTTCACTCTATAGCAAGCCCGGGATATTGGTGATGAACCCAGTACTAAATCTATAGTGAACTCCACATCTCTGTCAGGCGAAAGTCCTGGAAGATCCTCTGGGAATACGTCCATAAACTCCCTAATGATAGGGTGTGGCGGTGCTACGTCCCCAACTGTCGCACAACAGTTCGGCTCTAGGCTGATCTTCGGCCCTGTCCTCCTGACTCAGAATGGTGCTGTGCCTGGGGGACTGAACAGAATACTACCCTCATGACAGTCTATAGCTGTATGGGCATAGCTAAGCCAGTCCATCCCCAATATGATATCATAACCGGGGAGTGGCATCACAAAGAATCGTCCCTCAAACTCTCTCCCAGCTATAGTAATAGAGCATCTATAGATAGCTCTAATGGGCACTGGTCCTCCTCCCGTCATTACTCTACTAATCTCCACAGTAGGTATAGATACTAAGTGGTGTTCATGCATAATCTCTAATGACAGGAAGCTATGATATGCACCAGAATCAAACAAACATAGAGCTAGAAAAGTATACAAATAAACATGACCTGTGATGACGTCAGCTAAATAATCTGGCTCCGAAATCTGCTCCGGCTCCGGCTCAAGGGCTAGACTTTAAGCCTTCCCCTGAGGTCCCTTCTGCTGCTGCAGATGCTGCCCAAACCTCTGCTGCTGAGTCGGAAGTGGCCCTCTAGTCTTCGCTACCAGGCAGTCTCGAAGCTGATGGGTGGCAGACCCACAAGCTAAACACTGCCCTAACCTCTTCCTACAAACTAAAGAGTCGTGGCCTACCCTTTTACAGAATGTACACAGGTTCCCTTCTGCTGCTGCCTGGGTCCCGGGGCTCTAACTGGCGGGGTCGGATGATGTGATGTAGGAGACGGTATGTCTGCTAGTGCGGTGTCGGTGCTCTCTGCTGGAAAGTCTGACGCTTGGACGGTCCCTCGTGGTGTACAGAAGCCGACCTCTTGCAAGACAGAAGACGCTCCTCAATGCTCTGGGCCAACTCTAGGCTCTGGTAGTAGTCAGTCGTACCGTTCGCCACTATAAGAATGCCAATGTCTAGAACGAACTAGACCATGGCAAAACCTACGTGTCATCTCCTCTGGGTCTGCAACCAAACTAGGAGCGAAACGGGTCAGGCGACTAAAACTCTGTCGTATACTCGTCGACAAAACGGTTCCCCTGCTGGATGTTCTGGAATCGTAGCCCCATGGCTACTCTAGCGGTGGTCGAGAAGAATTTCTTCTTGAGCTGGGTCTTGAACTGATCCCAAGTGGCCCTCCCTCTCGCAAATAACGACTCATTCTGGAACCAAACTCCTGCCAAATCTATCAGCAGAAATCCCGCTGCCTCGACCTGGAGGTCATCCGGCATCCTAACTCCAAGGAGCTTCCTCTCTACCGAGTCTAGCCAGTCATCTGCTACTACTATGCCCTCAGTCCCTGAGAACTCCTTGGGGTTCAGACCCATGAAGTCCTTGATCGTCCTCGCTCTCTACCGTGGCTCTACAGGTGGTGGGACCACGGTACGTTCCTCAGAACGCTCCATGCTCTGGCGGAGTAGGGTAGTCTGCTCCTGATGGGTTGTTAGGAACCCCTGGATCAGAGTGAGCAGTTGGTTCCCGTCGAGTGTGACGGAAGCCTGGGTAGGTATAGTGATAGGGAGTGGTGGATGTATCGGGTCCTGCTGGGACTGTGATGTGGAAGGTGGTGGAGGTATCTGGGTTTGTGGATTTGTGGAGTGGGGGAGTATGGTAGGTGGAGGTAGAGGTGTATCAGTCAACTGGTCAACTGACTGGATGGGGAGTGTGCCATTCTCAGGTGTGACATACTGGGATGAACGAGTAAGCACCATCTAATTACAATAAAAAGGGCTTATAAGGACTCTTTTAAAGCAAAACAATCATAGACAAGAAATCTAATTAAAGCAAGCATGTGATGTATTTCCTATGTTGCAATCCTAGTATTCCTCTAGGTGTTCTAAGCGTCATTCCTAATGTTGTCTAATTACCTTAAGTTCCTAATTGCAGGCATGCTTGGTATAATAACGTAACCAAACATTTTAGTCAGAGACCTGCATGGGCCACCACCATAAAATAGTTCACGACCTGCTACCCAAATTGTTGGGCCGGGCTGAGTCATGTCCAGCCTACGCTTGAGATAAAGCGCAGTAAGCTGTTCTAGAGATAACAAGATAAGACAAAATGTGCTAACATTCTATAAGTAATAAAAGTCATAAATGCTCCAAACACAAAAGTCGTCTCATATAGTAATAAGTCCAGTACAAGTCGGCAATGTAAAACTGGATACATGTCTAGTTACAAATATGTAGTCTAATATGACTACACTAATATCCCAAGCAACTACGCAAACTAGACGATTTCCCCGCAGGTACATCCTCGTAAGATAAAGCCTGGTCCTCGGCATATCTCCATAATATGGGTCCAGAGCAATCCTCCTCAGTAAATACCTACAACGTTATCCTGTCAGGACTGGAGCAGTACTGAATCTAACAAACATATAAACTGATCATGTGATGAAAAATGACATATCATGTTTATCCGTTTTTGTTACATTTTATCATGGCAATATTTATTGTTTTTAAAGCCTGAAAACTGCAGTAGTGAGTGATCGGTCAATAGGTAATCAGGATGTACTGTGGTACAGTCAATTTTTTGAACGTACCATACATATCCTTAACGGCATCGGCGATATCCATACGTAAACGTGGGATCAGACATACGACAAGGTTACATATATAATGCGGTGCTCGTAATACATACGGAGAAGGGGGTCATGATCACGTACACTACTAACAGTTTTCCCCTTAAACCCTTGTTTAACATGTGAGAGATATAAAAACTGTCCTAAACATGGCAGACTAAAAGTAATACAACATGTAAGGTTTTAACTT
>JANAVB010037419.1:7767911-7906101 GCA_029216955.1 Iris pallida | reverse complement strand
CATCGAAGACATCATTGCCTGAGTTCACGAAAAACTTGCAGGCAGCCATCCTCAGTGCCTCTTCTTCAGGAGTTTTCCCTGGCTCTACTAAGAAAGCGAGGATGTCTTGTTGTGGCTTGGGCGTAGAAGAGCTTTCGCCTATTTCAGTTGGACCTAACACAATTGGCTCAACAGGACGCGTCTCGATGACGTCTTCAACTTTCATGGAGACTTCATTCTTTTGCTGCACGTCTTTAGAAGACATTTTCGATAGAGAAGTGGAAATAAGGATGAAACTTTATAAAGAGTTCTCATCTATTTATAGGGGAAAGCTATTAATGAACTGGTCTTTGAAATTGAAAACAACTTTTCATTCCCGAAAAGACCTGTCCATTCATTATATCAAATTCATCCATTTAATTCTGGAATTGAATTGATCTGTCTTTTCCCAATAGAAATGTTGGTTCATTCATTCTTTCATCGATATTGGCAAGACATCTATCTTCTTTTCCAGCTTCCAATGTTTGGTTAAGCTGGTAACTTGTCTCTTCGAAATTTTTTTAATCTTTTATCTTACCAGTTGGTATAAAAAGTTGGATTTATTATTATCACGTTCTTATGACCTCTGAATAAATATTAAATCTACTTCTTTTCTTATCTATCATGTCCATTTGGCCTCTGAATAGATATTAATCCAGTTTTTTTTGAGTTGTTACGATCTATCATGTCCATATTACCTCTGATAGTATTGTATACTCTGAAAAAGAAAACGAGATTTCATTTATGTCTATATTACCTCTGGATAGATACAAATTATTGAGTATAGAAGACTTGTCATTTCCATTCTCACTTTATCATCATAAAAGTCTATTACATTTCTTAGACTTTCTTACAAATCATAATGGAAATCTATTACATCTTGGATTTTTATTCTATATGACAACGATGACCTAATCGAGATCTTTTTCTTTGGATCTTCTTCATCGGATTCATTGTTGGTGTCAATTCATTGCTGTTTGAGCCTCAATGGCGACAAGAGCAGTAGGAATTAACTCTGGTCTTCTCTCTCAGACGAGAGAAACCCCAGAGTATGGCAGCCCGAAGATGCATTGCTGCCAATACAATTGGTGGAGAAATGACGGCCCTTCAGAAGAAATAGGAATGTATCCAGCATTGGGATACAATTCCTAGTTCTGCCGTAAAAGAAACTTTACTACCCAATTTCTCGGGATAGCGTTGACTCCACCATCCAACTTTCCGTGTATAAAGGCTCTTCCTACCATTTGAGGAAGACCCTTTTATCCCACGAAGAGTTCTGAGTTGTCTGGTTTGCACGTCAAAAGCGCATGAGCTCCCTGATGTTGATGTCAGAAGAATGCTTCTCACAGCATCTAAGTCGCCAATGCCGGTTCTGGAAAAGTTTTTCAGCCAAGCTTCTGCAGAAAACAGCAGAGAAAATTTTCAACAGAAGTATCATCAGGCACATACTGGCCAATTAAAGACTGATGCTCGCGCACCTTATTTAATAAGGATTTGCGCTCGTGTTTTCATGCGCACCTTATTCAACAAGGATTTGCGCCCGTGTTTCATATGTACCTTATCTAACAAGGCTTTGCGCCCGTGTTTCATGTGCACCTTATCTAACAAGGCTTTGCGTCCGTGTTTTATGTGCTCCTTATTTATCAAAGATTTGCGCTTATTTTCAGTAGGCTTGCCTTATCTATCAAAGATAGGCGTTTGTTTTCAACAAAAGCTCAAAGGTAGCCGATTGTGCACCATGTTTTAATAATAAAAAAGAGCGCACCCTGCCCCTTTTATGTAAATCAAACTTACCATCAAAATCAGATGGTTCGGCCCTAAGAGTTGTTGAATCAATGTCTGGTGACCTGGCGTACAGAGGAACGACATCATAAAGCATCGCCATTATCAATCTCTTGTTGGAGAATGAAATCTTGCAAAAAGTTATATTCGGAGAAAAAGAATGAGAATGATGATGAGAATGTGTAAACATTCTTTAACACAGCTATTTATAAAGGGTCGAAGAAACAGTTGGCGTGAGTCTATTTCGGGAAAGATCCTAATAAGAGGCGCTCATGACCACAGAACAGTTGACACTTGTTGTTTTGTTTCTCTTGGGAATGAACAAACATAGAAATAGTCAAAAGAGATGTAGAATGATCCTATATTAATGCATCACGAGAATAAAGGTTGAGATAACACCAGGATTTTATTTTATAAAGAGTAGGCCCCTACAGATAAGTTGAGCGTCATAATACATAGATGACACTCTTACAAAAACATTATTTTTTCGTCTTCTCTCCTTCGTTGGGCTGACGAAGGGAGGCGCCTAACTCGTGCACATTGTGGATCCCCGAACGACGCATCAGATTGAGGAATGCTTCTGTATCACCTGATCCTTCATAGGCAGTTGAGGGACCATCATTTATACGATCGAAGATCGCTGGATTCAGTCCAAGCACTCCATGAAGTTGCGTGCTCGCTCGATCTCCGTCTCTATGTCAAGCCTTGAGCCTTGAGCCTTGAGCCTTTTCCTTGTGAGTCTTTATTTCTTTCTTCGGTGCCATGACAGTATGAGGATGAGAAGTGAGAATGAAAAACTTCTCCTTATATATACAATCAATCAACCCTTCATATTTCCTATGGGAAACTGAACATTAATCAATACAACCCGGGAAGATGAAGAGGCGTTCGAATGTTTCGAAAGAAAAATCACTATGACGAATGAGTATTGACCGGCACCATTTCTTGACTTTTCATGTTCAAAGTATTTTAAAATTCTTGAAGTCTTTTCAAATTCAGAAAACTTTGAAGGGGTCTTGTAGGAGCATAAAAAGTGCTTTATAGACTGAGTCAAAGAGATAGATCTTTACACTCAAATGAGCTGTTTTACGCCAACTACTTTACGCCAGGGATGGGTCAGCTACTTTACGCCAGGGACATGCCAACTATTTTACGCCAGAGACAGGTTGTCAAATCATGCATTTAATGTAAAGTGATAATGGGTCTGACATAAAGATCTACTGACAGCGTATAATACAGAATTCGAAGGGATTTTTTTACACAGAAACCAATATTGTCGTTTAGTATGTAGACTGAGCTATTTTACGCTCACAAGATGGCTTCTTTTATGCATGAATACTATATGAGCTTTTTACGCTCAAAGTTGACGTGTGCATAAAGTTTATTTGGGCTACTTTTTACGCTCAAGGTTGTTTTATCAACCACTTTATGCGAGAAGTCCATTTTAGGGCTATTTTACGCCTAGTCTACTACTTTACGCTCAGAGTATTTGGGTTGTTTTTACGCCCTATCCTTCCTGACTACTTTGGAACGTGGTTTGCCTACGTGGCTTTCATGCCCACATCTCGAGGAACGTGTGTACGTGCATTCTATTCTTATTGAAATAATGGGACACGTGTCAACGTGTGTAGAGGATGACTTCAGTCATGGGTGGCAGTTACTAGCGTAAAGACAGGACTTTGCTGAGGTTTACGCACAAAAAGCTAAGTCTATAAATAGACTTATTTTTTTTGTGGGAGACACAGACAGAGACATAGACAGGAGAGAATACAGAGATCAGAGCCTAGAGACTTTGATTTTCCAGAGCATTCTTCTTCAACATTTCTTCCAGAACAGAGTGAAGCAAAGCAGGAAAGCATTCGACCTCGCCATTAGTGCCCAAGTGCGTCGATACCTTTCTGGTGACTTAGTTCTTCCGGCTGTTCATCTTCTAGCAGTGATCTTCATCATCATCGTATGATCCAAGGAACAAAGTGATCACCTTCAGATCAGACTTCCACAACAATACTTCCCAGAACAATTTGTTCTTTCTGTACTTTTTCTCGTTTTATTTTCAAAAGCCAATTTCAAGGCATTTTGTTAAGTGAAACAGCATTTTACTGATACGGGGATAAAATTGAGTTTTTGATTTGGTATTTAGGATATTTGATGTTGTTGGTACACTGAATATAGTTGATGTTTGCCTCTGGTTGTATTCTCAATTCATGAGAATGAGTTCAAGCTTGGGTATGTAGGGTTTGATGTTTTGGGTTGAGAGTTGTTGGAGTTTTATTTGATTTGTGTTTAAGTATTGAACTTAGGTTTTGAAGTTGGATACTTAGTTTTCATTGAATCCATTCACATGGGTTGATCTCAGTTTACAGAGATTAGTTGGTTTTGAGTTAGTTGATTAGTAGGTTTAGTTGGGTTATGGGCATGTTAGGTTAACTATTATATGAGTAGGGTTTAAAGGTGTATATATATAGTGTATGTATTATGGACATATTTTTTAGTTGGGGTTAACCCAAAATCTGAGAACACATGGTGGTATCTCAATTTTTCTGAGTTGAGTTTTATGTTTGGGTATGTGGGTTAGGTAATCTCTTTTTCTGAGATTCACATGATAAGTTTAATGTCTAGTGTGGTATATAATTGATATATAAGTGTAATGGTACATAGGTTTTGAGTTTGGCTTTCTAACCCCCACCTTCACAGTTTACAATTTCACACACACCTCACTGTCCAGCCCCCTTACACATCCCTCTTTCTCACACACACACACACACACACACACCACACACACACATACTCTTTCTTTGCCTTCCCTTTTCCCTCTCTATATACATATAAATATGTATGTATAGGTAATATAAGATGTGGTTTTTACCTAGATTTGAGGTATATCTATATATATATATATTTTTTTGACTTGTATGAATATCTATGTATAATACTTTTGAATTGTATACATACTTATATTATATTGATTGTATATATATACTCTATATTGTATTGATATATGGTATTAGTAGAGTATTGGTATAGGCTTGGCTAAACCTAGAGTTGACAACCTAGACTAGATTTGACTAGCTTGGACTAGTTGACCATGGTTGACCAAACCCTAACTAGTTTGACTAGTGTGACCTAGTTTGACGAGAATTTGACCAAACCCTAAGCAGTTGCCCAAGTTACCTTATAGTTGACCTAGTTTGACCTAGACAGTTGACCAAGAGCTGACTTTGACCTAGTTTGACTTAGAACCATGTAGTTTGTATTTCAGATTTCCATTATTATAATTTGAGTACTTTATATCCTGTTTTACTCTAAATAGGACTCTGTGACACCAGTTCGGACATCTATTCATATTAGTCATTCAGGGTGACAAGCAAGTATATTCTCTGACCGTTTCATACTTTCTAGGATTTATATTCTTGCTCTAGATTACTTTACATGATGTCACGTTATTATTATGGATTGGTACCCTATGGATCTTGTTGTGCGATGTTATCCCCCTCGGGTGTATCAAATACATATTGTCATGTGCTTTTCACGAACATCTTGTATTTCATGTACACCTCTATTCATGTATACTCTTGTGCAATCTTGTACTCTCATGATCACGTGAGAAAACATGATAAAAACTACTTGTGCAAGGTAACGTAACTTGACTGGATCCTTGTGTATTGATTGAGGAGGGTGAGTAGGAAATGGTTATGTGATCAAAATACTATCTTGTGAAATCTTATTAAAATCTTGTATATATCCATTGTACACTCACGTATGATGGAGTTACCCTTGCATTGTCCTAACCCGTTTATATAACCATCTCATGCTCTAAATTACAGATTACTTACAGTTCTTACTTATCATGTATATAGATATTTCCAGTTATGAAATCTCTCTCGTTTTCTTATAATTTTCCTACAGTCCATGTATCTTACTCTTTTGCATGCTTTAATTTTCCAATATGATATGAACTGCGTGAGATGTATTGTGCTCGTTCCTGTCCTGACTGGACCTGTTGAAAATATTACAGAAGATGATGATGACTGCCGTACCTTCTATGGGACATATGAGGGTGACATTCAGGAGCCTGAGGAGCATCTAGCTCAGTAGAGGGTGCCTAGTTTAGTCTAGTACTTATAGATTTCAGTTTGTATCGGATTGTTCAGATTGTTGTTGAGATTTAGTTATATTCAGGACTTACATTTATTTATGTTGGATATCAATATGTGTGTTGTGACGACTTTACTTATATTTTTAGTTCTTCCTTTTTATCTTACTCCATATCATGCTCTATCTGTAGGAGCGTAAAAAGTGCTTCATAAGAATGAGTCAAAGAGATGGATCATTTCATTCAAATTGATCCACTTACGCCAAAGAAAGGCTAATTATTTAGCCTAAAGCAGGCTAATATTTTACGTCCGGGTCAAAGCTAATAGTTTTACGCCTAAGACAGGCTAGCCACTTTTACGCTGGACAAAGCTGTCAAGTCTTGCATTTAATGCAAAGTCTGACATGAAGATTTAATGATGGCATATATCACAGAAATCAAAGGGATTTGTTTTACACAGAGACCAATTTGTCGTTTAGTATGTGGATTGAGCTATTTTACGCTCATAATATGGCTTCTTTTACGCACGGAGACTATACGAGTTTTTACGCTCAAAAGTTGACGTGTGCGTAAGGTTTATTTGGGCTACTTTTACGTTCAAGGTTATTTAACAACCACTTTACGCAGGAAGTTCATGTCATGGCTATTTTACGCCTAGTCTACAACTTTACGCTCAGGGTATTTTGGGTTTTTTACGCCCTATTCTTCTTCATCAATTTGGAACGTAGTTTGCCTACATGGCTTTCATGCCACATATCTTGAAGAACGTGTGTACGTACATCCTATTCTTACTGAAATGATGGGACACATGTCAACGTATGCAGAGGATGACTCCAATCATGGGTGACAGTTGTTAGCGTAAAGATGAAACTTTTGCTGAGTTTTTACGCACAGGAGCCCAAGTCTATAAATAGACTTTTTTTTCTTAGACAGAGACAGAGAGAGAGAAGAGAATACATAGAGATCAGAGCCCAGAGACTTTGATTTTTTGGAGCATTCTTCTTCAACTTTTCTTCCAGAACAGAGTGAAGCAAAGCAGGAAAGCATTCGGCCTCGCCATCAGTGCCCAAGTGCGTCGATACCTTTCTGGTGACTTAGTTCTTCCAATGTTCATCTTCTAGCAGTGATCTTCATCATCATCGTATGGTCCAAGGAACAAAGTGATCATTTACAGATCAGACTTCCATAGCAATACTTCCCAGAATCAAATTTGTACTTCTTGTACTTTTTCGTTTTATTTTCAAAATCCGATTTCCAGGCATTTTGTTAAGTGAAACAAAAATGGCGACTCTGCTGGGGACGACCTTCTCCTCTGACGAGGAGGCAATTGCTCAATATGATGATGTGTCAATTGGATCGACAAAGAAGACTCTGGTTGTACACTTCGACCAGACTGTTTATGAAGAGATGCTCGAACTGGGGGTGGTTCTCGCTGCTCCAATGTTCAAAAATCTCGCAAAGCACGAAAAGTTTGGATTCCTAAATCCAAAATAGCTTCTGATCTCTCTGTTGCTTCTGATGGCAAGGGAATTCTTCCACTCCTTCGTAGGGGCTCCCGTTTGTAACGAGGCAATCCTTACTTCAGCGTTGCACTCTAAGTGTGGCAAGTTATCTCCGTCTGTGACGGTGAAGATAATCAGGTTTTACGCCCAGTGGGTAAAAACCAAATTTTACGCTCAGTGCATAAGAACGAGTCTCCCATTTGTAATGAGGCAGACTCTAATGCTTGTGCTTCTAAGTATAAAAATAAGTCTCCCGTCTGTGACGTGGTAGACACAAAAATTATGTCGCATAAAGGAAAATCTCCCGTCTATGACGTGGTAGATAATCAAAAATTACGCTCTTCGCGTAAAGGTAAGTCTCCTGTCTGTGACAGTGTAGATAAAATTCGCAACGATTTTTACATCTAATGTGAATGTACCTAAATGCATACAGCGTAAAAATATTGTTGGTAAAGCTTCAGTTCTACACCAACAGCCTTCTTATACTGCTCTACGCAAAGTACCGAACCTACAAATCACACACAATAAAACTGGAGTCCTTCGTGCTCAAAAATCTCAAGATTTGCGCACACAACTCCAAACGCGTAGAAATGTACAGTTTGGTTCTGCGAATGCAGCTAGTAATCTTCTTTATACACAAGGGACTAAACATTTTGCTACCCCAAATGTAATAAAGAAGACTACTCCTTCTACTCCTTCTGATTTACGTGAATTGCTAATGCAAAAGCGTAAAAATAGACAGTCTCCCGTGATTCCCAAGAAAATCATCACTGTGAGTGTCACCAGATTGTGATCAAATTGTTGCTCGGCTTCCAGATGGTCAGTTTTTGATCGATTGAATTTTAATGCCAAACAACAAGCTGATGAGTTGTCATATGCATCAGTCAACATGGCATCTCACACCAACAGAGGACGACGTCCTAGACGGAACACGTCCCAAACCCCAGGTCAACAACAGTTCAACAGACTTCTTGATTCTTTTGAAGGAGTAATTCAGAATACTCGATCAAGAAGACAAAGACAATTGCAGACTTTGATTCTGAAGCTGGGGGCACTCAATCTCTTGAGTCCGAAACTGATAGTGTTGATTCATACTTCTATACTAATCCTTCTGTATCTTCAAGAGAGGTTGAATCCTACGCTATTGGAGATGAACCAGAGACGTCATCTGTTAATACAGAACAACGTCTCACTGTCGTTGAGCAATCATTGAAAGACATGCTTAACATGATGCAAAGCATGCACCAGATAATAACGGCTCAGCAAACTGCTCAACCAGCAATTGTAACACCGGTTCAGGCAGCAGCAACAACTCAAGATAGCCAAGGGGTTGATATACCTTTGAATATCCAAGAGCCTGCTGTTAACCAAAATTCTGCATCTCCAGATCCCATCATTCCAGAAGATGTACCATCTCGGTGGGATTACGGTACAACCAACAACTTTTCAATCAAATGTGCTTCCACAAACCAGCGAAGCCATTCAAGCAGTGCGTGAGCTCAAAGCACAGTTTGATGTTTTGAAGCAAAAGGATCAACTCCAGAGGTTAGGGATTAAGCAACCTTATCCTCCTCATTGGAATGATGTACCCTTCCACCAAAATTCAAGCCACATCAATGGTACTGTTTGATGGAAAGGCTTCTCCTAGTCAGTATATCAATTACTTTGATATTATGACTGTACATTTGCAAAAAATGATGCTCTTCTCACTCGAGTATTCATTGGATGCTTGACGGGTTTAGCTTACGACTGGTATCGTAGTTTACCCGACAATTGCATTTCGTCTTTTGACGAATTTAAGGCAATGTTTCTCTCCGTTTCTATGAAGGAGGTATGGACATGAACATGTCCTCCTTAATAGAAATCAAACAAAAGGAGAAAGAAGATACTCGGACGTTCATTGAACGTTTTGACAGGCGACTCTAAAGATGCCCCCTGGTATGCCAGATTCAGCGCTGATTGATACATGTAAGATGAATCTGCGACCATCCATGCTGTCTTCACGGGTTCCCAATTCACAGATTGGGCTTCGTTTATCATAGCAGCAGTTTCTGCGAGACTAATGGTAGGTTGGCTCGTGAACATGGGATGATTTTCGCCTCTGAGGATAAAGGAAAGAAAAGTAATCCTGGTAATAATTCCGGCAATCGTAATATGAAAGGAAAAGATACTCTTATGGTCAATCTTTCCAAGAATAAAACGACGTCGAATAATCAGGAATCTTCCAGGCCAAAAGAAGAATACTCTTTTGACGAAAGTGATATCCCAGGGATATTCCAATGTCTGGTGAAGAGTGGCAAACTCCAGATTCCGGAGCCAAAGAGGCCTAATGAGGTGAATCTGACTGACAATCCCAAATATTGTATCTATCATAGATACATTAATCATCCTACCAGTGCTTGCTATGTTTTGAAGAAGAAAATCCAAGAGCTGATAAATGGTGGTGCTATTGCTTTAACCAATGATGACCATACGGTTACAACCAATATGTTTCTCTTCAATTTAGAGATTTTCCTCCACAAAATACCAGATGGAATTGTCCCAATTCCGAAGGCGACGATAAAGATTGTGAATACCGCCTGCCAGGGAGGAAAATGAAGGATTGTTGCCCCTTACATTAAAGAATGGTGAAATTATGTAGGTACATCCTGACTTAGTACCTGAAATGGAAGATGAAGGTAAAACTTCAAAATCCAAGAAAGGTAAGAAAGTCAAAACCTGCAACATGATTTCTCATGTTATTCCAGATCCTGATGATTTGGATCATCTATGGGATGGCATTCCTTTGGAAAATAGACTGAGAGGATTGAACATATGTCCTCCAAGTCTGGCTCCCTCAAGCTCAAGCTTACTCATCAGCAGTGGCTAGCCATGAATAGTGTTCCCTTATATCGGCACAACAAGTCTTCGCTGCTTATGAAAAAGCTCCTACAGGGATTTTTCTCGTATCCAGAATCCTTTTTCTCCCGTAGCTACGGAGACGTCTATTCCTCATTCTCCTGTAGTTACAGAGATCTCTTCTTCTTCCTCTATGGAACCACCTGTTGAAAGTCCACTGCCTACTCACTTGTACAGTCAGCAATCTGTCCTTCTCATGAAGAAGATGGGTTATAACTTTCAAAAGGCAGAAGGTTTGAATTATGATAAAGTAATACGACTTCTTTACAAATTCAAAGTCAAAAATCCACTGTTGGATTGGGTTCTGAGGTTCCTCATAACAATCCTCACAAGAAGAAGGCTAAGGAAAGGAAGATTAAATCCTGCAACATGGTACTTCCTTCTTCTGAGTCTGAAGAAAAACTTTTGTTGGTACAAGATCTGGAAAAGAGTACCACAAAGATTACGAGGGATCCTCCAAAGAAGCTGAGAATGTTGAAACACCATCAACTCAACCGTCTCTTGCTCCTGCTGTGGTTGAAAAGGGAAAACAAAAAGCGGACTTCGATCCCGTTGAAGTCTACTTCCAGTCAGGGGTGGTGTTGAAACCCTATAAATTTGATATTCTAGCCCAGTTAGCTAATACTCCGGCTAGATTATCTATCTTCGAGTTGCTTCGCCTTTCTAAAGAAAGTCGTGAAACTTTGAGTGAAGCTTTGCTGCAAGCTGATTCCTGCTTAGCTCAACTCAAGACTCCTGGCAATATACCAGTATCATGCCCACAATGTCATAGTGTGATGGAAGCAATTCCCAACATCACCTTTACACAAGAAGATATGCTGTTGAAGCATAACAAGCATGATAGGCCTTTGTGTTACACTGGGTATATTGAATCCATTGAAGTTGACAGAATTTACATTGATCCTGGGTCTTTATTAGCATAATTCTTCAAATATGCTAAGACCATTAAGGATTCCTACTAGTGATCTGACTTACACTAGTACCACAATAGTTGGTTTCAACTCTGGAAAGAGCAAACCACTAGGGAAGATTCGTCTGAAGATTCAGATTGGTGATCTTCGAACTATGGCAACATTTTATGTTATTAACTCAGATGTATCCTACAATATTCTTCTTGGAAGACCATGGTTACATGAGCATAACATCGTGCCTTCGACTCTCCACCAATGCTTCAAGTATGTGGATTTCCAAGGGGTTGTAAAGACTGAGTTTGCTGATATTAATCCTTTCAAGGGTATTGAAGCCTATTTTTTGATTCAAGGCTCTACAAACAAGAGCATGTGAAAGAAATATCAGACATGGCTGAAGATCAATCATCTGCTGAAGACCAGTCTATTAACGAAGATCCGCCAGAAGAGCAACCTTTGAATATCAAAGTCAAAGGGCGAATCCAACCCCAATCTGTCAACAATCAACCTTTGATGATCAAGGTTAAAGGAAGAACTCAAGCTTCATCTAAGAATCAGTGAATGTTCCTGCTAAAAGCCAAGTTCCCTTTGTGATCAAGGTCAAGGGGCTTTTCGTACGAATGATTCAAACCTCCATTGATTGTCAATCTTGGCAAATCTACGCAGAAGATGGATGATAGTCCATTAATGATTAATCCGAAGCGTAGCAGTCAAATTGTAAATGATGTAAATATTGATCATTCTGTACTTTTTGATATCAATAAAGATTTCCTTTTCGAGTATATGGCTGTCAAGTTTATTGAAAGAATGACTTTATCTTCTGATAATCAAAGTCATCAATATAAAGACGACATAGACACAGAGGAAACCTTATACATTGACAATAAGGAAAATTCTTTTCCTCCTCATATCGATGTTGGACCTTATGCTCAAAGGTTCCTAACATCTTCTCCTATCTTCTTCCTGTAGCCGCTTATCGCAAGCTTGTGTAACTTATAGACGTCACAAAGAATCTTATTTCGTGGTTCCGTCTGATAAGAAAAACAAGCGCCAAATTGTGTTTGGCCTGGCTAGAAATATCCCTGTTGCTCAGACAGATGATCTGAAAGATAAAGATAAAGGAAGAATCGAATTGACAGATATAGTCAACAATCTCTCAAGATTATCCAGAACATGGGATATGATTTAAAGACTATGCAAGGTCTCAATCAAGGCAAAGGTAGACGACTACCATTATGTGGTGATCCATTTTACCAAAGAACTCGTCATGGATTGGGATATGATCCGTCCTACATGTTTAATGACGATATACAAGAAGAATTCTCTTCTAGCTCTTCACAATCATCAGATTCAGAAGAAATCCATTTTATCGAACCTGATACATCTCACTCTTCTTATGTTAGAGGAGGTTATTATGATAAATCTGAGCAAATATTTTAGCTTACATGGTTCAAATTGATGGTAAATCCGAGCCATTTGAGAATGATCCTTGGGCTCAACAAATGGACACTCAATGGGAACTTCGTTTTGAAAGCGACAGCCACCTACAGAGGATGGTTGTCCAGATCGATGTTGGAGATGGTACTACACCAAAACCAATATTCATCAGTAAAAATCTTTCTGAAGATGAAAAGGAAGAATTGATAAAACTGATCAAAGAATATATTGATATTTTTGCATGGAGTTATGAGGATATGTCGGGTTTAGATCCTAAAGTTGCTACTCATAAACTCAATATTCTTCCTAATGCTAAGCCTGGAAAATCCAGCAACGCGTTTTCGACCAGATATGATGGATGCAATTGAGGCAGAAGTCAAAAAGCTGATCACATGGCTTTGTTCGTGAAGAACAACACCCGGACTGGGTTGCATTGTTCCTGTTATGAAAAAGAATAGAAAAGTCCGAGTTTGCATAGATTTTGAGATCTTAATGCAGCTTGTCCAAAGGATGAATTTTACTTCCGATTACTGATGTCATGATAGACAATACATGCGGTTTTGAACGCATGTCTTTCATGGATAGATTCTCAGGATACAACCAAATTAAGATGCATCCAGAAGATGAGAAGCATACTGCTTTTCGTACACCCCTTGGGGTTTACTGCTATACGGTTATGCCATTTGGTCTTAAAAATGCCGGTGCCACGTATCAACGGGCCATGAGCAATATCTTTCAGGAACATCTACGGAAGACAGTAGAATGTTATGTAGATGACATTGCTGTTAAAAGTCGATCAAAAGATGATCACATTCAAGACTTGAAGACAGTATTTGAATTGATGCGCCAACATCAATTGAAAATGAACCCTACTAAGTCTTTCTTAGGGGTTTCCAGTGGCAAGTTTTTAGGATTTGTCATTACTTCTCAGGGTATCCATGTTGATCCTGATAAGGTTAAACAATTCTTGAAATGCGCCCTCCACGCAATTTAAAAGAACTCGTGGCTTCCAAGGTCCTATTGCGTATATCAGGAGATTCATATCCAATCTCTCTGGAAGATGCCAGCCTTTCTCCGTCTATTAAAGAAGGGTGTATCATTTGTTTGGGATGAAGCGTGTCAGAAAGCTTTCAATGACATCAAGCAATATCTTACAAATCCACCTGTTTTGGTACCTCCAGTGATAGGAAGACCATTTTTGCTATATGTTCGAGCTTTGGATCATTCACTTAGTGCTCTCTTGCACAAAAAAGTGATATAGGGCATGAACAAGCGATTTATTATCTTAGCCGAATGATGGTCGGAGCAGAACATAGGTATACTCCTATAGAAAAGGAATGTCTGGCCTTGGTTTTTGCTGTCCAAAAGACAAGACATTATGTAACAGGACAGACTATCCATGTCATCTCCAGAATAAATCCCATTCGGGTATTGATGAAAAACCGAGCATTCTTAACTCTAGGTTAGCTACCTGGGCGATGTTGCTCACTCCTTATGACATGGTTTATATACCTCAAAAATAGTGAAGGGTCAAGCATTAGCTAATTTCTTAGCTGCTCATCCTATACCTGAAACATCAAAGTTATATGAGGATATTCCAGATGAAGTTGTGGATTGCAATATGACTTTGAAAAATGACATCTGGTAATTATATTTTGACGGAGCATCACGGGTTGGACCTAAAGGTAATATTGTCTCTGGGGTAGGAATCGTCTTAGTTTCTCCTGACAAAATGGTCATATACCGTACCTATTCTCTCAATGAACCATGCTCCAATAATGTAGCAGAATATAATGCTCTATTGATTGGTCTCCAAGTCATAAAACAATTGGATATTGAATTCCTGGAAGCCTATGGAGACTCTCAACTGATTGTTAATCAGGTTAGAGGGACTTATGAAGTCAGAAATCCTGATCTCATCCCTTATCATCAAGTGGTAGTCGAATTGGTCCTTTCATTCAAAGGATTCTTCATTGAATTCGTACCACGTTCTCAGAATGTAGAGGCTGGTGCTCTTGCTAGCCTAGCTGCAGACTTGGCTGTTCCAATCCGAAGACAAAATACAATTACTTTGTTGGACCGAGATTTATTCTGTGTCAAGAATAATTTGTGTATTGAACAAAGTTATACTAGAGTCAAGCTCTCAGCAGAGGGATTGGAGAACTCTATTTATGATTATGCGGTTCATGGGATTTTACCTGAAGATCCAAAAGAAGCTGCATCAATTAAAAGACGATCATTTCGATTCTATTATGATTCATCTCTACATATGTTATATCGTCGCTCATATGATGGACTCTTGCTGCGCTGTCTCTCGGAAAGTGAAGCTAAATAGACACTCCGTGAGGCTCGTAATGGTGTCTGTGGTGCTCATCAACCGGGTCCGAAATTACAAGATCGCATTCGAAGAATAGGGTATTATTGGCCTTCTAATAGCAGATGCTGTAGACTATGCCAGAAGATGTAAAGCATGTCAGATTCATGCTGACTTTATCCACCAACCTTCTGAATTTTACATCCTATAGCAGCTTCTTGGCCCTTCGAAGCTTGGGGTATGGATGTCATTGGTCCTATTAACCCTCCTTCTGTTAAAGGACATCGGTTCATATTAGCTATAACCGATTACTTTTCTAGTGGGCAGAAGCAGTTCCCCTTGCTGAAGTGAAAATATCTAATATGATCAGCTTTATCAAACATCATGTCATTTATCGCTTCGGGATTTTCGACGAATCATTCATGATAATGGTCCACAATTTGCCAGTCAGGCATTTTATCGGTTCTGTGATAAGAATCAAATTCAAAATCTGGCTTTTACGGCTTATAATCAGCTGCTAATGGTTTAGCCGAAGCCTTCAATAATACGATCATTAAACTTCTCAAAAAGTTTGTCTTTCTAATAAACATGATTGGAATGAGAAACTTGGAGAATGTTATGGGCTTATCGAACAATAGTCCGGACTCCTACTAGTTTTACACCATTTTTATTGATTTATGGATGTGAGGCTGTTCTTCCCTTGGAAATCCAGATTCCATCTCTACGAATAGCTATTGCTAATGAGCTAACTATAGAGAACAATGATCGCTTACGACTCCCAAAACTTGAAGGATTGGACGAGAAGCGTCTTCAAGCACAACAGCATATTGAGCTATATCAAGCCCGTATATCTCGAACTTTCAATAGTAAAGTTAAAGAGAGGGTATTCAAGATTGGCGAGTTGGTATTAGCCGTTCGAAGACCGATGATTATGACTCACAAATGTAAGGGGAAATTCCAAGCAAAATGGGAGGGCCCGTTTATAATTGAGACCGTGTTTTCTAATGGCGCCTATCGGTTATCAAAGCCTAATGGAGATCTACTCATGATGCCAATCAATGGAAAATTTCTGAAGTAGTACTATGTATAAAAGAAAAGACAGAATGAAAATAAAATTTTTTTTATTATTATTTTGTTCTGAACAAAGGATTAAGGATGAGGACCACTGCCTTCCTTATTAAATACATAATCAGCCAATGCTTCGAAGGCATTGTTGTCTGAGTTCATAAAAAACCTGCAGGCAGCCATCCTTAATGCCTCTTCTTCAGGAGTTTTACTTGGCTCTACTAAGAAAGCGAGGATGTCTTGTGGTGGCTTGGGCGTAGAAGATCTTTCGCCTACTTCGGTTGGACCTGATACAATTGGTTCAATGGGGCACGTCTCAATGATGTCCTCAACTTTCTTGGAGACTTCATTCTTTTGTTGTATATCCTTGGAAGACATTTCCAATAGAGGAGTGGAAATAAGAATGAAAAGTTATAAAGATTCTCACCTATTTAATAGGAGAGATCTATTAATGAACCGGTTTTTGAAATTGAAAATAACTTTTCATTCCCGGAAAGGCCTGTCCGTTCATTACATCAGATTCATTCATTTACTTATAGAATTGAATTGTTCTTTCTTTTCCCGAAAGAAATGTCGGTTCATTTCATATTGGGATATATCCTCAATGACATCTGTCTTTTAATCCCCAGCTACCAAGGTTTGGTTAAGCTGATTACTCATCACTTTGGAGAGAAATTTTGATCTTCAATCTTACCAGTTGGTATAGAAAATTGGATTTATTATTTATCACGTTCTTGTAACCTCTGAATAAATATTAAATCTGCTTGCTTTTCTTATCTATTAAATCCATTTGACCTTTGCATAGATATTAATCTACTTTTTTCTTTGAGTTCTTACATGCTGTCATGTCCATAATACCTCTGATAGTATTGTATACTCTAAACAGAAAATAAGACTTTATTATCTATCATGTCCATATTGCTTCTGGATAGATACAAATCATTGAGCAGAGAAGATTCATCATTTCCATTCTCATTTCATCATAAAAGTCTATTACATTTCTTAGACTTTCTTACAAATCATAATGGAAATCTATTACATCTTGGATTTTCATTCTATACAACAACGATGACCTAATCGAGATCTATTTCTTCTTTGGATCTTCTTCATCGAATTCATTGTTGGTGTCAATTCCTTACTGTCTGAGCCTCAACGGCGACCAGAACAGAAGGAATCAAACTTTGGTCTTCTCTCTCAGACGAGAGGAGAATCCCAGAGTATGGCAGCCCGAAGACGTGTTGCTGCCAATACAATTGGTGGAGAAGTGGCGGCCTTTCAGAGGAGATAGGAATGTATCCAGCATTGGGGTACGATTCCTAGTCCTGCCGTGAAAGGAACTCTACTACCCAATTTCTCGCGTTAGAGTTGACTCCACAATCCAACTCTCCATGTATAAAGGCTCTTCCTACCAACAGAGGAAGACCCTTCTATCCCATGAAGAGTTCTGAGTTGTCTAATTTGCGCGTCAAAAGCGCATGAGCTCCCTGACGTTGATTTCAGAAGAATACTCCTCACAGCATCCAAGTCGCCAATACCAGTTCTGGAAAAGCTCTTCAGCCAAACTTCTACAGAAAACAACAAAAAAAATTATTTTAAACAGAAGTATCATCAGACGCATATTAGTAGATGCTTACGTATCTTGTTCTATCTTCAACAGGCTATAAACCAGAGGTTTTTATGCCAGTAATTCATGAGCACTTAATCTACAAAGGATTTACGCCCGTGTATCAGGTGTACCTTATTCAACAAGGCTTTCTATGCCAGTGTCTCATGTGCACCCTATTCAACAAGGCTTTTTATGCTGTTGTTTCATGTGCACCTCATTCGACTAGGCTTTTTACGCCAATGTTTCATGAACATATTATTCAGCAAGGCTTTTTACGCCCGTGCATCTTTCTTATGAGATTCTACGTCTGTCAAGGATTTACGCTCATGGGCATCTGTTTTCAACAAAAAGTTCAAAGGCTGACAATTGGTTTATGAATCAAACTTACCATTAAGGTCGAATGGTTCGGCTCTAAGAGCGGTTGAATCAACGTCTGGTGACCGGGCGTACAGAGGAACGCCATCGAAAAGCATCGCCATCATCACTTATTGGAAAATAAAATATTGCAAAAAAAAGCTATCTTCGAAAGAATGAGAATGAGAATGAGAATGTATAAAACATTCTTTAACTCAGCTATTTTAAGGATTGAAGAAACGGCTGGCGTGAGTCTATTTCGGGGAAGATCCTATTAAAAGGCGCTCGTGACCACAAGACAGATGCCACGTGTTGTTTAGTTTCTCTTGGGAATGAAAAACCATAGAAGCAGTCAAAAGAAGTGTTGAACAATTCTATGTACCAACAGATGAGATCAATATCAAGATTTTATTTATAAAAAGGGGGGAGTGGACCCCTACAGATAAAAGAGTCGCAATACATAGACGACACTTCTACATAAAATATTATTTTTTCTCTCCTTCGTTGGGCTGACGAAGGGAGGCATCTAACTCGTGCATGTTGCAGATCCCGGAGCGACGCATCAGATTAAGAAATGCTTCTGCATCTCCTGATCCTTTATACGCAGTTGAGGGACCACCATCGATACGACTAAAGACTGCTGGAGTCACTCCAAAACACTCTATAAAGTTGCGTGCCTGCTCAACTTCTGTCTCTATATCAATCCTCGAGATTGGAGCCTCTTCTTTGCTGATCTCTTTCTTTAGTGCCATGACAGTATGTGGATGAAAAGCAAGAATGAAGAATTTCTCTTTATTTATACAATCGAATCAACCCTTCATATTCCTTATGGGAAACTGATCAGTATCAATGCAAGCTCGGGGAAATGAAGAAGCATTCGAAAGTTTCGAGAAGAAAAGTCATTATGACGATTAAGTATTGACCGACACCATTTCTTGATTTTTTACGCTGACTGTTCGATATCCCCAATTTTACGCTGACTGGTTAAATCCTGACTTTTACGCTTCTGTTTAAAGTATTTCAAATTTTGAGGATATTTGAAAACTTTGAAGGGGGTCTTGTAGGAGCGTAAAAAGTGCTTCATAAGAATGAGTCAAAGAGATGGATCATTTCATTCAAATTGATCCACTTTACACCAAAGAAAGGCTAATTACTTTACGCCTAAAGCAGGCTAATCATTTTACGCCCGGGTCAAAGCTAATGGTTTTACGCCTAAGACAGGCTAGCCACTTTTACGCTGGACAAAGCTGTCAAGTCTTGCATTTAATGCAAAGTCTGACATGAAGATTTAATGATGGCATATATCACAGAAATCAAAGGGATTTGTTTTACACAGAGACCAATTTGTCGTTTAGTATGTGGACTGAGCTATTTTGCGCTCATAATATGGCTTCTTTTACGCACGGAGACTATACGAGTTTTTACGCTCAAAAGTTGACGTGTGCGAAAGGTTTATTTGGGCTACTTTTACGCTCAAGGTTATTTAACAACCACTTTACGCAGGAAGTTCATGTCATGGCGATTTTACGCCTAGTCTAGTACTTTATTCTCAGGGTATTTTGGGTTATTTTTACGCCCTATTCTTCTACATCAATTTGGAACGTGGTTTGCCTACATGGCTTTCATGCCACATATCTCGAAGAACGTGTGTACGTGCATCATATTCTTACTGAAATGATGGGACACGTGTCAACGTATGCAGAGGATGACTCCAATCATGGGTGACAGTTGTTAGCATAAAGACGAAACTTTTGCTGAGTTTTTACGCACAGGAGCCCAAGTCTGTAAATAGACTTATTTTTTTTCTCAGACAGAGACAGAGAGAGAAAAGAGAATACATAGAGATCAGAGCCCAGAGACTTTGATTTTTCGGAGCATTCTTCTTCAACTTTTCTTCCAGAACAGAGTGAAGCAAAGCAGGAAAGCATTCAGCCTCGCCATCAGTGCCCAAGTGCGTCGATACCTTTCTGGTGACTTAGTTCTTCCAACTGTTCATCTTCTAGCAGTGATCTTCATCATCATCGTATGGTCCAAGGAACAAAGTGATCATTTACAGATCAGACTTCCATAATAATACTTCCCAGAATCAAATTTGTACTTCTTGTACTTTTTCTTGTTTTATTTTCAAAATCCGATTTCCAGGCATTTTGTTAAGTGAAACACTATCTTTCCTAGACTTGTGATTGAGATATAGCGTTGAGATGTTATATTATACCTCCGTACGGAGATGACAGGTTTATATATCTTGTTGTTAGATGTTAAATGTTATAGATAACCTATACAGCGTTCTACCGCCGACACTGCGGTGTAGGCTGGACGAACCTACGTTCTCGTACCCCTAAACATGGTGCGGGTCGTGACATCCGGACTGCTTCATATCACACGTAGCTAATTGGACTATTCTGGACTCGATGGAATTATTTGTTTCACCAGCTCAGGACACCAGGTGATTACATTTCTTGTTTGTTTCTAATATTAATATTTACTATATTTGCATGATTAGTGATGTATAGTTGATAATTGACACGCTCGTTTCCATATTTAGTAGTCGGGCGAATAAGTACTAAGTAGATATGTGATCAGACATTAGACCTTGCTTCACGTCAGATTGTATACTAGATGTCGACCGTACGGTGTAATGACCCAGCCGGATCACATATTGAAAGGTGTACTTCAAATCACTTATGTCACGACCTGATCCCAATATAATGGGTCTAGTCAGATCATGCCCAGCCTGTACCGTTGTGAGACGGCAGCAATAAGCTGTATCATGCAGTGAAACACAACAGACAAAATATCTAACGAAAATAAAATCTTTTTATTTAAACTGAAACTGGTCTTAAATGGAAATAAGACAACAATACCATTCATTTATTACAATTGTTCAAAAACAAATAAAGGTAAAGAAACTATGCCAACATCTATGGTTCTGGGGTTCCTGGTTCTGGTTCAGCCAAATCTATGGGACCCAAGTCAGGCTCGTAGAAAGAACAGTAAGCTAGCTCCTCCTCATCGCAATCACCTAAAAATGTTGGGTGAGTCAGGAGTGAACAAGAAACATATTTCTTCCACATCTAGCATTTCTAAATTAACAATAAATGAAAATGCGAGACAGTTTAAGAAACTTTATATATTTTTGTAAATAATAGTAAAAGACAACAAGCAATATGGTCTCAATGTCAAATATGATGCAATACTATGCTAGTGTTTTGAGTATATAACAGGGCCTGTGACCGGCTGGAAAAGAGGCAATATATATACTATCGTTTCGGCTGAAACGAATAGCATACGGTACGGCTCAACCTCCTGTGTGGTAGAGGTTAGCGCGAAAGAGATAAGCGAGAATTTTGACTTTGGTCACAGGCGTTATACTACTCCCCCAAGCAATCCCCGAGTCAACGAGTCAATGAGTCAATAAGTCAATATAGCAATCCAGCAATCCGTCAATCGATGTGGAGTCCGAGAGGGATCCACGGTGAATCAGTGTCACTATACAATATGAAATCAACTGATGCATACATTTAATTATTAAAATAAAAACACAGACATGGAATAGATATAAAACTTGCCTCAGATGGTTCCTCGGCATGGGCAGCAACAAGTAGATAACTGCTAAAGTCTTAGGGATCAGAACCGACAAGATCATAGTACCAGATTTTAGTAACTAGGACTACGTTTTAATTCTAAGGAACAACACTATGGGCTGAGTCTAGTAGGTTGGGGAACATAATGGAAAATAATTGTATATTTTTAAGAATAGATTTTATTACAAAATAATAATTTACAAAATAGTCATTTTTGAATAAAATATATGTTTTGCCGTAATAACAAAGGTTAAGAAAATAATTTTAAAACGTATTTTTAGAGATTAATAATTTTAAGGAATTTAGATTTTCCAAACTAATATTTTTTTCTAATTTGAAATTATTAACCGAACAATATTAATAAAACATTTTTTCTTAGAAAATACTTTTTAAACCATTTTTCATAATAAAAGAAAAATAGCTTTTAATTGCCAAAAATAATACTTTATAAAATACGATTTTTACCAAACTAACGATTTAAATTAATTGCAAAACATTTTCGGTTATTAATGCTAAAAACCATTTTATTTACCGAAATTAATTATTTTAGCAAGTAAAAAAATTATTTATAGAAATAATATCTTTTTATTATCTATTCTAATTATTGAAAGTTTTTGGTATAAAACGTGTTTAGAAAATATATATATATAAGTTTTCTAGTGACAATCAAATAATATTATTAATATTTTGGTGAAACTAATTAATATTAATAGACCATTTTTTCTAATAAATTCATTTCCCATAATTCTTAATAATCCGACAATTAATTTATTAAAACATTTTTCTATAAACAAATACTTATTCTATTATGAAGCATTTTAGACATACAACTATTTAGGAATATATATATACGTTTTCTCGTAACAATTAAAATTACTAATATTATTTAGTTAACCTAGTTGATGATTAAACCATTTATACTATTATTACAGCAACTCTAATACAAACACAAATAATAATCTCACAATATTTACTGCTTAATGTATAATTTCTATGATAACCATTATACTAACACATTCCAACACAATGAACCAACATTATTACTATAGAACTAAACTATTCCAATTGGCCAGAACATAAAATGGGTTATGTGAAAATGACAGAAGGTATTCGGGACAGGAATTTACCAACAGTTTGCACAAAGGAGCACCGAGGGGAGGCCTCGGACTCAGAACGAAGCGCCGGGATGCCCAAAGGAAGTCGGACACGGACATGTGCACGCACGGGCACGTGGGGGCTGACATGCGTAGAAGGGCGCACGAGGGCTGGGGCCGGCTGGTCGAGCACGCGGGCGTTGGCGGCCGGCGCTGCCGCAGGAGCGACGCGGGGACGGACTCGGTAGGTTGGAAAGAGGGGTCTGGATTCAGAGAGGGCGACGAGAGGAGTTCGGTGGTGCCTTCAGATTTGGATTTGGTGGAGTAGATTGGGAGATGGAAGGGTTTTTGTGAAGGTAGAGAAATGGAAGTTTCTTTTTCTGTGAAGATAGGTTTCAGCTTCTGAGAGAGATACATAATGGAGAAGAGGGAAGGGGTACGTGGGGCGCTGGGTAGGATCTGAGAGGGAGAACCGGGGAGTGGGGAGAATGGGTAAGTTAAATGGGTTTGGGCTCCAAAGAGAGAACTAACCAAAAATTAATAAAAGAGGCCCAAAATAAACTCAATTAATTAATAACACAAATACAATTATCATATACAAATTGTGGGCTTCACAACATTCCTTTCTTAGAAAATTTTGTCCTCGAAATTTCAAAGATAAGGGCCGGGATACAATCCTGCAATCTTGCCTCAAAATAGTCTAGGTATTCTTCCTCAACAGCCTTATGCCTAACTAGCTAACTGTCATATACCAAAACCATCTAATGCAATATCTTCATCAATATTATCCACTATTCTCAAATAACATTCTTCCCTCCTTAGAAACAAAGTCACTATCCACAATTATGGATTTATGTTTTTATCCCTGAATTGTCAATTACCGTTATCATCTTAGAAAATTTGTCTTTCCATATTTTCTTACTAAACAAAAATAATATTTTCTGCAATATATTATGTACTTCCTTCAGCTTGTTAAATATATCCAAATTTTAATTCTAAGACATACCACTTCATGTGTTCCAATCACGTTCTTATACCTCTTATTCGTTCTTGACCAAAATATTATAATTCGGCATCTTATCTTTATACTCTAGTATTAAGCCCCAGTAACCTAATATTACCTTTAAAATCCAACATCACGTTTCAATACTCCTGTCATGATCCATGAAATTTTTATCATTCCTTGCTTATCTATTGTACTCATATGTGATCACTTTGTAATTTATTTAGACGTCTATTTTCACCAACATGTATATATCTTGATTCTAAATCCGCATTTACATATTTGATCCCGAATTCTCAATAAAATTTAATTATCCTGTTTAAGCTCGAATCCTTCATCTTGATTTTACTGTATCATTTTGACCAAACTTTTCTTTGTTAATAATATATCTTATTACATCTTCCAATCTTGTATCATTTACAATCCTTCTATCACTGGTTTATGATTTAAAATCTTTTGCACTCTTCAGTTCATACGATTGCCATCCTTAATTAGTTACACCTTAAGTCAAAAATGTCTTGTTTCGGTCGTCCTTTATATATCTTTTGATTCATCGTGCATCTTCCTAAAGTGCATCTCCATGCTTATGATTTAACAACCTCTAATCTAAAATGTCAAGTTGCTTGATATTCACATCATTAATTATCTCTTCCTTGATTCAAATCACAAGTGTTCATATTTATCTTATCTTTATCCAAAAACTCATATACTCTATAAATCCCTGCTATAAATTGTTCCAGATTTAAATCATCAGGCATAATCGGATTCTAGACATGATCACTAGGTACAAAGATAAAATATAGGCACAATCAGAATTATCTAGATATGGTCTGAGATAGAGTTGGATTATTGTTGTGATCAAAATCATCTTAGGCACGGGTAAAATCTAGGTACAATTAAAATATGTCATAAAAATAGGAAAAATCAAATGAGGTCTCGTGAAACAGAAAAGGCAATAAAAAACGAACGTCAATAGTTTATTGAAAAGGCAGAAAATAATAGAATTTTCTGAGATGAGGGACTAAAAATTCCAAATCAAATTGGAATGGGGTATAAGGGTTTGTGACTTAAGAAAAATCAACAAGTTGTATGATAGTAGGATATCGAGGGTGATTAGAATCATATAGCTATGATAGGAATATAATCAGATAAGATATTTCCATTGAGGACTGAGTGATGATCAAAGGGAATAAAAAAATATCATATCACTATTTCAACGGTCAGAAGATGGGATATGCAAAAAAAAAGACTTACAAGATAACAATCTTATTATTACCGAATGCAAAACCAATCTCTAACTCGCTAAACTAGCTGAACTCTCGGTATCTACAGAAAACTAAGGTAGCTGCCAAGGCTAAATCTATTTGGTATCAAAAATCATCTAAATCAAATTTTCATCCATCATTGTATGTAACTCGTAAACCAAATATATTTCAAAATTCAAGTATTTCTATCGATTAAATCATTTTACGGATATCAATTTCCAATTGTTAGCTATTCTTCCAAAACTGACTACACAGTAAATCCTTAGAAATTTTTTAAAGTTTATTCGTGATCTATATTCAAAAAATTTCAATTCTTGAAATCAATTAACCAAATTATAATTACTAATCAAATTTTAATCTTTAACAATGCACCTAACAATCGTTCTCATCAAACATATTAGCAAAAATATCACAAAATCTCAATTATTCTTACCATAACTAATATGAGTCTCCAATATTTGGTAGAATTACAAACCCAATTTTTTATTTCCAAAGTTACATGTCAATGGTCTTATCTCAATTTCTCACTGCTTATTCCCTATCATTTCATTGCTCGTGATATTCCTTCCATGGTTATATCCGTCCCATCTGGGTACAGTAGTCATCTGATCATAAAAGTTGATCCTCGTCAAGTGTTCATTTACTTGATCATCATATTCTCATATTTTATATATATTATCCAAATTCACTTCCTCTTTGGGAAAACCTTTACCAAATCCTAGACTTTTCTCGCTAACTCTACATGCGTTTTCCTATCTCTTCCATAACTCTTTCTTTAATCATAAAATTTAAAATCGTCAAATACATTCATTTGTTCAAATCCAATACCAAAGCACTAATAATGATTACATCCTAAATGAACCACAATTTATAATTCTCTCCAGACTAACTTGCTTACAGTCTACCCTTAGCGATCTAATCTCATTAGAAAAAATATTGATCCTCTAAGGGTGCTCTTACCGGAATAATATAATAAAGTTGCTAGGTAACTATCTAGATTTTCCTGCATATAGCTATCAACTAACTATATATATAGCTACAAAATATATAACTATCCATAAAATATATGCAACACACTAAAATTGGACCTTGAAAGAGATTGAGCCAATAGAGATTGACATGGTTATAATAAGTTTTAGGAATATCAAGTAGAACTTTATAGAAAATCTTTTCTTTCTGGTTGTGATAGAAGATTTGTGAAAATAGAGACAATCGCTAAAAATGTAAATCCTCTAATCGAGCAAAAGTCAGAATAATTTGATGGTGCTAAAAAGACAATCATGGTATGGATATAGTCTTAATAATATTCGAAAACCAAATATATCCGAAGTCACTTTACCTCAAATTCATGCCTCGCCAGAGTGTACCTGACTGCAATAAATTTTTAGCTCCATAACTTGAATAATGATAGGTTACCGAGTAGTCTATCAACTTTATCCATTTCTGGCTGAACAACATAGAAGACAAACATGATGCATTTAAGACAGTCTCAATAATATCCAAAAACCAATGAACACCTGAAATTACTTCAACTTAGAGCCTATGCCTCGCCAGTGCGCATCAGGCTGCAGTAAACATATAATTTCCATAATTCAGATAAATGGTTGCAACGCATATGTGCGAAGCCATATTACGTCACTGAATATTTTTTCAACTTTGTGCATGAGAATTTCAAAGGGATAGCTCAACAATTCAAAAGTTTTTCAATTACTAAAGAAAATTCAACAATAGAATGAAATCAATTCTCTGACCGTTCCTGCTTCATGATACTCAAGCATTGAGTTTAGAACTTTCTAGGCCTTAAATTGATCGAGAAGTTGCCTAGAGAGAGTAAGATTTCACGTTGAGTGGAGAAAGTCAATAAATGAAAATATTCTCGGTCCTTCAAATAACTTAGGAAATATCAATCAATATTAGAATTATTTCTAGAAAATAATTCCTTTGGAAGATTCGTGAACTAGCTAAGTTAAACCAATTCTTTTGGTAGCAATTAACCTTGGGGCTTTATGGTTCCAGAAGAATTTGGTTCGGGATTAGTTCCGAAAAAATCAATTGGGAATAAGGTCAAGACAAATGGTTGGATACACTAGTCGTAGGAATACTTTAGGTAGATAAGAGTTTATTAGGTTTGCTAAAGGAGAATTTGAAATTCTAAATAGTGAATGGATCTAGATTCTAAATAAAGATAGAGAAGTAATATTTGATTAAACTAATAAAGAAATTGGAAATAGGTTTGCTGAATAAGGAGATTGAAAAATCTAATATTAATCCATAAATAGCGAAAGAGTATAGATCCTAAAGGATGGTTGAATCTGATAAAGATATGGAGGAAATAATTCCCGAAAGTCATGAGACACTAAAGATATATCAAATCTAGAAAATAATATAGGGAGTAAAATATATCATCATACAATCGGCCTAATCCGGGTAAGGTTTGGGTACAACATAAGCAGGGTAACCTATGAAACTATAAGCAAGCAAAAATAGATTTTATATAAATAAGATAAATTTGATCCTATGTTGTGATATGGTAAAAATAATCTATGTATTTTAATTTTGTTTATAGAGTCTGTTTTCCTAGAGTCATATCTAGACCTATGTCAGACTGCAAAACTGCATGTTGGTCTAGACTAAGTTGACTAGACAAATTTACAGAAGTGGACCTGCATGGGCCACCCCTAAAAACATGTCACGACCCGATCCCAATATAATGGGTCTAGTCGGATCATGCTTAGCCTGCACCGTTGTGAGACGGCGGCAGTAAGCTGTATCAAGCAGCGAAACACAACAGGCAAAATATCTAACATAAATAAAATATTTTTATTTAAACTGAAACTGGTCTGAAATGGAAATAAGACAACAACACAATTCATTTATTACAATTTTTCAAAAAAAATAAAGGTAAAAAAACTATGCCAACATCTATGGTTCTGGGGTTCCTGGTTCTGGTTCAGCCAAACATGCGGGATCCAAGTTAGGCCCGTAGAAAGAATAGTAAGCTAGCTCCTCCTCATCGCAATCACCTAAAAATATTGGGTCTCCAGTCAGGAGTAAACAAGAAACATATTTTTTCCACATTTAGCATTTCTAAATTAACAATAAATGAAAATGCGAGATAGTTTAAGAAACTTTATATGTTTTTGTAAATAATAGTAAAAGACAACAAGCAATATGGTCACAATGTCAAATATGATGCAATGCTACGCTAGTCTTTTGAGTATATAATAGGGCCTGTGACCGGTTGGGATAGAGGCAATATGTATACTATCGTTTCGGCCGAAACAAATAACATACGGTACGGCTCAACCCCCTGTGTGATAGAGGTTAGCGCGAGAGAGACAAGCGAGAATTTTGGCTTTGGTCACAGGCGTTATACTACTCCCCCAAGCAATCTCCGAGTCAATGGGTCAATGAGTCAATAAGTCAATATAGCAATCCAGCAATCCCTCAATCGATGTGGAGTCCGAGAGGGATCCATAGTGAATCAGTGTCACTTTACTATATGAAATCAACTGATACATACATTTAATTATTAAAGTAAAAACACAGACATGGAATAGATATGGAATTTGTCTCAAATGCTTCCTCGGCGTGAGCAGCAACAAGTAGATAACTGCTAAAGTCTTAGGGATCAGAACCTACAAGATCCTAGTACCAGATTTTAGTAACTAGGATTATGCTTTAATTCTAAGGAACAACACTATGGGCTGAGTCTGGTAGGTTGGGGAACCTAAATGGAAAATAATTGTATATTTTTAAGAATAGATTTTATTACAAAATAATAATTGACAAAATAGTCGTTTTTGAATAAAATATATTTTTTGTCGTAATAATAGATATTAAGAAAATAATTTTAAAACGTATTTTTAGAGATTAATAAAATTTAGATTTTCCAAACTAATATTTTTTCTAATTAGAAATTATTTACCGAACAATATTAATAAAACAATTTTTCTTAGAAAATACATTTTTAACCATTTTTCATAATAAAAGAAAAATAGCTTTTAATTGCCAAAAATAATACTTTATAAAATACGATTTTTACCAAACTAACGATTTAAATTAATAGCAAAATATTTGTGGTTATTAATGCAAAAAACCATTTTATTTATCGAAATCAATTATTTTAGCAAGTAAAAATTATTTATAGAAATAATATCTTTTTGTTATCTATTCTAATTACTGAAAGTTTTTGGTAAAAAATGTGTTTAGAAAAAAAAAAAAAAAAATATATATATATATATATATATATATATATATATATATATATATATATATATATATATATATATATTATATATATATATATATATATATATATATATATATATATATATATATATATATATATATATATATATATATATATGTTTTCTAGTGACAATCACATATATTAATAATATTTTGGTGAAACTAATTAATAGTAATAGACCATTTTTTTCTAATAAATTCATTTCCCATAATTCTTAATAATTTGACAATTAATTTATTAAAACATTTTGCTATAAACAAATACTTATTCTATTATGAAGCATTTTAGACATACAACTATTTAGGAAAATATATATACATTTTCTCATAACAATTAAAATTACTAATAATATTTGGTTACCTAGTTGATGATTAAACCATTTATACTATTATTACAGCAACTCTAATACAAACACAAATAATAATCTCACAATATTTACTGCTTAATCTATAATTTCTATGATAACCATTATACTAATACATTCCTACACAAGGAACCAATATTATTACTACAGAAGTAAACTATTCCAATTGGCCAGGACATAAAATGGGTTCTGTGAAAATGACAGAAGGTGTTCGGGATAGAAATTTACCAACAGTTTGCACGAAGCAGCACCGAATGGAGGCCTCAGACTCGGAATAAAGCTTCGGGACGCCCAAAGGAAGCCAGATACGGACACGTGCAAGCACGGGCACGCGGGGGCTGACACGTGCGGAAGGGCGCGCACGGGCGATGGCGGCCGACGCTGTCGCAGGAGCAACGCAGGGACAGGCTCGGAAGGTTGGGGAGAGGGATCTAGATTCGGAGAGAACGGCGAGGGGAGTTTGGTGGTGCCTTCGGGTTTGGATTTGGTGGAGTAGATTGGAAGATGGAAGGGTTTTTGTGAAGGTGGGGAAATGGGAGTTTCCTTTTCTGTGAGAGATAGATTTCTACTTCTGAAAGAGATACATAATGGAGAAGAGGGAAGGGGTACGTGGGGTGCTGGGTACGGATCTGAGAGAGAGAACCGGGGAGTGGGGAGAATGGGTAAGTTAAATGGGTTTGGGCTTGGGTTTGGGCTCCAAAGAGAGAAATAACCAAAAATTAATAAAAGGGGCCCAAGACAAACTCAATTAATTAATAACACAAATACAATTATCATATACAAATTGTGGGCTTCACAACTTAGATGGTTATGTTTCCTTGTTCCATGCTTTACTTGTCTTTATAGTCGCGTTAACTGTTCTGCTTTACTTTCCATGCCATATTTTACAGTTTATTTATTTTATCATGTATGTCAAGACTATTCACTGTTTTCATAGTCGTTATCATGTATTTAGAATTGCATGCATGAACTATACTCGTTCCATTCCTGATTAGAAACCTATTTTTTCAGCTTAGTCGATTGCTACTCCATACACTTTGATGTATCAATGTGATATTGTATTATTAGTCAATTTAAACTTTGGAAGTAAAAATTTATTCAATATGACTCTAGCCATATCGCCAAAAGTCCTATTCTTTCGCTCCACAACACCATTTTGTTGAGGAGTTCTTGGACAAAAAAACTCATGATTAAAACCATTTAAATCACAAAACTATTCAAAATCAGTATTTTCGAATTTGCCTCCATGATCACTTCGGATTCGAGTGATCATGTAGCCTTTTTCGTTTTGAACCATTTTAACAAAAATTTTGAAAACAGAAATGGCATCACTTTTGTTTGTAAGAAAGAAAACCCAAGTAAATCTAGAAAAGTCATCTACTATAACAAAAGCGTAGATTTTTTTCCACTAAGACTGGCTACTCTACTAGGACCAAATAAATCCATATGAAGTAATTGCAAGGGTCTAGTAGTACTTACAGAGTTTATGGAATAAAAAGAGGACACGGTTGCCTTATTCAACTCACATTTGGCACATACTGTGTCCTTTTTGAATGTGATGTCGGGCAAGCCTCCAACTAGCTTCTTAGTCGATAGTCTGGATATAGTATCCATATTGGCATGACCAAGATGTTGGTGCCATAATAATCTCTCATCCTTGTGAGCATAGAGACATCTTCCTGTACTGTTAGTATCTTTAGATAGATAGAAAATGTAAATGTTATTCTCTTTTATCCCTTCAAAAGCGATGTCTCCCATTGACCTATCATAAATATAGCATTTATTTTGTCCAAAGTTAATATCATATCCATGATCAGTAAGGTGACTTATGCTGTCACTCCCCGTTCCCGGAATGCGTATTTTTATACATGTACAACTCATATATATTTATTTATTATTTATCACGTATTATCCTGTATTTAAATTCCTTTAATTTTATGTTAATTACTTATCTGCATTTTATTTCCTGTAATTTTATTTCCTGTAATTTTATTCCTGTATTTTATTTCCTGCTGTTATTCTCTGCTTTTAGTCTTGCTTTTAGGTTCAGCCTAGGAGGGTTTTTCTCGGGTTCATGGTGGTTCACATGAACCGAACCCCACAACCCCACCTACCACCACCCTTCCTATTTAAAGCCCCCATCTCCTTCTCTCTCCTCATAACTCTCATTCACCATTACTTCTTCTTCTTCCTCACCACTCTCTTCCACCTACCAGCAGGCAAGTACATCTTGCTTCTTGCTTCCACTTGGAGAACCATTTTTATGGTTCATTTGCCTTCTTCTCATGATTCTGAGAGAGTTTAGTACTTAGCATTTTTGATTTCTTTGGCTTGTTTCTTCTAGATCTAAGTTGTTGTGTTTTCGGTTGAACATGGGTTTTGATCTCCCAATTTGGCGTGCTTTTCGGAGTAGATGGTTCTTGTGGCAGAGCTTCTCATTCTTCACCATTCTGAACCATGGAAACTTCATTTCTGGCTTGGAACGAAGGTTTTAGTCACGCTCACGTTCTTACGTGTCAGCGTAAATTTTTAGTCACGCTCACGTCTTTACGTGCGTGCGTGAATTTTGAGTCACGCTCACGTTCTTACGTGTTAGCGTGAATTTTTAGTCACGCTCACATCTTTACGTGCGTGCGTGAATTTTGAGTCACGCTCACGTTCTTACGTGTTAGCGTAAATTTTTAGTCACGCTCACGGCTTTACGTGCGTGCGTGAATTTTTAGTCACGCTCACGTCTTTACGTGCGTGCGTGAATTTTGAGTCACGCTCACGTTCTTACGTGTTAGCGTGAATTTTGAGTCACGCTCACGTCTTTACGCGCGTGCGTGAATTTTGAGTCACGCACCCGTCTTTACGTGCGTGCGTGAATTTTTAGTCACGCTCACGTTCTTGCGTGTCAGCGTGAATTTTTAGTCACGCTCACGTCTTTACGTGCCAACGTGACATTTTAGTTACGCACACGTCTTGCGTGCGTGCGTGAATTTCTTCTCACTTTCCACGCTCATTTTCCACGCTCACGCTGTGAGTGCGTGAATTTCTTACCACTTTTCATGCTCACGCTGTGCGTGCCAACGTGAACCACTTTTCACGCTCACTCCTGCTAGACTTGGCGTGACTTGTTGGCCTTAGCATAGACTTGTTGGCGTGACTTCCTGACCTGGGTGTTTCTATTTATTCTATAATTTATTCATTCAATGGTGGCATGATAGTTCTCCTATTATATCCTTATGCTTTTTGTATGAACTCGATAATCTTAGCATGTTAATATATTAATACATATGGTTGTGTAGAACGTGCCTCGTGTCTTGACTGGTTTATGGATATCCGGTAAGACTGGAACTTAACCCTGAGAGTTATAGACTCGACCCCATTTAATACTAATTGCTTTCATGCCTTGTCACCATTAATGATGATGGTTATCTTGACTAAAAATTGATCATGCGTTCCTAGTTGGAACTAAGAGATTGGCTAATCGTCTTATTGAATTAAATGAATGAGACACGTTCATGTAATGAACTATTGTAATCGACTGGCTGATCCCGAATATTGACGTACAGGCACATGCAGGCTTCAATTTATTTATTTATTTATTTATTTATTTATTTTACAAAAGCAGCATGTGTACTTTATGGTCAAGGCATGATTACTCTGTGGTTAGATTTGATTGTTGCATTACGCTATGTAAGACATACAACCTAGCCGCACGGGTATCGTTGTAGAGTTGCGCATATCCTACCCCGTACGAAAGTACTCATTTGAATGACCATGAACCACGGCATAGGATTTCACTCAACGTAGAGACTATTAAGTTAAATAAAATAATGATTGCATGGAGAGAATGGATCCCTGAGTTCTTACATGGCAGCCCTCTTGGGACTAGTAGTGCCCGATAGGCCGGCTGGTTCCCACAGATACTGTAAACCTGCCACACGGGCAGGGAGCGGTATCTGCTTATATTATTATTGTATATTGTATATTGATGACGGGCGTCCTGCTGGGACTCATCTAATTCATGATTGGCGTAATTGATTGACTGGATAGACTAGCCTTGCTCGTACATAGTAAGAACTGAGGAATCCCTATTTGTATAATTCCAGGATAACTTGGGACTCATAATAGCAAGCCGTAGGAGTTGATTGGCCGTTCAACATGATTTGTTTGTGTACTGTACCTACTCTGTTGCCTAACTGAGATGATCAGAATGTCAGGACATGACGGGCTAATTTCTGTCCTTGTTTGGTTGGGAGGTTGGTTCGAAGTGTCGTGATGTTATGTGAATCCTAGTGGAAAGCAGAGATCTATTATTATATTCTCTTACTTACTGGTTTAGTCCTTCATATCGTGCTTCCTTGTGGTAGAGGTCTAACCTCTCTGGTTTTGCATGGCCAGATTTAGAGCCGGTTCTCGAGGACTCAGCTTACTTCCACCTCCAAGATGGTCAATACTAGGGGAATGATCACAGAAGGACTCGAGTGGGTTCCTTACTTCACCGCTCGTTTTGTTATTTACTTCATACTTAGCCGTTTGGCACCGACATGTTAGTCGGATCGTCTTGTATTTACTTTTACATAATTGTAACTAAGTCAGACTGCAGCTGATAACAATTGTGTATATGTTACTATACCATCTGGCTATGTTTTGTAAAGCCAGATCTCAAAAACATTTTGACTAAGCGTTTGGGATGCCTTACTGCTTTATCTTACATGTTCTCTATTCTTGCTTCTTGTTTGAATGATCGAGACAATAGATGTGAAGTGACCATAGTAAGACTTTCATGTAGTATGCACCCCCTCGTCTGGTTAGACAGCATTGATCGTATTATACGGTATTCATCTATCCGTAATACGTAGCTGGCTGAGTCATTCTCCCGCTCTCCAGTATTCTGGTTCTGGGGCGTGACAAGGTTTTAGTGGTGGCCCATACAGGTCTGATTTCAGACTTTTGGGGTGTTTTGATTTATAGGATGTCTCAATCACACGTGTCCCCCTTGATCTCATGATTCGTTATTCTCAACCCTTGCTTGACATTCCGGTATCCTTTGACTTCATTGATCCTTCATGTCCGGTTGTTTGATTGTTCTCTTGTCCCTTTTCTTAGGGGCACTTCGTCCGCATCGGTCAGAGCTGGACAATAACAAGGGCAACGGCAACATGACCAGGTTGGTCAGCAACAAGGGCCGGTACTAACTCAAGAGGCTATTCAAGAAGAAGTGATAGTGGAAGCAGCAGCTGGATCGCAGTATCCGAATGTTCCACCACTACCAACAGTTCCACCTACCCAAGTGGACACACCAGCCCTTCGGGAGATTATGAGAGGAATAATGGCTACTCAGCAACATCAGATGTTGGCCCAGCAACACATGCACACTCAGCTACAAGAGCAGAATGTGTTGCTCAACCAAGGATTACAGACGATTTTGGAAAGAGGAGTGAGGACTGATTCAGGAGCATCAGCCAGGTTTTGCAAGTACAACCCTCGCTGTTTCGGTGGTACGGAGGATGCCATCTCAGCAGATGCATGGCTTAAGGATATTGAGGCTATTCTGATAGCAGCTAAGGTACCGGTAGAAGAACGTGTGGATCTAGTGAAGTTGTTACTTCAGGATCTCGCACGTGATTGGTGGGAATCAGAGGAAGTGGGCATCAGACGTCCTGTGGCTTGGGACGATTTTACTACAAGATTCAAGACCAAGTACTATGGAGTTGTGGCACGGTTTGAGCTACAACAGAAGTTTATTAACCTCAGGCAGGCCGGCAAGACTGTAGATGCTTATGCAGCGGAGTTCTGCAGATTGAGTAGATTCGCCCCAGAGATGGTAGCAACAGAGAGCCAGAGGGCCATAAGGTTTCAGCAAGGGTTTCATCTTGAACTCTTGCAATTGATAGAGGGGCACAATTACCAAACTTTTGACGAAGTATTGACGACAACTCGAAGGCATGAGATCACCATTCAGAGGCATGCGATAAGGACTGGGGGTCAGAAGAGATCCCACAGTCAGATTGAAAGAGGAGGAGGAGCAGCGCCCCGAACAACAGTACCATCCACTGGCATTCGTATCCACGATGTCGCGATACGAGGACCAGCACCACCACCCAGGCAGCAGCAACAGCAACAGAGGAAGAACCAGCAACCCCCGGCGGGCTGCACTTATTGTGGGAAGATAGGGCACACTAGAGATGTGTGTCGAACATTGAATGGACTGTGTCTGATATATGGAAATCCAGACCATCGGGTTACCATATGTCCCATGAATTCGAGGTCAGGAGGACCAGGGCAGCAGTTTCCTGCTCTGCCAGCACCAGGGACAGGCCAGTATCGAGGACCAGCGGTGGCAGTAAGGCCGTTGGCACAGCGTCTGTTAATGTCGCAGGCTCCGGTATTTCGGCAGCAGGGGCCGCCGATGCAGCAACACCAGCATAGACCACCCCAGCATCATCAAGAAAGGGGCCAGCAACAACATCAGGCTAGGCCACAGCATAGAAACCAGCAAGGAGGTCGAGGGCAAGCATTCACTCTGTCCTTGGAGGAGGCATTGGCATCGGAAGATGTTGTGGCAGGTAACATTCTCGTCGTCTCATATCCCGCAGTAGTATTGTTTGATTCGGGAGCATCCCATTCATTTATATCTGCACAATTTGCGGCACGACTAGGAATGGAGTTCGAGGCATTGCCAGGAAGGTTGAATATACTCACTGGTAATGGGCTCGTAGGAGTTAGTAGAGTTATTTTAGCATGTAGCATTATAGTTTGCGGGCATTCCTTACCCGCCCGGTTGATAGAATTTTCTATTGGAAATTTCGACGTTATCTTAGGCATGGACTGGCTGAAAGACAGTCATGCGATAATAGATTGTCGTAGAGGGAGTGTATAGTTATGCGACAATAGATTGTCGTAGAGGGAGTGTATCTTTTGATATTCCAGGCATGAAGCAGTTCACCTTAGTCAGATCAGGGGCAACTCAACAAGAGCAGGGAGTAATAACGGCAATGGAAGAAGTTCAGATTCCGAAGGTAGTTAAAGAGTTTCTAGACGTATTTCCTGAAGAACTTCCAGGTCTACCACCGGTTAGGGATATTGAGTTCAGTATAGAATTGGCACCAGGAACTAAACCGATATCAGATCGAGTTTACAGAATGGCGGATTCAGAGCAGGCCAAGGTATACCAGCATATAGAGGAACTGAAGGAGAAGAAGTTCATCCAAGCTAGCGTGTCACCATGGGCAGCACCAGTGGTACTTGTGGGAAAGAAGGATGGGTCATCCAGATTGTGCATTGACTACAGGAAGCTTAACGCGGCAACAGTGAAGAATAAGTACCCATTACCCAGGATCGACGACTTATTTGATCAGTTGAGCAAAGCTAGAGTTTTCTCCAAGATAGATCTTCGTTCAGGGTACCATCAGGTGAGGGTTCGGGAGGAAGATATTCCCAAGACAGCATTCAGGTCGAAGTATGGGCATTATGAATTCTTAGTAATGCCGTTTGGTTTGACCAATGCTCCAGCAATATTCATGGATTTGATGAATCGTATCTTTATGCCATACTTAGACCAGTTTGTCGTTGTGTTTTTTGACGACATTCTCGTATACTCTGCTAGTGAAGAGGAGCATGAAGACCACCTCAGGAAAGTGTTACAGGTTCTGAGAGAGAACCAGTTGTATGCCAAGCTCAGCAAGTGTGAGTTTTGGTCGAATCATATTTCATTTTTGGGTCACATCATATCAGGAGCTGGAGTAGCAGTAGATCCCAAGAAGATAGAAGCAGTAGAAAGTTGGCCAGTACCCAAGACCGTAGCAGATGTGCGGAGTTTCTTGGGATTGGCAGGATATTACAGAAGGTTTGTGTCAGACTTTACAAGGCTTTCAGCACCCATGACCCGCTTGACCCGGAAGGATGTACCATTCGTTTGGTCGGCAGAATGTCAGGCATCATTCGAGACTTTGAAGTAGAAGTTGATATCAGCACCTATTCTTACATTGCCAGTTGGACCCGGAGGTTTTACAGTATATTATGATGCGTCGGGTAAAGGACTTGGATGTGTCCTTATATAACATGGGAAGGTGATAGCATATGCATCTAGGCAGCTTCGGGACCACGAGAAGAATTACCCAACTCATGATTTGGAATTAGCGGCAGTAGTGTTTACTCTGAAGCTATGGAGGCATTACTTATATGGTGACCGAGTAGACATGTACACAGACCATAAAAGTCTGAAGTACATCTTTACTCAGAAAGAACTAAACATGAGGCAGAGAAGATGGTTGGAGTTGATTAAGGATTATGACGTAGAGCTTCAGTATCATCCAGGCAAGGCTAATGTAGTAGCAGACGCTCTTAGCAGGAGAGGCGGCGCATTTATGTTGACAACACAGAGGCATATCTTAGAAGACCTTCAAGAGATGGGCATCGAAGTTATACTTCCTAGTGATGTAGGAGTTCTAACAAGTCTGCAAGTTCAATCCAACTTGGTAGACAGAATCAAGGCAGCTCAGGCACAAGACCCAAGGATTCAGAAGCTTAGGGCAGAATGTGAGTCAGGACTCGGAAAGGAGATAAGAATTCATGAAGATGGTACACTTAGGTTTGGATCACATCTATGTGTGCCTAGTGGAGATATCAGACAAGAAGTTATGGCAGAAGCTCACAGTTCTCAGTATTCTATTCATCCTGGAGGGACCAAGATGTACCAAGATATCAAGCAGCATTTCTGGTGGAACGGGATGAAGAGGGAGATAGCTAGATTTGTTTCCCGTTGCTTGGTATGTCAGCAAGTGAAGGCAGAACAGCAGAGGCCAGCTGGGCTATTACAACCGCTTCCTATTCCGGAATGAAAATGGGAGCATATTACAATAGACTTTGTGACCGGTTTATCGAGATCACCAAGTGGTAAGGACGCTATTTGGGTAATAGTGGACCGACTTACAAAGGTAGCACACTTTCTTTCTTTCAGAGTAGGGCAATCTACAGAAAAGTTGGCAGAGTTGTATATACAACAGATAGTCAGGCAGCATGGAGTCCCTGTCAATATTGTGTCAGACCGAGATACCCGCTTTACATCACATTTCTGGAAGAGCTTACATCATAGTCTGGGTACCAAGTTAAGATTTAGCATGGCTTACCATCCACAGACGGACGGGCAATCAGAAAGAACGATTCAGACTTTAGAAGACATGTTGCGAGCTTGTACTCTAGATTTTGGAGGGTCTTCGTAGAATCACCTGCACTTAGTCGAGTTCTCATACAACAATAGTTATCAAGCCAGTATCCAGATGGCGCCATTCGAGGCACTATATGGTAAGAAGTGCAGGTCACCGCTTGTATGGGATGATATCGGGGAGAGGAAGATGTTAGGCCCAGAAATGATTGTTCAGACGGTTGAAGTGGTTAAGGGAATTAGAGAGCGACTTCGAGTTGCGCAGGACCGGCATCGTCATTGGGCGGACCAGCATCGTAGGCCGTTAGAGTTCTCTGTTGGGAACCACGTATTCTTGCGGATCTCACCTACTCGTGGGATCATTAGATTTGGCATTCGCAGGAAATTGAGTCCGCGGTACGTGGGCCCATTTGTTATCCTTGATCGGGTAGGCGATGTTCCTTATCGTTTATCCCTCCCACCTTTGTTACGAGAGGTGCATGACGTGTTTCATGTATCTCAATTACGTAGGTATGTATCAGACCCAAGCCATATTCTCGATCATTCTGAGCTGGTTGTTGGTACCAACCTGTCTTACGAGGAACAGCCTGTGTCCTTTTTGGACCAAAGAGAGAAGATACTTAAGAACCGAACAATTAGTCTTGTCCGTGTTGCTTGGGGACATCACTCCTTGGGAGAGTCAACGTGGAAACGTGAGGATGATATCCGATCACGGTATCCACACCTATTAGACTCACAAGGTATATCTCTTTCTGTATACCTTGATTGTCCTGATTCTTCATGCTTATCACCTTATGGGTAGAGCTACTTGATATCGTAGAATTATGAATTTACATATATAGTACTTGCTTTTGATATGGTAAAAATGATTGCTTGCTCACTAGAATTGGTTATATTAGTTTAAGCTCCGATATTTCTACCTGCTTGGATTTGAAATTCCGAGGACGAAATTTTTCTAAGGTGGGTAGAGATGTCACTCCCCGTTCCCGAAATACATATTTTTATACATGTACAACTCATATATATTTATTTAGTATTTATCACGTATTATCCTGTATTTAAATTCCTTTAATTTTATGTTAATTAATTATCTGTATTTTATTTTCTGTAATTTTATTTCCTGCAATTTTATTCCTGCATTTTATTTCCTGCTGTTATTCTCTGCTTTTAGTCTTGCTTTTAGGTTCGGACTAGGAGGGTTTTTCTCGGGTTCATGGTGGTTCACATGAACCGAACCCCACAACCCCACCTACCACCACCCTTCCTATTTAAAGCCCCCATCTCCTTCTCTCTCCTCATAACTCTCCTTCACCATTACTTCTTCTTCTTCCTCACCACTCTCTTCCACCTACCAGCAGGCAAGTACATCTTGCTTCTTGTTTCCACTTGGAGAACCATTTTTATGGTTCATTTGCCTTCTTCTCATGATTCTGAGAGAGTTTAGTACTTAGTATTTTTGATTTCTTTGGCTTGTTTCTTCTAGATCTAAGTTGTTGTGTTTTCGGTTGACCATGGGTTTTGATCTCCCAACTTGGCGTGCTTTTCGGAGTAGATGGTTCTTATGGCAGAGCTTCTCATTCTTCACCATTCTGAACCATGGGAACTTCATTTCTGGCTTGGAACGAAGGTTTTAGTCACGCTCACGTTCTTACGTGTCAGCGTGAATTTTTAGTCACGCTCACGTCTTTACGTGCGTGCGTGAATTTTGAGTCACGCTCACGTTCTTACGTGTTAGCATGAATTTTTAGTCACGCTCACGTCTTTACATGCGTGCGTAAATTTTGAGTCACGCTCACGTTCTTACGTGTTAGCGTGAATTTTTAGTCACGCTCACGTCTTTACGTGCGTGCGTGAATTTTTAGTCACGCTCACGTCTTTACGTGCGTGCGTGAATTTTGAGTCACGCTCACGTTCTTACGTGTTAGCGTAAATTTTTAGTCACGCTCACGTCTTTACGTACGTACGTGAATTTTGAGTCACGCACCCGTCTTTACGTGCGTGCGTGAATTTTTAGTCACGCTCACGTCTTTACGTGCCAACGTGACATTTTAGTTACGCACATGTCTTGCGTGCGTGCGTGAATTTCTTCTCACTTTCCACGCTCATTTTCCACGCTCACGCTGTGAGTGCATGAATTTCTTACCACTTTTCACGCTCACGCTGTGCGTGCCAACGTGAACCACTTTTCACGCTCACTCCTGCTAGACTTGGCGTGACTTGTTGGTCTTAGCATAGACTTGTTGGCGTGACTTCCTGACCTGGGTGTTTCTATTTATTCTATAATTTATTCATTCAATGGTGGCATGATAGTTCTCCTATTATATCCTTATGCTTTTTGCATGAATTCGATAATCTTAGCATGTTAATATGTTAATACATATGGTTGTGTAGAACGTGCCTTGTGTCTTGACTGGTTTATGGATACCCGGTAAGACTGGAACTTAACCCTGAGAGTTATAGACTCGACCCCATTTAATACTAATTGACTTTCATGCCTTGTCACCATTAATGACGATGGTTATCTTGACTAAAAATTGATCATGCGTTCCTAGTTGGAACTAAGAGACTGGCTAGTCGTCTTATTGAATTAAATGAATGAGACACGTTCATGTAATGAACTATTGTAATCGACTGGCTGATCCGGAATATTGACGTACAGGCACATGTAGGCTTCAATTTATTTATTTATTTATTTATTTTACAAAAGCAGCATGTGTACTTTATGGTCAAGGCATGATTACTCTGTAGTTAGATTTGATTGTTACATTACGCTATGTAAGACCTACAACCTAGCCGCACGGGTATCGTTGTAGAGTTGCGCATATCCTACCCCATACGAAAGTACTCATTTGAATGACCATGATCCACGGCATGGGATTTCACTCAACGTAGAGACTATTAAGTTAAATAAAATAATGATTGCATGGAGAGAATGGATCCCCGAGTTCTTACATGGTAGCCCTCTTGGGACTAGTAGTGCCCGACAGGCCGGCTGGTTCCCACAGATACTGTAAACCTGCCACATGGACAGGAAGCGGTATCTGCTTATATTATTATTGTATATTGTATATTGATGACGGGCGTCCCGCTGGTACTCGTCTAATTCATGATTGGCGCAATTGATTGACTGGATAGACTAGCCTTGCTCGCACATAGTAAGAACTGAGGAATCCCTATTTGTATAATTCCAGGATAACTTGGGACTCATAATAGCAAGCCGTAGGAGTTGATTGGCCTTTCAAGATGATTTGTTTGTGTACTGTACCTACTCTGTTACCTAACTGAGATAATCAGAATGTCAGGACATGACGGGCCAACTTCTGTCCTTGTTTGGTTGGGAGGTTGGTTCGAAGTGTCGTGATGTTATGTGAATCCTAGTGGAAAGCAGAGATCTATTATTATATTCTCTTACTTACTGGTTTAGTCCTTCATATCGTGCTTCCTTGTAGTATTTGCTATTAGAGGTCTAACCTCTCTGGTTTTGCATGGCCAGATTTAGAGCCGGTTCTCGAGGACTCAGCTTACTTCCACCTCCAAGATGGTCAATACTAGGGGAATGATCGCAGGAGGACTCGAGTGGGTTCCTTACTTCATCGCTCGTTTTGTTATTTACTTTATACTTAGCCGTTTGGCACCGACATGTTAGTCGGATCGTCTTGTACTTACTTTTATATAATTGTAACTAAGTCAGACTGCAGCTGATAACAATTGTGTATATGTTACTATACCATCTGGCTATATTTTGTAAAGCCAGATCTCAAGAACATTTTGACTAAGCGTTTGGGACGCATTACTGCTTTATCTTACATGTTCTCTATTCTTGCTTCTTGTTTGAATGATTGAGACAATAGATATGAAGTGACCATAGTAAGACTTTCATGTAGTATGCACCCCCTCGTCTGGTTAGACAGCATTGATCGTATTATACGGTATTCATCTACCCGTAATACGTAGCTGGCTGAGTCATTCCCCCGCTCTCTAGTATTCTGGTTCTGGGGCGTGACATATGCTGAGCAGGTTATGCTTTAACTCGGTCACTAGGCAGACATCCTTTATTACAAGAGAAGGAGGATGACCAATAGTACCATTACCTATGATATATCCTTTTAGGTTGTTGCCGAAGGATACATACCCTTCTCTCTTCATTGATGGTGATGCGAAAAGATTTGCATCTTCCATCATATGTCGCGAGCATCCACTATCGAGAATCCACTTACTTTTAGTTGAGGAAGGAAGGTCCACCTACATCAAGAGTAGATGTGATCTTTGGTACCCATGTTCTTGAGGGTCCTAAAAAGTTAGTTTTTGGCATCTATGCATATATATTCATGTCTACTAATCTCCTAACTGTACATTGTAGTGAGATGTGTCCATACAATCCACAATAGGTACAAATAGCATTCCTATTTATGTTAGGAGCATGTTGATGATGTCTATGTGTAGAATGATAAGAGTGGTATGGAGCAGCATGATAATGACTATATGTAGCAGCAGGATGATGATTATATCTATATGCAGTGTGGTGGCAATTTTATTTATGTGCAACATAGTGATGATTATATCTATGTGTAGCATGGAGGTTATGTGTCACATTAGAATGATAGTTATGAGAATAATTTCTACATGTATGTGGTTTGTGTGCTGTATAGAAGTGGGTGTACATGTAAGCATATTTGCGTGCTGCAGGTGGATGACGTATTTGACTATTTTGAGCAGTATTGTGCTTTGTGTGTGTCTCATGTGATTGGGTTTGAGGTTGAGCAACCTGTTTTCCTAATCTAGTCTCTAATTTCTTAGAGGCAGCTTGCAGTTCACTAATCTTACCATTCAAACCATAAATTTTAGTAATAGAGATCTTGTGTCTATTCTTTTCTTCAACAAGCTCAGTGTTGAGTGTTGTGATCTCTTGTGTTTGCTTTTTAATACGTGCTTTGGCATCATGTATGCTTAATTTAAGCTTAGACACCTCATTTGTGACTTCCGTGGGTGAAGCATCTCTAATATTATCAAGCAAATAAAAGAGTTTTTGAATCTCGACTTCATAACTTTTGATCTTCTCCTTGGCATGTTTATATTTGCCAATGACTTTCTTGTGGTCATTGAGTAAATCATTGAATGCATCGCCAAGTTCATCAAAAGTGAAATCATCGAGAGTTTCGCTAGTTACCTTATCTGATGTTGCCATTAGGCATACATTGGCGGCGTCTTGAGGAGAGTCCTTTTCTTCCATGGAGTCACTAGCTTCGCTTTCATGCTAAATGCTTGTATTGGCATATTTTCCTGAGGAAGTCTTCGTGTATGGTTTCTCATATCGGTTGCTCTTTTTTGCGAATGGGCAGTCTTTTCGGACGTGTCCAGTCTTCTTGCACCCGAAACATATTGGCTCTTCTTTGTCATCTTCTTGTTGTTCCTTCTTTCTTCGATTGAAGCGGAGGAAATTTTTGAAGTTGCGGACGAGGAGAGCTTGATCATCACCTTCTGAATTTTCGTCATCAGTCTCTTCGAGATCAGCTCTCCGACGATGAGCTTTAAGGGCAATCTCCTTTGGCTTTGGAGCAGGCTCTTCGAAGTCTTTGAGGTCAAGCTCGTGAGTCATCAGCTTTCCCATCAAAGTCTCCAAAGATATTGTAGTGAGATTATTCCCTTCTATAATAGCTGTTACCTTAGGGTTCCAAATCATTGGTAGCCCCCTAAGTAACTTGCGGATCTTCTCGTGATTTGTATATTGTTTGTCGAGAGATGACAAGGGGTTGATGATGTCGAGGAATCTTGTGAACATTTGTGTGATCGTCTCATTTGGCTTCATCTTGAACACCTCATATTCTTGAGTGAGATGACTGATTTTTGACTCCTTGACTTGGGTGGTTCCTTCATGCGTCACTTCTAGAAGTCTCCATTCCTCTTGAGAGGTGGTACATGTTGAGACCTTGTTAAACTCATTCCTATCTATTGCATAAAATAAAGCATTAATAGCCCTCGCATCTAGACTCGCTTGTTTTTTCTCCTTGTCAGAATATTTGTCATGGGGTTTCTCAATGAGATCACCATTGATAACTATCCTGGTGGGCTTTTTGTAACCATCGGTAACAATGGTCCACAGGTCGAAGTCTAGCGACTTGAGATAAAAACTCATCATTGTTTTCCAATAGGTGTAGTTTGTTCCATCAAATAGGGGAGGCCTATGAGTGGACTGCCCTTCACCGTGATTGAAAACCTGGGTTGAGTGGTTGCCATGGATCAGGTCTAGGATGTTAGTCCTTGATAAGAGAACCGAGCTCTGATACCAATTAAAGTACAGGTAGGCAACTCTAGAGGGGGGTGAATAGAGTTTATAACAAAAATGATCAATAAAAATTTAAACTCTCTTCACCAACTAAATAATCAGAGTAAAAGAAATACAGAAATAAAGAGTAGAGAGCAAGCACAAACATACCAAGATTTTTAACCTGGTTTCCCTCATGGAGGACTAGTCCAGGCCTGAGAACTCTAGCTCAGGATTGAAATCCACTATTTGTGAAATAGGGTTACAACTACGTGCCTTTTCACAGAAGAGCACGCCAAACTTCTTTCAATGATCGCTTTGACGAAACTTGGACTTTTCCAAGTGACTTACAACTTCTTGCACTTCAAACTTCTAGCTGGATCGTACCAAGCAACTTGGACGGTTGGGAAGTTTGAATGCTAAGTGGATGGGAAGGTAAGTCTCTTTAATATATAGGCTATGTAAGAGAAGAAGAAGAAGAGAAGATTGGATGGTTTAAAATGAAAGAAATCAAGGCCTATTTATAGGGTTCGGGGTAGGCAGAATTCGGCCAGAATTCTGTATGTAGAATTCAAATTTTTGGCCGTTGTACAACTAGCAGTGATCAAGACCTAAAAATCAGTACCCTGTAATTTAGGGGGCAGAGTTCGGCCCGAACTCTGTGTGGAGGCAGAGTTCGGCCCGAACTCTGTGTGGAGGCAGAGTTCGGCCCGAACTCTGTCTCCTATGGACAGAATGTTCTTTGTGGGCTATTTGATGAATGGGTTGATTGAGATTTGGGATAAGTAAACCTATAAAGCTATGTCTAGCCCAAAGTTGCTCAGTATGACCCAACGTACATCATCCTATACTCAAAAACAAATAAAAAATATAGACTCTAGTATACACAGAATAATAAATCTTCAAGCAGCTTTGATCTTGAACCACTGATCTTAGTAGATTGATTTTGAGCTCGATGTGTCACATTGGACTATAACAAATATTGTTTTGTTAATTTTCAAGATTAGGTTGACTGTGATCCTGTTTGGGTCAACACATGGCCGTGCTACAGCGTTGCTGCTGTCGGTTGCTGGTCTTCCAATAGAGCTACTGTCGCAGCACTCGTGTAGGAAGGGAAAGAAAAGTAGAAATATGTTTTGGGTTTATTAATTAGTATTTTTATATCTGTCGCAGCACTCGTGTAGGAAGGGAAAGAAAAGTAGAAATATGTTTTGGGTTTATTAATTAGTATTTTTATATGTATATATACAGGTATATATCTTTTGTGTGTGTGTTATTTCTATATGTATATATACAAGTATATATCTTTTGTGTGTGTGTGTGTGTGTGTGTGTATGTGTGTGTGTGTGTGTGTGCGCGTGTGTAATCCTATATATATCAAAATATTGGCGATGAATCTCTATATAAAAAATGCTCTTTGATGTATTTAATATACCATTATATATATATAAATATATATAAGCATTTTTTATCAAAAAAATAAAAATAAAAAATAAAATAAAAGCATGTATATACTCATTATTATCAAAAAATTTATATATATATATATATATATATATATATATATATATATATATATATATATATATAGACTACGAATTATATTTGCATAAGGATACATGCTCCTCATTTTCCAAGTCGTTTATCCTCAAATTTGGCTCCGGATGTCCGAAAATCCCCTTAGTCTCGGCAGCGGTCGCCGGGTGGGGCCTCTCCGCCGACTTCCGGGTAGCACCACTCGACCCTAAACACATGCTCCTACACCTCTCCTCTGACTCGGACTTCGCGATTGTCCGGGCCAAGGGCACAGTCAGAATGGGTAATCAGATCGCCAAGGTAGTCAAATGGTCTCCAGACTTCAACCCTAAATTCGACTCAACAATCATCTCCACCTGGATCACCCTCCCCAACCTCCCCCTGGTTTGCTTCCACGCATCCGCCCTCAAACGCATCGCCAGCTCTTTCGGGACTCTGGTTGCCATTGCGGAAGAAACCCGCAACCTTTCCAAGTGCAACTACGCGAAGATATGCGTGGAGCTAGACATGGTTAACGATCCACCTAAACTCATATAAATCGAGCTCGGAGACATAACACACAGTTAAGAGTTGATTTACGACAACAACATCATATTCTGCAAACACTGTCAGATGAGTGGCCATCAAATGCAACACTGCTTCCGCGCTCATCCCGAACTAAAGAAGAAAGTCTCGCGCACCCATAGCGCGTCCACAGCTCAAAAAGTCCCCGCCCCCTCCTCCCACAAACCGACTACTGACCCCACTCTACAGATTGATGGTCAGGCCCTCCTCCACCCCCAGATGACTACCACTACCAGTCGGGAAATCGTCCCCTTCAACCCCTCCACCCCAGCACTCCACAATTCGTTCGAACTCCTCTCAGACTCCCCCTCTGGTGAACCACATAGAGAGCTAGCACTCCATAACTCTTTCGAACTCCTATCAGACACTCCTCCCGAAGAGGCACACCGAGAGCTAAGCATCCCCCATCCCATCACCACTCACCTTCAAGATTCCCCCAAGATCAGCGACAACTCCATCGCAGATAACACCCAAATCACCCAAACTCAACCAGAGATCACCAATCCCCCCTCCCTCGAGGCCTCCCTCCCCTTTCTACCTAACGATAATTATTCTCATCTCCCGGGAAAGAGCGCGTCGGCTAGTAGCCTTGAGCAGCCAGAGGCAATGCGGGCAGACACAGAACCTCCTACTCCCGTAAAGGCCGCTCAATCCTCCCACACCCTCACCTTAACTGGCAGATTTTGGCAGGCCAAGGAAGCAGGGTTTCTGGACCGTGGAAATCCCTTTTGCGCCCTGGAAGAGCAGGACAAAGACCTAATCACCCACGAGGCCGCAGAAGGTAGCAACGATCCAGACGGGCCTTCCAAGGAGTCGGGAAGCAACGGATTCAGTAGCGTCCCAACAAAAAAAAGGCAGACAAGAAAAACAAAAACAAACAAAAGCAGATGACGGCAAGGACTACCAGGTCCGCCTCGAAGCACAACCAATCCTACCCTCCGTCCCCATCTGATGCTTAACATCATCTCCTGGAATGTTAGAGGGCTCGGGAACAAATCGTCGATGAACAGAATTCTCAGTCTCAAGAAGATACACCGCATCGACCTCTTAATCATTATCGAAACTAAAATCCCTCAAAAAAGACTCAAAGCCACTCAACTCAAATTAGGCTTCCCGCACGCGATCGCGGGCGGCAATGACATCTAGATTTTTCTTGCTCAAGAATTCCAATTCGGCATCATCCACGACTCTCCCCAGGCTCTCACTTGCTGGGCTGAACACCCGGTTCTTAAGTCCAGATCCGTCATCTCCGCGGTTCATGGCAGCTGCGACATCACTGCGCGTAGACAGCTATAGGCAGACCTCTTGAGGATACATCAGCAGGGCATGCCGTGGCTCTGCATTGGTGATTTCAACACGGTGGCTTGCATTGATGAGAAGTCCGGTGGGCGCCCTCCCCCCAAGCCAGCTATGGATGATTTCAACAACTTCACCTTTCACGGAAACCTTTCCCCAATTCCCTTCATCGGCAGCACTTTCACCTGGTGCAACATGCAAGAAGGCCACAGGCGCCAGTACTCCCGACTTGATCGAGCGATGATCAACGACGGATGGTCCGACATGGGCCTGATCACCAACCTCTCCTACCTCAACTCCACAGAATCGGATCACTCCCCTCTTCTTGTCCAAATCAAAAGCAATCACACAGGCAACAAGAAAACTTTTCGCTTCCTCAACTTTTGGCGCCACCACCCGCATTTCCAAAACGTCGTTGCTTCGGCTTGGAATTCCATCTCCGACCCTGACCCCTTGTCCCGGATGGCGGCTAAGCTTAAAGCCACTCGTAAAGCCCTATCTGCTTGGAGCAGAGAAGCTTACGGAGATATCTTCCAAGCCATTCGCGAGGCGGAGGACGACGTCATCCGTGCGGAGTCCTCGTTTTCCAACTCCGCGGAGACCCGTTCTTCCCTTAACCTTGCCAGAGCTCTGCTTAAATCAAGGTTGAGAGTGGAGAATAAATTCTGGAAGCAAAAAGCCAGATTGACCTGGGACACCGACGGCGACCGCAACTCCAAGTTTTTCCATGCTTGCGTTAATGGTCGCAGGAACAAATTAACATTACATCGTATTTTCGACGACAATGGCAACTTGATTGACGACCAAGCTGGGATCCAGGTCGCAGCCGTGGCCTTCTTCTCTAGTCTATTCACCAAGGAGCGAGTCTTTAGAGATGAGACGCTACTGTCGGCCATACCCCCTCTCATTACTGATCAAGACAATGAGAATCTACTAGCAACCATTAATGAAGCGGAGGTCAAAGCTGCGGTCTGGTCCATTAACGAGCAAAGCGCCCCGGGGCCTGATGGGTTCAACGGTGTCTTCTTCAAAGCTTGCTGGGACATCATTAAAAATGACCTTCTTGTAGCCACTATGGCCTTTCTCCAAGGGGCCAGATACCCTTCTGCTATCTCCAGCGCCAACATCATCCTTATTCCCAAAAAAGACAACCCGGAAACCTTCAAGGACTTTCGTCCGATCAGCCTCTGCACATTCACCAACAAGATCATATCCAAGATCATTGCCAATCGGATGTCCGACCTTCTCCCCAAGATCATTTCCGAAGAACAAAGCGGGTTCGTCAAAGGGCGCAACATTACTGACAACATCCTTCTGGCGCAAGAGATGATCACGTGCATGAAGTTCCCGTCCAGGGGGGGAAACGTTGCCATCAAACTTGACATGGAAAAAGCTTACGACCGTCTGGACTGGCAATTCATGATATGGGTGTTCAGGGCCTTTGGCTTCTCTGAAACTTGGATCGACATCGTCTTCAGATCCATCAACAACGTGTGGTTCTCCACTGTGATCAACGGTCAGGCAGCAGGTTTCTTTCGCTCTACCCGCGGGGTAAGACAAGGGGACCCGCTATCCTCCACCATTTTCATTATAGCGGCTGAAGCTCTCAGCAGAAACCTCAACAGCATGCCCAGTAAGGCTGGCTTCAATCACTTCCACTCTACCACCGGATGCCCCCTCATCACCCACCTGGCATATGCGGACGATATCCTCATCTTCTCTGCGGGAGACTGCGGTTCGATTGAGGTTGTCTTGAGCACGATCGCCAGGTATACTAACTGCTCAGGTCAGCGTGTCAATAAAAATAAGAGCGTCATCTACACGCATCACAAAGCAGACAGAACCTACTCCTCCTTGCTCACCAACAAGACCTCTTTCAGAACCACCTACCCCCCTTCATCTACCTCGGCTGCCCGCTGGTATACGGCAGGGCCAACGCTGGCATATATGACCACTTTGCTGGTAAAATCCGCAAACTTATCACTGGATGGCACAATGCCACCCTATCCCCGGGAGGTAAAACGATCCTCATCAAGCACGTTTTATCGTCTATCCCGATGTACACCCTGACCGTCTGCTCCCCCCCTAAGAAGGTGCTACTCTCTCTCGAATCTCTCTTTGCCAAGTTCTTCTGGGGTCATAGCGATGGGAAAGACAAACATCACTGGGCCGGTTGGGAATCGATGGCCAAACCCACAGACAATGGTGGCCTAGGCTTCTGCAGACTTGCCCACATCGTGGACGCTTGCTCATTAAAGCTTTGGTGGAAGTTGCGTACCGAGACCTCCTTATGGACAAAGTTCATGAGAGCTAGATACTCTAGATTCTCTCACCTGTCGGAGGCGAACACTAACAACAGATCCTCGTCTTCTTGGCGCTGCATCACTCGGGGACGCACCACCGCAGAACCTCTGATCCACCTTCATCTGGGGGACGGCTCCTCCATGGCCTGTCGAGAACGGTGGTTAGGAGCTGAGATCATCCAGCCCAACATTCTTATGCCTCAGGGGTGCATCATTAGAGAACTGTGGGAGGACACTTCCGGTTGGAATTGGAGGAAGGTCAGTGATTGGCTTGGCCAGCCGGCGGCCATTCGTCTTCTTGCTGCGAATATGCGGATTTCCAACACGCCCGACACTTGGAAATGGTCCCCCAACCCCGGTGGGACTTTCACTTTGGCGTCCGCCAGACGTATTGTCAGAGGGAACGGGGTACCGAACATGGTCTTCGCCAATTACTGGCAGGCATACATCCCCATTAAATGGTTCATCCTCATATGGCGAGCACTCCGACGCAAGATTCCGACGGACGACAGCATCAGAACATTGGGATTCAGCCTTGCCTCTAAATGCCATTGCTGCGAGGAGCACAACTTGGAATCCGCCGAACACGTCCTTCTTACGGGGGAACTGGCCGCAGGCTTGTGGTCCAAGCTTCATCTCAAGCTCCGCATGGGGCAACCAACCGGGGGCTTCTACGTTCTCTTGGCTTCCTGGTCCCACTCTCACGGACATCAGATCGTAACAGCCGCTGGCATTTGGGTGCTCTGGAAGAACAGGAACAAATTCCGCTATGAAGGGCGCCAACTCCCCCCTCCCCAGATTTACCAGGAAGTCATCAGACAATGCTTCAAGGTGAGGAGGCGGTGCTATCACGTCTCCAACCAATTCTGGGAGACCCTGGCCTAGGCCGGTGCTTCCACCTCCTTCTTTTGTTGCGCATGTGTTTCGCGCCTTTTGCTTTCTGTTTTAGCTTTCTGGCTTCTGGCCGCTTTTGCGCGCTTACATGTATAGGCTTCGGCATTTTGCGCCTATATTTTCAATAAAAGTCTTCTTTTCCAAAAAAAAAATATATATATAATAAGAGATTTTATATATATATAAATATATATATTTTATATAATAAAATATTGTATTTATATATATATATATATATATATTTTTTTTTATATTGTATTTATATATATATATATATATATATATATATACAGAAAAAAAAAAAAAAAAATATATATATATATATATATATATATATATATATATATATATATATATATATATATTATATTTGCATAATGATATATTTTATATATATATATAAATAAATACAATATTGTATATATATAAATACAATATTTTTATATAAATATAATATAATATATATATATATATATATATATATATATATATATATATATATATATATATATATATATTTAAGAAAGGGGAATATTATTGATGTATCAGGCCCAAAATGGTGAAGCCTATACAAGAAGCGCACCTAGCGCAAGCAAAAGAGAATGGACGGCTAGGCAAGCCGACAAAACAGAAACAAGAAGACAAAGACTAATCTAGGGTCACCCAGAAATTGGGCGTGGAGTGCGAGCAGCGCCCCCGGATCTTTAGAATTTGTTGATGATTTCCCTGTACAGTTGGGGGGGAGGAAGATGTCGACCCTCGTATCGGAACTTGTTTCTGTTTTTCCACAGGACCCAAATTCCCGCGGCTGCTACAATCTGATGTTCGTGGGAGAGACCCCAGCTGGACTGGAGATCGTTGAAGCCCCAAGATGGAGGGGCCTTCCTAAACTTGTTGTTGAGGTTCCCCAAATAGTCTTGGCCAGATCCCCGAAGGTGAGGATGTGCTCAACAGATTCGACTTGAGGGGAAGTACAGCAATGGCATCTCGAAGCTAGGCTGTAGCCAAGCGATGTGATGGCATCGTCGGTGGGTAGCTTTTGGAAGTGGGCTCGTCAGATAAGGATCGACCATTTGATTGGGATGCACGCGTGCCAGAAAGAAGCGATGAGTGGTGATGGGGTCCCGATGCCGCGGGCGACGCACCTAGCGGAATACAAAGTGAACTGGCTGTCCCAATGCTCGCGAATCTGGCCCTCCCGCAGAGGGGATCCGGGAGGGTGCCAGAGGGTCCCGTCCAGCCAACGATCGTGGCTCATGGAAGAGTAGCCGTTGCCTAGCTGGATGTGCATGAGGGGGTCAGCAAGCTGACGGCCGCGGGTGATGCATCTCCAGGAAGATGATGAGCGGTTGTTGACTAAGGCCGTCCCAGGGTGGGAATATCTGAAGTATCTCGCTTTCATGAAGCGAGTCCAAATTGAATTGTCAGTGCGCAGCTTCCACCATAACTTCATGGATCATGCGTCGGCGATGTGCTCCAATCTGCTGAATCCCAGGCCGCCTTCGAAAGTGGGATTAGCCATTGTGGTCCAGCTGGCCCAGTGGTGCTTATCTCTGCCTTTGTTGTGGCCCCAGAAGAAGCGAGCGAAGAGGAATTCAATAGAAGTGAGAACCTTTTTGTGAGGGTTGCTGACCGCCAGGGTGTAAATAGGAATGGAGGATAGCACGTGCTGGATCAAAATCAGCTTGCCTCCATGCGAGAGGGTGGCATTGTGCCAGTCCTCGATCCTTTTCCTGATGGCGCTGACCAAGTTTTCGAAGATACCCGAGTTGGCCTTGCCATAGACCAATGGGCACCCTAAGTAGGTGAAGGGGGTATGCCATGGCAAAGGAAGTCAGGTTAGAGATCGTCGCAGAGTGAGTCTTGTCCGTTTTATGATGGGTGTAGATGAAGCTCTTGTTATTGTTGATTCTTTGTCCGGAGCATCTAGTGTACCTGTTCAGCGTTTGAAGGACCACATCGATAGAGCCGATGTCGCCGGAGGAAAAAATGAGGACATCGTCAGCGTAGGCAAGGTGAGTGATAATAGGGCAGCCGGTAGAGGTATAAAAGTGGTGGAACCTCGGGGTATAAGGCATGCTCTTAAGGTTCCTACTGAGGGCCTCAGCAGTAATGATGAAGATAGCCCCGTCTAGTGTTGAAGAAGCCATCGGCCTGGCCGTTGATGATAGTGGAGAACCAAGAATTGTTGTTGGACCTGAATATGATGTCAATCCAGGGTTCAGAGAAGCCAAAAGCCCTGAAAACCCAGATCATAAATTGCCAGTCGAGGCGGTCGTAGGCTTTCTCCATGTCCAGCTTAATTACGATGTTCCTCCCGCGAGCCGAGAATTTTATGCAAGTGACTATCTCTTGGGCGAGCAGGATGTTGTCCACGATGTTACACCCTTTCACGAAACCGCTCTGCTCCTCGGATATAATTTTGGGCAGGAGATCCGTCATCCGGTTAGCGATAATTTTTGCGATGATTTTGTTGGCGAAGTTGCATAGACTTATGGGGCAGAAGTCTTTGAAGGTTTTTGGGTTGTCTTTTTTGGGGATGAGAATAAGATTAACCCTGGATAAGGATTTAGGGTATCTAGCTCCTTGAAAGAAGGCGATCGAAGCTTCCAAAAAGTCTGGGCCAATGATGTCCCGGCAATGTCGGTAGAATACCCCGCTGAACCCGTCCGGACCGGGGACGCTGTGCTCGTCAAGATCCCACACCGCAGACTGCACCTCGGCGGCGGTAGGGGAAAAGAAGCTGCGCGTTCTCGTGTTCGGTGATGATGCTAGGGATTTTTACCAGCACACCCTCGTCCATGACGACCGCTTCTTTAGTGAAGAGATTGGAGAAGAAGTTGGCCGCAGCCTCTTGAATCTTGATCTGGTCTGTCAACTGGTGGCCGTTGTTGTCGGAGATATGATGAAGGTTGAGCTGTTGTCTGCGGCCTTTAACACAGGCGTGGAAGAAACTGGAGTTGCGGTCCCCTTCGTTGTCCCATTTAAGTCTAGCTTTTTATTTCCAGAATTCTGTTTTGACTTTAAGCCTGGACTTGAGGATAGCTCTGGCGAGGTTGAGCGCGGACCGCGCTTCGGGGGATCTGTTAGTAACGTAGGAGATCTCGGTGCAGGTAACATCATCTTCCGCGTATTTGATCTCCTGAAAGATGTTGCCGAAAGCAGCCTTACTCCAGCGAGAGAGGGCCCTGCTCGTGGCACGCAGTCTGGCCGCAACTCGATGCAGTGGATCAGCGACACTCATAGAGAACCAAGCTGAGGTCACCTCAGACTTGAAACAGGGATGATGCCTCCAGAAATCCAGGAATTGGAAAGGTTTCTTGATGCGGTGGGAGCTTCTGTTGATCTCGATGAGAATAGAGGAGTGATCGGATTCAGTGGTGTTTAGGTGGGATAGGCTCGAGATGAGCCCCATGTCAGCCCAGTGGCTGTTGATGAGGGTGTGATCCAGGCGGGAGTATTGTCTCCGGGAGCCTTCCTGCATGTTGCACCAGGTGAAAGTGTTGCCTGAGAGGGGGAGGTGAGCTAGCTGAGCGTTGAAGGTAAAATTGTTGAAGTCGTCCATGGCCGAAAGCGGGGGCGGTCGCCCTCCGGACTTCTCGGTACTACTAGAGATGACGTTGAAGTCGCCTAAGCACATCCACGGAAGGTTCTGGAGGGAGAGGTAGGTGTTGAGCAGGTCAGCCCAGAGGAGTTTACGCTCTTGGAAGTCGCAGCTGCCGTGAACGACGGAGATTAAGGTTCTGTTATGAAGTTGAGGGTGTTCCACCCAGAAGGAGAGATCTTGGCGGGAGTCTTGAACCATGCCAGAATTGATGCCAATACCGGCGAGAATCCATATGTCGTGACTGCCAGCCAGCGCGGTCGCGAAACCAAGATGAAGTTGGATGCCGGTGATCCTTTTCTTAGGGATTTTGGGTTCAATGATCACTAGAATGTCGATTTTGTGAATTTTCTTGTGGCTGAGGATTCTATTCAGTATTGATTTGTTTGCTATGCCTCTAACGTTCCACAAAAGGATGTTAAACATTGGGTTGGGGGGAGAGGGTGAGGAGGTTGAGCTTGGCTGCTGACCGTGTGGTCATGGCCGCTGGCTGATTCTTTTTCTTATTTTTCTTCTTCTGTTTCGAGGAAGATTTCTTGTTGGAGGATTTATGGTTGGCACTGGCCGCAGTCAAGCCATAAGGTGAGGGCGCACGGACGGCGGCCACTGGGGAGTAACTCGCAGCGTCGGCATCGTCAAGCGCACACATATCGTGTTATTGCGATCGAGGAAACCAGCGTCCTTAGCTTGCCAGAACCTGCCAATAAGAGGGGAACAAAGGTCAGGGGGGCGTCGGTGAAGACGGGAGGGAGGGCCGGGTCTGCTGTGGACGACTCTGGCTCGACGACAGTAAGGCTACGGTCGTGGGCCGCCACAAGCAGGGCACGTGGGTGGCCACCATGGAAGATTGGAGGGGTGGGGTGGAGCTGGTGCCCAGGAGCATGAGGGAGGTGGTGAGAGGGATTTCGGTGGCAGCAGTGCCGGCACAAAGAAGGGTAGAGGGGGAGGGGGTATAGAGGCTGTCGGATATTAACACGATAATGCGTGAGGCGTCCGGCTCGGTCTGGGAGATGTGGGCTGAGTCACAAGGTGTCTCGGGGGAGTTATCAGTGTCAAGTACGTCAAAGGAGTTAGCGAGGGTGATGGTTGGTGGATTGTAGGGGACGATGGCGGAGACGGACGGAGAGAGGGATCTCGATCGTTGCAGAGGAAGAATTTCTATGTGCCGTAGGGGGGAGTGGGTGAGGTGTCAAGCGTAGGAATGTGGGGGGTGGTGGATGCGACCGGGTCTCTGGGTTTGCGAGTACCCGGTTGCTTGAGAGCCGGGTTGGCCTGGAAGCAGCGCGGTAAGGAGTGACCGCTCATCTGGCAATGTTGGCAATAAATAATGTTGTTGTCGTACACCAGTATTTGTCTGATCGTCTGATCACCGAGCTCTATCTCCATCATTTTGGGGGGTTCATTGGCGAGGTCGAGCTCCACACAAATCTTCGTATAGTTGTATTTTGAGAGGATACGTGTTTCTTCTGCGATGGCGACCAGGGACCCGAAGGAACTGGCTATACGCTTAAGAGCAGCTGCGGGGAAGCACACCAGGGGGAGGTTGGGGAGGGTGACCCATGTGGATACGATCGATGAGTCCACAACGGGGTTGAATTTGGGTGACCATTTGACGATTTTTGCAATCTGAGAGTCGATTTTTGTGGGGCCCTTGGCCCAAACCGTGTTGCAGTCCTGATCGGATGACAGGTGCAGGAACATGTGCTTGGGGTCGAGAGGGGCGACCTGGTAGGTGTCCAAGAGACCCCAGTCAGCGATAGCCTCCTTCACCCTAGCCATCTTCGGGCGGCCGGAGGTGAACTTTAGAACGAAGGATTTGAGGAAGGTGGAGGATAAGGAAGAAATTTTCGCGTCGGAGAAGGGGACGCGGATGGGGTATCCGTCTGAAGGAGGGGCAAAAACAATTTCATGAAGGACGATCTCCACGGGAGTGGGTAGAAGAACCTTTGCCCAGTCAGGCCGCAAGACTGCGGCGTAGGAAGGGACTCGGGTAGGGGCCGGGCCGCCTTCAGGTGGTGGGGGTTGGGTGATTGGGGTTGCGTGAGCGCCGGTGACGGGAGTAGACGAGAAGACAGGACTACCAGCGGCAGACCTGCCTATAAGTGGGTGAAGGGGGCCCAGTGCAGGGGGGTCTGCGTGCAGGGTGGTGGCTGGCCCGCAGAGTGGGAGCCGCCTGGGTCTTGTAAGCCCGTAACAGCGGAAGGAGGCTGGCCCACAACGTGGGAGCCTCCAAGTGAGCATAATACGCATCCCGCAACTGGAGGAGAGGGCAGGCCCACAACGAGGGTGCCAATGGGCTTGCAACAGCCCGAAACAAAGGATGAGGGCTGGCCCACACCGTGGGGGCCCTCAATCCTAAGGAAACTAGCAACAGTGGGAGGGGGCTGATCCACACGGTGGAAGCCTGCGCACGTGCCCAATGTTGGGGGAGCAAGGTTTACGCTACCCCCAAAGAGCATAAACGGTGGAGAATAGGATACGCGGGCCTCCTCCAGCGTAGAGCTACGCACGAGAGGGGGGCCGGCCTGGTCTCCAATGCAGGAAAAGTTAGGCGTGAGAGGGGTGCTACGCCATCAGGCTGTTCGGACTACGCGCAGCAGTTAAAGCATGGGGCCTCGTGCCTATGCACTGGAACCGAAGGATGCGACAGGACCTGTCTGTCTAGCGCTGGGCCTGAGGCCAGCATGGCACTGGGGTCGATAAAGCCAGCCTGACCTGGAGCGGAGGATGCCACTCCGCGCTCGACCGCGACCGGGAGAGGCCACGCCAAAGGGGAGGACGCCGACGGACTGGGCCCGTAGGAAGGAGCCTTGGGGGGAGTTCGCCGTGGCTGAGGAAGGGCGCCCCCCCCGACCAACGAGGGAAAGTTGGTCGGGGGTCCAGGCCGGGATCGCCGGAGGAGGGGCACCGAGGAGGGAGGGTAGGGAGGACGGCGGGAGGGAGCTCGGGCCGTCGACTGACGTGGAGGTCGTAGGGCCGCGGTGTCGACGGGGAAAGCGGGGGCGCACGCCAGGGGTGGAGGAGTCGAAGGGCAGTCGGAGGAGGCGGAGGGGGTAGGACTTCTGGAGGAGGCGACGGGGGCGGTGTGGCCGGGAGGGGCGCGAGCGCCGCGGTCGACTAGACGCGGGCGCTATTGTTGAGGGGATGGGGGAGGAGGGAGGGGGGAAGAAACGGAGGGGGTAGGGTGGGACGTGGAGGGGGGGAGGGGACGGCCTGGGCGGCCGGCGGAGCTGGTCGCCCGGGCGGCCGGGGGGGCATGCCGGAGAAGAGGCAGGAACTCCGCAGAAATCGCCAGGGGGATTACTCCGGAGAAGAAGCTTTTATCATAAATACAATATATATATATATATATATATATATATATATATATATATATATATATATATATATATATATATATATAAAATTTAAATACATAATTTAAAAAAATATATATATATATATAATTTAAATAATTAAATACATAATAATAAATATAATTGTATTTAAACCTATTTGACTGTACAAAATCCTATAAAAATAATTCAGAATAATTCTACTAGGTTACGGCCACCTAGTCATGGCTCTACCGAGTGGGATTGGCTAGGTTGGGTCCAAGTATATTTTCTAGTAAAATCGAATCCAAAAATCACCCAATGAGTCTCCTATGCCATTCGCAAATAAATAGTACATGGGAACTCGATTGAGTGGCATACCCTTAGCATGTGTGTCGTAGGCTCAAAATGGGTCAAAACCATATATTGGGTCAAATAGTTTTGATCGAAGTCGAGTCCCGAACTCAAGTTGGAAGTTAGGTCTAAAACTATGATAACCGGTCAAATATCCTAAATTGACCCGAAGTTGTCCGAAGTCAAAAGAATGTTAGTGGACAAGTTTGGATGGAACATGATATACCAAATTCAAGGTCAGCATGTCTACTCCAAAACTCATGAAGGACATTTTGAAAGATTGGTATTTTTTGTGCTCCAAAAGTCAAAGCTACGAAAAATTACATATATTGTCATAATGATATAAAATCTAATTTAAAATTTAAATAACTATATTAAATAAACAAAAATAAATATTAAAATAATATCAAAAACCAGGGGGCTTACACATCCCTTGACTGTCATAAAGGTAGTATTATCTTTAGACCACCAAATAAGCCAAAATTCGAGTTTGTTAGAGGAGCGGAAGAAAGAAGCGATCCACCTATACTAGGAACTCATATGGAGATGGATGACGTCCCTCGGCATCCTATCATCACCGAGTTCCAAGACATTCCAAAAAGAGTTGTTGAGATTACCATCCGACCAAGACATCGAGTTTTCTATAGAGCACATTCTGGGAGCTGAACCTATCTCATCCCGAGTATACCGACTAGCACCCAAGGATTTAGTAGAAATAAAGACGAAGATAGATGAATTCCTAGAGAAAGGCTTTATCCGTGCCAGTGCATCACTATGGAAAGCACCCATCTTGTTTGTGCCAAAGAAGGATGGGACAATACGCATGTGCATGGATTACAGAGATTTAAACGCGGTGATAGGAAAGAACAAGTACCCATTGCCACGCATCGATGATCTATTTGATCAGTTGAGAGGAGCCAAGGTATTCTCTAAAATCGACTTGTGATCGGGCTATCATCAGCTGAAGGTCCGAAAGGAAGATATTCCGAAGACTTCATTCAGATCGAGATATGGGCACTACAAGTTTTTGGTCATGCCATTCGATTTGACTAATGCTCCAGCGGTCTTTATGAATCCCATGAACAAGATCTTCCATCAGTACTTAGAAAATTTTGTGGTTGTCTATATAGACGATATTTTGATATACTCAAAAAACCACGTGGAGCACAACCAACATTTGAGGGTAGTCTTAGGAACCTTGAAGAATGAGCAGCTTTATGCAAAGCTTAGCAAATGTAACTTTTTTCTCGAGAAGGTTTCGTTTCTTGGACAAATCATCATGGAAGACGGCATATCGGTAGATCTGGAGAAAATCTCAGCATTCAAGGCATAGCTCATTCCTACTTCAGCCTCCGAGGTGAGAAGTTTCATCAGACTTGTGGGTTATTATCTAAGGTTCGTGGAAGATTTCTCACGGATAGATGCACATATGACTCGGTTAACTTGCAAAGACCAAGAGTTCATATGGACGGACGAGTGTCAAGCGGCTTTTGATGATTTGAAGAAGCGCTTGACCACTCCCCCTATTTTGGTCCTTCCATCAAGACCAAGAGGATTCCTAATTTATATCGATGCATCCAAAAAGGGATTGCGATGCGTCTTGAGGTAGCATCGCTGAGTAGTAGCATATGCATCAAGGCAGTCGAGAGTGAACGAGAAGATTTATCCAACCTATGATTTAGAGCTCGCAATAGTCATCTTCACTCTAAAACTTTGGAGGCATTACTTGTATGGCAAAAAGGTAGACATCTATACTAATAATAAAAGCCTCAAGTATGTCTTCACACAAAAGGAGCTAAATATGCGACAACATTGATGGTTAGAGTTAATGAAGGATTATGAGATCGAGTTGCACTACCATCCGGGCAAGGCTAATGTTGTAATAGATGCATTAAGCCGTAAGCCCATGGCTTATTTCTTGACCACACAGAGGGAGTTATTAGAAGACTTGCAAAAGTTGGGAATAGAAGTCGTATTGCCCGAAGCTAATGGTGTAGTAGCCAATCTTCAAGGGTAATCATCGCTAGTAGAGAGAATCAAGGAAGTATTACCCACGACACTGGATTTTGAAGACTTAGAGAGAGGACCGAAGCAGAAGAACAAACTGGATTGAGGATCCATCCCGATAGGACATTACGATGTTGAGACCGTTTGTATGTTCCAAATGGAGAGCTTCGGTAAGAAGTGATGGCTGAAGCGCATAGCTCAATTTACTCTATACACCCCGGAGGAACCAAGATGTACTGGGACTTGAAGCAATATTGTTGGTGGCACGAAATGAAGTGGGAGATAGCTCGTTTCTTGGCCAAGCGTTTGATATGTCAACAAGTAAATACAGAGCACCAGAGGTCAGCCGGATTGTTGCAACCGCTTTCCATTCCTGAGTGGAAGTGGGAGCACATTACCATAGATTTTGTCAGGAGATTTCTTCGAAGTCCTAGTAGATGAGATGTCGTATGGGTGATCGGGGATAGGCTTACTAAGTCGGCCCACTTCTTGCTTTTTAGGGTGGACCAGTCAACGAACGTCTTGCTGACATGTACATGAAGAAAATAGTGAGCTACACAGTGTTCTAATTAGCATCGTGTCAGACTGGGACTTGAGATTCACCTTTCATTTCTGGTGGAGCATAGAAGAAAGCTTGGTCACCCGTATGAGCATACTATTCAGACGCTAGAAGATATGTTGAAAGCATGTATGCCTGACTTTGGCGGATCATGGGAAGACCACCTCCATCTTGTGGAGTTTTCTTACAACAATAGCTATCAAGTGAGCATTCAGATGACTTTCTTTGAAGCATTATATGGTAGGAAGTGTCGATCCCTCGATTGTTGGAGTAATGTAGGAAAGCGACTGATATTGGGTCCCAAATTGGTCGTGAGCACAGTAGAAAAGGTGAAGAAGATACAAGGACACATGCGAGCAGCGCAGGACAAACAGAAGCAGTGGACAGATCAACATTATCGACCCTTGGAGTTTAAGGAAGGTGACCATATTTTCTTGAAGATATCACCTACTAGAGGTATAATTCGATTCATACGACTTGGCAAGTTGAGTCCAAGCTACATCGGTCCTTTCGATGTCTTGGAGCGAGTTGGAGAAGTTGTCTAGAGATTAGCATTGCCGCCGTCACTAGAGGGAGTACATGACATATTCTATGGGTCATAGCTGAGGAGATATGTGGCAGATAGCAGTCATGTGCTTGATCACTCCAAAATTATCGTAGGACCAAGCTTGTCATATCAAGAGCAACCAGTAAGGATTCTTGATCGTCGAGTAAAGGTGTTGTAGAATCAGTTATTACATTGGTTCGTGTAGCATGGAAGCATCACTCGCCAGGAGAGTCTACTTAGGAGCGCAAGGTTGACATCCGCAATCGCTTCCATCATTTGTTCGAAAATTAAGGTACGATTTTCCTATGTAAAGTTCTTATCCATTCGCATTGCATTACATACACCCATCGTTAGTTTTAATTTCGATGATGAAATTTTTATAAGTCGGGTAGGATTTAAACCACCCGAATTATATTGAATTTTAATTATATTTTTATTTAATATTTTCAGTATTTTCTTATTTATTAAATAGCTTATATGATTTTTCTTATATATAAACTAGCAGATAAATATTATTTCATAGTATTTTCTTGCACAATATTTTTACTAAAATCACTTTATGAGTATTATTGAGTTTTAGACTATATATATATATATATATATATATATATATATATATATATATATATATATTTATATTTATATTTATATTTATATTTATATTTATATTTATATTTATATAAAAAATATATAAATATAAAGGAGGAAAAAAAAAGAGGTTTCTTTTAAATTCTTGCGATATTAAAAATCTCGCGAGACAATAAGATGAAGTTCTCCCGCTGCCCCTTTTCTATATACTCGATTGAGTATATACACACTGTTAGGTGATGGATTGGGAGATTTGGAAGATTAAATCTTCTAAAAGTCATATCAAATCTTCACATATCTTTTCATAACCTAATTCTCCTCCAATTTATCCTAGATACATAATGAATCTTTCGTTAAACCGAATTAAAACCCTACCTAAAATAGGAACCAAATCACACTATATATACATAGGAGCGCAGCGAGGGTTTCTTCAGAAATTCCATCGATACACCATGCAAACCCGAGCTTCCAAGTTCAAGGAGTCTATGCCACCCTCGCGCGTCTTTTCAACCGCCTGCACGCCGTCGTCGATCGCCGGAGAGCCTCCACGACCGCCAGCCCGACCAAAACAGAGGTCACTCTATTAGTAATCAGGTACCAAACTTTCAACCCATTATTCTTGCCAATTACTTGCTTAATTTTTGATGTAGCAAATCCTATAGTAAGCCTATACTACCCTCTAGAAATTCTAGTAAATAGATTTGATTATAGGGAGGAATCGATCCAGAAAAAATGATTCAAACTTTGAAGAAAAAAACTGGTTAAATAAGAAGTTTACAGACAACCACAACCCCAACTTGAAAGGATGATTCATGTCAGGTATCGAGTTTTTAAAATCTATTTGAAGAAAGTCCTAGACAACCTATAGGGCTTCGCAACCCTTTTTGTAGATTCAAATTTCGTCGACTGTGCGTCGAGAAATCGATCTCCTAAAACTGACAAAAGTTGTTTTCGAAACAGTAGAAAATTTAGAAAATTTCCCCATATGGCGTGCGCCCAGACAAACCAGGTGACATGGTCGTGCATTGAAAGTATCGAAAGGTGAGCATCGACTTTGCGGACGTGTGGGATTCGATGGAACTTGATTTCGTTGTGTGTGCACGACGAAGTCAAGGTGCATTGGTCGAGATTCTCCGTATCGACCTCTCTGCAAACTTGTGTCACTGGACTCGTATCATTTTTCTGGTCCTGTGAGCCAACCTTGGTCCGATTCTGAGAAGGTCGACCGGAAAGCTATTTTGGCAAGCTCGCGACCCGATCTAACGGACAAATTTTTGTATGACTCACCAGAATCTAACTTTGGACATATGGTTGAGTTCGTATCGTCAAACCGGACCCATAGATATATAATTTGATGAGTTTAGAGACCATAGGTATTGGCATGCTTTTTGGTGCAATATGGGTCCAATAACGGACACCAATTTGGCCTAAAATTATAATTTTGCCCCTGTCTCCAGAATTGAACTTATGGGTAGAAGATCTTAGACATTTATTTTATGCCAAAAATGTTCGTAATATTTATTTCAGCATCCAAAGATGTCTGCGGGAGTTGACATTCAATGTCCTTTATTTCTTGACGATCTGAGTTGCTAGATATTGTCGTTTGCATAACACCTCCAGGCAAGATACCTTGCCACTATATACTGTTCATTTATCGATATTTTATTCTATTATTTTATTTTGTTTATTTATATACTGTATGTTTCTATTACACTATGCGTCCAAGTCTTACTTGGATGCGAGCGACTGTATTAGTCGTTTTTATGTTTTTGTTTATTTTTATGCATGATAACTTAGTACTAGATGACGACCGATTGATGTGAGGTATTGGTATATCTCATATGGCCTTGACACTTGATCTATTACGAGTTGTGAGTCACATGTAGGATACGGACTCGCATAGTCGGCTGACCACCGATAGGAATGAGACATGTGACGGTTAGGAAATAACTACCAATATAATTTGCACGATTAGAGGACTTGGTAGTTATCAGAGGTTCATATATGTTATGGAGATGACATAAATAGGCATGGGGTAATAGTTCTTTAGCTTATGGGCCGTGTATGCACTTTCCTTTTATATTGGAAGCTCAGCTGGAGATACGAACCTGATATACTCCATTTTTCTGATCCTACTGGCCTCTGATGTTCGAGGAATGTCATGCTTTGAGATCCCTGGTACCCAATGAGGGGGACATACCAATCCCACTGTAGCCAGAGTGTCCATGCGTTGAAGATTTGTTCTTAACTGCATATTCATAGTAGAATGGTTAGGACCCTATTGCATGCATCTTTATTTTATTGCACAATTTATATGGCATGTTATTTTTTTGTATCTTGATATATCCCTCTAAGGAACTGGTGATCTCTCCTGGCTCAGACGACCAAGATTTTCCTCAGGGGTACGGCTCTACTTTGGATCCATCTTTCTCCGTTGGTGAGGTCTCACCTTCCAAGATCTAGATACTTTTGAGGACATGACTTTGCTATATTTTTAGTGAACATTATTTATTTTAATTTTATTTTAAGAGGTCAGACTCCAATTATCTCAAACTATTTTTTATAGTTCTTGGTAGTGGATTTGTCTCCACCCGGCTATATATCTTTTAACTCTTTTATTTTATTCTATCTGGACTATTGTTTCATTCTTGCGTTCTATGGATAAGATATAGATTATCTATGACTAGCATGTGATTTATTATTTACATCTTACGTATGTGTACGAGGATTCCATATATTGGAGTATTCTTCGTATGCATGCAGCTGGCATGTTTCGTATGCCTAGTCCTACCTATATTGGGACTAGGGCATTACAGTTGATGATTCGGTTCGAGGAGCGAATCAGCTGTCTTGGTGTAGAGGGTAGTCAGCCAAGGACTCGAGTCGTCTGCCTTGATGTGGAGACTTGTTGGGCCGTTTGAGCCGCATGGGCTTCATGGAAGATAGGTCGTATAGTGTCTAGGCTGCATGTGATCCGATCCAGCTGCCTTTGGTTCTACAAAGGTGATGTATCTCAGGGTACTGTGTTGTTGGGATTTGGCATCCCACTTGAGGCCTTCTAGGCCTTCGTGCACTTTTCATGAGGTGGTTTAGTCTTGATTGAGCCTGGGCAATTTTCATGCTGCTATAGCTATGTACTACCAAAATTCCAAATTATGCTACCAAATTTTATGCAACCAAATTTCCATATTAACTAGGGTGTGTTCGTGTCCATATGTGTGCCTATGTTTGTCCGAGTTCATGCATGTCTACATGTGTGTCCGTGTTAGTACAAATCGTGTCATGTAGCTCTGCTACCTAAAAATAGTACAAATCGTGTCATGTGTGTCCTGGGTTGTGTCATGTGTGTGTGTGTCTCTGTGTCTGGGTCTATGTGTCAAGATTAGGGTTGTGTCCTATGTGTGTGTCCATTTGTCCTGGTTGTGTCTTGCGTGTGTGTGTGTGTCCTATTTATTTTTGGGTCAGTGTTAGGGTTTACCGAACGGGGAGGAAGGGAGGAAGAGCGCCTTCGGGAGGGGTCAACGGGGGAGGACCACGTCGGAGGCGAGCAGTCGTGTCGTGTCACGACCCGCACCCTAGAGTAAGGGCACGATATGTGGGTACGTCCAGCCTACGCCACAGTGTCGGCGGTAGAACGCTGACCTAGGTCACAACATCTAACAGTTTAAGGTAATAACAGTTATACTCCCCGAATGGGAGTGACATAACAGAATATATCTCAATCACATCTAAGGTAGAATACGATAAGATAGAATGATATAAAAGATGCAAGATCCAAATCCACAGGAAATACAATAGAGAGAAAGCTAAGTGTCTAGATAAACTCCACTAACATCCAGAAATAATACAGATCAAAATATACAACTCAATCTCCAATACTATGAAATAAGATAAAGATATCTATGGAGCAACATTCTCTACAGCTAAGGGATCCGACTGGAAGTCCGGATCGCAAGTATCCTCTAAGGCTGTCCCATAGAAAGTATCTAAGCAGGCCTCCTCCTCGTCCTCTGTAAAATTTTCAACAGGTCCAATCAGGACGGGAACGAGCACATATCTCTCAAAACAGTTCATAACAGGTTAGGAGTATAAAGCATGCAATAGAGTAAAATACAGGAAATACTGGAAAGAAAGTACGGAAAAACAGGAGATATTTTGTAACTGAAAGTAAGTACATGATAAGTAAAGACTGTAACTGGCTAAGTGATTTAGAGTACAATATGGTTATGTAAACGGTTAGGGGCACATGAATACAACTAAGAAGCACATGAATACCTACTAGAAATAATGATCACATAACCAATTCTACTCACCCTGCCCCAATCAATACACAAGGATCCATTCAAGTTACGTTATTGGCACATGAATACAGCTAAAGATACGTGAACTCATGTAATTAGTAGTATATGAGACACATGATAGTACATGAAAGCACATGAGAACATGTAAATACATGAACTAGTACGAGTACGAGGAGTACCTCATGCACATGATAAAGTACATGAACATGAAATATCTGATGCACCCGTAGAGGGATAACATCTCAGGAAAGGATCCATATAGTACTAATCCGTAAAGATACGTGTCAGCATCAAGTAAAGTAATCTAGAGCAAGAATATAGTCCAGACAGGTATAAAAAGATCAGAGAATATACTCGCCTGTATCCTGAGTATCTGAAGAATATCTACTATCCGAGGAGTGGTGTTTGTCTCCTATAGAACAGTACAAGTCACCATAAGTCTAAAATGATATAACAGATTGCAACATGCATCTACATGAAGTTTGGGATCAAACTGCACTAAAGTCAACTCTTGGTCAACTCTAGTCAATTAGACTTGTCAAACTAGGTCAATTAGGTCAAGTCCTAGCCCAAACAAAGCTAACAAGTCTTACTAGGCCTAAACAAGCCAAGGCTAGCACTCACACAATCACAAGACAATGTGAACCAGAACAATGCATAATATAAAATAGATAATATATATAAATACATACCTTCATACATACATGCATATCCACATAACATACATATTTATATATATAGACATATGTTATATCATGCATATTTACATAGTTACATAGATATATACATTCATGCACATTTACATACATACTTTTATACATTATATATGTTAACATTCATTACAATGCATTATATTTTACTTATACCTTTGATTGATTCATTCATTCATATATGACATTCATTCATGCATTTATACATTCATTCATATCCCATATGCATGCATATTTCAGTTCAGGCATTATATCCATTCACATATCATTAAGTTGCTTACATATAATTATTTTTATTACATACATGTCATTCATGCAAACTATATACTTACATGCATCTATACATTATATATGGATACAATACATTATCTTGCATGCTTGCATTCATATATTACATTCTGTATTACCTATATACATGTATTTCCTCCATTCATTCATGCTTGCATCATATACTCTACATTACCATACATGTTATCATTATATATTGCATTACAATATTTATACATTATGCATTCATATCTATCATTACATATATATCTTGCATTAATATCTAGCATTCATTATATACTTTCATGCATACATTGTATATCATTCTTTCATTCATGCATTGCTTATATGTATTGTATTAATTGCATTCCTACATGTTTGCATTCAACCATATATATATTAATGTAAAGAGAATATATATCATATATATATATATATATATATATATATATATATATATATATATATATATATATATATATATATATATATATATATATATATATATATATATATTATTTCATTCATCTAACATATTATGCATTACATACTCTATATTCATTTAATATCCATACTACATAGGCTCATAGGTTACACAAAATGCATATATTGTATAGTCACTCTTCCACTTAAAATCAATACTGTACCAATTGGGCATTCACTAAATTCTAGGATTAAAGTATGTCGTAGTCCTTTGTGTTAGCTTTCCGAAACTTTAAACGGATCACATTTTCGTGTCCGGAAGATCTTGGAATCGCAAAAATACTGAAACGCGTTCGTCTTTCGTACAGCTGACACTCAAATAATTCTACAAAAAGTTACAGAAAGAATTTGGCATATTAAAATATATATTTCGAAACTAACTTCTATACGGTTCCTTTAAAAAAAGTGAGAGATGAATCGGAGTTCTAAGCTAAAAGTTATGACATTTCTAAGTTGCTTTGGTTAATAAAAATGTGGATGAATATTATGACGAATTTGAGTTGTTTTGGACAAAAGAACACATATAGGCCAAGATACTTAGATACAAACATAGGTATCCAAATGAAACTCATTCTAACCATCTTAACTAAGATCAATCCACTCTCTAACCATTATAAAACTGAATTTAAATATCTATTTAAACTATTATCATACATACATATATATGGGGTGTCCTAATTTGGGATCTATCAAGTAGGACACAAGACACATATCTAAAATCCTCAAGAGAGCTCCAAATGGTCTCAAATTTGAATCTAAATGGGACGCATACATGAGGATGGATCCTACGGATTCAAAACTAATTTATATGCAAAGGAAATCGATTTAGAGGATGGGTTTTACCTATTGGGAGTGGAATCCCAATGAAATCCTTTAAGACACGGCTCCGATACGAAGATCCCTCAAAGTGGACACTCCTCCTTGCACTCCTCTTCCAATCCTTGGTAGCACCCTTCCCTTGGAGAATGGGAATGATTGAGGGAAGGTTTGGTGAAGGAATGATTTTATTTGGAGATCAAATCAATGGGAAGGCTCTCTAAAATTGGGGAAGAACAAAAGGAAAATAAAAAAAGGCAAGATTGTAATGAATGAAATGAATCATTCTCCCCTAAAGGTGGCTGCCATAAAGAGTCCATTAGGGCTGGTGAACTCTAGAACTGTTGAGCCTAAAGACTAACCATGACCATGGGGACCTAACCATGTGATTAGAATGACTATTTACAACTTTTTAGGCTAAGGGTATTTTGGTCATTTTGTGACTTTTAAATTATTTAGGATTTTGATTAATTGGTGAATTTTAGATTATTTTAATAATATTTAAATTGATGTATTATGATTATCAAAAGTGTTGATATGTTAAATAGTATTATGATTATTTCAATAGTATTTTAAATAGTATTATGATTATTTCAATAGTATTTAGGCTAAGGGTAGTTGTAAATTGATGTATTATGATTATTTCAATAGTATTTTAAATAGTATTAAAATAATTAAAATGATTATCAGAAGTTACACAAAGGTTTATAATACAGCTAAAGCTACTCCTACTCCTAAGCTAAATAATGAGAAACAAAACAAACAAAACAATTTTTTTTGAAAGACTGAACAAAAGTAGAGAAAACTTGTTCAAGAGCATTTAAGGTACAATCTGATAATCATATGCGTCTATCCAAAATCATGGTGCTCTAAATCCTCGTCATGCTAGTAAGAAAGGCTACAATAATCACAGAGTCCTTGACTAAGGTACATACCTCTAGGTTCATGGTATTTAAAATTTTCGCATTGCCGCATGCGACGGCAAAAACCTTAAATTTCCACACCCAAGAAATAGGTCCAAAATCTGACTATATGTCCTCACTATGCCAGCTAACATGACTATCGAAGATTCTAGATCCCATAACTGAGGTGACCTAGTCCATATGATTTTTTTTCTCAGAAGAAAAAAGCAAACATAACACAGGAACAACATAACAAATTAATCAGTCAACAAGGAACAGATGGAATCAAATTTTAAGATAGTTATAAGAGACAATTGCGGGAATGGAATAGAGAAGAACGGAACTTACAGCAAGATCTCTAATGGTCTGTGCATCCTCGACTGTCCTGACGATAGCTCGCCCTGCTGGTTTCCTCTGGTCTGCTGATGATGCTGCATGAACCGCTGCTACTGAAAGAAATCAGGAATAACGAGAAAAGTCTCTGTACAGACAGAGGCGCACCTCCAATATAGCAGAAACGCCAACCTGAGTCGGCACAACAGGAGCTGCGGTCTCGAGGCCCAGATGAACAGGACGAGAGATGGCCAGCCTCTCGATAGTATTCCCCAAACCGGAGCGATGAGATCATGTCTCCATAACCATCATAAAGACAGATCAAAATAAGAAGCAATTACTGGGAATGAAGCAAAAACTCAAAGGAGGACAGTTTATATTCAAGGGAAGGCAATAAACAGCAAATTTAGATAAAATGAATCTGATTAAGAGTTTTCCTAGTGTGATTGAGTACCCTCAAAAATATCTTAATCCTACTGCAGGCTGTAGTGATACTCTAGTTCGAATACTACTACATAAACTCGACCTGCATGGGCTACCACTAAAACGTGTCACGACCCGTACCCTAGTGTAAGGGCACGAGACGTGGGTACGTCCAGCCTACGCCGCAGTATCGGCGGTAGAACGCTGTCCTAGGTCACAACATCTAACAGTTTAAGATAATAACAGTTATACACCCCAAATGGGGGTGACATAACAGAATATATCTCAATCACATCTAAGGTAGAATACGATAAGATAGAATGATATAAAAGATGCAAGATCCAAATCCACAGGAAATACAATAGAGAGAAAGCTAAGTGTCTAGATAAACTCCACTAACATCCAGAAATAATACAGATCCAAATATACAACTCAATCTCCAATACTATAAAATAAGATAAAGATATCTATGGAGCAACAGTCTCTACAGCTAAGGGATCCGACTGGAAGTCCGGATCGCAAGTGTCCTCTAAGGTTGTCCCATAGAAAGTATCTAAGCAGGCCTCCTTCTCGTCCTCTGTAAAATTTTCAACAGGTCCAATCAGGACGGGAACGAGCATATATCTCTCAAAATAGTTCATAACAGGTTAGGAGTATAAAGCATGCAATAGAGTAAAATACAGGAAATGCTGGAAAGAATGTACGGAAAAACAGGAGATATTTTGTAACTGAAAGTAAGTACATGATAAGTAAAGACTGTAAGTGGCTAAGTGATTTAGAGTACAATATGGTTATGTAAACGGCTTAGGGGGACATGAATACAACTAAGAAGCACATGAATACCTACTGGGGATAATGATCACATAACCAATTCAACTCACCCTGCCCCAATCAATACACAAGGATCCATTCAAGTTACGTTATTGGCACATGAATACAGCTAAAGATACGTGAACTCATGTAATGAGTAGTACATGAGACAATGATAGTACATGTAAGCACATAAGAACATGAAAATACATGAACTAGTACGAGTACAAGGAGTACCTGATACACATGATAAAGTACATGAACATAAAATACCCGATGCACCCGTAGAGGGATAACATCTCAGGAAAGGATCCATATAATACTAATCCGTGAAGATACGTGTCAGCATCAAGTAAAGTAATCTAGAACAAGAATATAGTCCAGACAGGTATGAAAAGATATACCTACATTCATATATTACATTCTATATTACCTATATACATGTATTACCTAATACATCAATTTAAATATTATTAAAATAATCTAAAATTCACCAATTAATCAAAATCCTAAATAATTTAAAAGTCACAAAATGACCAAAATACCCTTAGCCAAAAAAGTTGTAAATAGTCATTCTAATCACATGGTTAGGTCCCCATGGTCGTGGTTAGTCTCTAGGCTCAACAGTTCTAGAGTTCACCAGCTAACACATCAAAATTATAATTCACCAATTTTAAAAAGTATTAAAATAATTAAAAATTCCCATAAATCATAAATCCTATTATTAAATAATAAACTTTTACAAAAGTTCAAAATTACCCTCATATGGAAAACTGGGTGTTACAATCCTACCCCCCTTAGAAAAATTTTGTCCTCGAAATTAAAATGTTCATACTCCTTCTAGGTCAAACCCCCACAATCAAAGTCTCGGAACTTACCTAAATCATACAATTTAAAAGAATGGCATACAGGGTCATGGCATACGGTGGTAGTGTAAGTCTCATCTAGGTATACAAGTTACACTAGACTAAAACAATCATAGGGTATCAAAACTTACAAGCAATCAGGGGTGTTAAATTGGAAAAGATACAGAAATAACAAATCATCAAGGCTTTAAGGCATAATCAAAATCAAAATTTAAAGCACAAATGTCGAGCATTAAAATCCAATCACAATATATATATATATATATATATATATATATATATATATATATATATATATATATATATATATATATATATAGTGTTAGAAGGGGAAAAGCTAGCATTATGTAAAGGTTATGTGGTTCGTGTGTGTATGGGTGTATGTGGACATGTTCATATGGTTAGATAGTAGGCATATGTGTATGTGAAATATATATGAAAGTTTATATGAGGATTTGGGTTTCAAAACAATAGCTATCCAGTTACACTACTCACGGCATATTGGTTAACAATCTACAATGCACAACCTATTTACTCATAGCATGCATGGCTAACCATATATATATATATATATATATATATATATATATATATATATATATATATATATAAAATATATATATATATAATATATATATATATATAAAGAGGTAGAGATTTAGTTATGTATCTATATACATTATAACATGTATGCATAAACTCTCTCTCTCTATATATATATATATATATATAGATATATGAAAATAACATAGAGAGGAAGGGTTAGGTTTACATGGCAGTTGTGAACATTAGCGTACATTAGTGTAGAGTGTCAAGAGTACAGGGGTTATAACTTAAAATGAAGGGTTCAATCATTCAGTTCAGTTTAACATTACATATTAAATCTGAAATTGAACTAAATATTTAAAATCAACGTGAAAAATGTTAACATGTATTCAGTTTTAGGATTTTGGAGAAATTCGAACATCAAACCAACCCAATGTTTATCACAACCTAACATGTAAAAATATGAAACCTAACATTATATCCCTACATACAACAATGTATATACCTCAAAATATTATATTTAAAAATAGCAATTTGAACTAATATTGAAATCCAGTATTAAGGGTTAATATGCACACAGTCTCAGATTTGACAAGTTCAAACACAAAACTCAACCAATTTCTTTAAGAATTGAAACCTTGTGTATAAGATACATGTGCAGTGATGTAAACAAAACTAATAACATGAAATTTATATTTAAATTATGAATTTAAACTGGAAAAGCAGAGAACCAGTCTTTGATACTGTACTGTATCAAAATATTAGAGTTTTGAGAATTTAAACATCAACAACATATTAATATGCATTTAGATGGGTTAATAATCAAAGTGTAGCATGCATACGTGTCAGACAAAGTGTCTGTGTCCACAATATATATTCTCATGTCCCAATATAAAAATTAAATTCTATATCAAGACCAACATTTAGATTCCTACCAAGATTGCAAAGCAGGTGATTGATGTAATCAAGACAGTTTTATTATTATTATTATTTAATACAAGAATAATAGCAAGAAGAAAATAACGATAAAATCTGTTCTGCTTATCTGTTTAAAAGAAAGAACCATTTTGAAACCAGAGCTATAATATCAAATCCAAGATAAGGTCTAGCAAAATTATCAATTCATTATTTTAAGAAGAAATTCATAGTAAGAAGTTACTCAAAGGTTTATAATACAGCTAAAGCTACTCCTACTCCTAAGTTAAATAATGAGAAACAAAACAAACAAAACAAATTTTTTTGAAAGACTGAACAAAAGTAGAGAAAACTTGTTCAAGAGCTTTTAAGGTACAATCTGATAATCATAATATTTAAAATGTTCAAAACCAGGTCGTTGTCTACCAAAAACTTATTCTTTTATAAAAACTTTCAAAAATGCACCCTTGACATCTATTTTAAAAAGTTTAAAATTGTGAAAACTAGCAAAAGCACATAACATACGAATGGATTCTAGTCTAGCAACAGGAACATAGGTCTCCCGCAGTCAATACCGTCTTCTTGGTTATAACCTTGAGCCACGAGATATACTTTACTACAAGTGACTAAATCATCCTTATAACTCCCTAAACCGAATTTTGGGTATTTCTAAGAATTTTTTCTAATTTGTATTTGATTGTGTACAAGACATGATTAATAAAAACTATTTTCAAAGAAAAACTAATTTAATTTCTGAAGCATACTGTTAAGAAAATAGTTTTGTTGATATTCATTAATTAGATTTAAATTCTAAGAGTTGTTTCATTGGTGCTATTATTTTATTGTTGTCTTGGTTACTAATAGTTATTTGTGAGTTCTGCTAAACCTATCCACAGTCCTGGACTTAGGATTTTGGGCTTCGGCCTACAACTCTAGGAAGAGACTCGTAATTAGCCTGAGAGGTGGCCTTCTTATATATATATTCCTAATTCTCCTTTAATGTAAATTTAGTTCTAAAGTCCTAATTTTGTGACTTTATGTAAATTAAGACAGCAGAGTGGCTCAATCACTTGTAGTTCATAATTCTGATAACATTATTATGACTAACTAAATTCATAGTTATTTTATTATTTATCCAAGTTTAGTAATACTTTTAGGCTGGTACAATTATTCTTGGACTAATTAATAGTTAGTTAGTTAGTTAATTAGTAAATTAGTTATTAATCAGTTTTTAGTTAGAGATTCTGTTACAGATTTAAATTATTGGTCCCTGATCTGTTCAAATTTATGGACTTGCCATTATCCTGGCTTGGGGAACACCCATATTATTTTATTATAAATAGCTGACACACAGTCTAATACACACAGTCACTGACACGTCCCATCACACAGTACACTTTCTCTCACTGTACTCTCTCTCTCCTCACTGTTCTAGCGACATCCCCATCGCCTCCGACCGCCATGACTCCACCGGAGACGTCAGATTCACTGCGGCTCCACCGGATCGACTCGGATCTAGTCGATCTCTACCATCCCAACTACCAGAGTATCAGATAGATTTCACCGACAGTCTTCGGAGCTCCGCCATGGCGTCGCAGAAGCTAGAGAGCTCTAGCCACCGCCGCGGAAACAGCCTCACCGTCATCCAGTAAGACTTTTGCATCCAACTCTTCGAACTCCACGCTGGCCTCGAAGAGTGTGTGCCCCTTCGATTCTCACGTCGGCTCAGAAATCACACTGCCTCCTCGGAGTTCACACCGGCTCTTCGACATTCGAGTAGCCTCTTCTAACCTCCCCATCGGTGCTTGTCCTTGAGATCCACTCAACACTACCGCTGGCTGCCCAGATCTGCAGCTGTTCTGCACAACTCGAGCGGCATCGTCCCCACGGAGACGTGATCCAGCCAGATTCGGAGTAACGTCGTCGTAAGCCGCATCGCTGGTTCAGATCTGGTGTCCGACTTCATGGGACCACGTCATGCCAGAGCCGTCGTCACTCGCCGATAGTTGCTACTCTCCACCGTGCGAGCCAGGCTGCCAAGGTGAGCCTCTCCATTCTCATCTTCTCGTTCTTCTCTTCTTTTTGCTGTGTTTTTGTTCATATGGAAGTGGGGAAGGTACTAGGGTTATTCAGTGGGGAAGTAGAGTGGAGATCAGGGAACTGGAAGGGAGAAGTATTATTAGGGTTAGGGTTTGATAAGGCTTTTGGGAAGAAGAAAGAGATGGTTTCTCTGTGTTATTTGGTGAGCGGCTGAAAGAAATGAAAGGAGAGAAAGAGCTCAAGAATTGGGGTTCTGTTCCAGGGGTCTGAAGGAGAGAAGAGCTTGGGGAAGAAGGTATGGCCATGGAGAAAGAAATTAGGGTTAGGGTTTCGGGCTGGAGTAACTTTGGGGAAGAAGAATGATGGTTTCTTTTGTGCGGCTTAGTGTAGGAAAGAATGGAAGGAAAGATATTGTTAGACAGCTGTGTTAGGGTTTTCTGTGGAATTATGGGCCGAGTTGTATTGTAACAATATTAGGCTGAGTTTGGACTTGCAAGTTAAAGTGCATATATATAGTTTGGTCTGTATTTTCTTCAGAGCTGATGGTGGGATCACTGACTGAGCTCAAGTTGTAGGTTGTGTGTGTATCTGGGCTATGGGCTTGGGTATTATGGCAGATAGTTAGGAAAGGATTTAAGGAGAGTTATAGGAAATTGTTAGGTTTAGCTTGGATTAGTAGATGGGCTGGGTCGGGACTGCTATTGTGTGGGATGTGAGTGTATTATAGTTGGAATTATTAAACAGCAGTAGTAATATGTATAAGGCTGAGCAGTGAGTAGTTGGGCCTGGTCCAATATAGGTCAGGTCAGTGGGAATTCAGGAAATACTATTTGGGTTATTTGGTTGGGCTGTGTTTCCATCAATTTTATTAATATTGTTGATATTATTTGCTAATACTATTTTCTTGATAAAATATATTTGCTAAAAGATATTATTTATAGTATTTTGTTACTACAATTTGTTAATATTATGGATTAAAGTAAAACCTTTAGTCATAAGCTAGAGATAATTAGTTAGTTTAGTATTTCCAAAATGATATAAAATGCTACTTTGCTTATTTATTAGCTTAATATAAATATCTTGATTAGCTTATATATAGAAAATTCTAGTATATCAAAATGTTCTTTTTCTAAAAAGTTTATATAGTTATAATTATTACTTTGCTAAGTAAAATGTTTCTAATACTTCTAAAACATTTAGTGTATATTTTCATTAGAATTTATGGTGATTAAAACTAATATATATATATATATATATATATATATATATATATATATATATATATATATATATATATATATATATATATATATATATATATATATATATATATATATATTATATTTATATATATATATATATAATATATATATATATATATATATATATATATATATATATATATATATATATATTGTGAACACACACAAAAAAATGATGTCTTTTCTTTTATTGGCATAAGGCACCACAAATCGAGTACGCTTGAGAGATCATGCGCTGAGGATCCCCGAGTACAAAAAAGAATTCTGGGGAATGGGACGATGGAGATCGAGCGGCAGTTGTTCCTTTACTCCGTTGACACTCCGATTATAAAAGTGGGAGAACACCTAAGAAAATTGCTAACTCTCGGCTCACTGGCAAGAAGTGCAACAATTTGGCTCTTGAAAATGCTCTCCGTTCTGCCTCTTTGAAGAGGGCTGATGCCCCCCTTTTATAGTCGTTCTTGAGCTGGAATAGCGTTATGCGCCCACATGAAGAAACATGCTAATTTTTATGTGGGTGCATAGTCCTGCTTTGGGCGCATAGGACGTAGGCGCATACAGGCTGCGGGATCGTGGGTTGGTCGTGGCGTTGACGTGGCCGCATGCTTCCGTGTACGACTGTTCATGGAGACTGACGTGGCTGTGCGCTTCGGTGCACGTTTTGATCATGGCTTTGACTGAGTCAGGCTTGGGCGCATAGCCATGTCTCAGGCTATGCGCCCTCCTTTCGGAGGAGTTAGTCTTGGGCGCATGGAACTTCACTGGCTAGGCGCATGAAGTTGTACTGATTGGACGCAAGAAGCTTCGTTGGCTGGGCGTATAAAGCTCCACTGACTGGGCGCATGAAGCTTCGTTGGCTGGGCGTATAGAGCTTCCATGACTGGGCGCATGGGGTTCACTGACTTGGGCGCATGGGGCTTCATTTGCTTAAAAAATTTCATGCTTCTACAAGACCCCCTTCAAAGTTTTCGATACTTAAACAATGTTTAAAATATTTTAAAAGAAGCATGGATCATCTTCTTACGAGGCAATGGACGCATAGCACGGCTCTCTCTTTGGGCGCATAGTATTTTGGCCAGCCTGTCAAGGAGATACGATTGTTGAGATTTTCCTCGAAATTTGAACTGACAGATTCATCGGAACGGAATTTGAAGCGGTCCATCCTTCATACGTCGTCTACGTCAGCAAGGGACAGTCGTATAGTATGTAGAGAGCTGATCCTTCATGTGGGCGCATAGGCCGCAGTGGGAGCGAACACCACAATGGGCGCATAATGCAGGTGGGCGCATAGTATAGCCCGTGCCTATAAATAGACCCATGGAGGAGAGAGAAAGTTCATTATTCCTTTCTTTTTGAATTTTTTAGAAAAACTCTTCGTCTTCTTTCTTTGAGAACTATGTCTCCCAAGGTCGCCAAGAGATCCGCGAAGGGCAAGGGGGCTGCGCCGAGTGACTCTCCTCCTATGGCAGCATCTTCGGCAGTCCAGGACCCGATTCTGGGTGAGGGTGTTTGCCATTGATTGTAAAAGTATAGAATAATTTTATAGGAGGACTGAACTTAGACTCATAATACAAACTCGCTCGTACAAAGAAAGCCTAGGAATGAAAACCTAGATACAGCAATATAAGTATGATTGTTTATTTTTGATTCTGGGGGGTGACGATAGAGGCTCGGGAAAGCGACGGTAGCTCTGCCTTACTCCTTGGACGATCGGACGTAGCCTTGGCTCTGATGAAGAAATGCTCTCGGGATGTATGGGAAGAATCCTCTGTGCGTGCCTTTGCCTCTCTGTGTGTCCAGTCGGATGGAAAGAGTCTCTTTCACTCTGGAATTCTCCTTCTCTCTTTTTTTCCTCTATTCTCCAGGGTTTGCAAGGGAATGGTACCTTGCTATTTATAGAAGTGGGGGTGTGACCATTAGGGTTTGCAATGATTCCCCCTTGGAAAGTCGATGGCCAATTATCTGGACCATTAATCTTGATTGTATTACATCTGGGCAGTTAATTCTTGATTGCGTCAAATCCGTATGGGCAATTAATGCTGATTGCAATAAATCTTCATAATTTGTCATGACAAGCTCGGATCTCCCGCCACGTGTCCAATTTGCTTAATTACAGTAAATCTGATTTGATCTGAGTAATAATGGTGATTGCACTAAATCTGGTTGTTATGATTTGCGAGCAACCATAACTCCGAGGGGATAAGATAGCCACGTGTCTCAACTGTCATGAGGATCGACACGTGTCTCAACTGTCATGAGGACCGCCACGTGTCTTAACTGTCGTGAGTGGGACGTTCTGACAGAGCCGTATGAATACGGTTTCTAAATGAACCGTATATGGGTGGCCCCCACACTCCTAGCCGTATGAAGGTAGCAATCGCATGAAGGTGGCAGCCGCATGAAGGGGGCAGTCGCATGTAGGGGTCAGCTGCATGAAGGGGGCAGCCGCATGCAGGGGTCAATCGCATGAAGGAGGCAGCCGCATACATGGGTCAGCCGTATGAAGGGGGCAGCCACATGAAGATGGCAGCCGCATGAAAAGAGCAACCGCATGAAGAGAGCAACCGTATGAAGAGAGCAACCGCATAGGAATGACAGCTGCATAGGAGTGGCTGCCGCATAGGGAGCTTTGGACTTGACGGATCATGCCAGCTATAAAAGATTTTCTTCTTTTTCCTAGGAACACGACATCATGTCAGAGTCATCATTTCGACTTTTATGTCAGAGCTGTCATTTATCAGAGCTGTCATTGTCAGGGCTGCCGTCAGAGTAATTAATTCAAGCTGCTGCTTTATGGCCAGTTGTCAGATCGGACAGCGTGAGGCCACGTGGCGTGGAGCCATCCGAGCTGCATGAAGGACTTTTGGAGCTGTATGAGGCTCCTTCTGTTTGTGAGCCGTATGGGATCCTGAAGGACTTATGAGCCGCATGAGGCTCCTTCTGTTTTGAGCCGCATGGGATCCTGAAGGACTTATGAGCCGCATGAGGCTCCTTTTGTTTTGAGCCGCATGGGCTTTCTGTCTTTTTCCATTCTTCTACAAGACCCCCTTCAAAGTTTTCAATTTGCAAAATTAAAATACTTTGAATAAGAAGCATGGCTATATATAAGTTCTTCTAGCCGCAGAGGATATTCTGACAGTATGGGCTTCCTAGCCGCATAGACTTCCTAGCCGCATGGACTGTCTGGCCGCATGGACTTCCTAGCCGCATGGACTGTCTGGCCGTATAGGCTCTCTGCCACGTGTGCGTCTCCTGCCACGTGTGCGTCTTATTAATTGCTCTTGATTTGCTTTGGATTTAAAGCCGCCTTTTGGGGCAGGATCCCAAGGGTCGATTTTAAATATCCGAATTTTCCTCGATGACCGAGGAGTCGATTCTGTTCTTTATGCAGCACGCGGATCGAAGCGTCCGTCGGTTCATAAGCCTCCCCCTTTTGTCTACCTATAAATAAGGAGGTTTGTGGAACGGGGAGACTTCTTTACTTTCTCTCGTCTTCAACTCTTCTTGTCCTAAGTTGTTGTCTTCGTCTTCCTTCTCCGCTCATCAATTAACAATGGCCCCCAAGTATTCCAAAGCCGCAACGAAGGGTAAGGGAGTGGCTTCTTCATCAGCTACGGTGCCTGAAGTTCACCCCGACGTTCACCCCACCATTGCTGGTAAGGGTTTGGGCATATCGTATACTTCGAAACCCTAATAAAGACGGCTCTGTTACATGCTTTATGCACAAGCTTTTAATGTGTCCCTCGTCTTCATCGAACTGTTCAAATTATATGGGCCGCATGTATATCCCACATCCGAGCCGCATGGGGGTATACCCCATGTCTGAGACGCATGGGGGTTTGTCTTGTAGTCGCACAGGTACTTCACAAACTGAACCGCATAATGACCCGTCGCACAGAGCTGCATAAGTCTCTCTGAATCAAACCGCATGAAGCCCCCCTTAAACAGGACCGCATAAGCTCGTCTGGATTGGGCCGCATAAGGCTGTGCTGAACCGAGCCGCATGAGCTCCTCTGAAATGAGCCGCATAATGCTCCGCTAAGTAGAACCGCATAAGCCCACGCTAAACAGAGCCGCATAAGCTTACGCTAATCGGTGCCACATAAGCTCATGTTCGAACATAGCTGCATGAGCTCTTTTAAAACAGAACCGCATAAGCTCATCTTTAAACAGAGTCGCATAAGCTCGTCTTTAAATAGAGCCGCATAAGCTCATGTAAGCCAAAGCACTCATTAGTTTTGTTTTAGCCATCTTTTGATTTGTTTCTTTCTTTCCTTCTTCAGTAAATCTGCCAGTTAATGCAGCAGGGGAGCCTCTGGTGGGTCGCGCCGGCTATGGGCTATCGATATGACCACATAGTCGAGTATGTAACGAACTAGCTTCCAAAAGAGCCTTTAGAGAGGTTGAATGCTGTCAAGAAACAGTCCTTTCACTTTCTCTGCGCCATGATGAACTCGGGGCAATTGGAAGGGAAATACCTGAAGCCTGCGTTCCTCTTTGGGGATCTTTGTCTGTAAAGAACACCCGGGTGCTGGATATATCCGAGAGCTGGGACTTTGCTCTTGACGGGGTGGAGATCCATATCCCTCCGATAGAGCGTCATTTTTCTCTCTCATGGTTCAACATATTACCGCTAGACAGAAAGATGGTAGACTCTTTGACCCCAAGCAAGTCGGGGATGTTTGTGGAAAACATCCATTACAATAGGAATTTGGGGTCAGCGTATGCGGGAAGGGAACCGGTCAGTCGGTACGTGATGGGACTGGCTCCGGGTACCTTTATAAACGTAATGGGTCCCAATTTAACATTCTCTCTGGCTGATACCTTCTTGAACCAGCTTGCTCGCAAAGGGTCGTATCCCGTCGGCCGATTGGCATTGCTGAACTGGAAAAACCCTATCCCTGCATGGGCCAACTTGACCACGTAGATTCTGTGGAAGTATACGACTCCTCTACGTGAGATCGGCCTCTACCACGCCATTCGGGGCACCTGTCATGGTCTACCCATAAATAAGCCGTTGTTCATGGCTCTTCTGGAGTATGTACAACCGGCGGACGGGAACCTTCTTCACACCGGGAGGGGAGCTGGGACTCGCTCTCCACGAGATGTACGTTATCTCCAAGCTACCCTGGGGGGAAGAAGTCTTTGAAGTGTACACCCCTACGAGCGAAGAGCTCGAGGATTTGGATCGGCAGTTCCTGGGCTTTGTTGCCGTGTATCGGGAATTGTTATGTCACCATAGTACTTGTCATCAGACGGCTATCAAGAAGGATGGTAGCTCGGAAGGGAGCATTCCTCACACCACCACCTGGGTCTCATACCTTTTCACACTAGGCGCCTCAGGTCGGGTTTCTTTCCGAGATCCTCAAACTCATAAGGAGGTACAAAACCTAGTGTCAACTACCAAGAGATCGAGGTCCACGGGTGACACATTTGGGAGTAAGACCGACTCCTTTAGTTATTTTTATCATGGTACTCAGCGACTGTCGGAGAAGGGGCTTTTGGCGGGATTCCTGATGGTGTGGCTACGGAACTGCATAGTCTCCGGAGGGACAGGTTCTATTGAGAGGATCAGTCGCCATTTTATCCTTCCTGCCGTAAAGCTGGTCTTTGGGGCCAAGCTGGCTCTTCTTTCGGCCATGATGTGCAGCATACACCATGGCCTTCGCGCCTTTTCTTCCAAGGTCATCGCCCATGACACGGCGATGGATTTTGAGCCATAGAGCTGCCATACCATTATCTGATGGGGTAGCTGTTAATGTACAACCGGTCTTTGATGAGGCCTGGAGCAGAAGATGGCGTTATGGCTGATGACGCTTTCTTTTTCCGATTCCACCATCAGCCCTGGGAGTACAGCACCATGCCAGCCTGTCGGAGAGCACTGGCGAGAGTGGACGGATACGACTTTTTTGTGTCCGTACCTCGTTTTACTGCTGAAGCAGTGAGGAGCGTACATGTTGATGGTACCGAACCTCCTCTCCTCTTACCTGAGAAAATGCTCCTTTGGCTGCATAATATCCGTCCAGTGCACCTAGTGTATCGTAACCGCAACATCGTCTACCTGGAGCCTTACTTGCCCAACAGGTTTTCTCGCCAGTTCGGGTATAGCCAGTTGTTCTTTAACAATCCCAGCTCTTGCCTGGGCTTTGAAGGTAGCGTCCTGGATGGTATCAGGACATAGCATTATTATGACAAGGTTCATACCCGAACCACCTTTTCAGTCCCTGATGGTGAGGTGCCAGAAGAGATTTTGTATATGGCGGCCTTATACCATGTTACGGCGAGCCAGCCTTCCGTTAATTTTGACCCGGTTCCTGTGCCTGACTCAGAGTCCACAAACGTGGACGAAGAGAATGACGAGCATGAGGCAGATAACTCTTCCCCTCATGTGGAACATGTTGGGGCGGATCAGCCGCCTGTTGTGTCAGATAAGATGGTGGCGGATCAGCCGCCTGTTGTGCCTGATGAGATGGTGGCAGATCAGCCGCCTGTTGTGCCTGGTCCTGTACGAAAACGTAGTATGCAGATCTCCCCTATTGGCGGTATTTCTTACTCCCGGAAACGGGCTGCGGTCAGACGTCGTAAGCTAACTATATGGAAGAGAAGCGAGGACGTCGACCCCATTTCAGAGGTAACTCGAGCTACTACTATCTTTATTCAGTTCTTCCTTTCTTCTGAACTTTTGATCTTAATCATTTTCCTTTCCTCTTGTAGGCGTCAGAAGAGTCGGGCTCTCGAGAACCGGCCGCTGTTTCTGAAATCAATTCGGTCCTGAACACTTTAATTAGTGACATGTGTGTCGAGATTATTTCTGTCGGGGCCCTCTCGGCGGCGGCTGAGGGATCTTACATTGCTGAGGCCTCGACGCAGGGCGACGGGGGCTCCGCTGAACCCGTCCCCGAGACCATTGAATTTCAACAGGATTACACTGATCCGGTCGTATCTCCTTTCGGGGCGGCTGTGACAGAAGAGCCAGCTAAATTTGGCTTGGAGGTTGCTGGTGAGGGGACTATGGCGGCTGTGAGCGATCCTCAGCCTTCACAACCCTCCCCTGGTAAGATAAGCCAAATTTTTACTAGTGAGGAGGCCCATTTGCTCTATCATCACATCCTTCGGGTTATGTTGATTGATGGTTGCTCTAGACATACAGGTCCTGCCTCTTCCCTGCCAATGATGGATATGGTCGGGGAAGGCTCTACCAGCAGGAATCTCGTGGAAGGGAGTGTGCCCCCTCCTCTTTCGACTTATATTGAGGGGCCTCCCGCTGGATCGAGCTCAGAAGATCAGATGGCGGCACAGCCGAGGCAGGGAGCAATGGTCCCTACGTCCTCCTCTGCTCATGTAGCTTCGGGGGTCCTGCCTTGCCGAGTATCCAGGTTCTCCGGGCCGCGGAGGATGAGTTAGCTGCTATCCATGTGTCTTTTTGCTCGAAATTTGTTTTTCTGGTGGCAGGGGTGGCAAGTTCTGGCGTATCTCCTTTGACACTGCCGGCTACACTTCCTCTGACGCCGTCCTCTACGAAAGTTCTGGGCGAGGCGTCAAAGGATGTAATTGACAGTTTCTACCGCCACTTGAAAAGAGGGGTCGAAGCTGCTGTGGAGTGGGGGACCCCCCTTGCCTTGGCTCGACAATGCGCCCGAGGCTAGATTGACATTCTTAAAACCCTTCCTGGTGGGGCAGGGACAACTACGCTTCTGGAGCCCAAATTATTAGAGGCTGATCAACTTGTGGCCCAATTTCAAGTGCTACGGTAAGCTGATCTGTCTGCGACAATAGATCAGGAGCGTGGCTTCCTTACCACCGTCCTGGAGAAGGTGAGGGCTACACGAGATGAGTCCAAGCCGGTTATAATGAAGGACCTCGGTGACTTATCTCTTCAATATGATCAGCTGAGCCGTAGGAGCGAGGATTGCCTGGCTGGAAAGCGGCTGCCTCTCGCAGAATAATTGATACAAGGGAGCAGATCCTCGAACTCCAGAGGAAGCTAGCCTTCTTGGAGTCTGAGCTTGCAGCTTCCTGTGCGGATAAAGATCTGATCGTTCAGGAGGCCGAAAGGGTCTCCCGAGCTTCTGCTAGCCTGGAGCGTGCTTTGAAGAAGCTCGAGGATGGCTGGCGGGCTCATGCGTACCTAGAAGATGCAGAGCGGCTGGATCAGGAGGCCGAGCGTCGGGCCAAGCAGGGGTTCGAGCGGTCGACTATCTTGCTAAGGGACCGTCTCATGGAATTGTGTATCGCCGAACCATAGTCGACTTTTTTCCTTCTTTTGTTTTTATTGATTTCCTTTCTTGAGGGGGACGTGATCCCCATAACATGTAGTACTTTTGACTTTTAAATAAAGAGTATGTTTCATTTTACCCTTCGTTTGTATTGCTTATTGCGTTTGTGGTGTTGTGGTATTCGCCCCACTGGGGGACTGTTTGTGGACTTGCTACCCCTGGCATACCTTGATTTCAGGTACGAATAACAAGTTTGATGGGGATACTTAGAAAATTCCATAGTGAGGTGGCCATGGAAGTTCCCGATATCGGAAAAAAGAATGCCATGGAGCAGCTGGGCTCCCGGGGCATGATAAGAACTTTGCGGTCAACAGAGGACATTTGTGGTCACCTGAGGACATTTGTGGGCCTATTATCCTTGGCGTACCCTGGGGTTTTTTTTGTACGGATAATAAGTCGAGAGAACCAACATACTTACTCAGAGGTAATGAGGACGTGGTAAATATGAGGGTTTCTTCGATGGAGCCTTCCCACTCAGAGGTAATGAGGATATGGCAGGAGTGGGCTCCATGAAGGGTACATAGAACAACTCAGAGGTAATGAGGACGTGGAAGTTCTATATGAGGGGCGGTTTGTTTTTGATGGAAGGGGAACAACTCAGAGGTAACATCGACGTGGTTGTTTTAGGAAATTTGTGGATCTGTTACCCTGTTTATGCACTGAAAGTGCGGGTATTAGATCTTGAGGAGGGAGCTCTTTTAGGAGGAAAGTTCAGAGGTATGATCATACATGACTTACTACCTAAAAGATGCGATATAGATTTATCTGTAGTGACCAGAGTGTGAGTTTAGCGGTACTTGCGGGTACATAACTCAACAATCTAGGAGATTTGGAGTCAAAATGTGAGTTCAGCGGTACCTGCGGGTACGTAACTCGACAATCTGGAGATTTGGGATCATAATGTAAGTTCAGCGGTACGAGAGGGTACATGACTCGTCATTCTGGAAGATTTGTAGTCAGGATGCGAGTTCAGCGGTACCAAAGGGTGCATAACCTATCAATCAGGGATATTTGGATTTGGAATGTGAGTTCAGCGGTACCAGGGGGTACGTAACTCGACAATTTAGGGAATTTGTAGTTGGAATGTGAGTTCAGCGGTACCACAGGGCACATAACTCAACACCCTGGCAGATGTCATTTCAGACGTAATACTTCTTTAGGAACTTGTCGTTGATGGGCAACATGAGCAAGTCTCTATTTTGTTTTGCGAGGCAGTAAGCTCCATTGGAGAATACAACATCGATGATGAACGGGCCTTCCAACTTTGGCTGAAACTTGCCGACGATTTTGTGAGTCATAACCATCGGCCTTCGAACTGCCAGAACGAGATCACCCACTTGGAATATTCTGATTTTAACCTTTTTGTTGAAAGTTCCAGAGATACGCGCTTGGTACAGCTCGATTCGTTGTTGAGCTAACAAACGCTTCTCATCTAGGGCCTCCAACTCTTGCAGTCGACGATAGTGATTATCATCTGTTGTCAACCGATAGGTGAGGGCGATGCGGAGCGAGGGAATTTGAGTTTCAAGTGGGAGAACTGCCTCACTCCCATATACCAGAGAGAATGGTGTGTTTCCAGTGGCCGTCCGTACTGTAATACGGTATGCCCACAAGCATTCGCCGAGCTTTTCAATCCAGTCGCGTTTGTTTGATGACACGAACTTCTTGAAAAGCTTGATGATTGTTTTGTTGAACGCTTTAGCCAGACCGTTAGCCGCTGGGTTATATGGTATTGAAGCAATATTCTGGATTTGGTGTTTGTCGTAAAAACGATAGAAAACGTGGTTTGCAAACTGCGGACCATTATCATGGATGATCCTTGGGGCAGTCTAAAGCGGTAAATGACGTGATGCTTGAGGAAGCTGATCACATTTGAAGTCTTGACTTATGCCAATGGAATAGCCTTCGCCCATTTGGAGAAGTAATCTGTGATTGCGAGTATGAAGCGATATCCTCTGGACGAAGGTGGAGTGATCGGACCAATGATGTCCATTCTCCATGCTTCGAATGGCCAAGATGCCACCGTCGAATGTAGAAACTCGGATGGTTGGTGAATGAAGTCTGCGTGGACTTGACAGGCTTTGCATTTTCGTGCATAGTCTATTGCATCTGCAACCATCGTGGGCCAATAATAGCCCATTCATCGAAGGCGATCCTGTAATTTTGGGCCAGGCTGATGGGCCCCACAGATGCCATCATGAGCTTCACGTACGGCTTCTTTGGCTTTTGTATTTGACAGACATCGAAGCAGTAATCCATCGTATGATCGCCGATATAGCATTTTTGTCTCTGTATCGTAGAAGAATCTAAGGGAACGTCTTCTGATAAAAGTAGCTTCCTTCGAATTCTCTGGCAGGATGTCGTAGACTACGAAGTCAATGAATGGTTGTCTCCAGTCTGGTTCTTCGTCGACTGTCAGCGCTGAGTAACTCTCAACACATTGAACATTATTCCTGGGACAGACCAACTCACGGCCTATGATATCAACCAGATGATAAGCATGATTCGGAACTGCTAAGGAAGCGGCGAGGCCTGCTAGGGCATCGGCTTCAATGTTCTGGAGCCTAAAAAAGTGTTCTAGGAAGAACCCTTCCAAGGACGAGATGATGTTAATCGTTATTTGGTGATAGGGGATCATGTCTTCATGGCGAACCTCGTATGAACCCCGAATCTGATTGACGATTAACTGTAAATCGTCGTATGTTTCAAGGTGCTCTACCCCCAGCTCTTTTGTAAGTCGGAGGCTAATGACTATAGCATTGTACTCGGCCATATTGTTTGAACAGGGCTCCATGAGGGAATAAGCTCGATTGATCACTAGCCCGGTGGAAAAAATCAGCACTACTCCGACTCCAGCGACGATGTTGCCCTTGGGCCCAGTTTTAGAAGCGCCATCGAAGAACATTCGCCATATGGTATCATGGGAGGCCACATTTGAATTAGCGACCTTGTCTGGAATATCTTCGTCTATTTTGGTTGACTCTGAACCTGGATGAGCTGCTAAAATGTCTGCCAGAGCTTGACCTTTAACAGCCTTTTGCGGGACGAAGATCATGTGGTAGGGGGACAATAATATCGCCCAGGTAGCGAGGCGAGAGCTGAGTGCACCTAGTTTAGTTATGAAGACCCTGAGGAGGTTGACTCTTGATATGACATAGATGGTTTGTCCCGTGACGTAGTGTCGCGTCTTCTGAATGGCGAAAACCAGAGCAAGGTACTCTTTCTCTATGACAGTATATCGATGCTCCGGCCCCATCATCATTCGGCTAAGGTAATATATAGCCTGCTCGTGGCCTGCATCATTATTTTGTGCTAGCAGAGCACCGAGAGAATGTTCTATTGCTCTTACATAGAGCAAGAATGGTCTTCCAGCAACCGGAGCTACCAGGACTGGAGGGTTCGTTAGATATTCTTTAATATTGTCGAAGGTGCGCTGGCATTCTTCATCCTATACGAATGAAACGCCCTTCTTCATGAGGTGGGTGAATGGCTGACATCGTCCGGAGAGGTTGGAGATAAACCTCCTGATGTAGGCTAGCCTCCCTTGAAGGCCTCGGAGTTTACGGAGATTTCTCGGGGGACCCATCTCCATGATTGCCTTCGTCTTCTCAGGGTCTACGTGGATACCCTGGAAGGTAATGATGAAACCCAAGAACTTCCCGTTGGATACGCCCAAGAAGGATTTTGTAGGATTCATTTTCAAATTATGCGCTCGCATCAGGTCGAACACTGTCCTCAGATCATGCAGATGAACTTCCTTAGAGCAGCTTTTGGCGGCAATGTCATCGATGTAGCATCCCACTGTCTTGTGCAGGTGGTCTCTAAAGATGATGCTCATAGCTCTTTGATAGATGGCACCAGCATTCTTTAAACCGAAAGGCATGACTGTGTAGCAGTATGTGCCAATTGGTGTTCGAAATGATGTATGCTTTTCGTCATTAGAGAACATCTTGATTTGGTTGTATCCCCAGAAACCATCCATAAATGACATACGCTCAAAACTGCAGGTGTTGTCGATCATAATGTCTATGATAGGGAGAAGAAACTCATCCTTAGGACACGCCTCATTCAGATTGCGAAAGTCGATGCAGATTCGAATCTTTCTACTTTTCTTGCGGACTGGTACTATATTGGTGACCCAGTCTGGATGTTGTTCCTCGCGGATGAAACCACTGGTTATCAGTTTATTGACCTCAACTTCAATGGCATTCATGACGTCGGGGAGGAACCGTCGTTGCTGTTGCTTGACCGATTTTGCGTCGGGACGAATGTTGAACTTATGAAGTGCAACCTTGGGGTTCAGTCCTGGCATATGTTCGTAGCTCCAGGCGAACACGTCGATGTATTCTCTGACGAGTTGTAGTAGTGATTCTCGCTCTTCGTCTGTCATATTCTTGCTGACGAAGATGGGCTTTGGAGAGGACTCATCACCGAGATCGACTTGTACAACCTCATCTTCGGTGGGAGGCTCTCTTTGTTTGAACTGCTTCTCCCACTGCACATCTAGTTGTTGTGCCCATGGCTCTAACTCAAGATGTTCAGGAATGTCTTCATCTTTTTCGTAGGCATCGGCAAATGCCATATTGACGGACCAGACTTGCCTGAGCATGTCCCCGATGCTGACATCCGAATCGGAAGTGGGTGATCCGGTTGAGTGCGAGTGCCAGTCGCATTCCTCGTCTGAGCTTTCAGGGGTCGTTGCCGGTGTAACATAACCTAGCCCACATCTGGTTTTGTTGTAATAGTCTCGTGGTTTACCATCCGGGACTGACAATTGCAAGGGTAACCGTCGTCCAGTGCCGTAGTTTAAGCCTGGTATATTTTCCAGATCATACCCTTATTTTTGCATGAGGTACTTGGATTGGGAACTATACAGATAAAGGAGCAATCTCCCGATGTCGGGTTCGAGATCAACTTCTTCTACCCTAAAGGGTTGTGGGTCATTCTTTCGGTCGAAGATGATTGGATGATCCTCTCCTTTGATTATGCCGTAAGCGTCTTCTACTGGAGTAAGTTGGTTTACAGTGCAGACATTTGTTACCTGTGTGTGCAGGTGAGTGCCTATACCGTGTTCCATAGCATACATTGTACAAAGCTTATTAAGCTCGAGATAATTCAAAGATAACCCTTTATTGATGAAGCAAGGTATTTTTTCCAGTGGGATTACATCATCTGCGGATGGCACATCGGTGTAAGCAGCCACATACTTGGCCAGTTCAGACTCTTCTTCAGCTACCCCCCGTGTAAATGAAGACTGAGAGGATGACTTAGGCAGCTTAATCATCAGGGGCTCCATGGGTGGAGCAGGACGTGGAGTTGTTGGCGTGCTAGCGACCCCCTGCTTGGTGCTCGGTACTGGACGGGGAGTTGTTGGCTGGCTAACGGTCCCCGACTTAGCGCTCGGCTGCCGATTTATTCTGGAAAGACGAATCGTCATCGGTTTAACAGAGGGATTGAGCTCCTCTATTTGTTGCTGGCTAGCTCTAGGCAGCCTGATTGTTAGTAGTCTTGGTGCTTGGCTAGACTTTGGCAGTCAGATTATCATCTGTTTCTCCTGTGCAGAGAGGCTAATTGCGTCCTTACACAGAGTGGCTGTAAGGGATGCAGTTATGCCAGGTTTGCGGGCTTGGAGGTGAATCGTCAGAGGTTCTTCTGATCCAGTTGCTACCTCAGTTTAAGCTTGAGTATCTCCTTCGAAAAGATGCTTTTTCGACTTCTCGTACAAGCATGAGTCTGAGTAGTAGGATTCGACCCCTTTAAAGGGATCGATGTCGGCAAATTATGTCCTTATGAAGCCGTGCTTGTCGACGTTATTGAAGCAGTAGTGCAGTATGGAGGACACGATCATGTAATCGTGTATCCAAGGACGCCCCAGGAGAATATTATAGGAAGTATCTGCATCTATGACATAACAGGTCACTTCTGACTGAAGGTCGCTGATTTGGCACTTCAAGCGAATCTTTCCGATCGGATAGCTTTTGTCTAAATTAAAACCGCTGATGGCGGTTCTTGTCGACGTTAGGCGATGCATTGGGATGGACAGATGGTATAGTAGGCTCTTCGGGATGATGCTAATGGAAGAACCGGGATCAATATGCATCCGGTCCACCTTGACATCGCCATTGTACCCAGTATAATACAGAGGGCGATCATGCAGGTTGGTCTTGATAAGCATATCCTGCAGAGTGAAGATGATGTTGGGCATTGCGTCTGTACAAGCGCTGTCCTGGAAATCTGCAGGCGAGCTCTCCCCAGTGAGATTGGACTGAGCCAGATATGCGTCGGCATTCTGGAGCGCCTCGCTCAGTGCGACGCGAACATCTTTGGAGAGCCTCAGGTGCTCGTATAGCGACAATTTGGCCGGTGTATTAGCCAACTGTGCCAAGATGTCAAAGTTGTAGGGCCTCTCCAACCCATGAGGCATCTTTTTTCGGAACGGCTTGTCGAAGCGAGTCTCCTTAGGCCTAGGCTTGTCGATCATCGAAGGCTACGAAGGTCCTGCAGCATCAGCAGCTGTCAGCTGATGGTCTTCAGCCGAGTTACCCGATGGAGGTTGGGTTTGTGCGCCGGAGCGGGTAACAACAGCAGTAGCTTCTTCGAACTCTGTCGAAAATGTGCGACATGATTTGACTTTCCTATTCTTCTTCTTGCTGGTGGAAGAAGGTACGGACTGAGTCACCTCAGGTACCAAGTCCGGATGGACCCACATGATCTCCCCCGTGATGTGGTAGGGGGCACTAGACCAGCAGCCTGGTCTCGGGGAGATGGAAGGTTGGTGACCTCCATCTTTGCTCTGGGGACGGGTACTACTCTATCTTGAGTCTTTGTCGGAGGGAAGTTGTCGAATTGTACTGACACCATATTGGCTGCTACAGTCACCTCTTCGAAATCAATGGCCAGGGCTTTAGAATCGATGAGATGCTGGATGTATCGCTTCAGTTGGTAGCAGTCATGTGTAGCATGGTGGACATAGCGATGGTAGTGGCAGTACTTGGGGTTCTCCATTTCTGCAGGTCGAGGTTTACGCCTTGGAGGAGGGAGCTGAATTCGACCTCCTTGTATGAGCATGTCCAAGATGGGCTTGACATGGCTGTCCTCGAAGGAATAGGTCATTTGAGGCCACTGCTTATCTATTGGCTTCGGTTCAGGCTTCGGCGCTGTGTCAGCCACCATAGCCTGTTTGCCCTTGTTGTCTCGATTGTTGGAGGGGTTACCACTATTGTTGCTTTTGGTGCTAGGGCGTTTGCCCTTGTCCTCTCCTTTCGAGACGTGTAATCCCAATTGGCGAGCTTTCTTTAATTTGTCTTCTGTGCTAGTGGCGCTAATAATAAAAGTCTTCCAATCCTTAAATTGACTTTCGCCCATCCAGAGGCTGATCGTGGAAAGCAGCCTCTTGTGGAAAATTTCAATTAAGGAGGAATCCGGGTTACCGGAAGGCAACTTCATCGCGGTTTGGCGAAACCGCTCGATGTAGTTCCTTGTCAACTTCTTTTCTTCCTGAACAACGTCCATGAGGGTAGACATTATCACGTATTGTCCTACCTCGTAGAACCTCTCCAGGAACATACGTTTAAAGCCGGTGACAGAATAGATGCAGTTGTCCGGCAAGTTGCGGTACCAGTCGAAGGCGACCCCCTCCAGTGCCCCGATGAACAACCGTGTAAGAATGGCATCGTCATGAGGCAGATGGTCAGTTGTGACCTCGAAGTAGGTGATGTACCTGCTTGCAGATGTCTTTCCATCATACGGGTTGATGTTGAATGGTTTATACCTTGGTGGGAAGGGAACATCTCTCCACGCAGCAGGATACGGTTGTCGTATCCTGAGGTCTTGGCAGTTTTCTTGGGCATGGAACATGGCCCTGAGCTCCTGGACCTCTTTTCTTGCCTTCCTGGCCTCGTCTGCAGTGATGGGGGCTGATATTTCAGGAGGATTATCACCCGGGTTTGGTGCAGCTGAATTCGAATCCGCATTGATCGCGGGACCCAAACTTGTTTGGCCAGGCGTTCTTCCTTACAGAGTTAGAAGGGCCGCTTTGATCTCGTCCACGGACTTGACCAAGGCATGCAGTATGGCCTCCAGAGTGTCAATACGTTGGCGATGACTGGGACCGTCTTGGTTACTGTCCGTCATGAATACCGTCCTCACATGAGGAGAGATAGAAGGAACGGTAGAGGACGTGCCCTCTGAGTCATACCCTTGTACAGAAAAGTCGTCAGGGTATGTGGGAATGTTCTCCTCTGGTTCGGACTCAGAAAGAGTGGTACCCCCAGCTTCAGATCTTGCCTCGTCTTGAGAATTGTGGACGTCCTCGGGGACGTTGGGATCTGCTGCATCTGTTGGATGGAACGTTTCCTCTGGATCATCTTTTTGGAACACCGGATTGTCATAAATATTTGGGGGAGTGCTACCCCCGGCTCCAGTGCCTCCCAGAGATGTGGACGACGAATCTCCAAGTGTAGCAGATTTTGTCTTTGAGCGGGTACCTTGGTAAACTCCTCCTGTAACGGTGGTAGACAACCGTTTAGAAGAGAGTTTCTTGGTTACGCCGGTGGAGATTTTTGGACTGGAGATATTTGTTTTCTTCCCTCTACCGCTGCCAGGAATCTTCAGAGCAGAATTGCAGGAGGCGACGAGAAGCGCCTCGTCTTCTGAGCTTGGGTGTTGCAGCCGTTGGAAGATGGACCGTTGGTCTTCTTGTACTGCTGCCTTGTTGCAGCAGCAGTTGACAATGACTTGGGTGCATTGATGTCCCTGACAGGACTCTCTCTACATCAAATCTTTGTCTCTTTCCTTACGTTTGTGAAGAATCACATTGCACAAGTCATCCATTTTATGGGCCCGGGTGTTCTGAGCCCATGAGTGTGTTGGCCTCCTGCCTGTTCCCTGATGTGGGGGTAGCACGAGTACTTGCCCCTAATCCTTGTTGGGTGATTCTTGATAGCTATTCCGTTCGTTGGCCGCCGGGGGCTGGACATGGATAGTTTTATACAACTTTCCATCAGGGGCCCACATAATAGTCAGCGGAACACCCTGATAGTCAGAAGTTGGGACAGCCGACTGAGCTCGTCGAGCCTGCGCTACCCGAGACTTCTTCCTTCTAGCACCTGAGAGTGCATAGTAGGAAGAGTCCATAGAGTTTGGCACATGAGAGCATCTGGGGTCAGGATCGCCTAAGAGGCGGTCGAAGACTGACCCTGAGCCGCATGGAACAGATGGTATACGGCTGGGATCAGTGGCCGTGCAGGCTGTCTGCATGCGGCTATCCTTTGTGGCCGCATGAGCCTTCTGTATGCGGCTAAAAGTGATGGCCGCAAGAACCTCAGGGATGCGGCTGGAAGTCATGGCCGTGCAGGTTGCCTGCATGCGGCTGGCAGTTCTGGCCGCATGGGCTTTCTGTATGTGGCTGACTTTTGTGGCCGCATGAGTTTTCTCCATGCGGTTGGCAGTTACGGCCGCATGAGCCTTCTCCATGCGGCTGGCGTCTTTATATGGCTTGGACCGTATAGAGTTTCTCTTTGCCCCTGCAAGTCCAGCATTATAGTATTTTCTTCTGCCGGACTTGGGGATAGCAGAGTGCTCTATGGTCTGAATTGGGGTCGCCTGCAAGACTTCTATGCCATTTTGAGCAACAGAGAGTACTTCTTCGAGAGCTTGGGGAGGAGCGAATGATTTGGGCCTCCACTCCCTGCGGGCCTTCTTCGTGTGGGCTTGCCGCTGGACCGGGCCAGCGCTCCCGTCGGAGAGCATTTCTTCAAAAGCCTGCTGGTCGAACCAGACAACCAGCATTTGTTGAGTAGATCCAAGTTTGGCTGCGTCCGATTGCGTCACCAACTCCTCAGCCGTGGAGAAGTTAGTCCCCAGCAGAGTCGCCATCGTATTTGCCATTGATTGTCAAAGTACAGAACAATTTTATAGGAGGACTGAACTTAGACTAACAATACAAACTCGTCCGTACAAAGAAAGCCTAGAAATAAAAACCTAGGTACAGCAATCTAAGTATGATTGTTTATTTTTGATTCTGGGAGATAACGATAGAGGCTCGGGAAAGCGACGACAGCTCTGTCTTACTCCTTGGACGATCGGACGTAGCCTTGGCTCTGATGAAGAAATGCTCTCGGGATGTGTGGAAAGAATCCTCTGTGCGTGCCTTTGCCTCTCTGTGTGTCCAGCCGGATGGAAAGAGTCTCTTTCACTCTGGAATTCTCCTCCTCTTTTTTCTTCCTCTATTCTCCAGGGTTTACAAGGGAATGGCACCTTGCTATTTATAGAAGTGGGGGTGTGATCATTAGGGTTTGCAATGATTCCCACCTTGGAAAGTCAACGACCAATCATCTGGACCATTAATCTTGATTGCATTACATCTGGGTAGTTAATTCTTGATTGCGTCAAATTAGTATGGGCAATTAAAGCTGATTGCAATGAATCTTCATAATTTGTCATGACAAGCTCAGATCTCCTGCCACGTATCCAATTTGCTTAATTACAGCAAATCTGATTTGAACTGAGTAATAATGGTGATTGCACTAAATCTGGTTGTTATGATTTCTGAGCAGCCATAACTTCGAGGGGATAAGATAGCCACGTGTCTCAACTGTCATGAGGATCGCCACGTGTCTCAACTGTCATGAGGACCGCCACGTGTCTTAACTGTCATGAGTGGGACGTCCTGATAGAGCCGCATGAATACGGTTTCTAAATGAACCGTATATGGGTGGCCCCCACACTCCTAGCCGTATGAAGGTAGCAGCCGCATGAAGTTGGCAGCCGTATGAAGGGGGCAGCCGCATGCAGGGGTCAGCCGCATGAAGGGGGTAGCCGCATGCAGGGGTCAGTCGCATGAAGGGGGCAGCCGTATGCAGGAGTTCTCCACATGAAGGGGGCAGCCGCATGAGGATGGCAGCCGCATGAAGAGAGCAACCGCATGAAGAGAGCAACCGCATAGGAATGACAGCCGTATAGGAGTGGCAGCCGCATAGGAGTGGCAGCCGCATAGGGAGCTTTGGACTTGACGGATCATGCCAGCTATAAAAGATTTTCTTCTTTTTCCTAGGAACACGCCATCATGTGAGAGTCATTATTTTAACTTTTATGTCAGAGCTGTCATTTGTCAGAGCTGTTATTGTCAGGGCTGCCGTCAGAGTAATTAATTTAAGCTGCTGCTTTATGGCCAGTTGTCGGATCGTACAGCGTGAGGCCACGTGGCGTGGAGCCATCCGAGCCGCATGAAGGACTTTTGGAGCTGCATGAGGCTCCTTCTGTGAGCCGTATGGGATCCTGAAGGACTTATGAGCCGCATGAGGCTCCTTCTGTTTTGAGCCGTATGGGATCCTGAAGGACTTATGAGCCGCATGAGGCTCCTTCTGTTTTGAGCCGCATGGACTTTTCTTGTCTTTTTCATGCTTCTACAGAGGGCATGCTTCAAAAAACAAAGTCTTGAGCGTTAATTTACGACGCTCAGAATTTTCTTCTGTCCGGGCGCTTGCACCTAAGGCAACATACTTCTGTGAGCATTATTATGCGCCCACCGAAGTCATGCGCCAACATTATGGTATGCTATGTGCCCAATTGCTGCCATGTTATGCCCCCTCTAAGCAGTGGCATGTTATGCGCCCATGAACTGTTAGTGTGTTATGCGCCTGTATGTCTTGTTTTGGGCGCATATCCCTTTGGACACATAGCCCTTTGGGCGTATAGGAGTTCTTCAGGACTTGGTTTTTTCTGCGGTTTCCTGACTCTAACTTTCTTTCTGCCCTTGCTTTTTGTAGGGATCTGGCTAGCAAATTTCTCTAAGATCGGTATTGGCGATTCTGGGCATGGTAAAGATGCAATACTTGGCATCCACATTAGAGAGTTCGGGACTCTTCATGTTTTGGAAGGGTTCTGTCCAGCAAACTTCTCCAGGACCGGTATCCGTGATTCTGGGCATGGTGAAGGTGCGACACTTGACATCCATATCAGAGAGCTCAGGACTCTTCGTATTTTGGAAGGGTTTTCCTCAGATGGTATGAAGAACCTTTATACATCGAAGAGTCGGACGGTAGTTGGGCGTTACCGTGAAAGTTCTTCTTTTACGCTTCTTCAAGTAGGCAGAAGCAACACTAGAGATGTTGTTTTGAAGGTATGGTCTCTTGAAGAAATGGGCGCACGACGTCCGTCATATGGAGGAGAGGAGAACATCATTTGTAGATGTTTTAGCATGCTATATTTGCCCTCATTCGTGTAGCTTCTCGAAGGTTCAACAGCCTTGTTTGCTTTCTCATGAGTAAAACATGACCTCCTTCGAGGGCCACAAAACTACTTTTCAACGAAAGCGTGGTGCTGCCAAGCTGATCAAGCTATATGTTGCTGATGAGTAGCAGATTTCCCCTTCTTTTGGACATCAATGTAAACTTTTACTTTTTACCCAGATGAAGAGATGAAGAACTTTTTGTTTTGCTCATGAGATGTAGTCCTGTGAATGTAACTGATTTTGAATAAACAGAGTACATTCGCTCCATTCTTTGCTTGTAATATCTGTGGTGACTGTGTTGGAGATCCAACCATTTGTGTAAAGGGTATCCCGTTAGGGGAGCTTCCACCCTCCTTTTTGTTTGCTTGAACCCATCGCCCTTCTGTACGCTAGCGGTACGGGAAATAGATTTGAAACGAAAACCCAACGGCGGAAATATGGACGTGATAGGTTTTATGGTCTTAACACCATATCTTTTATCCCGGATTGGGTATAGGTGTCGAGTCGGAAGACTATCGGTATCAGAGGTAGTATAGACGTGACAAATGATAATCAGGAGTGGTTTTGTGAAATGTCGATGCTAGAGGAAATATGGACGTAGCAAGGATATTTCTGATGGGTATTCTGTTGGAGAATTTTTGTGTGAACCTATTATCCGTTTTATATTCGAAAGATTCGAACATAGATAATAAGTTGAATGAAGCTGCTAGTAGAGGTAATGTGGACATAATAGCAGAGGATGTCTTATATCTGACCAGTGGTAATATGGACGTGGAAAGATACATAACATTAAGTAGGAGTGGATATTTCAGAGGTAGTGGGGACGTGACTATCCTTGATGAATGCTTTGCTCAGAGGTTATGCGGATGTGGCAAAACATTTGATTATTCCATTGGGGAAATAATTATCAGAAAATAATTTAGAGGTAATAGGGACGTTATTTGTTTTCGTCAAACGGAGTCAAAAACGAAAATGATTCTACTGGGGAAATATTTGGAGGACCTATTATCCAGGGCGTATTCAAGACTCTTGAAATACGGATAATAGTTAGATAGTTTTTTTTGAATCATATAAACATCGTACTGTACATTTACATGACTGAACATATGTGAACATTATGTAAAAGGGGTTACACATAGTAATTTGTTAGGAACTTGCCATTGATAGGCATCATGAGCAAGTCACCGTCGGGCTTGGTCAGCCGGTACGCACCGTTAGAATACATCGATTCTATGACGAAAGGACCTTCCCATTTAGGCTGGAATTTCTCTTTTGTTTTGTGCGTCATGACCAACTGTCTTCTCACTGCTAGGACCAAATCGCCGACCTAGAAGATCCTTTCCTTCACCTTTTTGTTGAAAGCTCTGGAAAGGCGAGCTTGGTATAGCTCAATACACTGTTGAGCTAATAAAAATTTTCGTTTAGAGCTTCGAGCTCTTGGAGTCGCAGACGGTAGCCTTCTTCAGAAGTCAGCTCGCTGGCTAGAGCTACTCGAAGAGAAAGAATCTGGATTTTTAGGGGAAGAACTGCTTCGCTCCCATAAACTAGAGAGAATGGCGTACTGCATGTTAGAGTCTGGACCGTTGTGCGATAGGCCCATAGACATTCACCGAGCTTCTCGTTCCTATCGCGCTTATTTGAAGACACGAACTTCTTGAGAAGTTTTATAATGGTTTTGTTGAAGGCTTCTGCTAGTCCGTTAGCCGCTGGATTATAGGCAGTAGAGGCTACATTCTGGATTCGATTCTTATCGCAGAACCGATAGAACGCATGGCTTGCGAACTGTGGACCATTATCATGATGATCCTACGAGGTAGGCCGAAGTAGCAGATGACGTGATGTTTGATGAAACTGATCACGTTTGACGTCTTCACTTCGGTGAGCGGTATAGCTTTTCGCCCATTTGGAGAAGTAATCGGTTATGGCTAGGATGAACCGATATCCCTTGGAGGATGGCGGGCTGATTGGTCCTATGACGTCCATGCCCCAGGCTTCAAATGGCGAAGATGCTACCATCGGGTGTAGAAACTCTAAAGGTTGATGAATGAAATCGACGTAGCAACTGACAAGCTCTACACCTCTTTGCATATTCAACAGCATCCGCTATCATTGTGGGCCAGTAATAACCCATTCGTTTGAGGCAATCTTGTAATTTGGGGCCTGGTTGATATGCACCACAAACTCTATCATTGCGCCTCCCGGAGTGCATGTATGGCTTCTGTGTCTGATAAGCATCGTAACAGTAGCCTGTCGTAAGAGCGTCGGTACAACATCTTGGTAGATGTGTCGTAGTAAAATCTGAGGGATCGCCTTTGGATGGATACTACTTCCTTCAGGTCCTCGGGGAGGATTCCATAGACAACGTAGTCTATGAAGGGAAATCTCCAGTCTTTAGCATCGACGTTTGTTTCCGCTGCGTAACTGTGACGAATATGCAAGGCATCTTTCACACAGAATAGTTCTCGACCAGATACTGTGATCGACTGTTGGGTATTGATAGGAACGGTCAAGGAAGCAAAGAGACCGGCTAGAGCATCTGCTTCTATATTCTGTAGTCGAGGTACGTGCTCAATGAAGAATCCAGAGAAAGTAGACGCCAACTCGATTGTTGCTCTGTGGTAGGGGATGAGATCTTCGTGGCGAACTTCGTAATCCCCTCGGACCTGACTAACTATTAGCTTGGAATCGCGTAAGCCTCTAGATAGTCAACTCCCAGTTGCTTCGCTAGTTGTAGGCCGATTATTAGGGCATTATATTCAGCCATATTGTTGGTGCATGGTTCCACGAGAGAATATGCACGATGTATAACCAGATGATCAGGTGACACGAGCACGACACCTACTCCAGCCACGATGTTTCCTTTGGGCCATGTTCTTGATGCGCCGTCAAAGAACATTTGCCAAATAGGGATTTCTTTAGTTGTAGTGTTAGACTCCACCACTTCGTCGGGGATTTCGTTGTAGAGTTTAGACAACTCCGGCACCGGATGAGCTGCTAGGAAATCAGCTAATGCTTGGCCTTTTACTGCCTTTTGAGGGACGAAAATTATATCATATGGAGTCAACAGCATTGCCCATATAGTTAAACAGGAATTGAGAGAACCCGGTTTAGTCATGAGTATTCTGAGAGGGTTGACTTTAGATATGATGTGGATAGTCTGCTCAGACACGTAGTGGCGTGTCTTCTGGATGGCAAATACTAGTGCAAGGCATTCCTTCTCCACCGGTGTGTATCTGTGTTCGGCACCCACCATTGTGCGGCTGAGGTAGTAGATTGCCTGCTCATGGCCGCCTTCATTCTTCTGAGCTAAGAGGGCGCCAAGAGAAAGGTCCATAGCGCGAACATATAGTAAGAAGGGCTTCATATCATTGGAGCTACCAATACTGGAGGGCTTGTAAGATACGCCTTGATGTCGTCGAACGCACGTTGACATTGTTCAGTCCAGACGAAAGATACGCCTTTCTTCATGAGCTGGGTGAACGGTTTGCACCTTCCAGAGAGGTTTGAAATGAATCGTCTGATGTAGGCTAGCCTTCCTTGTAGTCCGCGTAGGCTCTTTGTAGTTTCTTGGGGGATACATGTCGAGAATAGCCTTCACTTTCTCTGGGTCCAAATGTATACCCTTTGAAGTGATAACGAAACCAAGGAACTTGTCGCTAGGAGACTCCCAAGAAAGACTTGGTTGGATTCATCTTGAGTTGGTGTGCATGCATTAGTTCGAATACCGTTCTCAAGTCTTGGAGGTGGTTGCCCTTGAGACGACTTTTGACTGTGATATCGTCTACGTAGCACTCCTCAGTTTTGCGCAAATGATCGCAAAAAATTATGTTCATGGCTCGCTAGTATGTCGTCCTGTATTCTTCAATCTGAAGGGCATCACCATATAGCAGTATACCCCCAACGGTGTTCGAAAAGATGTGTGCTTCTCGTCGTCGGGGAACATCTTGATTTGGTTGTAGCCTGAGAACCCATCCATGAAGGACATCCGTTCGAAGCCGCAAGTGTTGTCGAACATTACGGCGGTGATCGGTAGAGGGAACTCGTCTTTTGAATATGCAGAGTTCAAATCACGGTAGTCGATACAGACTCGAACTCTACCATTCTTTTTCATGACTGGGACGATGTTGACAACCTAGTCTGGATATTGTTCCTCGTGAATGAATCCACTGGCGATGAGCTTCTTGACTTCATTCTCGATGGCTTCCATGACGTCTGGTCGGAATTGTCGCTGCTGCTGCTTCACTGGCTTAGCTTTAGACGAAATATTCAGGCGGTGCATGGCGACTTTAGGGTCTAAGCCTGGCATGTCTTCATAGCTCTATGCGAAGACGTCGATGTATTCTCTTATAAGCTGTATAAGAGATTGGCGTTCATCGTCAGATAAGCTTTTGCTGATGAAGATTGGTTTGAAGGATGCTTCATCTCCTAGATTGACTTGGATGACTTCGTCTTCAGTGGGTGGTTCATGTTGTTCGAAGCACAGCTCCCACCTGGTGTCCATCTTTTGATCCCATTGTTCGAGTTCGATTGATTGGACATCATCTATAATTTGGTCGGTGGAAACCATGTTGACGGACAGAGTTGCTTTGAACATGTCGTCGATGCTGGAATCTGAGTACTAGAGGGAGGAATCAGAAGAATGAGAACAACGATCTGCTTCATCGTCTGATCTTTCGGGAGTTGTTGGAGGAGAAACATAGCCCAAACCAACACTGCTTCGTGGATAGTAATTCTGGGGTTTACCAGGAAGGAGCAAAGTGTCGTATTGGCAACCTGTCGTCCTCGGCCGTAATTTAGCCCTTCGTCGCTTTTGATGTCATATCACATATTCTGGATGATATTCTTGGCCTGCCAACTATACCGAAAAAGTTGCATTTTTCCAGAGTCATAGTCAGCTTCTACGTTGTGCTTGGAAGAAGTAGAGTCTGGAACGAACTTTCTCTCGCCAATTATACGACCGAAGATGATTAGCTCTTCATCTTTCTTTCTGGCTGGAACGATGAAGTAGAGGATATCTTCAGGGTAAACCTTTTCTCGCAGGTGAGGTATTGTGACCGGCATACAGAGGTGTGGTCATATGCCGTTCTCTAGGGCGTATATCGTATCAATGTAATGGTTTACAGATTGATAGACATCAGATTAATTCAAAGATAAACCTTTACTAAGGAAATACGCAAGTTCTTCTTCAGGGATAACATCATCCGCTGAAGGTACATTATTCTGAGTATTGATATACTTATTGAGAGGATCATCATCTGGAAGAGGAGCCACAGTCTTGGTCGAGTTCACCACGTAGGATAATTCTTCAGGATTGGGAGGACGGGCATCAGTAGGTTCCCTCCTGGGTGTTTTGCTGAGAGTGATGGTCAATGGTTTGACCTTGTCGGGTTTCTTCTTTTTCATCCAGATTGTGTGAGGCTTCGGGGTACTTTTTGGAGTAGTACGTCCTTTGACTCGGATAATCAGGGGACCATCGTTGGGGGATGGAGTTGCTTCAGCTTCATTGTTAGCTTCATTGCCATCATCCTTGGGGGTTGAGATTGGTAAAGTGATGAATCTCCATAGTAATCTTCGATGCCCTTGAAAGGATCGACATCGGGAAACTCCGTCTTCACGATACCGTCGTTGTTAACGTACTTGAAGCACTGGTGAAGTGTGGAAGGGACGATCATGTTCTCATGTATCCATCGACGTCCAAATAAGACATTATAGGATACATTGGCATCGATCATATAGCAGGAAACCTCTGTTCGAAGATCACTAATCTGGCATTTGAGACGGATCTTGCCCAGCGGATGGCTTCGACCAGCATTGAAAGCCATGATAGTTGTGTTGGTTGCGGATAGCTTGTGCAGAAGGATACCCAGGATTTGAAGAAAACTTCTAGGAATGATGCTGAGGGAGGATCCTGGATCGATGTGCATGCGGTCCACCTTGATTGCCCCGATATGCCCTGTATAGTACAGTGGTCTATCATGACGATTATTTTTAGTAGCATGTCCTCCTGTGAGAAGGTGATGTTGGGCACCACTTCCACAGTACTGTGGCAGTGGGGGCAGGAGATAAGATCTTCAGCGAAAGCTTTGACTTCAGCGAGGTAAGAGTCGGCATGTAGCAATGCCTCACTTAAGGCCTTCCGTGTTTATTTGGAGAGTCGCAACAGATCGAACAGAGACTACCTGGCAGGTGTATTGGCTAGCTGAGCCAGTATGTCAAAGTTATAGGGTCGATCCATGCCTTCGGGAGCTGGCGCCTCAGAGACTTGTCAAACCGTGTCTCCTTCTGCTTGGCTTTGTCCGTAGTTGGAGGCTTAGACGGGCCGGCTTCTGAGCTTGTAGGGGCAACAGGAGCTTGAGGAGGTGGTGCTTCTTCTTGTGCGGGATCGTACGTCCGAAGATAAGTCTTCCCCAACCGTGTTTCGTAAAATAGAACCTCATAGATGGGAGAGGATACCATATGGCATGACTTGTATTTCTTGCCCCTTCTTGCTTTGGAAAGTGCTACCTCCTGCGTTACTTCTTGGACAAGGTCCGGGTGGACCCACATGATCTCACCATGTTCAGTTGTGAATGGGACCAAGGTCGAGTTGCGAGCTGGTGAAAGGTTAACGACTTCTATCATCGCCTTGGGGATCAGGACCACGCCGTCTGGGACTTCTGTAGGAGGAAAGTCGCCAAACTGGAGAGAGATCATGTTAGCAGATACGACCTTGTCTTCAGCTTCGAGGTTGATCACTTGGCTGTCAATAAGCTGTTGTATCTTCTTCTTCATGATGATACAGTCCTTGGTGGAGTGATGCACGTACTGATGATAAAGACAGTACTTGGGATCATTGAGTTGGCTCGCCTCTGCAGGACGTCGTGGTGGAGGCAATGTCAGCTTATTATCCTTCGTCAATGTGTGGAAGATGGTAATGACATTGTCTTCGTCGAAGGAGAAGGTCTCCTTAGGCTTGTCAGGGGTGTCCTGAGAATTGGAAGCTCCTTTGGATGTATCGACTTTCAGGACTTCTTTCCTTTTACCCCCACGAACAGGGATAGTTTGAGGATGGTTGCCCTTATCTTCAGATTTAGGTGTCTTAAACCCCAGTGGTTCCAAGTTAGGAACGTCGTTTTTAGCAGCATCAGCGACCCCAATGAAAGCGGGCCATATATCATACTTATGTATACCTAGACAATACTTCACTGTAGGAAGGAAGTTATGTCGACAAGTATCCATAAGTTCTGAGTCTGGTATGCCGAAGGGCATCTTTAGTGCTAACTGCCTGAAGCATTCTATGAAGGCAATGACAGACTCAGTCCTCCTTTGCTTGGTCTCGATGAGAGTGGACATACTAACATGCATGCCACTCTCGTAAAACCTATTGAGGAACAACCTCTTCAAGTCTTTGAATGAATTGATACACCCGTCAGGTAGACTGCAGAACCATTTGAAGGCTATCCCCTGCAAGGTGTTAATAAATAGCTTCAACAGGAACGGATCATCTCGGGGCAAGTGCAGAGTCTGCGTGTTGAAGTACGTCATGTGCTGACGAGGAGAAGTCAAACCGTCGAATGAGTTCAGCGTCAATGGCTTGTAGTTAGGAGGGCAAGTAGCATTCTCCAACTCAGTGGGATACGGTTGAGATATCCACATCTTCTGCAGCTCGTCTTTGTGTAAGATGGTGTTGAGGCGAGCAACCAGGGAATCAATTGCCTACTGTTAATTAAGCAGGTATTGGGAAACAGCTGCTGAACGGTTGTCAGGTGTTGTTGGCGAAGGACCACCCCCAGCATTTGTAAGATTTGGAGGAGGCACAACGAAATGATACTCCTTTTGTAGGAAAGGAGGGTTGTTGCTGTGAGCCAGACCAGCGTGGGCTGAGACGTTTTGTTGAGGTGGAGGAACAGCCCCAGTAGCTTGAACTGCCATGATACTGGTAAGCATATCAGTGATCTTGGCGAATGCTGTTTCGAGACCCTCTAGCTGTTTACTAGTCTGATCACTGGCTTCTTCAGGTCTTTCTCCGTCCGTCATGTATGTAGATATCATACGAGGATGAACAGAGGAAGCAGTGCAACTGGTGCTGATACTGTCTGTCTTCGAGTGGATAAGTCCTTCATCTTCAGGTAGAGGAGGTAGATAGTCGCCATCGGATTCGGAGGGATCATCGTCCTCTAGAAGGCTACCCCCAGTGTGGGGGTTATCTGCTATAGATTCTGAGGGAATGCTACCCCTGGCTTGGGAATCTTCATCGTCCATACGGAATCTTGCCTTTGATCGAGTGCCCATATAGACTCCTTCGGATGTGACACCCTATTGGCCATCTGTTGGTAGACTTCGTCTTCTCCTTCTCGTGGAACTAAGAGAGAAGGTTGGGTTGGTGGTTCACCGTCATTGATTGGGGCTTCCGTAAGGGGGATCCCATGAAGCCATGTTGGATGAAACACATAGTGGCTTCTCGTCATCAGAGAAGTGTAGCCGTCGAAACACGGACTTTCTCTGAGGCACTCTTGTCACTTTGGAGCAACAACAGTTGATAACAATATTGGTGCACGGAAGTGCACTATGAATTGTTATGTTCTCCCTCGCTTTACGCTTATGATTTATCATGTAGCGCAAGTCAGCGGAAGTGAGTTTTATCTTACAAGCCATGTTGCATGCATCGCCGAGCTTTGCATGCAGGTTCGTAAGGAGAGTAGGCACATCCAGACTTAGTTCATGTGCAGGGGCAACCCCTATACCTAAGTTCTGTGGTGTCCTTGAAGACAGCCACGTGCTATACGCGTTGGGGCCTGTCTTTTTGCTGTGGGCGCATAGGCCTTGGAGACTAGGCTTGGGCGCATGCTTCTTGACAGCATGTTTGAGTCGCCTTGATATGGGCGCATAGTATGGATCCAGAGAGCCTGCGCGCATAGCCTTGGGCGCATGACTCTGAATGCCCATTTTGTTGAAGACAGAAGTGTTCTGGTTGGGGCTATGCACCCAAGCACTCCTTTGGGCGCATGGCTTTGGGCGCATGCTTGGTCGAGCAGCGCTATTTTCTTTCAGTTTTGCCTCCTTCGTTCGTAAGCCTCGCCGGGTCTGGCCAGAGTGTCGTACACCCCGATTCTTGGCATCGTAGTGTTTTCCTCTGCCAAGTCTAACGTGTTGAACACTCTATTGTTGGTTGTGGAGGGAAGAAGTCACTGTGCTAGTAGAGCCCGGAACGGTGTGAGCCTTCTCCATTTGGGGGACTTCTGTGGCAGAGTCCTGTGCCCAGGTGACAGAGTCCTCCAGCTGCATATCCACTATGATACTATCAGGATATGCGCAGCAAGCCTTTGGAAGCCAAGTCTGGCGAGACTTGTTTGGCTTCGCTGATTTTGAGGGAGTAGAGCCGTCCCTCGAGAGCATCTCTTCGAACGCCTGCTAATCGAACTTTACGATCAGCATCTTCTGAGTACTCCCACTTTGTCGGTATCGGATTGCATCACCACCTTCTCGTCAGAGGAAAAGGTAGTCCCCAGCAGAGTCGCCATTTTTGTGGACACAAAAAAAGAAGAAGAAAATGTTGTCTTTTCTTTTATTGGCGCAAGTGTCACGCCCCAGGTACTGGAGAGCGGGGGCGGACATAGCCAGCTACGTATATTGAAATGGAATCCACCTCGCTATACGGTCACGGCTGTCTAGATATGAGGGTTTACTACAAGCCAACGGTCACTTAAGGTCAAGCCTATTGTCTCAATCTCAAGCAAGTAATATAGTTACAAGATGTTAGATCATCAAATATACAATAAGAGGCGTCCCAAATATTACATATTCAGCTGATCATGAAGTACAAAATGCGAGGACTAGCAAGAGTTAAGTCATACATGATCAACCCTAGGATTTGCTAATCATGTTACAGCCCGTAGGCAGACAGTAAGTAGATGTGCATCGAGCTAACACGTGCTCGCCGGCTAAACGCCTCAAAAGAATAATTTTACAATAGAGTGAGCGAAACAAAATAGAAAACCCACTCGTAGCCCGGGTTCCTTCTAGTCGCCACCATCGGGCTGGAGGTTCGATAGATCCTCGGGTGTTGCTCCGAAATTTGGCCATACAAAACCAGCTGGGTCAAACCCCAGAAAGAGCAAGTGCCACAAAGGAGGCCACGAAATAAGAACAAAGCCAGCATATCAGAACATAAGAAAATGGAAGAAAAGTACAGGTAATAAAAGTACAGCAGGGCAATAAACGACTAGGGACATGGAACCATTCCGGGAGCCAGGTTACAACCCGTAAACCAAACAGGGACCGGGGTTGTAATCTTTCGCCTGAATAGCACTTGTCTCTACCCAGTTATTGTTAAGATAAGTAAAACAATCATGTATCGGAGTACCAGGTACAGGAACTAGACGAGACTAGACACCATCCATTCACAAGCGGCCAAGCAATTACTACGGCTTATTACTTAACTAACTAGGGTTATCACAAGCCTAGTTACTAACAAGATGCAAATTGAGAATTTTCCAGTCCCAAGCCCTGCAGACTATCCAGTTATCCTTTCGCGGGTTGAGAGTATGATTGGGTACATCTCCCAGGAGACGATATACCCTTAGGTGACTTAGAGGTGCAACACATGACAGTGTGCTGGAAATATGCTCTACTCGTCGGCAAGCTACAAGTCCATTAAAGCGCCCAAAAAACGAGATTGCCTGTGACCAAAAATTCTCCATGAACTATAGTTTGATCTAATCATTAGCCTAATTCATATTTAGTGTGAATCCCTGGCCGTGGTACCCAGGGAGTCACGTCCTAGACATGATGCAGGACAAGACAAGTAGATTGCACATGCAACAAGAAAGAACACCCACGGTGTCAGGGGCAAGTCAAGTTAGTTAAGCTTGCTGTCATAATAGCATCGAGTTACCAGGTTATCAAGTCAAGTCAAGTTAGGAGTGCGCCACGGCGGGCCACTATCAAGTTATCAAGTAAATCAAGTTACAAGTTGCGGGTTACAAATTTTCATCTCAGGTTATGGCCAGGATCAAGAAAGCTAGCCACAAGTCAGTTCCTAGAAATTTTGTGTCAAGTCATGTCGGGTCAAGTCAAGTCGTACTGTGGGCAAGAAATCTCAGAAAACACAAATCAACATGAGAGGGTAAAGACCAGGGGAAAACCAAGGGACACCAGGGCACAGGGTGTGCAAGGTCAAGAGGCAGCCCAAGGGCGCCGGGCAAGGGCTCGGGCTAAGGGACGCAGGGGCACCGCCACTAGGGTGCACAGGGGGGCGCAGCCGCTAGGGCGCGCAAGGGGGCGCAGGGACGCCGCCACTAGGGTACGCAGGGGGGCGCAGCCGCTAGGGCGCGCAAGGGGGGCGCAGGGACGCCGCTACTAGGGTGCGCAGGGGGGGCGCAGCCGCTAGGGCACGCAAGGAGGCGCAGCCACTTGGGTGCGCAGGGCGCAGCCGCTAGGGCGCGCAAGGTGGAGCAGCCACTAGGGTGCGCAGGGCGCAGCCGCTAGGGCGCTCAAGGGGCGCGGCCACTAGGCGTGCGCAAGGCGCGGCACAAGCGGGTGGCTGGGCTGCGCGCAAGGCGTTGCCAACGCGAGATCAGCGCGTGCGCAAGAGCGCGGCGCAGGCGGGTTTAGCACGCGCGCAAAGGCGCGGCGTGGGCGGGTTCAGCGCGTGCGCAAAGGCGCGGCGCGGGCGGTTCAGCACGTGCGCAAAGGCGCGGCGTAGGCGAGTTCAGCGCGCGCGCAAAGGCGCGGCGCAGGCGAGTCTTCTTCTCCATTGCTGAGAAGGAGCTTCAATGGCTCCAAAAACTTCAAAATACCACAACTCGGTCATCACAACTCCAAATCCGGATTTATGAAGTTCTATCTTGGGTGAAATTTGATTCTCTCCAACATAGGAACATCAAAACCCACAAAAATCCAACATAAATAGATCAAAACCATGTAAATCTGAAAATAGGGAAAACTTAGATCTAGAACAATGGAGACTCCAAATCACAAAATGCCAAGTTCTAATGTTGTTCTCCAAGGCCTAATCTAACTAATGGACAAATAAAATATGGTGCTCATTTGGTGGCAAGGTGCACTTGCCTATGGGTGGAGTGTTGTGTGGAGGAAGGAAGAAGATGATGGAAATTAATGGAAGAATAATGAGGAGAGAGAATGTTGGTAGCGATATTAATGAGGGTGGGTTATGGTGGAATGAGGGTGGAGCATAGGCTAAAGTGTTCCATGGGGTTAAAATCAAATCAAACCAAACCAAACCAACTAAAACCGAGCCGAGTCGAAACCCAAAATACGAGAAAACCCAAAATTTCACAAGTCGAGAAAAATAAAAATACAGGCCAAAATCCGACTACGAGTATAAATACGAAATACGGGAAATGAGGGTGACAACTCTACCCACCTTAAAAGAATTCCGTCCTCGGAATTTAATCAAGGAGCTAGAGATTGCCACGGCAAGCTACACTAAGCACCAACAACTACACTAAGCAGTTCAATCATACAATCATTCATGCAATCAAGGAATGAAAAGCATAATGCATAAGGAAGACATTATACCTTACGAGTCAAACAGGTAGGGATATCGCGATCGGATATCATCCTCACGCTCCCACGTTGACTCACCTAGAGAGTGATGACCCCAAGCAACACGGACTAAACTAATAGTCTTGTTCTTGAGTATCTTCTCCCTCCGATCCAATATAGACACGGGCCTCTCTTCATACGAAAGGTTGGTACCAACAACCAATTCCGAATGGTCTAGGATATGGCTCGGGTCCGGGATATACCGTCGTAACTGGGACACATGGAATACATCATGCACCTCACTTAGCAACGACGGAAGAGCGAGACGATAGGATACATCTCCTACTCACTCCAAGATATCGAACGGCCCTATATACCTCGGACTAAGCTTTCCCCGCACGCCAAAGCGAATGACGCCGCGGTTAGACGATATCCTAAGGAATACATGGTCGCCGATAGCAAATTCTAAGGGACGCCGATGGGCATCGGCCCAATGTCGCTGGCGGTCTTGGGCAACTCGAAGATGATCCCTCACTCTTCTGACCTCTTCAACTGTCTGGGCAATCATTTCTGGACTGAGCATCTGCCTCTCTCCGACATCGTCCCTTGCTAACGGGGATCTGCACTTCTTTCCATACAGTGCCTCGAACGGAGCCATCTGAATACTGGCCTGGAAACTATTATTGTACGAGAACTCCACCAGGTGCAGGTGATCTTCCCACGAACCTCCGAAGTCAAGCGTGCAAGACCTCAATATGTCTTCAAGAGTCTGGATGGTGCGCTCTGACTGGCCATCTGTCTGCGGATGATATTCTGAACTGAACTGGAGACGAGTTCCCAAACTCTCTTGCAGGCTACGCCAAAAGTGTGACGTAAACCTTGAATCTCGATCCGAGGTGATACTGACGGGCACTCCGTGAAGCCTGACAATCTGCCTGAGGTACATTTCTGCTAACTGAGCCGTGGACTGCCCCACTCTGAATGGGAGAAAATGAGCCACTTTCGTGAGCCTGTCCACTATAACCCAAATAGCATCTCGACCAGCCGGGGATCTAGGCAATCCAGTCACAAAATCCATGGTCACATTCTTTCACTTCCATTCTGGAATCGACAAGGGCTGAAGAAGTCCAGCAGGCCTCTGATGTTTAGCTTTAACCTGCTGGCAAACCAAACACCGAGAGACAAACCGGGCTATCTCTCTCTTCATGCCATTCCACCAGAAATGCTGGTGAATATCACGGTACATCTTCGTACCACCGGGATGAATAGAATACTGTGAACTGTGAGCTTCTGCCATGACTTGTTATCTGATATCTCCATTGGGTACACAAAGACGAGTGTCGTACCGAAGTGTACCATTTTCATGAATGCACAACTCTGGCCTTCTCCCGGCTTCACACTCTGCTCTGAGTCGCTGAATCTTGGAATCTGTAGACTGCGCCATCCGGATCCTCTTAACTATGCTGGACTGAACCTGTAGACTGGCCATCAACGCTACGTTGGTAGGAAGAACCACTTTAATTCCCATCTTCTGAAGATCTGCCAATAACTCTGGCTATGCCGTTAGGAAATAAATTCCGGCTCTCCTGCTCAATGCATCCGCCACAACGTTGGTCTTCCCTGGGTGATACTGCAAGTCCACATCGTAGTCCACCAGTAGCTCGAGCCATTTTCTTTGCCGCATATTAAGGTCCTTCTGGGTAAAAACATACTTCAGGCTCTTGTGATCCGCAAATATCTCTAATCTATCTCCATACAAGTAGTGCCTCCACAACTTAAGTGCAAACACTACTGCTGCCAGTTCCAAGTCGTGGGTCGGGTAATTCTTCTCATGATCACGAAGTTGACGTGATGCATAAGATATTACCTTCCCATGCTGCATCAAGACACACCCCAATCCTCTGCCTGAAGCGTCGTAATAAACTGTGAATCCTCCGGTCCCGTCTGGAAGTGTGAGAATGGGAGCCGTTATCAAACCTCGCTTCAACTTCTCAAACGACTCCTGGCACTCCGCTGTCCAAGCGAACTGCACATCCTTGCGGGTCAACTGGGTCATCGGCGCTGAAATCCTTGCAAAATCTGAAACGAATCGCCGGTAGTAGCCGACTAATCCAAGGAAGCTGCGAACTTCTGCCGCTAAACTAGGTACTGGCCATGTCTCGATAGCCATAATCTTCTGGGGATCTACTTCCACTCCTCCTCGGGTAATGATGTGACCCAAGTACGAAATGCGATCGAGCCAGAACTCGTATTTGCTGAACTTGGCGTACAACTGATGCTCTCTAAGCGTCTAAAGGACGATTCTGAGATGTTGCTCATGCTCTGCTTCGCTCTTACTGTAGACCAAGATATCATCTAGGAACAGGATCACGAATTGATCCAAGTAAGGCCTGAAAATACGATTCATGAGGTCCATGAATACGGCTGGCGCATTGGTCGCTCCAAATGGCATAACAAGGAACTCCCAATGCCCATACCTAGATCAAAAAGCTGTCTTCGGGATGTCCTGCTCTCGAACTCTGATCTGGTGGTATCCTGACCGCAAGTCTATCTTCGAAAACACTGAAGCCCCATTGAGTTGATCAAACAAGTCATCTATCCTCGGGAGAGGGTATCTGTTCTTGATTGTCACTGAGTTCAAGGTACGATAATCTACACATAACCTGGACGTACCATCCTTCTTTTTCACAAGAAACATCGGGGCTCCCCAAGGTGATCCACTTGCACGAATGAATCCCTTGGTCCTGAGTTCTTCAATCATCTTGTACAAAATCTCCAACTCTGAAGGCGCCATCCTGTAAACTCGCTCTGATACTGGTGCTGTCCCGGGGATCAAGTCTATAGTGAACTCGATCTCCCGCTCTGGTGGCATCCCTGGAAGTTCTTCTGGGAAGACATCTGGAAACTCTTCAACTATCCGGGGTAACTGTACTGCTGCTACTGTCATCCGCAACACTGGAGAGGATGGTTCCACTGTGCCTCTGGAAAATGAAAACTCTGGCTCGCCTGGGATACTAAAGACCACCCTGCCAGCATGGCAGTCTATCCTAGCATACTGGTTCCTCAACCAATCCATGCCTAAGACCACATCATAGTTTGCCATGGGGAATTCTATAAATCTAGCGGGGAACTCTTTACCGCTAACTACGATCCGACACGAGGAAAACACTTGATCTACTCCCACAAGACCATTACCAGTAAGTATATTGAGCCTTACTGATAATGACTCTGGCTCCAACCCTATCCGTGTCGCGAATCGTGCAGACATGAATGAATGCGATGCACCAGAATCAAATAATACCGATGTTGGAAAGGAGTTGACAAGAATAGTACCTGCCACTACCTCACCTGGTGTAACTTTTTCTTCCATAGTCATCATCATAGCCTGACCTTGTCCTCTAGCTGCGGGTCCCTTCTGCTGGAAACATCTCTGCCTGCTCTGCACTTGGGCTTGGGTATATTGCTGCTGGTTCTGCTGATAAAATGCCTGGGCCTGAGGCAACAATGGCCTCGGGTACTGCTGTTGTTGCATAGGTGCTGGTCCCCTAACCGATGGACTGGTTAGGTTGGAAGAGGATGAACTACCCCTATTCGGGCAGGCTCCTATCTTGTGATCTGCCGCTCCACAAGCCAGGCACAATCCTTGCACCTTGCGACAATCCGCCACTACATGGCCGGGCTTCCCGTAATGAGAACATCCCATCGCAGAAGTCTGCTTCTGCTTCTGCTGCTGCGGGTACGTCGGGGTTGAATGTTGAACCGACGTTACTGAGGCCGCCCGCCTCGGAGTTCCAATGGTCAAACCTCTTGCTGCCGGGGCTGGAGCTGATGATTGGTGCATCTGATTGTGGGACTGCTTCCTACCTCCGGTCCTATCCACGATCCTCTGGGAGGTGTACTCATGCCTCCTGGCTGCTCTCAATACTGCATCAAACGTCTGGTACTCGAACTGCTCAACTGCCAACAAGATCTCCAAATGCAGTCCCTGCTGGAACCGCTGGGCCCTATCAAACTCGGTTGCCACCAAGGTGGGGGCAAACCTATTAAGTCTAGAAAACTCATATGCATAACTGTCGACCGTTCTGCCTCCTTGCTTCAAGTTGGTAAATCTCGTCTGTAGGTCATACTGGGCTACAGCATCGAAATACTTCGTCTGGAATCTTTCTCTAAACACCGCCCAAGCAATGGGTGCCACCAATCCCATGGCTTGTGCTGCCCACCAACTGCGAGCCAAGTCCAGCAACTGTAACCGTACCACGGCCACCTTCTCATTCTCAGGTGTTCTAGCTGCTTCTAGAATTACCTCGGTATCCTGAAGCCAAGCGTCCGCGGCAATCGCATCTTCGCTGCCATTGAAGAATGGAGGATTCAAGCGCTTGAAGCTGTTGGCCGCACTGTTCTCTGGATGACCGTCTCTGGTCAAAGCATCTGCCACTACCTGGTGCAAGGCATCTTCTCTACGATCCTGGGAAGTTATCAAGGTCCTGATGAGACCTACCAAGGTGCCATCGTCAGGCTCGGCGGGCTGGACGGGCCGGATTGGTGGTTCTCCTCCGGTAGGTACAGCTCTGGAGGCTACTCCGGAATGCTGGGCTTGATCTCCAAGTTGCGGCTGGTCCACTGGAAGTGCTCTACCTTGCTGATCGGCAGGGTCAGGTACAGTGCTGCTGAAGAAGACGACACAGGGAAACAATAAGGAAGGACCAGGACAGATCAACGATACAAGCACATGATCAGGGCAAGAATCCAGAGATTCAGAGGATATGAACGGAGATCAAGGACGAGTACTGATTGAGACATCTAACCGATAAACCCTCATATTCTTGAATGCCAAGACCTGCATGGGCCACCACTTAAACCATATCACACCCCAGAACCAGAATACTGGAGAGCGGGGACGGACATAGCCAGCTACGTATATTGAAATGGAATCTACCTCGCTATACGGTCACAGCTACGTATATTGAAATGGTTTCCTGACTTAAACTCAAACAACTCAACCATAACCATGCAACTTATATGCCGACAACATAAGACTCGACGCCACATTTCGTGCCGAAGCACGGTGTCTTCATTGCAGCCAAATCTTAGGCCCAAACATTGTCTTCTGACCGAGCACGCATTCGACTCGACTCTTGATTCACTTCTTCTAATACTCGACTCAGTCCAAAGGCATATATACGGATCGCCGCTCATGCCAACTCATCTATATGGGGTCACTAGCATAACAAGCTATACCTGGACACGTAGCTTGCGGTCGGTCGGGACCCTTCCAGCGCAAGGTAGCTAGCCCCCTGGAAGTCCCCGACTGACCCGGTGCTGTCGAGCCAGCACAGCTACTACCGTATTTCCTTAGGCCGCATCGGTCCCGTGGCGTCACAGGTTGCCGTCCGGGGAAACTCTACCTTGTCGACAAGTTGTCCAATGACCATGCATGACCCTTCACTCAAACTGACGTCTCATACAGTCATTGTACTCTCAGTATTATCATCTCTTTCTAAAACCAAGTTCAAGTCTTCTATCATTTGAGACCCCTCGACGACCCACGGTCGCGAGCATTCTTTCCAATTTCCTTGAGATCTCTCACCGACCCACGATCGCGAGCATTCTTTCCATGTTACCATATCATTTCATTCAACTCAATGCCTATTCGATAGTCCTTTCTCCAAAACTCATTCAATCAATCGTGGTTCATGCCCTAGACACTAAGTCCGTGCACCGTGCCTTAAGCCGACTTCCAATCTACGCGACGCTATCGCCCAAGTCATACTTTATATGACGGGCCTTGGGATCGTGGGACTATTTAACCTGACAACCGCAGAATGAGCAGGATAGCACTTGGAATGACTTAGGTCGACCGACATAACTTTGCCTAACTTACTCAAGCCTACAACTTAACGAGCAAAGGCCGCGTCAAGCCTTGCCTCGATGGAACGTGCCGTGCACGCGTTCAACTTTGAACGACCAAGTCATTTTGGTGCCAAGACTTATGTCACAAGCTGTGCAACGCAACTTAACTCATAGGGCAAGCCAAGGCTATGCCAAGCCTTGGACGACAGGACCGTGCATGCTTTATGAAACATTCATGCGGGCGACGCCTATGACTTAGGCTATGTTCATAACTTTGTCGACTCAACCAACTTTCCTTCTCCCAAGCCACGGGACGAAGGATCGAGTGTCATTTTCAAAGCACGCCGTGCACCAACTCTAAGCCGACCGTTGGACCTTTCTATATTCTAACTCAATTCGACCCATCGGAATTATTCCCTTTAGCTATGTGGATTCGTCTCTTTTATTATCAAGCCTACTTGTGCAAGTTGAAAACATACGATTTATTATGTGAAGGCTAAGATGAGGCAAGTTTACCAAAACTACCCTACCTGAGCGAGCGGTCGCCTCGACCGAGCGATGTCTTCGAGTAGCCGTTGCAAGGCTAAGTCCGAACGTCATCGGTGTTTCGATTCCTCCGATTGACTGAGCGGAACGGGGCACTACAATGAACAAGTTTCCGTTCGGTCGAGTGAGGCGGTAAGAACCATTTGAGTATACCGTCTCTATGATGAAAGGTCCCTCCCACTTGGTCTCGAACTTTTTTGGTGTTTTGTGAGTCAACACCATCGGCCTCCTGACTGCCAGGACCAGGTCGCCTATTTGGAAAGTCCTCTGCTTGACCTTTTTATTGAAAGTCTGTGATATACGGGCTTGATAAAGTTCAATACGCTGCTGAGCTAGGAGACGTTTTTCGTCAAGTGCTTCCAATTCTCGCAGACGACGACGCTGGTTGTCTTCTTCTATTAATTGGTTTGTGAGCGCCACACGGAGTGAGGGTATCTGAATCTCGAGAGACAGTACCGCTTTGCTTCCGTAGACCGTTGTACGGTAGGACCAAAGACAATTGCCGAGCTTTTTGTCCCAGTTGCGTTTGTTGGATGACACGACCTTTTTGAGTAGCTTGATGATAGTCTTGTTAAATGCCTCGGCCAATCCGTTTGCTGCCGGATTGTAGGCGGTTGACGCCACATTCTGAATTCGATTTTTGTCACAGAATCTGCTAAAAACATGGCTAATGAACTGTGGACCATTGTCATGGATAATCCTGTAAGGTACCCCGAAACGGTAGATGACATGGTGCTTGATGAAGCTGATCACCCTAGAGCTCTTCACTTCCGTCAACGGAACTGCTTCTGCCTATTTGGAGAAGTAGTCGGTCATGGCTAGGATGAAGTGGTGTCCCCTCGATGATGGAGGGATAATCGGTCCTACAATGTCCATGCCCCAAGCTTTGAAGGACCAGGAGGCGACCGTAGGATATAGTGGTTTCGACGGTATATGGATGAAGTCGGCGTGAAGCTGGCACGCATGGCACTTTTTAGCATAGTCGACAGCGTCGACTGCTATAGTTGGCCAGTAGTAACCCATGCGTCGCAGTCGATCCTGCAACTTAGGGCTAGGTTGATGAGCCCCGCAAGTCCCATCATGAGCTTCCCGAAGGGCTTCGGCTGCTTCTTCGTTGGATAGACATCGAAGGAGAAGTCCATCGTAGGAACGTCGGTACAGCATTTTAGTGGCTGTATCATAGTAAAACCGAAGGGAACGCCTTCTGACTGAGACGGCTTCTCTCGGGTCTTCTGGGAGAATCCCATAGACAACGAAGTCGATGAATGGAAACCTCCAGTCTCGGACATTAACACCGGCACTTGTCGTCATGGCATGGGCCGTTTGTGAGCATAGTATGTTTTTGGGACAGACCAAGTCTCTTCCAACCACCGTGACGTAGTGCCCGAGGGGTGCTGCTAATGAAGCTGCGAGGCCAGCCAGAGCATCAGCCTCCAGGTTTTGTAATCGAGGTACGTGTTCTATGAAGAACTTGGTGAAGGTTTGAAATAATATTCAATGCAGCTTCATGGTAAGGAACCAAATCTTTATGGCGAACTTCGTACTGCTCTCGGATTAACGAAGAATTTTGAGTCGCCATAAGCTTCCAGATGATCCACCCCCAGTTGTTGCGCCAGTTGGAGTCCCATGATGAGAGCGTTGTACTCGGCAACATTGTTGGAGCACGGCATCGAAAAGAAGTAGGTACGCTGGATGACCAGCTGATCGAGAGAGAGTAAGACCACCCCCACTCCTGCGATGATTTGTCCTTTGGGGCCTGTTCTTGAAGCGCCATCGAAAAACACCCGCCAGACGGAGTTTTCTTCGGTGACGTTTGATTCTTGTGTTGGCCCATTGGTCATATGGTCAAACTAATTTTAATAATTGATCAAACTCTGTCTCGATATATGGAGCTAGTCAGGATATCTCGGACTCTTGGACATGATCAAGAACGGCTATCTACTCAGTTCAAGACCGAAGCATTGTTTGCATGTTCGAGTCTTATTTCTTTGAGCAATGTAATCTTTTATTTTATTGAGTCTAGAAATACATTCTACACCGAGTCGTACTGACAAATAGGCTATTCTAAAATGATTTCAAAATGTTTTTAAAATGTCCTTAATTTTGAAAAATATTCGTATTTACAAAAGCTCCAAAAAGGTTTTCAAAATTCCACAAATATATATTTTGAAAAACCCTAACCAAACCCTGACAAAACTCGGCCAGAGTTCGGCCAAAGTTCGGTTAGTGGCCGTTTTGATTTTTGAATTCCTTGGAACTTGGTCCTCCTGCAGTTTCAAATTTGATCGAGATTTGCTCATCGAGTTCTGCCCGAATTCTGCCCGAATTCTGCCAGAATTCTGTCTTTGGAACTAATGTATATAGAGAAGGATTTCGATCTTTTTAACTCACTCATTCACTTTCAATCTTCTCTCTATTTAAAGCCTACTGTCTTCCAAAGAGTTTTTCTCGAGCTTTAATTTTCAGATCCCAAGCCAGTTACAATCCTCTAGTCGATTTGCCAGTGCGGTGCGATCTAGAAGTTTCTGAGTGATTGTAATCAGAGGCTTGATAGAAGATTCAACTCTTCACAATTGAAGTTGGACGAGTTCTTCGTATCAAATCTCGTGTTGTAGAAGTTGCAAGGACTTCGTAAGAAAACTTGCGGTTTTGCCAATAGTGGATTCAACTGGTAGCAAAAGTTCTACCGACTGGACTAGTCCTCAACAGAGGGAAACTAGTATACATCGCTGTCTTTGCGTTTGCTTTCTTATCTCTGCCTTTACATTATTTAGTTGTGATTATTATTCTGTGATCTTGCTGCTAACAATTTTTAATTAGCATTATTCTGCTGTCAACTCTATTCACCCCCCTCTAGAGTATTGCGCTTTACGATTTCGTTCCTACAATTGGTATCAGAGCGGGTGTTACAGGTAAAGCAAGGTAACATTACAATTATTTATTTAATTAATTGTTATATAGATCACAGCACAACACATGGCAACTGTGAAATTCACAAGTGAAGGCCAGGCCACAAACAGACCTCCACTGTTTGATGGTACAAATTATACCTATTGGAAAACACGGATGAGTTTCTTCTTGAAATCTCTTGACTTTGATTTATGGTCTATTGTTATTGATGGATATCAAAAGCCACCTCGTATAAATGTTGATGGAGTTTTAATTAAAAAACCCCATAACAGATATACAGAGGAAGAAAAAAAAAGTCCAGTCTTGACGCACGTGCTATTAACGCTTTATTTTGTGCTTTAGACAGAACTGAATTTAACAGGGTGTCTATCTTCACAACTGCTAATGAAGTGTGGAAGCTTCTTGAAGTCACACATAAAGGCACGACTCAAGTCAAAGAATCAAATGTCAGCAGACTTACTCAAGAGTATGAGGTGTTCAAGATAAAGCCCAACGAAACAGTTACTCAGATGTTCGAAAGATTCTTGGATATTGTAAATCTTTTCTCCTCCCTAGGCAAAGATTACAGTAACCATGAAAAGATTCGCAAACTCCTGCGAGCACTTACCAATAACTGGATTCCAAAGGCTACTGCAATTATTGAAGGGAACGACCTCACAACTATGTCCCTCGAATTACTCATGGGTAAGCTACTCATTCATGAACTGGAGCTATAAGATTTTGAAGAGCCTATACCAAAGGAGAAGACTATCGCTTTCAAGGCTCAGCACAAAAAGCTACTGAAGGTGATTCAGACAGCAGTGAATCTGATGCTGAAGATCAAGCACTCCTAGCAAGGAAATTCAAAAGATTCATGAGACATGAGAAGAAAGCCAAAGAAAAAATAGCAGCAACAACTGGTATCAAGATGATGTTGTCTGCTATGGCTGCAAGAAGAAGAGACACATGAAGAAGGATTGTCCTACAAACTCATCATCAAGCAAAAAGAGCAACAGGTATGAAAAAGGGAACCTGAAGAGATCAACATCATAGAAGTATGCCAATACCAGCATATGGCATGAAAGTGAAGCCAGCGACTCAGAAGATGAACAATCAGAAGACGCTGCAAATGTATGCTTTATGGCATCCGATCAGGTACTCTCTGAACCTGTAGTTGATACATATGATGACTTCACCTTTGAGCAATTAGGAGATGCCTTCAGTGAACTGATAAGTGATTACAGGAAACTGCGTAGCAAATATCAGACCTCTAAGAAGGTACTCAAAGAGTACAAAGGTGAAATAGGAAGACTTACCGACCAACTAGCTGAGGTTAGAAATAATGTTAGTGAGTCTGGTGAGCTTTCATCTGTCAAGCTCTTATTACACGAGACTACCAAGTCATCTGAAGAAAGAGATAAGGTTATTGACCAACTGAAAGAAGAACTTTCTAAAGAGAATAAAAGTCTTCAATGTGCACAAGTCAGAATGGAAGCACTAACTTCTGACTATACTAAGTTGTATGACACTTCCAAAAGATTGGAAATTAGGTTAGAAAAACAGCCTGAGACTGCTGCTTCCTACCCTAACACGTGTCACTTACCGAATAATCGGAACATTCCCAAACCAAACACTGTCAGACCTAACCATATCAAACCTTTACCCCAAAAGGTTAAGCCCAAACAGGATTATAGGTATACTTTCTTCTATACTAGAAAATCTAAACCTACCAACCATGTACACCACTCAGCTTTCAACACTCAACATGCACAATGTCATTATTGTGGCCACACTGGTCATATTTCTCCTGCATGTAGAATCAGAAAGCTTGTTGATTTAAATATTTATGCATGGATACCAAAAGCTAACATTTCAGGACCCTACAAGAAATGGGTACCAAAAGTTTCATCTGCAAAATATTTTGTAGGTAGAACACCTTTCACATGCTAAAAGCAAATGGATCCTCGACAGCGGTTGTTCACGGCATATGACCGGTGACACTACATTATTTGCAACATTGTCGAAGAAGAAGAAGGAAGGCTATGTCTCCTTCAGTAACAACTTGAAAGGGTATATCATTGGTATCGATGATGTTGGTAAGTCTCCCTATCCTGTGATTAAGGATGTCTGTCTGGTTACCGAGTTGAAACATAATCTACTCAGCATAAGTCATTTAGCTGATCATGGTTATGACATCAACTTTGGCAAAGACAAATGTACTATAGTTGATAGCTCAACTGGTAGTACTATCTTTAAAGGTATCAGGGAAGACAACATATATATTTTTTATTTGTTAGAAGAAACTAACATTTCAGGTAGATGCTTAATGGCTAAAAGTGATGAGAGTCATCTGTGGCATATGAGACTCGGTCACGCAAAAATGGACACAATCTCAAGATTATCCACGAAGAAGCTAGTACGCGGTTTACCGGACATAACATTCAAGAAGGATTCGGTATGCATCCAATGTGAAAAGAACAAAGCTACCAGATCCACATTCAAGTCAGTAAATGCAGTATGTACTACTAGACCTCTACAATTGCTACATATGGACTTATTTGGTCCTAGCAGAGTTGCTAGCCTCGGAGGTAAGTTATATGCTTTTGTAATTGTAGATGATTACTCTAGATACACGGGGGTATACTTTTTGACACGCAAGAATGATGCATTATCCGAATTTGTCACCTTTTGCAAGAAAGTACAGAATAAAAAAGGTTACATGATCACTCGTATTATAAGCGATCATGGTGGCAAATTCGAGAAAGCAGAGTTTGAGCAATTTTATGACACACACGGTTTTGTACACGAGTTTTCCTGCCCTAGGGCTCCACAATAAAATGGAGTTGTGGAACGTAAGAACAGAACTCTATCCGAAATGGCCAGAGTAATGTTAAACCAGTTTAGTCTACCCAAATATTTCTGGGCTGAAGCTGTCAATATAGCTTGTTTTGTTCTCAATAGAGTTCTAATTCGACCCAAATCGAAGAAGACTCCATTTGAGTTATGGTTTGATAGAATTCCATCAGTTTCATATTTTAGAATATTTGGTTATAAATGCTTTATTCTTAATACAAAAGATAATTTGGGAAAGTTTGACGAAAAGGCCGATGAAGGTATATTTTTAGGTTATGCGGCCAAGAGCAAAGGATACAGAGTCTTCAACAAACGAACTATGATCATCGAAGAATCAATCAACGTCACCTTTGATGAATTGAATCAAATGACTATCGATGACAATGACGAAGATCTAACTGTACCAAGCTCAACACCAGCTGATTCTCCAAGAGAAGAACCCGGAAGCAGCTACCTTCGGAGTCTGCCGAAAAGATTGAAATTTACGACTGATCATCCAAAGGATTTGGTAATTGGTGATATTACCAAAGGTGTAAGTACTCGTACATCCAGTAGAGATATTGTTTCTAGTGTTGTATTTATTTCATAGCTAGAACCCAAAACCATTGATGAAGCATGTAGTGATCATTTTTGGTTAGATGCTATACATGAGGAATTAAACCAATTTAAATGGAATCAAGTTTGGGAACTTGTTCCCAAGCCTATTGATCATCCGGTCATTGGCACTCGATGGGTATTCCGAAATAAACTGAACGAGAATGGTTTAGTGACTCGCAATAAGGCTCGACTCGTAGCTCAAGGATACAATCAGGAAGAAGGTATCGACTATGATGAGACTTATGCCCCAGTTGCGAGATTAGAATCCATTCGCATGTTATGTGCATTTGCATGTTTTCATAATTTCAAATTATTTCAAATGGATGTCAAGAGTGCATTTTTAAATGGTTTTATCAAAGAAGAAGTTTTTGTAGCACAACCTCCAGGTTTCTCAGATTTTAAAAACCCTGATCATGTTCTCAAGTTGAAGAAAGCTTTATACGGTTTGAAACAAGCCCCTCGTGCTTGGTATGATTGTCTAAGCTTTTTTCTACTTGATAACGGTTTTTCAAAGGGAAAGGTTGACACTACTTTATTTATTAAGTCTTTTAATGGCAAACTTCTCTTAATACAAGTCTATGTTGATGATATTATATTTGGATCTACTGATGAATCTCTTTGTCAAGAATTCTCTAAGTGTATGCAGAATGAGTTTGAGATGAGCATGATAGGAGAGCTGAAATTCTTTCTCGGACTGCAAATCAAACAAACTGACAATGGGACATTCATAAATCAAGCCAAGTACACAAAAGATTTGCTAAAGAAGTTTGATCTGGACAATGTCAAACCTATTGGCACTCCGATGGCAACTTCAACAAAGCTTGATATTGATGAACAAGGCAAGCCTGTCGACACACGTAAGTATCGAGGTATGATCGGTAGTTTACTTTATTTAACTGTTAGTCGTCCATATATTATGTTTAGTGTTTGCCTGTGTGCACGTTTTCAAGCTAATCCAAAGGAATCACATCTGTGCGCAGTTAAGCGTATCTTTCGATACCTTAAGGGAACTTCTTCTGTTGGCTTATGGTATCCCAAAACCAAGTCCTTTGACCTTATTGGTTACTCGGATGCAAAAGTACCAGCGGTACATGTCATTTCTTAGGCAAGGCTTTAGTCTCATGGTTTAGTAAAAAGCAAAATTCTGTAGCCCTATCAACAACAGAGGCTGAGTATATCACCGCAGGACGATGTTGTGCTCAGATTTTGTGGATGAAACAAACCTTGGAAGAGTATGATTTATTTTTCACACACATTCCCATTTTCTGTGACAACACGAGCACAATTAATTTAACTAAGAATCCAGTATGTCACTCTCGTACTAAGCATATCGAGATCCGACATCATTTTCTTAGAGATCATCATCAGAATGGAGATATTGATCTTGTATACATAGACACTGAGAATCAATTAGCTGACATCTTCACAAAACCTCTAGCAGAAGATTATTTCAATTATTTACGTCGAGAATTAGGAATTTTGGACGTCAATAATGTTAATTAATTTTTTTTTATGATTATATTTCAATACGCAAAAACTGTGTTAGAGACAAGCCAAAAAGAGTCTGTTTGTCACCACATCTACGGTTGAAGCGAAGCGGTACTTAAGAGTTCCTCGGTGAACCTCCGCCAGCTGGGACAGTACTCCTACAGCTAATCTGAGACAGTCGCTGTGTAACAAAATTTAATCTATAAAATATTATTAATTATATTAATTGAAGGTTGAAATTACTAATCTTTGAATTAAATTTTTGAAATGAGTCAATGAAAAAGAAAGTGGCCCAAACCAACTAACAGAACCCCTAGGCAAATTCGGCCAGAGTTCGGACCGAATTCGGCCCGAGTTCGGTTAGAGGTATCTGGTTATATAACCAGAACCCGAGAGCCTCTTCTTCTTCATTGCTTCTAAAAAAACTCTTACACAGCAATAGCAGCCGCGCGAAGCTCTCCAAACCCTAGTTCTTCACCACTTTGTTTCTCCCAATCTACGTAGTAAAATCTATCCAAATTTTGGAATCGTGCGAAGATCGTTGTCCTCTACAGCATACTTGAATCTCGGGAGGTATAACTCCGTATTTCTCCTCCTTTCAAATTCGTGCATATTTACTTTATTTGCACAATACCGCCTAAGGGATTCAACCCCTTCAAGAGGAAGAAGACGACCAATCCTAGTGAGGAAGGATCATCTTCACATCCACACACGGATTCCCTCTTTTTGCCAGTTCAATCGAGCGATGGCGCATTCGATGGGTTTTATTTTCAAACCCTAGATCAAGCCCTTCTGTGGTATGGAGACTTTTCTATGAGATCCATATGCACAGGCGCTCCTATCAAATGGACTGTGTTTCCAGAACACCGCCCTTATTTTGTGGCATTAGGGTTACAATACTTTGTTAAACTTTGTTTCCCGGTAGCTACTAATGCCATTAGACTTTTCTATTGCAATATCGTACTAAACACGTTTGACGTAAGTACTCATGTTGGAGGACTAAATATCGAGTTCAATAATATCCTCTTAGCGAAAATCCTTGGTATTTCTAACGAAGGTGCACCGCTTGATGATATCACTGAATTTGATTTCCCCGACGGCACGACACTTGCTAGTTTCAAAGCTGAACTCTGTGCCCCTGATCGAGTTCGCTCTGGAAAGTTCAAGGCAAATAACTTGAACTTGTTTAGTTATGAATTACATCGCATCATCTACTCCACTCTCCTTCCAAAATCTACTTCAAAGGATGATGTCACATCACTTGAGATGTCTGCTATGTATCATATTCTTAAGGGGATTCCTTTTTCTGCCCCTAAGACTATTATCCAGATGATGGGACGTTGTCGTACAAGAGATAGAAATCTCTCTTATGCGATGATTCTCCCACGCATCTTCCAGCGTTTTGATATTGATCTGTCAACTTGTACTCGAGACCCTGAGCCCAAGTTTCTTAAGCTATCTCGTCGTAGTATGACTGCTGCTGCTCCTCCTACTGCTCCACCTCCTCCACCTACTCAGCAGTATGCCATGACCTTTGACGGCATACACTAGCATTTTTATGATTTGCACGTCTCGATGACGGATATGGCCTGCGAACATGAGTTTCGTGATGTCACTCGTTATCAGGCGATAGCAAATTCTCTAGATGATCTCCGATTTACTCAGACTGGACATTCTGTCGGTTCTATTCCTAGAGATCCAGCCTTTTCTGGTTACCACTGTGAGGATGAGGCTGTTCATGCCTACTTTCAGCCCGGTAACGCTTATGATTGGTATCGTTCTGATCGTGCCCCTCCTCGAGACTTTGTCGGTGAGTTTTACACTGGCGCCCCTCCTCACCCTTCTGGCGCTGGTACTTCTGGAGCTGGTCCTTCTGGACATGCCGGTCATGCTGATAATGATGATGAGGATGATGAGGAGATGTGATGATGATATATTAGCTGATTTTGAGACTTAGTTATGTCTACTATACACTTGGAAATGCTCCGACATTCCAAGTTTCTTTCTTTTTTAGCTTTTATTATCAGTTTTTGTACTGGATATTTCTTGATGTCTCTTGAACATCATTTTATTTTTATGGGATGCATAGTTTGTCTTTCATATCAGTTTATTTATTCTTTATAGCATCTTTATCTGCTTCTATATTATAAACTGCATGTGAAATACTTTTCTGTTATGTCTTGTATATTCTCACTGCATGAGATATTATTTTCTTGTGTTTCTTCATTGTTGTAGCTTATGCATTAATTACGGGGGAGCCTATTTTTTCGCAATTATTTTGCCAAGTGACAACGGAGGAGAAATAGGATCTAACATTTTGTTTTGAGAATAATACAGGGATTGAACAATTTTGAACAATTTTTGTGGTATCTTATCTCAAAAGATGTTATATCATTCATAGTTTGTCAATTATCAAAATAGGGAAGATTGTTGGCCCATTGGTCATATGGTCAAACTGATTTTAATAATTGATCAAACTCTGTCTCGATATATGGAGCTAGTCAGGATATCTCGGACTCTTGGACATGATCAAGAACGGCTATCTACTCAGTTCAAGATCGAAGCATTGTTTGCCTGTTCGAGTATGTATTTCTTTGAGCAATGTAATCTTTTATTTTATTGAGTCTAGAAATACATTGTACACCGAGTCGTACTGGCAAATAGGCTATTCCAAAATGATTTCAAAATATTTTTAAAATGTCCTTAGTTTTGAAAAACATTCGTATTTACAAAAGCTCCAAAAAGGTTTTCAAAATTCCCCAAAAATCTATTTTGAAAAACCCTAACCAAACCCTGACAGAACTCGGCTAGAGTTCGGCCAGAGTTCGGCCAGAGTTCGGCCAGAGTTCGGTTAGTGGCCGTTTTGATTTTTGAATTCCGTGGAACTTGGTCCTCCTGCAGTTGCGGATTTGATCGAGATTTGCTCATCGAGTTCTGCCCGAATTCTGCTCGAATTCTGCCAGAATTCTGTCTTTGGAACTCCTATATATAGAGAAGGATTTCGATCTTTTTAACTCACTCTTTCACTTTCAATCTTCTCTCTATTTAAAGCCTACTGTCTTCCAAAGAGTTTTTCTCGAGCTTTAATTTTCAGATCCCAAGCCAGTTACAATCCTCTAGTCGATTTGCCAGTGCGGTACGGTCTAGAAGTTTTTGAGTGATTGTAATCAGAGGCTTGATAGAAGATTCAACTCTTCACAATTGAAGTTGGACGAGTTCTTCGTATCAAAGCTCGCGTTGTAGAAGTTGCAAGGACTTCGTAAGAAAACTTGCAGTTTTGCCAATAGTGGATTCAACTGGTAGCAAGAGTTCTACCGACTGGACTAGTCCTCAACAGAGGGAAACCAGTATACATTGCTGTCTTTGCGTTTGCTTTCCTATCTCTGCCTTTACATTATTTAGTTGTGATTATTATTCTATGATCTTGCTGCTAACAATTTTTAATTAGCATTATTCCGCTGTCAACTCTATTCACCCCCCCTCTAGAGTATTGCGCTTTACGATTTCGTTCCTACATCTTGGACCTCATCCGGGATATCTTTATAGAGCCTGGAGGACTCTGGGATGGGGTGTGCGACTAAAAAGTCGGCTAGGACTTAACCCTTGATAGCTTTTTGCGGAACGAAGACCATATTATATGGCGTCAACAGGATTGCCCATGTAGCTAGTCGGGAGTTCAAGGATTCCGGCTTCGTCATGAGAACCCTGAGTGGATTGACTCATGAGATAACATGAATTGTCTGGCCTGAAACATAATGACGAGTCTTCTGGATGGCGAACACCAAAGCCATACACTCCTTTTCAACGGGGTTGTACCAGTGTTCGGCCCCGATCAGTGTCCTACTGAGGAAGTAGATAGCTTCCTCGTAGCCCGTATCGTTGTTCTGAGCCAATAAAGTGCCGAGGGAATGATCTGTGGCACGAACATAGAGGAGAAATAGTTTGCCTGAGACGGGTGCCACCAGGACTGGCGGGCTCGTCAGGTAAGCTTTGATATCATTGAAAGCTTTCTGGCATTCTTCTGTCCATACGTAGGAGACTCCCTTCTCCATGAGCTGGGTGAAGGGTTGGAATTTTCCGGAAAGATTTGCTATAAACCTTTGGATGTATGCCGGACGTCCCTGCAGGCCTCAAAGTTCTCGGAGGTTCTTCGGAGGGTCCATGTCAAGGATGGCTTTGGTTTTCTCGGGATCGACATGAATGCCTCTCGCCGTGATAATGAAGCCCAAGAACTTTCTGCTGGAAATCCCAAGGATGGATTTAGCAGGGTTCATCTTGAGTTGATGCGCTCGCATGAGATCGAAGACTGTCTTTAGCTCTTGTAGGTGATCACATTTGAGACGGCTCTTGACTGCGATGTCATCAACATAGCATTCAACTGTCTTGCGAAGATGTTGACGGAAGATGGTACTCATAGCTCGTTGGTATGTAGCACCAGCGTTCTTCAAGCCAAAGGGCGTCACTGTGTAGCAGAAAACCCCTTTCGGAGTCCTGAATGACGTTTGTTTTGTATCATTGGGAAACATTTTGATCTGATTGTAGCCCGAGTACCCATCCATGAAAGACATGCGTTCGAAACTACATGTATTGTCGATCATCATGTCAGTAATTGGAAGTGGGAATTCGTCCTTCGGAAAAGCAGTATTGAGATCCCTGAAGTCGATACAGACTCGTATCTTCCCATTCTTCTTGGTGATAGGGACGACATTGGCCACCCAGTCTGGATGTTGCTCTTCACGGATGGAGCCGCTGCTCAGGAGTTTGTCCACCTCCTGATCGATAGCGTTCATGATGTCGGAACGAAAATGTCGTTGTTGTTGCTTTACAGGCTTAGCATCAGGCAAGATGTTAAGTCGATGCATTGCAATCTGGGGATCAAGTCCCGGCATATCTTCGTAGCTCCAGGCGAAGACGTCGATATATTCTTTGCCAATCGGACCAAAGACTCCCGGTCCTCTCCCTTTAGACTTTTGCTGATGAAGATGGGCTTGGAAGGAGATCCATCCCCAAGGTCAACTTGTTCGACCTCGTCTTCGGTAGGGGGTTCGCGTAATTCAAAACGAGACTCCCACTGTGCTCCTAGGCGTCCCAGGATTCTTCCTCAAAGAATTCTGGCGTTCGGTCATCGCCTTCAACCTCTTGGGTTTGTGTAGATACCATGTTGACTGATAGCACCCTCTTGAGGACTGAGCCGATACTGGTATCGGAATCCCAAGTTGATGCTTCGGATGAATGATAGTGTTCTATTTCTTCTACCTTCGAACTCTCTGGAGTTGCCGGCGGCGTGACATAGCCTACCCCTCGTCGAGTACGATGATAGTAGTCCTGCGGCTTTCCTTTAGGTGTTGGGAGCCGAAGGGAAAAATGCCGGCCTTTACCGTAGTTCAGGCCTTTGTTGCTTTTCAGGTCGTAACCCATCTTTTGAATGAGGTACTTCGCCTTGTCCGTGTACCGATAGACTTATATTCTGCCGGTATATGGTTCTGGCTCGAGTGGCAAGAGGTCTTGATGATGCTCGACTTTGCCGAAGATGATGGGTTCTTCATCCCGATTCCGCGGTGGGACTATAAAACAGACTCCTTGGGACGGGACTACTCGATTTACATGATTGACGGTCATTATTTGTGTTTGTAATGACCGTAGAGCATTATCTAGTGCACACATGGCATTCCAATATGGAAGACTAGAATAATTGAAAGACACTCTATTATTGATAAAATACGAGATTTTGTCCCACGGGATTACATTATCAAGAGAAGGTGCATCTATATCAGCAGAGATGTACTCTCCTAACTCTTCATCTGTGAGCACTGGAGCCGGTTCGGGAGAGTCCATCGCAGATCTGACCTTGGGGTCCGAGAGGGATGTGTGGGCCTTCTCTTGCAGCTTGGATGATTGCGAAGGCTTGTCTTTGAGACGCACCTTCAGGGGTGCCTCGACTGTGCCTTTGATGACAGGTGCCTTCTCCTGTAGTTTTGCCACCAGGGGAGCCAACGTTTGAGAAGGTCTTTCCTTGAGCCGTATCTTCAAGAAAGCTTCAGTAGGTGCTCTACCTAAAGAAGTCGGTGCTTTTCCAGGTAGCTTGATGGTCATGGGAGGCAGCATCTGAGGCGGTTTCCCTTTGAGTCGAATCTTCAAAGGAGCGTCGGGAATGATCTCCGGCTCCATGTCTGGCTCAGTCGTTGTTTCTACTTCATCATCAGCGTCATTGGCTTCCCCTTCATCGAACGACTTATATAAGCTAGCGTCGGTGAAGTAAGCTTCGACCCCCTTGAAAGGGTCAATGTCCGCGAACTCTGTCTGGATGATGTCGTTAGTGGACACGTATTTTATACATTGGTAGAGTGTAGAAGGCACCACCATGTACTCATGCAGCCACGGGCGACCCAGCAGGAGGTTGTAGTTGACGTCGGCGTCCACGACATAGCATGTCACCTCGGTTCGGAGGTTACCGATATGACACCTCAGCCGTATTTTGCCCAGTGGTTCACTTTTGCTAGCATTGAAGCCGCTGATTGTAGTATTGGAAGGCGCCAGCCGGTACATCGGGATCCCCAGTGTTGACAGCAGAGTCCTAGGGATGATGCTGAGGGAAGACACGGGATCAATCTGAATCCACTTCACCTTGACGGAGCCTACATACCCTGTATAGTACAGTGGCCTATTGTGCCAGTTATGCTTGAGCAACATGTCTTGTTGGGTGAAGGTTATGTTGGGGATGACCTCATCCGCACAATGGCAGTGCGCACATGTGGTCGGGAGATCCTCAGGCTGCTTGACCTGACTGATGAATGACTCAGCATCCTTTAAGGCTTCACAGAGAGCTTCGCGAGTGTCCTTAGAAAGGCGAAGCAGCTCGTACAGAGATAAGCGGACGGGAGTACCGACAAGTTGTGCCAGTATGTCAACGTTGTGGGGCTTGGCTAGCCCCGAAGCATTCTTCCTTCGCAAAGCCATGTCGAAACGGGCCTCTATATGCTTCTGTTTATTAGCTGCTGGAGGTTTGGATGGACCTCCTTCTTTGGCAACAGGGGCAGTGCAGGGAGGCACCACCTCAATGGCAGCTTCGTCGGGTTGGGCGTTCAGCTACGAACGAGTTTGTTCAGGAAGAGCCTCTTCTACGGAGGAAGAGACCATGCGGCAAGACTTGATCTTCTTGCCCTTAGTTTTGGAGGTAGAACGTACACCCAGTTGAGTAACCTCGGAGACGAGATCGGGGTGAACCCATAAGACCTCTCCCCGAGATGTAGTGAGTGGGATGAGTCCACTCACGTTGTCACGAGTAGGTGGTAGGTTGACCACCTCCATTGTCGCCTTTGGGATGGGGACGATGCCATCTTGTGTTGTGGTTGGCGGCAAAGTGCCGAATTGGAGCGACACCAGGTTGGCCGAAATATTTTTCTCTTCATAGTCGACGGAGATAACATTCGTATTGATCATGTGCTGGATGTAGTTTTTAAGGATGTAGCAGTCCTGAGTTGGGTGTCCGACAAACCGATGGTAGTGACAGTACCTCGAAATGTCCACTCTTCCAACCTCGTCGGGATGCTTCGGGTCTGGCAATTTGATCTTGTCACCTTGCTTCAGCATCTCAAAGAGTTGCAAGGTGTCTTCGTCGTTGAAGGAATAGACCTTCTTTGGCCTCGGCACAAGCGGAGGCTTCTGAGTAGGTGCTTGTGCACCTTTGGAGGCATTGACGGTCAGCGCCTGCTTCCCTTTCGTCTCACGTCCAGGGTTGTTGGCAGCAGGTCGTTTTCCCTTGTCTTCAAAAGCAGGGAAACTGACTACCAGACGGCGAGCATTGGATGCCTTCTTTTCTGCTGATTCAGCCTCAATAATCAATGAGCTCCAATCGGGAGGAGGAGTGGAGTTGAGCCAAATTTTGATCGCAGGAAGTATGTTCATGCTGCAGGAGAAGAGGAGTGCATGTTCTGGCATGCCCGTGGGCAGTCTAAAGCAGGCTTGTTGGAAACGTTCGATGAATGCTCGAACCGTCTCTTTCTCTTTCTGCCGCACCTCTATCAGGGATGCCATTGTCATGTCTTTCCTGCCGTCATAAAAACGATCGAGGAAGAGACGTGTCAAGTCGTCGAAGGAGGATATGGAGTTATCGGGGAGACTGCAGTACCAGTCGTAAGCTACTCCTTTCAGTACCCCGACAAACAGGCTGGTGAGTAGCGTGTCTTCCTTCGGGAGATGTCCCGTTTGAGACTAGAAGTACGTCAGATAACGGCGTGGAGAGTCCTTCCCGTCGTATGGTGTCAACGTTTGTGGTTTATACTTGGGAGGATAAACCACTTTGTTCCATTCGAGGGGGTATGGTTGCGGGATCCCCATCTTCTGGCGCTCCTCCTGTCTGTTCTTGGACTCGAAGCGTTCACGCAAGTCCCTGATCATCTTAACCATGTCTTCCGTGGAGCTGGGAGTTGAAGAAGATAGTACAGCCTGGAGTTGGGCATTTGACGGTTCTGACGTCCAAGGTGCTTCGCGGCGATCTGTATCCAAGGATATCCGTTGAAGGGGTACACTTGATTCTCCATTGGCCCCTGGGTCAGGACCGGTAGAAGATGCTCTGGCCAAAGCTGACCGTATCTCGAACACTACTTGAGTCAGTGTCTGCATGGAGGCAGAGAGGGTTTAGAGTCCTCCCTCCAAGGTATCCATGCGCTGGACGAGATCTGCTGGCGGCGCATCTGACTCCGCATTACCAGCTCCCGTCATGTACACCGTCATGACGTGACTGGAAGTGGATGGATCGGTTGAGGCTTCGCTTTCAGCCTCGCTCTCTTGTAGAAGAGGAACTTTCCCCCGGAGCTTCATCTTGGCTACCTCCAGCTATGTTCTGGAGGATGTCTTCGTCTTCGGGATGAAGATCCACAGGGGCTTGACTACCCCCAGCTATGTTCGGGAGGCTAGCCTCGTCTTCGGGATGAAGATCCACAGGGGCTTGACTAACCCCAGCTATGTCCTGGAGGATATCAAGGGCTTGACTACCCCAGCTTCCTATGAGATCTTCTTTCTCCTCCGAGTGCCCTCAAATACTCCTGAGGATGGGACAGTCGTCTTGGTCTTCCTCGGCTGGCTCTTGGATGAGGACGAGGTCGAGGAGTTGCCAGTCGCCTTTCGAATTGATGGGGAGTTGGAGACTACGTTACAAGAAGCAACTTTTAGTTCTGGCTCCTCTTCAGTTAACACCTTCTTCCCGAGGCGACGTTGGAGAGGTGTTGATCATTGCAGCCACTGGAATACAGACTGCCTTGGTGGGACTGCTGTCTTACAACAACAGTTGATGGTGACTACAGCACAGGTGTGCCCTGTGAGGTGCGCATTGTGCTTGTCAGTTGACTCTCTTGATCGACGTTTGTGAGTGATCACGTTACGCAAATCATTGGAGGAGAGTGCCATCTTCACACCCCCATCAGGCGCATGGCAAGGCCAAGCACCGGGGTGGTCAAGTGAATACTGCACCCCCTGATCCGACGCAAAAGATGTGCCCAGATCAATAGTGGGGAAACAACATTTAAAGTGACTTGAACCAGCCTCAGACGCACAACCAATGTACGCGCGGGGGTTCAAGACCACTGAGTTTGCCTTGTACGACTTGGTTGCGAACGCAGCAGATGCGCCCAAGTGTGACAAGGACTTTGAAGGTCGTCTCATCCGTGGCACAGAAGCACCCGAGTCAACCTTGTACAATTTACCATTGGCAGCGCGCATGATTGTGAGCGCATGCCTCTGGCTCACTGCTGGCATAGCACGTTCGAGGCGCATGGCCAGTGCTGCCTTGGACTTCTTCGTACCAGCCCGCTGGGGCGCATAGTACTCAGAGTCCAAATTCTTCTCTCCACAACAGCGAATGAGTCTGTCAAAGATAGATGCCTTCTGTGGCGCATCAGAGTTAATGTGCAGGGCGTTAGCTGCACCCCTGCTCCGTCGACGCATCTTCTTTGTCTGAGAAGAAAAAGGTTGGGGAATGTGGTCGGCCCCACGCTTCCCCGAGAGATGCGCTGCACCGGTGGACGCATCCTGGCTGCTGAGGGCATCAGCGGGAAGGGTAGGCTGCATCGGCATATCCCTTTCGGTGGTGGTGCCAGGGGCCTCGACCTTGCGCACCCAGGCTTGGCGAGTCTTCTTCGGCTTCGACAGCCGCTTCGAAGGACTTGTACTGCCTTCAGAAATGAACTCCACATACGCCTGTTGATTGAGGCGTACGACCAACGTCTTGTAGGAGGAGCCAACCTTCACGTTATCAGATTGTGACACAGCTTTCTCAGCGGAGGAGAAAGAGGTCCCCAGCAGAGTCGCCAGCTTATTTGCCATTAAAATCTTTTGATTGCAATTTTAACTACAAACAGAACAGTGTTACAATATAGGACTTAGATGTAGTCCTAGGAGTACACTTTTATTTATCTGGGTCCCTGTGTCGATGGAGCGAGTGGTAATGCGTTGACTCCGTTGACGATCTGACGACGGTTCTCGATTCTCTGAAGGTCTGAGTTGCTCTGGGTGCTAGAGCTTGCTGAGAGGAAGAAGACGTTGAGTGTCTGTATCCGCCTCTCTCACTGTGTGTGTATGTAGGTCTCTATCCGTCTGTGTGGAAGAAGGAGAAGATCCCTCTATTTATAGCTTGTAGGCTGGCTGCTCATACGCACATATGTAGGATGCGCCTGTACGTGGGAACGCCACGTGGTTGAAGCTGCGGGAGGTGCGTGGATGATGCACCATCATTTGTGGGTTGAATCCTTCATACTGCTTTTGTGGGCTGGCACGTAACAGGGGAGAGGATCTTTCTGTTGCTGAGGTCTTGGGTGATTAGCACCCCTTCATAGGCTGAATTGAGTCAAAGGACATATGGCGCGTGTCCGTAGCTCAAAGATCTCGAATTTGGTGGAGGGTAATATGATAGGATGCGCCTGGGATTGGGCGCATGAGAAGACTTTGGCTCGCAACCTTCAGGAGTTACGAACCAGTCTGGACGCATAGCTTTTGAGGCGCACGCGACGCTTCAGTAGCGACTTGACCTCTGTCTTTAGGGATCAGAGGAAGGTCTGAGGCGCGTGGCTCTGGAAGCGCATGCAGAGGTTTGGACGCATGGCTGCGGAGGCGCATGCGAATGGTTGGGCAACCACGTGGCATGTAACCGACGGGGGAAAGTAATAATGATGCTTATGTCAGCGACGCTTCGTCTTCTAAAAAAGGTGCCAACTGTTCAGTCCTCGGGGGGCGTGCCAACTCTATCACTTTGGCATTAGTTATTTGATGGGATGATGCGTAGATTGGGCGCACGGGTCTATGTTGATTAGGACGCATGGATATGTGCTTTGTTGGGCGCATCCATACGGGGCGCTTGGTACTGACGGGTGCATCTGCACGATGCACGGTATCTGACCGGCGCATGCATTTGCATGACGCATCTTTATTGGTCCGACTTTTGAGTTCTTTAAGTGCTTTAAATAGCCATTTTGACTTGGCCAAATTCGAAGCGTCGGGTTCATCACCATAAATGCAAATTCATTGAACGGGATTCGGAGAGCCCGCTACTTGGCGCATGGGTTTGATTTGCCCGGCCTATAAATAGCAGCAAGGAGAGATTTTGCTTCTCGTTCTCTCCCGTCTTCCCGAATGAACTTATTTGCTCGAGCATATTCTGTTGACAAGATGCACCCGAGGGTGAAGATGCGACGAATTATCTTCATTCATGCACTTGAAGGTGACTGTTACATCCAAAAGTCGGAATCGAGGGCTTCTGAGACAGGCGGAAGGTGCCTGTTGCATCCAAAGATCGGGATGCTCAAGCCCTGTCTCCGTTATGCTGGAAGAGCCGTATGTCGAAATTGTGGTGCTCCCATCTTCCTTGGGCTTTCGAGAGCTCTTCCTCCTGCTAGAGTGGGGTGTTGTCCACTCTGGTTGTGTTGAAAGCTGCTCCTTTAGCCGCAGATCGGAATTGCGGTGCTCTCCTCTTCCTTGGGCTTTGGAGAGCTCTTCCTCCAGCTAGAGTGGGGTTGATCGTCCACCCTCTTTCTGCTCAATAAATGCTTCATTAGTCGAAGCACTTGATCGGGTCGAAGTAGAGCGCATATGCTGAGACTTCGTGATGCGCATAACTGAGACGCTGAAATAGATGCCTGACTGAGACGCTGAAATAGATACGCCTGACTGAGACGCTTAAGTGATGCGCCTGACTGAGACGCTGAAGTGATGCGCCTGACTGATGATGCACCGAGCAGGAGGCGCATGGCAGTTTGCTGCGCCTGGCTGTAGTCTTAGGATCTTTCTTTTTGTAGAAATTCTCCTTTGTAAAGCCTTTTTTAGACATGTAATAGACTTTTATATGAAATAAAAATCCTTTTGATGTCTATACTTTTGCTGTCTTGATGTGCCAAGTACTTCGTTTGAGCTCCCTGTCGTATGTAATGTTAGGCGCATAGGAATTATGTCCTGTAGATGCGCCTGAAATTCCATGTGTGTGTGTGAATATATATATATATATATATATATATATATATATATATATATATATATATATATATATATATATATATATATATATTACAAGTGTGTGTGTGTGTGTGTATTGATATGTGAGCATATGTGTATCTACATATATGTGTGTGTGTGCATAGGTTCAAGGGTGTTTGTATATAGGTTTGTGTGTGTAGATGATATCCATATGAGTGTGATAGGAGATTACCTATAGACATGAGGATATGTTTATACCTAGACACTTAGGCATGTGTGAGTGTGAGTGCATTTTGATAGTGTGTGAGTGTATGTGCATATTAATATATGTGCGTATGAGTGTAGGTAGTAAGGGGGTGCACTACTGTGCAGGGCAGCAGCAAGCAGTTGCTTGCTTGCACTTGTGCAAGCAGCAGGTGGCTCTGCTTGCTGCACCCATTTCAACAGCAACAGTATTCACTTGCTGGCTACAACAGCAAAGAGGAGAGTACCCACAGTAAATACTGCTTGATGCACAACAGAGTGCATCAATTTGTGCAGCATCAGATGCACAATATTGTAGTAGTTTTCTTCTGCTTTGCTAGCAAGCAGATACAGCAGCAGCAAGCTATTGATTGCTGCATTTAGAAGCCTAGTAGCAGCAATGTGGTGGGCAGCAGCAGTGAGGTTAGGAAATGTGTAGGCCAGCAATTGATTTAGTAGATAGGGAAGTCCATATGTGTGCTAGCTAATGTGTCTGTGATGCATGGGAGAGAGCATAGGAGTATCCTATAGGTAAAGGGATTGGTATCATGATAGGTAATGGAGTAAATAAGGTAAGGGGTATATTAGTATCTGAATATAGGTAATAGGTTAAGGGGTATTGATGTTAGATACCTAGGTTGGCCCAAGCCAAGGTATCCCTTTGAGTTAAGGGTTAGAGTTTGGGTATTACCTAACTAAGGTAAGCTTGATAGTAGGTAACTAGTATGTATTAGATATATAGATAAATATAGGATACATGGGTTATAGGTTACTAGAGGATATGGATATACATGTGATATATGGTTAGGTAGAGTTTGGGTATTGCCTAAGTGTATGGTATAGTTAATGATTGGGTAAAGGTAAATACCTTTGATATGTGCATAGATATAGGTAAAGAGTAAATATTAAGGTATTGGACCATATGAGTCCATATGCATGTATGGTACCTAATATTCCTATATATATGGGGGTATGGACCTAGAAACCTTAGTATGACCTAGTTTTAACTAGTGTTGACTAATTTGACCCTAAAAGTCAAGCTTTTAGGTAATTTAACCTAGTTTGACCTCCATGAC
>JANAVB010037419.1:7445411-7762911 GCA_029216955.1 Iris pallida | reverse complement strand
TTATTTACTATTCCTTATTCCCTATTCCCTATAAAAATTAATTATTATCATTTACACTTTTTATTTCTCTTCTTATTAATATCCTCTCCCAATTCGGTAGACATTCACCAAATAATTACTTCCAAATATATACTATCACTCTAATCCTATTTCCACGACTTTCCTCATCTAATTTCTCTACTAATCATCATTTCGTTAAGTTTATTAAATTTTATTACACGATTTCACAATAAACCCTTTCACATTTTCCATATTTCACTTTTACATGACACCTTCTATGACTAGGTGTCATGACTAGCCCAATTCCTTGCAAGCACATGTGACTTACTACTAATCCATCATGACAACCTTGTCATAAATACCAATAGTTGAGTTAAGAAAGATAATGAAAGAAGCAAAGAAATAGAAAGAGAAAGTTCAAAAGAAAGAAAGAGGAAGAGATCAAAAAGAAGGAAGGAAGAAGAAGACCACCACTGGGGCCACCACCCAGTCAGGCTAGCCAGCCTGCGGCAGCCCCAACGATTGTTAAGTTCGACTAGGATTTGAGAGGGAGGAGAGTGAAAAGAAGAAAAAATAAAGGAAAGAAGAAAAAAAAGTATAGGAAAAAAACAAAGGAACAACGAGAGGAGGAGAAGGGAAGGAGTTATCACCATCATGGAAAGCCTCTCTTGTAGTGCCCCGTCCCGCTCAGTCAATCGGAGGAATCGGAACGCCGACGGCGTTCGGACTTAGCCTTGCAACGGCTACTCGGAGACATCACTCGGTCAAGGCGACCGCTCGCTCAGGTGGGGTAGTTTCGGTGAACTTGCCTTATCTTTGCCTTCACATAATAAATCGTGTTTTCAACTTGCACAAGTAGGCTTAATAATAAAAGAGATGAATCCACATAGCTAAAGGGAATAATCCCGACGGGTCAAAATGAGTTAGAACATGGAAAAAGGTCCAACGATCGGCTTAGAGTTGGTGCACGGCGTACTTTGAAAATGACACTCGGTCCTTCGTCCCGTGGCTTGGGAGAAGGAAAGTTGGTCTTCGACACAAATCTGTGAATTAGCCTAAGTCATAGGCGTCGCCTGCGTAAATGCTCGATAAAGCATGCACGCTTCCACTGCGCAAGGCTTGGCATAGCCTTTGCTCGTCCCTCGGGTTAAGTTATATGCTTGAGTAAGTTAGGCAAAGTTATGCCGGTCGACCTAAGTCATTCCAAGTGCTGTCCCGCTCATTTTGCGGTTGTCAAGTTAAATAGTCCCACAATCCCAGGGCCCGTCATATGAGGTATGACTTGGGCGGTAGTGTTACGTGGAACACGGTTGGCCTAAGGCACGATGCACGGACTTAGTGTTTAAGGCAAGGACCACACTTGATTCAAGTGAGTTTAGAAAAAGGGGCCCATCAAGTAGTCATTTCTAAGTTGAGTAAAAATGATATTGCATCAAGGGAGAAGGCTCGCGACCGTGGGTCGTCGAGGGATCTTAATGAGTATCAAGGGAGAAGGCTCGCGACCGTGGTTCGTCGAGGGATCTCAAGGATAGAAGTCTGGAACATGGTTTTGAAAGAGAGAGAAACACTGAAAGATTGATGACTGTGTGAGACGTCAGTTGAGTCGGGTCTTGCATGGTCATGGACAACTTGTCGACAAGGGCGATGTTTCCTCGAGCGGCAACCCTGGGCCATGGGACCGACTCGGCCTAGGAAGAAACAGGGTATAGTGGTGCATAAGGTTTGAGCACAGGGTTAAAGCGGGGGACTTACAACGGATGCTAGCTATTTGCGTTGGAAGGTCCCCGATTTAACAAAAAGCTATACGTCTCAGGATAGCTTGTGATGCTAGTGGCCAAGTTCATATAGATGTCGGCAAGTAGCGGCTATCCGCGTGTATGCCTTTGGATTGAGTCGAGTGAATGTGTGTACAAGTTATAACACAAGTTTGGGCCTAAGATTTGGCTTCAACATAGGTGTCGTGCTTCGGCACGAGACGTGGCATCGAGTCTCAAGTGTTGGGTTGAGTTATTTGAGTTTAAGTCAGGAATCGCCGCAAGGTAAGTTGGTTAAGTGACACTAAGTTCACAAGTCTTGATTGGGTCAGTTGGTGATCAAAGTAGCAAGGGCCGCCTGGCGGCAAAGGGCCACGAGGCGGCGATATGGTTAGGTATCACTGAGTTACGAGGCACGGCCTCAGCAAGGGTTTTGTAGCACGGTCACATAGAAAAGGAGCCTCATCGCGTAGTTGCGTCTCTGATTTTAAGCCGTAAGGCAAACACGACTCGATAGGTTAACGATGTTGGCACGAGAAAGGTCTTGAGTCAAGGTATGAGTTAACGTTGTCGTTGCAAGCACGGAATGGTCTAGCGACACAGAATAGGCCAAGGCGTCGATCCTAAAATCGATCATAAGGCAAGACTAGAAAGACAATCGAAAAAGGAATTTGTATTGCACAAAGTAAATCAAACGTGTTGGTTTTGTATGGGTGGGCGAGGAGCTCATTCCACCAGTACAGTTGAGTACTGACACCCACACAGTTTACATGTACAGGCACAGATAGAAGCTCGTGGCACGGAGCTCGCTTTGATGCATCGAGGCACAGAGTTCCTTGGCGATTCGAAGCGTGCGGCCGCATGGATTAAAGACTTATACGGGACATAATGTATGGACGTCGCCTTCCGAAGCTTCCGCTGGATCAAGACTTGTATTTGAGAGATGAGAGAGAGCTGAGTGACTTATAATGTGAGCTTGAGTGATTGTAATATTGGCCTTGCGCCCCAATGTAACCGTTGTTTCAATATCAATAAAGAGCTTTGTCACGACCCGCACCCTAGGGTTAGGGTACGAGAATGTAACAACGCCCAGCCTACGCCGCAGTGTCGGCGGTAGAACGCTGTCCTAGGTCACAATATCTAACAATATAATGCTAAGCAGTTTATACTCCCCGAATGGGGGTGACATAGCAGGATGTAAACTCAATCACATCTAAGGTAGAGCATAATGGAAGATAGATAAAACATGAAATCGAAAAGAGATACAGCAGATAGAAGTCTAAGTGTCTAAGATACACAAACCCAAAAATACGTCTCAAAGCTCAAATACAGTAATCCATAAAGTAAATACAACTCCAGACAACTGAAAATAGCTAACTAAACAACCTCTAATGTGTCTCCTCTAGGCTAGCAGGCAACCTCCAAGATATCTGTAAAATTTATCAACAGGTCCAGTCAGGACAGGAGCGAGCACAGTACATCTCAACAGATCATAGCAGGTTAGAAAATATAATCATGCAGTAAAGTAAGATACATGATCTGAAAGAAATACAGTATGTAAACACAGAGAGAGAATTGTAATAGAAATATCTACTATAAGTAGAGAACTAACAGTGGCTAGTGAGTCAGAGTACAATATAAACATGTGAATGGTATAGGAGATTCTGGGAACTATACTATGGAGTGATTCTGGGAACTACACTACTTGAATATTATTCACATGTCTACTTTTACTCCCCCGTACCCCCAATCAATACACAAGGATCCAACCAGGTTATGTTATGATTCCATGCAAAGACCCACAAAGGGTGATACATGGATAGCCCATAAATGGGTGATTCTGGAAATGCCAACAATGGGGTAATTCTGGGAATGTCCATAAATGGGATGAATCTGGAAAGACTCTGTGATCATGAGAGTGCATGTCACAAGTGATCGAAGAATCGTGAAGCATAGTGATACACCATGTAAGTGAAACGCACAGAACATGTAGTATACGATGCTCCCTGAGGGGATAACATCTCAAGAATGGATCCATATAGTACTAATCCGTGTTACCAACGTGACAGCATCAAGTAAAGTAATCTAAAGCAGGAAAATAATTCTAACAGGATATGAAATGATCAGAGAATGTACTCGCCTGGTGTCTGAATGTCCAAAGTAAATATAATGTCCGATGAGAGGTGTCTGGCTCCTAATCAGAACAGCACAAGTCATAACAAGTCCAAAATGGCAATATGAAGTTCTATTATGCATTCTACATGATTCTAGGTCAATCTAGACCAAAGTCAACTCTTGGTCAACTTGGTCAACCCTGAAAGTCAAACCTAGGTCAACTATGGTCAAACTATGTCTAACAAGTCTAAATTAGGTCAAACAAGTTATTCTAGGTTTAAACAAACTAAGTATATGCAAATCAAGTATCCAAGATAGCTACTAACTCATAGCCTAAGTCACTTGCTAAACCAAGCACAAAACTAAACCATAAGCTAACAAGGCACACAAATTTAGTCATATAATGTATATATATTATTCACATTCACATATTCATATACATAGATATATATAGGAAAGCTATATATATAGGCACACACACACACACACACACACACACATATATATATATATATATATATATATATATATATATATATATATATATAGAGAGAGAGAGAGAGAGAGAGAAAGAGAGGTAAAAGAGTAAGTGAGTATGTGTGTGTTTGGCATGTGTGTGAAAGGATGTGTTAATCTTCTAAAATTTAGTGATAGGTAGGTGTATGTGACATGAGATACATGATGTCAAAGGGTGTATGAATGCATGTGTGTAAAAACTTATAGGTTAACTCAGTTTATAGAAATACATGCATACATACTTACCTTGTATACATGCATACATACATATCATGTATATTACATTTACATGATACATACATGTATACTTGTATTATATTATACTTACATTCATGTATATTAGATACTTGTATTTATATTAACATATTGCAAACATTCATTTCATTCATGCATCTATGCATTACCTACATATTTTATACATATGCATACATTGTATATTCATATCATTTCATACATTAACATAAAGACATACAAACATGCACACATTATATATTTTATACCTTGCATTACCTTACATATCATGTTATATATTATCATTTATTCCTTTCATATATTATATTATCTTCAAGTTGAATACATCATATATGGATACAATACATTATCTTGCATGCTTGCATTCATATATTACATTCTATATTACCTATATACATGTATTTCCTCCATTCATTCATGCTTGTATCATATACTCTACATTACCATACGCGTTGTCGTTATATATTGCATTACAATATTTATACCTTATGCATTCATATCTATCATTATATATATATCTTGCATTCATATCTAGCATTCATTATATACTTTCATGCATACATTGTATATCATTCTTTTATTCATGCATTGCTTATATGCATTATATTAATTGCATTCCTACATGCTTGCATTCAACCATATATATACATTAATATAAAAAGAATATATATCATATATATATATCATTTCATTCATCTAACATATCATGCAATATTACATACTCTATATTCATTTAATACCCATACTACATAGGCTCATAGGTTACACAAAATACATATATCGTATAATCACTCTTCTACTTAAAACCAATACTGTACCAATTGGGCATTTACTAAATTCTAGGATTAAAGTATGTTATATATCTTTGTGTTAGCTTTCCGAAACTTTAAACGGATCGCATTTTCGTGTCCGGAAGCTCCCGGAATCGCAAAAACACCGAAACGCGTTCGTCTTTCGTACAACTGACACTCAAATAATTTTACAGAAAGTTTTAGAACGAATTTGGCTTATTAAAATATATATTTGGAAAACTAACTTCGATACGCTTCTTTTAAAAAAACGGGAGGTTAATTGGAGTTGTGAGCTAAAAGTTATGGCATTTCTAAGTTGCTCTATTTACTAAAAACGTGGATAAAATTATGACGAATTTAGGTAGTTTGAGACAAAAGAAACACAAGTATATAACATAATATATCAAGAACTCACTCTCTACACTAATATATATATATGAGACACTATAGAACACATCTCCAATACAAAAATATGAGATTAAACATGTAGTAATTCATTCATACATAACAACAACACATAGTGTGTCCAAATTTGGGGTTTTCCCACATGGACACAACCACGACACAAAGGACACTCCTATGACCTCCAAATGGACACGAAATGGACACAAATGGAGATATAACCATGGGGGTCATTCCTATGGGTTCAAAATATTTCTATATGCATGTAGGGATGGATTAGAGGAGAGATTATACCTTCCGGGAGAGAGATTCAAAGGAAAAGCCTTCCGATACGGCACCGACACGTAGAGATTCCAAAAGGACACGAACGAGCTCCGAATCCTCCCAAACTTGGCTAGTACCCTCTAACCATGGAGTAGAAGAGAAATAAAGAAGATTTGGTGGAAGAAAGGGTTGATTTGGAGATAAAATCAATTGAGATTTATCTCTAAATTAATTTGGGGAAGAACAAGAGAGAGAAAGTGGATGAAAACAAATGAATGAAGGAGTGACTCACTCCTTATCCCCCCCATAAGTGGCTGCCCAAAAAGGGTGAGGTGTCCCCTATTTGAGTGTTCAAAATGCCCTCCACTAATCTATTTGATTTAAATTAGGAATGGGTTAAAGGTTGAGGTCAATTTAGTCTAGTTTTAAGTCTCTAATTAAACTAAACCTATCCGTAAATAATTAGTCTAACTACTAACTAAAATTAATATCATGTGGACTAAAATTAATATCATGTGGGCCATGCCTAACTAGTGTGTGGGTCCCACTAGAGTCAAACTACCCCCCCCCCCCCCCGGGTCTCCGTTTCAAGTCGGATTGAGTTGAAATTCTAACCCGACTCAAATAACCCCAAAACAATATCATAAATAATAAAATAAATTTCAACCCCAAAATAATATCATAAATAATAAAATAAATTTCAACCCCAAAATAATATCATAAATAATAAAATAAATTTCAAAAATATTCAAAAATATAAAATGACAAAAATACCCCTGTTTCTGAAACTGGGGGTGACAAATCTATCCACCTTAAAAAAAATTCGTCCTCAAAATTAAAACAAAGCAATCACAGGAAACACATGAAGAAAACAATCTCATTCAAATACTTTTAAAAAAAATCGGCAATAAAAAAAATCTCTTTGAGGCACATCAAACATTTGTAAATAAAAACTGATACGTGTCCGCTACGGACACAAAACCATCACAAAATAACACCTATCAAAGGTCAAAATCAACAATCACCAGCGCAATAAATATCAAAATAATTTAAAGAGGTCAAATGCAAAATATCCTTAGGCCAGAAATGACATTAAAACATCCTAATAACATGGTTAGGCTCTCGGTCAAACAGTCTTTAGGGTTTCACTAGCAAAACATCAAAATCACAAGTCATGATTTTAAATAGTTTTAAAATAATTTAAAAATTACCAAAAATCATATCATGATTTAAATGTCAAATCAATAAATGATTAAAATTATAAAATTTCAAAATTACCCTCATATTAGAAAACTGGGTGTTACAAGTCTACCCACCTTAGAAAAATTTCGTTCTCGAAATTAAAATGTTCGTACTCCTTCTAGGTCAAACCCCCACAATCAAGTCCCAGAACTTAACAAATCATACCATCAAAAAGGACGGCATACAGGGTTATGGCATACGGTGACAGTGAAAGTCTCATCTAGGTATACTAGTCATGCTAACCGAAACGGTCATAGGGTATCAAAACACACAAGGAGTCTAGGGTGCTAAACTAGAAAAGATACAGAAATAACAAATCATCAAAACTGTAAGGCAGTCTACCATTCTACACGAAAACTGGTATCATCATAAAAAAATAAAGAAAGGTAACCACCAATTATCTATAAAGGGTTCAGAAAAATCAAAATCAAAAGTTAAGGAATGAAAGTCACTTACATGGAAATCCAATCACAATATGTATATATATATAGAGGGTGTGTTAGAGAGGGAAAAGCTCGCATTATGTAAAGGTTATGTGGTTCGTGTGTGTATGGGTATATATGGACATGTTCATATGGTTAGATAGTAGGCATGGGTGTGTGTGAAATATACATGAAGAGTATCGGAGGATTTAGGTTTCAAAACAATAGCTATCCAGTTACACTACTCATGGCATATTGGTTAGACATGATCTACAACACACAACCTATTTACTCATAACGTGCATGGCTAACCATATACATATGTATATATAAAGAGGTAGAGATTTAGTTATGTATCTATATACATTATAACATGTATGCCTAAGCTCTCTATGTATCTATATAGATATATGAACCTAACATAGAGGGGAAGGTTAAGTTACCTGACAGTGTATACTAAGTTAGGGTGTGTGTGTGTCCTTGTACAGGGTTATAGCTTAGTATTGAAAGGTTAAATACAGTTTTAGTTCAGTATTTACATACAAAATCTGAAAATAAGCTAATATTTAAACCAGTGCAATATTAACATAATGCAGTTTCAGAATTTAGGGTTTGAACATCACAACTAACTCAATGCTCCTAACACAACCTAACATGATGGAAATAAAACCCTAACATACTATCCACACATTTATCTATGCATACAGTTCAATATTACATATTAAATCTGAAAGTGAACTAAACATTTGAAATCAATATAAAAATGTTAACATATATTCAGTTTTAGGATATTAGAGAAATTCGAACATCAAACCAACCCAACGTTTATCACAACCTAACATGTAAGAATATGAAACCTAAATTTATATCCCTACATACCACAATGTATATAGCTCAAAATATTATATTTAAAACAACAAATTGAACTAACATTTAAAATCCAATATTAAGGGTTAATATGCACACAGTCTTAGATTTGTCAAATTCAAACACAAAACTCAACCAATTCCCTTAAGAGTTGAAACCTTGTATATAACATACATGTGCAGTGATATGAACAAAACTACTACCAAGAAATTTATATTGAATTACGAATTTAAACTGGAAAAGCAAAAAACCAGAAATATTGGGATTTTGACAATTTAAACATCAACAACGTATTAATATGTATTTAGATAAGTGGGAGATCAAGTATAGCATGCATACGTGTCAGGCAAAGAGTCTGTGTCCACTATATATATATATATATATATTCTCATGTCCCAATATAAAAATCGAATTCAACATCAAGACCAACATTTTATATTCCTACCAAAATTGCAAAGTAGGTGATTGATGTAATCAAGACAGTTTTATTATTATTATCATTATTTAATACAATAATAATAGCAAGAAGAAATAACAATGAAATCTATTTTGCTTATCTGTTTAAAGGAAGAACCATTTTGAAATCATAGCTATAATATCAAATCCAAGATAAGGTCTAGCATAATCGTCGATTCATTGTATTAAGAAGAAGTTCATAGTAAGAAGTTGCACAAGGTTCATAAAAATAGCTAAAGCTACTCCTAAGTTAAATAATGAGAAGCAAAACAATACAAATAATAATTTTTTCCATTTTTTTTGAAGGACTGAAACAAAATAGAGAAAACATGTTCGAAAATATTTATGGTTCAATCTGATAATCATATGCGTCTATCCAAAACCATGGTACTCTAAATCCTCGGCATACTCGTAAGCAAGGCTACGATAATCACAGAGTCCTCGACTTAGGCACATACCTCTAGAATCATGGTATTTAACATTTTCGCGATGCCGCTAGCTTGGCTGCAAAAACCTTAAATTCCCACACCCGAGAAATATATCCAAGTCAGACTATATGTCCTCACCATGCTGGCTAATGTGACTATAGAAGACTAGATTCCATAACTTAGATGACCTAGCCCATATAATTTCATCTTGACAAAAATTAAATTAAATCACAATGAATACCCAAAAATCAAATTTATCAACGAACATCAAGTTTCAAAAATGAACAAAATCCATCAAATCATATAAATACAAACTCGGATGCAACTGCTAATATCAAGATTCAAAATTCAACAATTATCCCCAAAATCAATAAATACAAACTCAAATTCAACAATAGAAAGTAAAGATAAATCAAATCAAGAGAAGAAGAGTTTTCAAATCGAAGTTAAAATAAGATTCTCAAGGGTCGTCCCAGGAATCTCTCGAGGGATCCTAACTGTGATTGAGTACCTTCAAAATATATCCTAATCCTACGACAGGCTGTAGTGGTACTCTAGTTCGAATACCACTACACAAACTCGACCTGCATGGGCCACCACTAAAAACGTGTCACGACCCGCACCCTAGGGTTAGGGTACGAGAACGTAACAACGTCCAGCCTACGCCACAGTGTCGACGGTAGAACGCTGTCCTAGGTCACAATATCTAACAATATAATGCTAAGCAGTTTATACTCCCCGAATGGGGGTGACATAGCAGGATGTAAACTCAATCACATCTAAGGTAGAGCATAATGAAATATAGATAAAATATGAAATCCAAAAGAGATACAGCAGATAGAAGTCTAAGTGTCTAAGATACACAAACCCAGAAATACGTCTCAAAGCTCAAATACAGTAATCCATAAAGTAAATACAACTCCAGACAACTGAAAATAGCTAACTAAACAACCTCTAATGTGTCTCCTCTAGGCTAGCAGGCAACCTCCAAGATATCTGTAAAAATTTATCAACAGGTCCAGTCAGGACAGGAGCGAGCACAGTACATCTCAACAGATCATAGCAGGTTAGAAAATATAATCATGCAGTAAAGTAAGATACATGATTTGAAAGAAATACAGTATGTAAACAGAGAGAGAAAATTGTAATAGAAATATCTACTATAAGTAGAGAACTAACAGTAGCTAGTGAGTCAGAGTACAATATAAACATGTGAATGGCATAGGAGATTCTAGGAACTATACTATGGAGTGATTCTGGGAACTACACTACTTGGATATTATTCACATGTCTACTTCTACTCTCCCGTACCCCCAATCAATACACAAGGATCCAACCAGGTTATGTTATGATTCCATGCAAAGGCCCACATGGGGTGATACATGGATAGTCCATAAATGGGTTATTCTGGGAATGCCCACAATGGGGTGATTCTGAAAATGCCCATAAATGGGGTGATTCTGGGAAGACTCTGTGATCATGAGAGTACATGTCACAAGTGATCGAAGAACCGTGAAGCATAGTGATACACCATGTAAGTGAAACGCACAGAACATGTAGTATACGATGCTCCATGAGGGGATAATATCTCAAGAATGGATCCATATAGTACTAATCCGTGTTACCAACGTGACAGCATCAAGTAAAGTAATCTAAAGCAGGAAAATAATTCTAACAGGATATGAAATGATCAGAGAATGTACTCGCCTGGTGTCTGAATGTCCAAAGTAAATATAATATCCGAGGAGAGGTATCTGGCTCCTAATCAGAACAGCACAAGTCACAACAAGTCCACAATGGCAATATGAAGTTCTATTATGCATTCTACATGATTCTAGGTCAATCTAGACCAAAGTCAACTCTTGGTCAACTTGGTCAACCCTGAAAGTCAAACCTAGGTCAACTATGGTCAAACTAGGTCTAACAAGTCTAAATTAGGTCAAACAAGTTATTCTAGGTCTAAACAAACTAAGTATATGCAAATCAAGTATCCAAGATAGCTACTAACTCATAGCCTAAGTCACTTGCTAAACTAAACACAAAACTAAACCATAAGCTAACAAGGCACACAAACTTAGTCATATAATGTATATATATTATTCACATTCACATATTCATATACATAGATATATATAGGAAAGCTATATATATAGGCACATACATATATATATATATATATATATATATATATATATATATATATATATATATATATATATATATATATATAGAGAGAGAGAGAAAGAGAGGTAAAAGAGTAAGTGAGTATGTGTGTGTTTGGCATGTGTGTGAAAGGATATGTGTTAATCTTCTAAAATTTAGTGATAGGTAGGTGTATGTGACATGAGATACATGATGTCAAAGGGTGTATGAATGCATGTGTGTAAAAAGTTATAGGTTAACTCATTTTATAGAAATACATACATACATACATACATACTTACCTTGTATACATGCATACATACATACATATCATGTATATTATATTTACATGATACATACATGTATACTTGTATTATATTATACTTATATTCATGCATATTAGATACTTGTATTTATATTAACATATTGCAAACATTCATTTCATTCATGCATCTATGCATTACCTACATATTTTATACATATGCATACATTGTATATTCATATCATTTCATATATTAACATAGAGACATACAAACATGCACACATCATATATTTTATACCTTGCATTACCTTACATATCATGTTATATATTATCATTTATTCCTTTCATATATTACATTATCTTCAAGTTGAATACATCATATATGGATACAATACATTATCGTGCATGCTTGCATTCATATATTACATTCTATATTACCTATATACATGTATTTTCTCCATTCATTCATGCTTGCATCATATACTCTACATTACCATACACGTTGTCATTATATATTTCATTACAATATTTATACATTATGCATTCATATCTATCATTACATATATATCTTGCATTCATATCTAGCATTCATTATATACTTTCATGCATACATTGTATATCATTTTTTTATTCATGCATTACTTATATGCATTATATTAATTGCATTCCTACATGCTTGCATTCAACCATATATATACATTAATGTAAAGAGAATATATATCATATATATATCATTTTATTCATCTAACATATCATGCATTACATACTCTATATTCATTTAATACCCATACTACATAGGCTCATAGGTTACACAAAATACATATATCGTATAATCACTCTTCTACTTAAAATCAATACTGTACCAATTGGGCATTCACTAAATTCTAGGATTAAAGTATGTTATATATCTTTGTGTTAGCTTTCCGAAACTTTAAACGGATCGCATTTTCGTGTTCGGAAGCTCCCGGAATCGCAAAAACACCGAAACGCGTTCGTCTTTCGTACAGCTGACACTCAAATAATTTTACAGAAAGTTTCAGAACGAATTTGGCTTATTAAAATATATATTTGGAAAACTAACTTCGATACGCTTCTTTTAAAAAATGGAAGGTTAATTGGAGTTGTGAGCTAAAAGTTATGGCATTTCTAAGTTGCTCTATCTACTAAAAACGTGGATAAAAATTATGACGAATTTAGGTAGTTTGAGACAAAAGAAACACAAGTGTATAACATAATATATCAAGAACTCACTCTCTACACTAATATATATATGAGACACTATAGAACACATCTCCAATACAAAATATGAGATTAAATATGTAATAATTCATTCATACATAACAACAACACTGTGTGTCCAAATTTGGGGTTTTCCCACATGGACACAACCACAACACAAAGGACACTCCTATGACCTCCAAATGGACACAAATGGAGATATAACCATGGGGGTCATTTCTATGGGTTCAAAATATTTTTATATGCAAGTAGGGATGGATTAGAAGAGAGATTATACCTTCTGGAAGAGAGATTCAAAGGAAAAGCCTTCCGATACGGCACCGACACGTAGAGATTCCAAAAGGACACGAACGAGCTCCGAATCCTCCCAAACTTGGCTAGCACCCTCTAACCATGGAGTAGAAGAGAAATAAAGAAGATTTGGTGGAAGTAGGGGTTGATTTGGAGATAAAATCAATGGAGGTTCATCTCTAAATTAATTTGGGGAAGAACAAAAGAGAGAAAGTGGATGAAAACAAATGAATAAAGGAGTGACTCACTCCTTATCCCCCCATAAGTGGCTGCCCAAAAATGGTGAGGTGTCCCCTATTTGAATGTCCAAAATGCCCTCCACTAATCTATTTGATTTAAATTAGGAATGGGTTAAAGGTTGAGGTCAATTTAGTCTAGTTTTAAGTCTCTAATTAAACTAACCTATCCGTAAATAATTAGTCTAACTACTAACTAAAATTAATATCATGTGGACTAAAATTAATATCATGTGGGCCATACCTAACTAGTGTGTGGGTCCCACTAGAGTCAAACTACCCCCCCCCCCCCCCGGGTCCCCGTTTCAAGTTGAATTGAGTTGAAATTCTAACCCGACTCAAATAACCCCAAAACAATATCATAAATAATAAAATAAATTTCAACCCCAAAATAATATCATAAATAATAAAATAAATTTCAACCCCAAAACAATATCATAAATAATAAAATAAATTTCAAAAATATTCAAAAATATAAAATGACAAAAATACCCCTGTTTCTGAAAACTGGGGGTGACAAGCTTCTTTGAATAACTTGTGTTTGTTCTTAATTTCCGCTGCTATCATTCAATGTCTCTGCTTGGGACTTCTGTGCGACGACCCCGTCGCAGCCGCTGAAATCGGCCGTTATGGAACCCGCCTTGCACGAGCGCAATCTAGGCTCGTGCGGCATCACGCCTTAGCGAGGACGATCGCTCCTACGGGAGCGGGGCGTGACATCTCTCACTCCTAACCAAAGTGATTCAAAATTTCCTAAATTCCAATTTGATTAGTCTAGATTATATTCCTTGAAGCAATGGCCTAATTTTCCATATGGGCTAAACAACTTTTGAAATTTAAATTTCATTCTAGTCTAGGTTTTCGATTGCAAATTTTATTTTACATGAATTCCATGGTAATGTAGGTTTGTATATGTTTGAGTTCAACCATGATAATTGTTACTTTAGTCTAAAATTACTTAGAACTTGTAATGATTCTTCGAATAAGTTGAACATGTCGAAAGTATGAATTGGTTCTCCGATTTATAGACTTCATTTATGCCCTAGAATTGGAAGTATATTAATGCCTAACCTTAGGTTTCATAATATAAAATTTAGCATGTGTGAGTATGTGCACCGAGGGGAAATTTTATTGTGAATTCTACGTAGGGTTGCTCCAGGTGGTTATAAATTATTTTCGGCCAAGAAATATGAAGGAGACTATGCCCGATTTTTAAAATATTCGAGAGATAATTACTTTCATACTGAAAGCAGTTAAATGCAATTTAACCCAAATCTTAGGATTTACTTGTGTAGCCAAGACTAAGTTGTGCTAGCCTCAGAGACGAGTTGCCGATAGCCTTAAAATTCATACCTTGACTTAGGATGCAGAGGACATGGACACATGGACATACAAGCTAAACTAAATTCTCAAGTCATGATTATTAATTCAAAGATATTCGACATGTAGTCCTTAGTATGTTATCTTCGTATCGTGCCATGCCCTTTAGAGTACATGGATCAAAACACATACTTTTATTCTTGCAAGATAACAATAGCTAGAACTTGTTTGTGATTGTTAGATTTGCACCATGGGGGGAGAACATTAAGGTCACATGGGATAAAATCTTTGCCATATAATTAATAAACAAAATTTGATCAGTACTACCTAATTCATAAGACCTTGCAAAGAAAGGGTTGTGAGGCATTGCTTACTTTCATATGTTGTCTTGTTGCAGTCCTTAACCGAACTTGTATCTAGTTAAAGTTCTTAAGTCGGTCGAGTACTGATTAAGATCCTTAACTCGACCTAGCATCAATTAAGGTTAACCAAATTTATTCATCTATCTTGTCCACAAGCTATGTGGGGTCAGCCTATGCATCGTGCCATCTTAGCAACAACCTGGTTCCAAGAAAATGAGATTATTACTAAGAAAATAACCAAACGTATGACCTATAGTGTTTTTCGACTGCATTTTATATACAAGAGTCCTTTGTCGTGATTTGGTTGTTGCAAAGTGATTGCTTGTGAAGTGAATGTGTTGTGAGCTGTACAATTGGCATGTTAGGATTTACATACTTTTTATATATAGTTATGATTGCGTTTAATTTATTTACGAAGTCTCTTTGGGTGGCAAATGCAAATTAGGGTTTCAACAATAAATTAACAATACAAATTTCATACTCTAACACCATTTTCAAGTATCCAATTTTGATTGATTATATCTATTTCATTTTATTTACACGGTAGAGAAGGAGCTGGGTAACAATAAGGGGAGCTAGGTAACAATAAAGGAGTAATTGAACTGAATGCGAGCTTGCTGGATGTTGATCTTCTACTCTGTATCAGTTAAGGTATATAAGTGTTTATCATGCTTCAGGTTAATATCATGTAGTTGGGGGTAGAACAATGATATTTCATTTATATTTTTTAGAATGCCTTTTACCTAGAGATATTAATCATGCCTCGTAATTGATGATCCATCGTAAACCTATTCCAGAGCATTACAAGCGACAATCGCAAATGCGAGAACTAGTGTACTCATAGGAGATGCTTGTTACTCGGCTCGAGCAGGACATGATGTCTTCTTCTAGTTATTTGTTTTTACCTTTCTGTCCTTTGTTGGTCCAACCCATCTCTAGTAGATTGTTCATTTTTGGGCTGAGTTACTTTTCTATATATCCCCAACAACAACTGCATTTTACCTAGGTTGCGTTTGGTTCATTGTAATGTAATCGTAATCGTAATGGAATTGGATTTGTAATGTAATTGAGTTTGTAATGTAATGGAATTACAATTACATTACTATGTTTGGTTGAATCATGTAATCAAACCATGTAATGTAATGTTAATTGCATTCATGTGTTTGGTTTACCATGTAATGTAATTGAATTTTTAATTTAATATTTTTTTTAAAATACAACATAAAATTTAAAAAGTTAATCAATACAAAATTTAAAAAATTTAAAAAGAAAAAAGAAAAATAAATAAAAATAAATAATAAAAAAAGGGGGAAATGGTTTGTTTTCTGCTAAAAAAATGACCAAAAACGAAAAAAAGACAAAAAATAAAAAATACCAAAAATGACAAACGAACAAAACATAAGGAAAAAAAAATCAAAAATGAAAAAGCGATAAAAAAGAAAAACGACAAAAAAAAAAGATCAAAAATGTGAAAACCATAAAAAGTGACCAATAATGATAAAAAAAATGACTAAAAACAAAAAAATTGACAAAAAACAATAATAAATGAAAGGAAAAAAAAAAAGGACAAAAAACGACCAAAAAAAGGGCAAAAAATGAACAAAAACGACAAAAAAAGAAAAAAAATGACAAAAAAAGATAAAAAAGAGCAAAAAAATAAAAAACGATAAAAAGGAACAGAAATGACAAAAAACGAAAATACGAAAAAAGACCAAAAACAAGAGAGAGTTAAAACGACCAAAAAACGAAAAAAAGATTAAAAAAAACTTGCAAAAAAAAACGACAAAAACGACAAAAACAACAAAAAAAGAAAAAACGAGCATAAACGACCAAAAAAAAGTGAAAAAGACCCCAAAAAATATGCAAAATCGACCAAAAACGATAGAAGACGATAAAAACGTGAAAAATGGTCAAAAACGTACAAGATCGACAAAAATCGGTAAATAACATGCATAAATGGCAAAAAATGTGCAAAATCGGCAAAAAAACCATAAAAATGAAAAAAATTGACCAAAAACGATAAAAAAGGCAAAAAATGAACAAAAACGACAAAAAAGGGCAAAAAGAACAAAAAAGGACAAAAACGACAAAAAAACAAACAAAAACAACAAAAAACGACAAAAAACCGAACAAAAATAAAAAAAAGGAACAAAAACTATAAAAAACGAACAAAAACGACAAAAAAAAAACAAAAAATGACAAAAACGACAAAAAAACAAACAATAACAACGAAAAATGAACAAAAACGACAAAAACGAACAAAAACAACAAAAAAGACAAAAAAACAAACAAAAACAACAAAAAATGAACAAAAATGAAAAAAAATGAAAAAAAAAAAAAAACGAAAAAAAAACCGGAAAAAAACAACAAAAAGGACAAAAACGAACAAAAAACAAACAAAAATAACCAAAAACGAACAAAAATTACAAAAAAACGAACAAAAACGACAAAAAACGAACAAAAACGAACAAAAACGATCAAAAACGATAAAAAAACAAACAAAAACAACATAAAATGACCAAAAACGAACAAAAATGACAAAAAATGAACAAAAACGACCAAACCCGAACAAAATGACCAAAAACAACAAAATATGACCAAAAACGAATAAAAAGACCAAATTATAGCATACCAACTTTCCGCTTAAGTCGTAATGTAATTGCGATTACATAGGTTTTATGATGTAATTGAGTTTAGAAGAAACTGATGTAATGTAATCAAACTTGTAATCGCGATTACATTACATCTAATTTTTTTTGTCCAACCAAACACCCGAGTTAGATTGACAACGTAATGCCAATTACATTACGTTGTCCAATCCTGCAAACCAAACGGGCCCCTAGTTGTTAAGTGGATGAGAATTTACTTGTAGGTCCTGAGCTCAACTTTATTTTTCCTATATTTAATTTCTTTTTTCATATATTCTACATAATGGTTTCTTAAAGTCTAAAGCTATTTTTGCTCCAGTTATTGTTTATAAAATTATATATAATGTTCTCTTAAAATTACCAAGTGAAGGTGTTTTCACACACTTTCCTTATCTATAAATAATGTAAAATGTCTCCTTAAAAGTCTAAGTTATGTTTCCACGCTCGATCCTGAGACTGTCCGCCACCAAGTAGTCCCTCAACTTTATACCTCTCCTCATTAACCACTAGGATCACTTAAGTTCAATATATATATATATATATATATATATATATATATATATATATATATATATATATATATATATAGTTGAAGAAGAAAAATATATAGTTGAAGAAGAAGAAAAACAATGAAATTCTTTTCTTTCTTTCTTTCTTTTTTTTTTCTTTCTTTCTTTCTTCATTTTTTTTTCTTTTTTGAGATTTTGTATTGTTTTTGTTGACTATTGTGAGGGCTTCTTGAAGTTTTTGAGTGAGAATTGTAAATGAATATAATATATTTTTTCATGAGTAATTAATATTTTCAGCGTTTGTGCAATATTATCTCATCTTGTTATAAGCTCTCTTTATTATATAGCATTTTTCCATAACAATTTCCTACCCCTATGCTGCACAGTTGTGGCTCTTATGGCTTTGCACTAACAAACCTCCTCATATTACTCTAAGGGGGCGTTTGGTACGTGGCAATTTTTTTTCCGAGAAAATTAATTTAGTGAGGGAATCTATTACCAGGTTTGTTTAGCCTATACAATAATTATTTCTGAGAATTATCAATAACCGGATAAATAATTTATCCACGAAACATAGAAATCATATATGGGTATATTTCTTTTGCCCGGGCACAAAAAATTGTTTCAAATTTTTTTATCGTTTTTTTTTTTTTCATTTTTTGATCTTTTTTATTTTTTTCGTTTTTAGTCATTTTTTTTATTTTTGGTCTTTTTCCATTTTGATCCTTTTTGACATTTTTGGGCCGTTTTTGTTGTCTTTTGGCTGACGTTTTTTGGCTTTTTGTTGTTTTGGTCGTTTTTGGTTGTTTTTGTTGTTTTTTGACATTTTTAATCTTTTTTTGTCATTTCGTCGCTTTTTGATCTCTTTTATGTAGTTCTTTTGGTTTTTCGTCTTTCTTTGTCGCTTTTGTCGCTTTTTTGTCTTTTGGTCATTTTTGTCATTTTTGTTGCCTTGTCGCTTTTTGGTCAATTTTTTCTGATTTTTTATCGAATTGTTGTCTTTATCGTTTTCGTCGTTTTTTTATATTTGACATTTTTATCGTTTTTTTCATTTTGTAGCTTTTCGCAGTATTTTCATTTTTTTCTGTCGCTTTTTGTTAATTTTTGTCGGTTTTGTCGCTATTTTGTCTTTTTAATCATTTTTGTCGCTTTTTTTGGTCCTTTTTTTTGTTGTTTTTGGGTCGTTTTGTCGTTTTTTTGGTTGTTTTGTCATTTTGGTCATTTCTAACATTTTGTCGTTTTTTTGTCATTTTTGTCGGTTTTGGTCTTTTTCGTCTTTTTGGCTTTGTTTGTCTTTTTGTCTTGTCATTTTTTTTTGTCGTTTTTGGTCTTTTGTTTTTTTGTTAGTTTTTCATTCATTCTTAACAAATTTTGTGGCTTTTTGTCTTTTTTGTTGTTTAATTTAATTTTAGTGTTTTTTTTTATTTGTCGTTTTTTTTTTTTGTTTTTTTTTCGTATGATCGTTTTATTGGGGTTTTTTTTTTTTTTGCTTTTTTCGTTTTTTTGTCGTTTTTTTTTTCGTTTTTTTTCGATTTTTATACTCTTTTTTTCCGGAAATATTTATATAGTCACCAAATATGGAAATGTAATTTTTCTGAAAATTTAATTACTTGAATTTAACTTCCCAGAATATTTTCGGCTATATAGAGTATTCCGCATACCAAACGCATCCATTGCAGAGGAGTTTTTTTTATTATCTCTGAACATTCCATGTTTCAATCTGAGACCAACATCCTCTGCGGCAGCTCGTTCTTACAAAGTCCTGGCAGGCCTCATTTGGTCAGAACAGAATAACTGAAATAAGTACTAGAAAATATGTTGAACAAAACCTCTCGGAGACTTGATACATACCAGAAACGGAAAGAGACATGAAACGTCCTAGGTAACTATCTAAAATAAAAGCATCCCCTTCCTCCCTCCCTCTCTGCCATCATAGCAACTAATTGAAACAGCAGCTTAGCATATTTTCCAAGTTATCAGAAACCTAAAAAAAGGAATTTGTTTGTCTAATGGAGATCATTACTAATAAAAGCTTTTATATTATAATTTCTTTGTTTCACCACAATAAGATTCATACTCTTAGCTGCGAAAACTTAGAAAATTTTGGCACAGTGCAGGAACAAGATAAGCAGCTATTGCTGAACCGTAAGGACTGGAGAACTTGCATAAGCTACAAGAGAGCTCAATGTCAACAAAGGTTTGAACATGTTATTAGAAGCTAAACACCAAGAAAGTAGCGGAGGAAGAATAGAGGCCACTTGATCTCATGATCTTCTTTTTCTCTTCACACTTTTCTTGGTACTGGCCTTTGGTCCATCATCAGATAAAGATGAATTCAGCTTGGAAGCAATGGCAGAGCTCCATAAGGCCCTCTCGACATCAGAAGGGGTGAACACTTCACTTTCTGCACTAAGCTCCTGAAATTGAAAAGGAAAGAAAAGTTGACTCAATAGTTCTTGGTGAATCCTCACAAAAAAGAAATCAGCTAAAGAAGCTTACAAAAGAAAATTTTAAGCTGATTTCTTATCCAACTCTGTCAAAAGTAGATATTTTGTCGCTCAGATTTCATGTGCTGAACATATAAAATTGAGTAGCAAATGTATGTAATTTCTTAGCTCTCTTGACATTTCATGCAAGCCATTTTACAAGAATAAGATTCCTTCTGTTCTGTTCAGGTTGTGCACAATAGGAGTCTCCTAACTGATGCTAGATGAATCAATTTATAGATTTGTGATAATGTTTTCACGGTAATTAGCAAACCTTTGGCTTAGTTCATTTAGTGTCTACAATGGTCTTCCAGCAAACTGAGTGTCAAATGAAAGAATAGACGGTCTGAAGTAGTGGTTGTTGGGGTTTCATGGGCACCTTGGATAATACTTGGCCGGAACGAAGGAATCAGAGGTTAAAGAGGAGGATATATGCATTTAAGTAGAAAAGGTAGCTTCTTGCAAGGGAGATTGAAGTGTCAAATGAAACAATAGACGGTCTGAAGTAGTGGTTGTTAGGGTTTCTTGGGCACCTTGGATAATACTTGGCCGGGGAACGAAGGAATCAGAGGTTAAAGAGGAGGATTTATGCATTTAAGTAGAAAAGGTAGCTTTTTGCAAGGGAGATTGAAGTGTTAGTTCCGGGGCTTAATTTTCGATGGAAAACTGAGAAATGAAACGATTGTAAAAACAACGTTTCGTAGCAACACTTCAAAGAAGATGCACGACAGAGATCCTTGGAGGATTCTGGATAACGAAAATCTAAAAAAAAAAATCGTTAAAACAACAAATGAATGTAATGCTTCTAAAAAGAAGGTACAAAATTGCTAGCAGCAGCAGCAATTGTCCAATAACAGTTTCTGATTAGATCAGAACGGTTCTCGTTCAGAATGAGTTGAAATGGATGACAGGCGATGAAGTGGATGGAAGAACAGCTTGCTGGGATGAATGATCACCGGCGCTCAAAGCTTGATTCGCCCTACACGAACAGCTTCCAGGAACCAGCAAGTTCGACGGAAAACATCGGAACACTCCGCTTTTCTGACTCCTCGGATGGCACGGACTCCTGCGCTACGGGGCGTTGGTGCACTTCTTCTCTGCTCTCTGAAACTCTGTAAAAATTCGTAAGAAATTGTGTTCTGAACACTTGTGTACTGAGAGAGAGAGCAGAGAAGCTTATATAGGCCCGCACTGTAACCGCCCAGTTAGCACAACGTTCGGGACATGGAAAAAAAAAATACCTCGAACGTTCTGTAACTGCTCAAACCGTGCACTGACACGATTTGAGCCAACTGGCACACAGTGTGCGCCGCCTGCGCCACCTGCGCCATACGCGCCAAACGCGCACAGCGCTCACTGCACATCTGTGCCACCCGCGCCACGCACACCGTGCGCTACCTGCGCCACCCGCGCACAGTGTGCTACCTGCGCATCTGCGCCACACGCGCACCGCGTGCACCCCGCATCAACCGTCATGCCAACTGGCGCGCCATCTGGCCGCGCGATTGGACAGCGAACTGGCGCACGAATGGCTGCACAAGAGGCTCGCGCAACGAGCGCAACTTATGCGCACTATGCGCCTAGCGACGATGTTGACGTGCTAAGTGCAAAGTGCGCCAACAAAATGCCACATTACGCCTCATGAGCCCATGAGTCCGAGTCCGAGTCGCTAAGCCCCTACGGGGCTTAGCTCCAATGGAATAAATTCCAAGAGCAAAAAGCAAATGCTTTACCATGGAGTCTTATCCCTCCCTTCTAGTAAAATGACCCATATGGTTTCTTCCTTAGGGTCACAACCCCATGTGCATATCTCAACAACACATAGCAAATATATATTGAGATACCTCATGATGCTTTTCCAATGTGGGACTAAAGTTACTAGGCATGTTGAGAGCAAGCTGTGCTGCGCGCGTGCGGTGCTGCGCTTGCTGTGTTGCGCTGTGCGCCTGCACACTTGTGGTGCTGCCGCGTTGCTATGCTGCTGCGCGGATGAACATGGGCTGACGGGCTAAGTGGGCTAAGGGGCGCAGGTGGTGCTCGATGTGGCTGATTGGAAGATCTGAGCGGTTATGGAAAGATTGAGTCAATTATTCAGATTCATATTTTGTGGGATTTGATTTTAGTTCATTCAAATCTTTCCATTATTCGCTCCTATCTTTTCGCAATTAGTTACGGCCAGGATTAGGATTAGGATTTCGGCCCTTCTCTATAAATATTCTCTTCGTGTCTTCATTAAGGACTTGCGCTAAAATAAAGAGACGAAGAGAGCTGTGTCGCCGCGGCCATTGGAGTTCTTCAAATTCAGGAAAGGAGGTGACAGCGAGGGTTCCAAAAGTTCTTTCGAACTTGTTGGTTCCTGGGAGCAGATCGCAATAGGCGAATCTTGCTTTGAGCAATAGTGATCTTTATCACCCCAGCAAAGTCGTTGCATCAACTCCGGTTTAGAATGAATATTCATCTTCGTTGCATCAACTTCGGTTGAGAACGAATATTCATCTTCGTTGCATCAACTTCAGTTGAGAACGAGTTTTCATCTATCTCTTAGGAGAACGAATTTTTCGTCTCTGTGGAAGTAAGAGATCGAGATTTCCATCTAACGATCTGTTTCGGGAATAACAATCTCAAAGCAAGATTCAAATCTGATGGAGAACAACCGTGCACAACTTCTCGATACAAGTTTTAAACTTGAGAAGTTTGACGGGAAGCATTTCAACGTATAGAAGAGAAAGGTCAGTCTTAATCTTCAACTCATGAGCGTAGACTATGTGTTGACATATCCTGAGCCTTTGATTCCAGAGGCTGAAAATGCTCGAAGGTTGCTGAAGCCACGGCTTTGCAGTCGAAGTGGAGACGGGATAACAACCTCTGCAAATTGTTGATCCAAAACTCGATGGAGGACTCTCTGGCGGAGTCATACAGCAAAACGGTCAATGCAAAGGACGTCTGAGAGTCTGTAGAGAATCTCAACAAGGCAGATGAGAACAGAAACAAGATCCACATGACCGAAAAGGTCTGGAGGATGCGGTTTGAGGACGACAAAACCATGTTGCCTCAAGTCAAGGAGTTCCTCAAGTTACGTCAGAAGCTGGCGGATGACGGCATGCCCTTGGTCGATGCTTTTGTCGTTAGAGGTATTGTCGCCAAGCTCCCACATGGGTGGAGCAACTTCATCGCGGACATGCACCGCAAGAAGATGGAAGTGGATCTGAAACGCCTCTTACACTGGATACATATTGAAGACGAGTTGAAGGCTCAACTCAAAGTGGGCGCCTTGTCCATGCAGATGGCTAAGGCGAACATGGTGCAAGGAGGAAATTCCAAAGGGAAGCAGAAGGCTCCCTACCAAAAGAAGAAAGACGTTCACCATCTAAAGGTAAAATCGGCTCAGTTCGAGCCTAAGTCCAAAGATCCTGGGACTTGTTTCAACTGTGGCAAGAAAGGCCACTGGAAGAGGGACTGCAAAGAAAAACCAAAACAAAAGGAGCAATGTAAGGCTAACTTTGTTGCTATGATTGCGCAGGTTGACTCAGCTGGGATTGACACGGACTGGTGGATAGACACTGGGACCTCGTGTTATGTTAGAAGGAGTGGTTCACCACGTACCAACCTGTTTTTGAGAAGGTTTTGGTGGTAAACCAGACACAAGCTGAAGTACTCGGGATCGGGACGGTGGTATTGCAACTGACTTCGGGGAAGTCGCTGACGCTTCAGAATGTGAAGCATGTACCGGCCATAGCCAAGAACCTGATCTCGGAAAGTCTACTCTGCAACGCAGGCTTGAGGATGGATATTAACGCTGGTCAAGTCGTTATGTCCTATAAAGGAACATACTTCGGGAAGGCTTTTTGCACCGAAGGGATGTTCAAATCAACTTGTAACTCCTATGGAGATAGTGAATGCAGTTTCTTCTTCTGGTTATTCTCTTGAGTTGTGACATAATAGACTAGGACATGTTCATTGTAAAAGAATAAACAAGATGTCTAGTATAGGGCTTATCTACAAATGTGGGGGTAAGGAGTTAGAGAAGTGTGAGGTCTGTGCGCAGACAAAGATCACAAGAAAACTGTTCAAGCGGGTAAACCGAAGTACAGATCTTCTGGAGTTGGTGCACTCAGATATCTGTGACTTCAAACAGTTCTCCACAAAGGCCGGAATGAAGTATTTCATTATTTTCATCGACGACTTCTCAAAGTACGTGTTCGTTTATCTGCTCAAGTCTAAAGATGAAGCGTTTGAGAAGTTTAAGGACTTCAAGGCTGAAGCCGAGTGTCAAACCGGACAACAACTCAAGAGACTCAGAAGTGATCGAGGTGGCGAGTATTGGTCTCATGAATTCGCATTGTTCTGCAGAGAACTTGGAATTATCAACGAGACAACTGCTCCGTACTCCCCTCAATCAAATGGTGTTACAGAAAGGAAGAACAGAACGTTAACAGAGATGATGAACTCAATGTTATTGACTGCGGGTCTTCCAAATTGTTTCTGGGGTGAAGCAGTGCTTACGGCTACGTTCATATTGAACAGAGTGCCGCATGCAACTTCGGAAGTCACTCCTCATGAACTCTGGTTCAAGGTCGGACCCAACTTGAATGGCATTCGAGTGTGGGGGTGTCTAGCGTAAGTGAAGCTTCCGGATTTGAAGATTCAGAAGCTGGGAACAAGAACTACGAGGACTATATTCCTGGGTTAAGCTGATAAGAGTGATACTCGGAGGTTCCTTGATATTGAGTCAAATCATATCATTGAATCTCGCGATGCAGAATTCTTTGAAGATAAATTTGCAAGGCACAAGAACATTGTTCTCGTGGACATTCCGGAGAACAATGTGAGTGCGCAGGAGGCTCAAGTTCCTTACGAAGAGGTAGTCCAAGAAGATGTTGCTGCTGCAGAAACAACTATTGAACCAGAACTCGTAGAACCTGTATCTAAGCGAGTGAGGAGACAGAAGGACTTCGGAGAAGATTTTGTCACCTATCATATGGAACCAGACCCGCTTACCTATGATGAGGCGATGAAGACCAGAGATGCTGCCTTCTGGAAGGAGGCTATTAATGATGAGTACAACTCGATAACCTCCAACAACACGTGGGTGTTGGTCGATCTGCCAGAATGAGCAAAACCAATCTGATGTAAATGGATCTTCAAGCAGAATATGAAGGTCGATGTAACTGTTGACAAGTTCAAGGCAAGATTAGTTGCCAAGGGGTTTTCTCAGAAGCAGGAGATCGATTATTTTGACACATATGCTCCAGTTGCGCGGATGACGACCATTAGGATGTTGATTGCTCTGAGCGCAATTCACAAGCTGGTAATTCATCAGATGGATGTTAAGACCGCTTTTCTGAATGGTGAATTGACCGAAGAGATTTAGATGCAACAGCCAGAAGGATTCGTCGTCAAAGGCCTCGAAGATAAAGTTTGTAAGTTGGTGAAATCTTTGTATGGTCTGAAGCAAGCTCTCAAGATGTGGCATGAGAAGTTTGATAAAGTCATAAGATCAAACGGCTACAGGGTCGGCGAGACGGACAAGTGTGTGTACACAAAGTTCGTTGATGGAAGAGGAGTTGTCATTTGTCTCTACGTGGATGACATACTGATCTTGGGTACAGATCTAGCAAGTGTCACTGAAACGAAGAAGTTCCTCTCATCTAAGTTCAGCATTAAGGACTTTGGGGAATCTGATGTTATCCTGGGAATAAAGATTATCCGGGTGGAAACTCGAGTGACATTGTCACAGTCTCATTACATTGAGAAGATGCTCACACGCTATGGGTATCAAGATCTTCCAGGAATCGATACGCAGTATAGGTGTGACAAGAAGCTGAAGCCAAATCTAAGGAAAAGCGTCAGGCAGTTGGAGTACTCAAGCGTCATCGGGAGTTTGATGTATGCGACTACTGCCACAAGGCCTGACATAGCTTTTACCGTGAGGATGCTGAGTCGGTTCACGAGCAATCCAGGTGTGGAGCACTGGAAAGCTGTGAAGAGGGTTATGAGATACCTTAAAAGGACTCAGAAGTATGCACTGCACTACTGAGGAGATCTAAAAGTAGTGGAAGGCTTCAGCGATGCAAGCTGGTGCTCAGAAGTAGAGAGTGAAAGATCCACAGGAGGATACGTCTTCTCCAAGGGTGGAGTTGCTATATCATGGAAGTCAAAGAAGCAGAGTATGCTGTCTTACTCTTCTATGGAGTCCGAGTTCTATGCACTGGCGGCTGCAACGGATGAAGCATAATGGCTTCGGGAGCTCATGTATGATATTCCAATAGTTGGTGCACAGATACCGGCGGTACCGATATATTGCGACAACCAGGCGACTACAGCGGTGGCATCAAATGACCTCTTCAATAGCAAGAAGAGGACTGTGCGTCTAAGGCACAGGGCGGTAAATGATCTTATTAAAAGAGAAGTCATTGCCGTAGTAGATGTTTGGAGACAGGAGAATCTGGCAGATCCGTTCACCAAAGGTCTCAAGCGCCAGCTGGTTGAAGACACAACAGATAAGATGGGCTTAAAGACACTCTGATATTATGTCTTTGTAATTCGACTACAAAGCTTTATGCTATTAGTTCAAAGAGAAATCTACTAGGCATCTAGCTTTTAGTTTAAAGAAGGACCATTGACTGGAAGAATATCAGGAGCAGTGGACAATCCTTTGGGATGTTGTGGGATTATGAACCCAGAACCATTGTTGTCTACTGATTGTCCTTTACAAAGAACAAAGTCTGAGGCAGGGACACGCCCTTGACACTGATTGTTTACGTGAATTTCGTTAAGTTATTACATATGAATTGTTGCCTAACATGGTTTACTTTGGACAGGGAAGACCGGACGGTAAGTATGGGTAAGTCGTGCATGTATTTCCATGCGAACACTTGAAATCGGTAATACGAGATAGGTTATGAAATATGCCATGAAACTGATCCTAAGGCAAGATTAGGTAGACAATGAATGATAGACGGTGCACAAAAGTAAATAGAACGTGTTTGGTAATGATAGCATTGTGGGCGAGCTAGCCTCCCCACTAGTGCATAACAATGTACTGATAACCCCACAGTTTGCTTGCAGGATGCAGGAGACGTCGTCGGGTGCGGAGCTTCCCTCGAACGTGCTAAGGCGCGGAGCTAACTCTGGAGCCTTGGAGCGTTGCAAGGAGCTAAAGCACCACATACAGGACATAATGTATCGGAACATCGCCATGAATCATTCCATCTTGTAAGCCACTTGGCACGCCTTTATGTTTCAGAGAGAGAGAGCTTGAGCGACTTGTAAACTCGGCCTAGCGCCGCTTGTAAACTTCTTGAAGGTCAATAAAGAGTTTGAATTCGCTTCAACTTGTGTTCATTTACTTTCCGCTGCAAAATGGGGACACTCTGTGCGACTATGTGGCCTAGCTCAAATCGGTCGTTTCTGGACTTGGCCTTGCACGAGAGCAACTTAGTCTCGTGCGGCATCACGTCTTAGCGAGGACGATCGCACCTACGGGAGCGGGACGTGACAGAATGATCGGGAGCCAGAATCGGGATAGGGTTGTGGAGGTTGGCCTGGCTACCCGAGCCGACTCCCAGGTCGTGGACACGTGAACTGACCAGTAGCAGAGAGGGACCAAGAGAACATTTCGTCGCCAATACCGAGTTTCACTCTAGAGTTAGCAATGTGCGTTGCCCCCTCCCTGCCGAACCAAAGATGAGCGCGACGCCAGTCCCAAGTGCCGTCAGTGGTGCCCAGGGATGCGATGATACTCTGGGGAGGAATGTGAGACACGGGGTACAGAAGCTCGCTCATGTCCATCGATCGAACAAAATGTTTGATTCTCCAACTCCCGTGATAAGTCGGATGAAGGGTTCGGCGAGGAGTTTCCCGCGAAGAAGGCGCCACCAGGAGGAGGATGCGCGGCTGTTGGCAATGGCTTGGGAAGGGTGTATATGTCGGAAGTACCTTGCCTTCATGTACCTACTCCATAGGGTGCTCTGAGTCCTCATCTTCCACCATAGCTTCATGGGGAAAGCATATGCTATGTGCTCTAGTCTTCTAAAGCCTAGGCCTCCCTCGAATGTCGGCAGAGCCATCGACGTCCAACTGGACCAATGCCGCTTGTCCTTACAGTCGCAGTGACCCCATAAGAAAGTCGATAGCAGCTTCTCTATGTTGTGCAAGACCTTTTTTTTGGGGGGGGGGGGTGCATGCCGCGAGAGTGAAGATCGGGATGGAGCAAAGAACATTTTTGATGAGTTTCGCTTTGCCACTAGGGGAGAGGCATTTGTTGTGCCATTCCACCAATCTTCGCCTGACTTTACCAATCAAGTCATCAAACAGTTCTTTCTGCTATACACATGCGGACACACCAAGTACGTAAATGGGGGACCCTTAACATAGAAGCCCGTCACCTGCCCTGCGAGAGCATCTTGATTTTGGAAGAGTCCGCCGCATGATGTGTGTATACGACGCTCTTCCTCGCACTGATGCGCTGGCCCGAGGTCTGCATGTATCGGTGCAGGGTGTGGCTGACAACCTCAATCGACCCCACATCACTGGCCGAGAAAATGAGGACGTTGTCAGCATAAGCGAGGTGCTATATGACAGGGCAGCCGCTAGAGGAGTGGAAGTATCTGAAATGAGGGACGCGCCCCAGCTTGTTGAGATTCCTACTAAGAGCCTCGGCAGCTATAATGAAGATGGAGGAGGAAAGAGGGTCACCCTGGCGGACACCGCGCGACGATTTGAAGTAGCCGACTGATTGACCATTCACCACCGTTGTGAACCAAGTGTTGCTCACCGATCTCCAGATCAAGTCGATCCATCTTTTTGCAAACCCAAAGACTCTGAAGACCCAAATCATGAACTGCCAGTCCAGTCTATCGTATGCCTTCTCTATGTCCAGTTTGATGGCGATGCTACCACCTCTGGCTCTCCATGTCCAGTTTGATGGCGATGCTACCACCTCTGGCGGGGTGCTTCATGCAGTTGACCAGTTCCTAAGAGGATGTTGTCTAATATGTTTCTCCCGCAAACGAATCCGCTTTGCTCAGAAGAAATAATCTTTGGGAGGAGACCAGCCAATCTGTTGAATATAGTTTTAGAAATAATTTTGTTAATGAAATTGCACATACTTAGCGGGCGGAAGTCTGCAAATGTAATGGTTTGGAAGTCTTCGGGATGAGGACGATGTTGGTGCTCGTCATCGCTTTAGGATAGCGGAGCCCCTGGAAGAAGGCGATCGTCGCCTCAAGGATATCCTTTTTGACATGCTCCAGCAAGTTCCGAAGAAGAGAGCTGTGAATCCGTCAGGACCAGGCGTGATGTCCTTGTTCAGTGACCACACCACTTCTTGGATCTCAAATTCGGTCGGAAGGGTCAGCAGGTGATCGTTGTCAGCCTCCGTGATGGAGGACGGGATGGCGGACAAGAAATCCTCATCTCTGTGAATGTGTTCTTTAGAGAACAAAGAAGAGAAGTAGTTGCACGCTGAGTTTTGGATGTCATCTTGGTCTTTCAGGATGTTTCCGAGCTCGTCTTGTATATGGTGCAGTGTCAAAAGTTGTCTTATGCCTTTGACACAAGCGTGGAAGTACTTCGTATTTTTGTCACCCTCGATGTTCGAATAGGCTTTCGCTTTCTTCTTCCAAAAATCATGCTCTATCTTGATGCGATATTTAAGAAGAGCTCTGGTCAGGTTCAGAGAAAAGCGAGCCGAATTTGAGCCCTTTCGATCGAATAGTAGCTCGGCCCGGCAGACGTCGTCTTCGGCCTAACGCACCGCCTGGAAGATGTCACCGTATGCATTCCTGCTCCAGTTGGAGAGAGCCGCACGAGTGGCTTCCAGCTTAATAGCCACCATGGCTACAGGGTTGGTCGCGACTCGGGAGCCCCACGCGTTGGCGACCACGTCCAGGAACCCGGGGTGTTGTCCAAAAGTGAAGAAATTTGAAGACTTTTCCAGGAGTAGTGGCCGACTTACACACCTCGATGAGGAGGGGGGGCATAGTCGGATTCCGTGGAGTTGAGATGCGAGAGGCTCGTCTTCACCGCATGTTCCCACGGCTGAGAAACAAGCACTCTGTCAAGGGGCGAGCGTTGCCGGCGGTCTCCAGTGTGCATGTTGGACCAAGTGAACTCGCTGTTGAGAAAAGGGATCGAGTGAAGATGTGCTTCGAATATGAAGTTGCAGAAGTCGTTTGTAGAAGAGGATGAGGGTGGCTGACCCCCGGACTTTTCATTTCTGTGGGTGACATCATTAAAGTCGCCCACACACAGCCAGGGAAGATCATGGTGGCTGCTCTGGACCCAAAGAAGATTCTCCCACAAGACTCTGCGATCGACTTTGGAGCATCTGCCATGGATTGCAAAGATGAGCTATCGAGTCTCGACCGTAGGATGTTCCACCCAAACGGATAGGGAGTGATCGGTGTCATCGATAATGTCGAGCTGGACGTCAGAGTTGTGGAGAATCCAAATGTCGTGGCAGCAAGCAGCCCCGAAAGTGTAGCCCAATTGCATTTTGATGTGCTTCAATTTTTTGGCAGGAAGTTTAGGTTCGCTGATGATCAGTATAGAGATTTTGTGAATTTTGCATAAGGCTCTAATTCTCCTCATTGTGTTGGAGAGCCCCTTAACATTCCATGCTAGGATGTTAAGCATTGGGAGGGATGGAAGGGGCGGAGTTGGTGAGCTTAGTTGCCGACCGCGTGATCGTCAGCGAAGGCTCTCTAGATCTGTGCTTGGATGCTTTCAACTGCAGTCTTCGACTGGAGCCAGTCGATGATTCCTGAAGGGGGTACTCACGATGATCCTCCTGCGGAGACTCTGCTGGATGTAAATACTCTTGTCCCGTGATCTCAGTTAACACACCGGAGGGATTGGTAGACGAGGAAAAGCCCGCATCTAGAGCTTTTTGCAACCTAGCCACTATCACGTGGCCAATGTTTACCAGCGAGCTAGCAGTGATAGGAGCGGGCGCCGTAGCATAGGGGTCACCAGCCGCAACAAGGGGGGTGTAGCAATTCCGACACTACCACAGGAAGCCCGCTTGTGTCAACCAATGCTATAGCAGAGGTCGTCACCTGGTTGCTAGGAGGAAGGGGATGTATATGGAGGGGGGGTCTTCTTAAGGGTATTTGGGGGGGCTGCCCTGGTCTCATGACCTCTACTAATCAGTTGTTGCCCTTTATTAGAGCTAGCTTTCTGAGAGTCCCACTTCCTCTTGGGCACTTCCACGAATTCGCTGATAGAGGCTTCCAATGGCTCAGATCCCTGCGAGGTAGCGTGAGGGAATCTACTGAGATCAGCGTCCCCGTCCTTAATAGTAGTCGGGGCAATTTGTTTTCTGAGGATTTTACACTCCCCGGATGTAACACCCAGTTTTCCAAAAGAGGGTAATTTTAAATTTTTGTAATTTTAGTCTTTTAATAATGATATTTAAATCATTATATAATTTTTGGTGATTTTTAATCATTTAAAACTATTTTAAATCATGACTTATGATTTTGGTGTTTTGATAAGTGTAACCTTGGAGACTGGTTGACCTAGAGCCTAGCCTAGTGATTAGGGTATTGTGTTTATCATTTCTAGTTGAGGGTATTTTTGTCATTTTTGGGGTTATTTGATTTTATTATAATTTATTTGAATTTATGGAAATTTTTAGAATTTATTTTGGAATTGTTTGAATGAGGGTTGACTAGGTTGACTTTGACTAGCAATGACCATGGTAGACCAACCTAGGAGCTAACCCTAGTTGAGTTTGGACTTGGTTAGGTTATGTAACCCTAGTTAGACTAGAGTTAACCTATGGTTTAGTCATTTAAACCCAAGTTAGAATAGAAGGCATTTAGACACAAGTCATGACTTGTGATTTGAACCATTGATTAATGACTAAGCCCAATCCTTTAGCCCTAACCTAACCCTAATCCATTAGTGGCCAGCCAACACTAGCCTTGGGAATCCCCCCTATAAATAATCTCCTCCATTAGGGCTAGCCTCCTTAGAATTTCTCAAGTTTTGGAAGAGGTGGGCCTCCATCTTCAAAAATCCCTAGAAAATCTATTTTAACTCCTTTTTAATCCAAACAAATTGCAATAGGTTCTAACTGATGTTTTCTTGCTGTTGGAATTTGTTATTCTCAGTTTTCTATCAATTTGAAGGAGTTTGGTGGCTTTTGGGAATCCTCATTCAAGGAGTTTTTGTGTTGGAGAACACCATAGGTAAAATCCTAATCCACCCATTAAAATTAGGTTTTAATTGCATGAATACCTAGCCCTAAGTGTCCTGGTCCTGTAGGTATGCCTAGACCTAGGTTTTGTGTCCATTTCGTGTCCTAAATGGACACGTATCTGTCCCTTCCTATAGGTGTTTGATGAAATGTCCCAAAGGGCATTTCGTATGATTTTTCAAATTGTGTTTGAATGAAAAATTAGATCTAGGTCTTGTTTATAGGTTTCCAATTGACTGAGCATGATTTATTGTGTGTCGGACACGCAATGGGACACGAAACCCATGCATTTCTGCACCATACAGCTCCCCTGCTACTCGGGGGCTGTATCGGACACAACACACAACCAGGACACGTGCCACTTGACACAAACCTAGGGGAAATGTCTGACAAGACATCCCCAAAGTTTCGTGTCAAGTCGTGTCGTGTCGAGTGAGAAAACGCACTCGCACTGGTTCCTCACTGCACTGCACGAACACAGTTTTGAGCACTGACACGTGAGTCGTGTCGACTCTGGACACATTGAGGACACCTCGTGTTAACACGAGTGTATAGCCCAACACGTGGGCTACACGTGGACATGACCACGAGGTCCCACGTGGCTCGTGTCGTGTCCACGAGACACGCGAACCACTGCACGACGCGGTGCTGAACCGCGTATATCAGTCGAGAAAACTCGACTGATACGGGTCTCGTGTCGACACGTGAGGAGACGTGGACACGAGACAGGCTGTCCTAACCCTAGACCAACCCTAGGCGAACCTAGGGACACGACCACGAGACTCTAGGACACTTGTGTCGTGTCCTAGACTTGCACGAACACGTGCACGAGGCCTGTTACTTCACAGTTTCTGGTATTTGGTTTTTTTTTGTGTTTGGACACGATTGTGTCATATTAGTGGACACGTGTTGGACCCTGGGACACACTTACATACTATATTACCATTACCAACCATTAATTATATATATTAGCTCGATTTTGAATCTCATTTTCCCAATTCCCCTATTTCCTGATACTTTAATAACAGTCTCCTATTTCCTGCATTTCCAGATTTTTCAAATGTGATTTTGGCAGTATATTAACCTATTTTTATGTTGTTAATTATGGGTTTAAGTCCTAAATAGGGTTCTCCTACATGTAATCTAACTGTGGTTTGATTTTTGGTTGATGTGGTTGTGTTTTGACTTCTAAATGGGGTTTGAAATGTGTGACATGAAAAATGTTCAATAACTGAACTGTTTTGATGGAATGATAAATTGATCTTTTCCCTTCCTTTTCTGTCCAGAAATGGACTGCTCTCAGATCACTCTCAACACACACTTTGCTCACCAACACACACAAACACTCTCTCACCTTCACTCAACTGTCACACACACTGTTTACACTATCCTCATCACACACATACACTCTCATGTTTTTACACACAGCAGCACCCTCTATTTCCTGGAACTGTACACCCTTCACAGTCACCCACACACTCACCCACATGCACATGACACCCACATTGTTTTCCCTCATTGCCTACACACACACACACAAAGAATACATGCTTCCATATACACTGAAAACCTGAAATCTGAGATAACTTGCATTTTTTCACATTGAACACACATGGTTGAGCCCTCATTGTTGGGAATAAACCTGAGATTTGAATTCCTAATCAAATCATGTACACACACACACACATTGCTTACACACATTTTTTCCTATCACTCTAATTCCTGTCACACTCTCATCCACACACACATTACAAAACTGTGAACACACACATGTACTAACCAAGAATTTGCACTCACATGGCACACACACACCCTCACAAGGGCACAAGTACTAAATCCCCATACTCACACAAATGTTCACCTCTATTATGAAATCTAACCCTCCTCTATATGTTTGTTATCTATATATGGATATATATATATAGGGTTATCTATCATGTTATGTATGTATAGAGAAAACTAAACCTTTACTCCTATATATATATATATATATAAAATATATATATATATATATATATATATATATATATATATATATATATATATATATATATAGCCATGCATGATTGTGAGTTAAATTAGGATGCGTAATGTAGATTGTCTAACCTATACCATGTGTAGTGTAACTTGTAGCTAGTGTTTGTAACCCAATTCTTGCTATACACTTTCATGTAGGTTTCACACACGTCTACAATCTAACCCTTATGACACTTGTCCACATGCACCTATACACACACATAGCCTTACATGCTAGTTCTCTCCCTAACCTTCTCTTTATATATAATGTTGTATATATATGTAATCCTATATACACATAGACACATATAAATTTCATGATAAATAGCTAAATGTGAAATATGCATGTGATTTGGGTAATGTGAATTGGATATGGTATTTGCCTATAGATAATGTAGATAGTGTAATGGCTTAGCCTATATGAATATGTGTGTTGGCTTGATTTAGGCTTGCATAGCCTTGTAATGGTGTGTGTTAACTAGTGAAGACTTGTTTGACCTAGTTTAGACTTGTTCGACCTAGTTTAGACTTGTTAGACCTAGTTTGACCATAGTTGACCTAGTTTGACTTCTAGGGTTGACCAGAGTTGACCAAGAGTTGACTTTGGCCTAGATTAACCTAGAATCATGTAGAATGCATAGTAGGACTTCATTATATCATTTTAGACTTGTTGTGACCTGTGCTGTTCTGATTAGGAGCCAGACACCTCTCCTCGGACAGTACTTTCGTCTTGGACATTCAGTTAGCAGGCGAGTACATTCTCTGATCATTTCATATCCTGCTTAGAATTATTTTCCTGCATTAAATTACTTTACTTGATACTGTCACGTTGGTCACACGGATTAGTACAATATGGATCCCTTCCTGAGATGTTATCCCTTCAGGGAGCATCGGGGTACTCTATGTTCTGTGCGTTTCACTTACATGGCGTATCACTATGCTTCTTTGGTTCTTTGATCACTTGTGACATATACTCATATGATCACAGAGTCTTCTTTGAATCCTTATCCCATTTATTGGGTTTCCCAGAATCCCCATTTATGGGACTACTATGTACCACCCTTCGGGGGCTTATCACCCTTTGGGGGCTTACCACCCTTGGGGGCTTACCACCCTTCGGAGGCTGTTACATAGAATCATAACATAACCTGGTTGGATCCTTGTGTATTAATTGGGGGTACGGGGGAGTATAAATAGCCATGTGAACAATTCCAAAGTAGAATAGCCATGTACGCCTCTTTAGTATAGCCATGTACAAATCAAGCCGTTCACATGTCGACTTTGTACTCTAAATCACTAGTCACTGGTAGCTCTTTACTTATAGTAGATATTTCTATTACAGTTCTCTCTCTCTGTTTACATACTGCATTTCTTCAGTATCTATATCTTACTTTACTGCACGATTATATTTTCTAACCTGCTATGAACTGTCCTGACTGGACTTGTTGAAAATATTACAGAGGACGAGGAGGAGGCCTGTGAGGATACCTTCTACGGGACAGCTCTAGCTGACGGCTTTACCCTACTGCCTAGACTAGTTTAGTTAGGCTTATCTTTCATATGTTGTCTTGAGACTAGTAGTTAGACTTTATTTCTGTCTTTGAGATCTGGGTTGTATATTCTTTCATATTCAGTAGCTGAGACCTTGTACTCTGGATATCTGCTGAGATGTTATCTTAGACTATTTTATCATCTGTATTTCCTTGAGTTCTATATCATATCGTGCTTTCTTCTTCCATAGTTGTGATTGAGTTCATTTACTGCTATGTCACCCCCACTCGGGGAGTATAAACTGCTTAGCTTATATTGTTAGATGTTGTGACCTAGGACAGCGTTCTACCGCCGACACTGCGGCGTAGGCTGGGCATTGTTGCGTTCTTGTACCCTCACAGTGGGTGCGGGTCGTGACACCGGAGGAGTGTCCCAGGTGGTGGCAATGCTTACAATAGGCCGGGTATCTTCGTAGTCCACGTCTTGCCAGAAGTTGCCCTCGTCGGGAAATCCACTCTGATCTTGGGCGTAGGGGCGAGACTGACATCCACCTCAATACAGACGCGTGCCCTACTCGGTCTAATGAAGTCCGTCATGGCCTTGTCGATCATCAATGGGGAGCCGATGCCTTGAGCGATAGCAAAGATGACCGATTTGGCGAAGAGGAAGAGAGAAATAGCAGGGAGAGAGACCTAGACAGCTGCCAAGGGGGATTCGACTCTCGGGTTGAAGGAGGGAGGCCATTTGAAGATTCGCATGGGGGCCCTACAATGTGCCAGGAGCGTTGAGTACTCAGGCGAAGGAAATCGGTGTCCAAGCACGGCCGGATAAGGAGGTGCTTGGAGTCGATGACTCCAACAAAGACGTCCTTGAGGAATCCCATTCTCGAGAATGAAGCTCGAACAGAAGCTAAATGAGGTCTTGAATAGGAGAATTTTTCGACAAGAGCGAGGCGGAACGGCGCAACCAAGGCGCGACTTTGGCTGCAGCGAACGGGACCAGAGGAGCGCTTTCAAACAAGGAGGGTGGGGGTGGGGGATGTGTAGGTGGAGGCTAGGGCGAGGGCGGAAGCGGGAGCGAGAGCAGGGGAGGGCAAGGGGGCATAGGCATCGAGGGTGGGAGAGGGGGTTGGACCAGTCGGGGGGCTAGGTGTTCGACAGGGCAAAGGGCGACGGGGGAGCGCCGAGAATCCGGGATGCGGGTAGCGGTAGAGAAGAGAAAGGGGGGTGCAGCGGAGTCGGAGTCAGAGGGAGGAGGGGGCTGGGGGTGGGTAGGAGATGGAGCGTGGTGGGTGGCAGAGCGGTAGGTGCAGCCGCCGCCGCCGGGGGTTGGGGGGATTAGGGGAGCTAGAGCCCTAAATTGCCAGCTAAAAAATATATATGTTTCCTATTATATATATATATATATATATATATATATATATATATATATATGTTTTGAATAAGGTACTTTGTATTAATAAAGCAAAACATTAGATGATACACGTTGAAAACAAAAATCAGCACGCCCACACTTTACAACACCCTGTGGATTAAAGTCGCATCAAAATACGAATATCCGCCTTGATAATCCTGACTATACCAATAAAGGCAGTAGCCACCCCCTAAACACGACGACTCCACTAATGTTAAAATGATGTCATATCGCTGACGCCAAAATGATGCCATCTTGTCTCTGCTCCAGCTTTGAGTTGGGACGAAGATTGTCAATAACATCAATGATCGGCAAGTAGCGGCTTAGGCCCAGCAAGCCGCATTCCACGACTTTGTTAGGGGCTTAAGCCCAACAAGCCACATTCCTCAACTTTGTTCCCATATCCTTTATGTCTCCTGATATTCAGAAAACAAATGGTTCCTTGTTTCCTCATTCTTGTTTGTCATTTATGCAAATCTACTTATGGTCTCAAGTAACCTTATGTTTTGTTTGACAAATTCAGTCATGTGGTTCAAGTAATTGACTTTACTCAGAGTATTGTTGACTGCTCTCTACTTCCCTATCTTCGGCAGCAGGGGACAGTAATTCTCTTGGTTTATGTTGGTGATGATACTATTAAAGAATAGTTATCCTCACTTTCATACAGAATCTGATGATTCTTCTTTATTTTTTGGAATCGAGATTACTCGATGTAGTGATTCTCTTATTCTATCTCAGCTAAAGTTTTGTATGAATATTCTACACGACTCTGGCTTTTGGGATGTAAGCCAACTGACACTCCTATAGATACAAACTTGAAGCTCTCCTCTCTTGCTTTTTGCATTGAACTCCTTGTTACCCAATCTTGCTTACTATGAGTGTCTCATAGGCAAGTTGAGATATATAATTGTCACTCGTCCAAACATTTCATTTGTTGTGAGCACTATTAGCCAGTACATACATTCTCCTCATACACATCTTTGGAATGTTGAGCGTAGACTTCGCTACCTGAAAAAATCTTCTAGTCAGGGCCTAGTCCATCAGTCTTCCTCCTCTTTATCTATGACCGCCTACTCATATCTTGATTATACGGATTCAGGGGCAATCGTCGTTCGACAAGTGACTTGTATATTTTAGTGGTAACCTTGTTACTTGGCGACAGTGGTGGAACCAGGATGTAATGAACTATAAACCAACAAAAGTATGGTGGGGGGCGGGGGGGGGGGGGGGGGGGGGGGGGGGGGGGGGGGGGGGTGGGGGGGTGGGGAATAATATTTCCTATGGAATTTGAACATTGCCCACTTGAAAAACTCCAACATACCAACCACATAGGCTACCACTCCCTATGTGTGAAATCAATAAATAATTAACTATATATATCTCACTTTACTCCCTATAAATGCAGTATAACACTAAAAAAAATTATTTTATTTTATTTTATATTTTATATATATTTTTTGGTTGGGGGGGTCGAGGCCCCCCATCTTTCTATGTAGGTCCACCTTGCTTGGTAGAGCAAGAAACAGACAGTTGTTGTTAGTTCTTCTGTCGAAATCGAGTATTGCTCGATGGCCTATGAGGCTTCCGAGCTCGCATGGCTCAGGAGTTTACTTACATATCTTGGTATTGCTTCAATTTCTTTTGTTGTGATAACCAGATAGTCATTCATATTACTAAAACCAGATTTATCATGAGCAGACCAAACATATTGAGGTTGACTGTCACTTCATTCGGGAGAATGTTAAGCTTCGTGAGGTTCAGCTCTAGCATATTTCTGCTATATCATAGATCGTCAAAATTCCCACGAAAGCTTTACCTTGCCCACTTTATATATATATTTTTGTCCAAACTTGGTGTTCACAATATCTACACTCCAACTTGCAGAGGAATATAGAAGATAACTAGTTTATTGTATGGCATTTAGTCATTTTAGTATTGTTGCTCTAACTTTTGGTCTCATATTGGAAAGGCATGAGAGGTGTGCCTTCATTGCTTGTTAATAGGTAAATCTTCACTTATAAATAAATTAAGTCCATTAGGTTGAGCCAATTTTTCTCAACACACACACACACACACACACACACACACACACACACATATATATATAAAGAAAATTATAACAGAATTGTACAGAGGAACAAAATCACTAAATGAATATAATACATACAAGGCTTCCATAAAGCACAAGCCAATAACAATAGGTAATTTCTAAAGGCACTCCACATTTACTTCAGGACAGCGTGTCCTAGGACTGCCAACTTGTTGGTAGTCCTAGCATAAAGTAGGACTGCCAACAAAGTTGACAGTCCTAAAAAATTTGAATAATAAGATAGACTGTGAACGAAGTTGGCAGTCCTCCTTAATGTTAGGACTGCCAACTTTGTTGGCAGTTCTAATGGGCTGCTCTGGAGTAAAATGTGGAGTGTCTTTAGAAATTACCTAAAAATATACATGTATAACAAGTATGAATAAAAACCCCAAAGACTCAAACTTTAAGTAAATTTTTGGTCCCGCAACTTAAGTTAAAGATGGGTTCTGTGATTGTTTGGGTTCTCCTCGGACCCCAAAATCCATCATCTCTGCAGGCCCCAAAACTCATTACCCCCGAAGTCCATCATTTCCCAAAATCGATCCCATTCTTTACCTAGCCTTTTATGTAAATTCGATTCAAACTTTTCTTGAACCACCTATTCTAAGTGGTGGTAACATTAGGGAGCTTATGTGTAAGATAACTCATATAAAACAATGGTGGGAAAATAGGCACTAATTTACGAGCAACTTCATAACTATTGAGATTAAACTTTTCGGTCAAGTCCCAATTATGTTTTCAAGACTCAACGAATCCTTATTCTCTCACTCTATAAAATGTTATCTCAGTAATGGTGACAATTTGACGAGTGGCATTTTCCGCCTACATGCTCCTCGTATAATAGACATGTCAATGGATAGTCGAAAATCCGAATATGATTCGATTACGTATCCGAACTTTCAGATATTATTCAAAATTTCGGATATCGAAATCGGTTATCCAAAAAAAATTCGAATATTTTCTTTATTCGGATATTAACGTATTCGAATCCTTTAATATCCGATCCGACTTTAAATTGCAAATTTCGGATATCCAAGATTTTTTATATATTATAGTATAATGTACATGTAATATATATTAATTACTAGATAAAATTAAATAATTTTATTCTCAACTGACTTTTAAATAATTCAATACATTTATTACTTTTCTCCCTCAATATTTTAATATAATGTATATATATACTAGTAATATATACTAATTATAATTTACAACAAAAGATGAAAGGGCTCAAATATGTACAACAATATATATATATATATATATATATATGTGTGTGTGTGTGTGTGTGTGTGTGTTCGGCTCAAATTGAGGATTCTTGGAATATTCAACAGAAGATGAAAGGGTTCAAATAGAGCAATATGTAGAGCAAGTCAGTTGAGCATTCTTAGAATTTTCAACAGAAGACGAAAGGGCTCAAATAGAGCAATTGAATTTGGTTTTCGGATATTCGGATAATAACTAAATTTAATATTTCGGGTATTCGAATAATAGCATTCGAACTTTTTTTAGCTGATCGGATAGGATATCATCCGATATCTGCTAAACTAGACTGATACGAATTTGAAGTGTCAAAAGAGACATTCGTTTGGATATCGGATCGGATATTACAAAAGAAAAATTGAATACGGATACGAATATTACCCTACTCGTACCGATAAGCATCCGTTGACAACCCATATTGTATAATATCAAGGATTGTCTCCTAGTGCTCAGGATCTGGGATTAAGTGAACTCTATATAAAATGCTATATGAGCTAATAAGTAATAGTGATGATCTGAAAGATTCTGGGATGCCCACATCTAGTAAGAACGGCTTCTCCAAAAAAAATTGATTGGTGCCGATGTCTAGTTGTGTTGGATACCAAATTTGTTGTATTTCTCTTTATACGTGTATGTATTGTGTCATATTCGTGTTGGAACAACATAGTTACATAATCGGAGCTCAGTTAGGGCATGGGTGGGCTGTAGCCTGGCCCAAAAAAGTGAGGGGAAAAAAATTGAAATTTTTTAGGGATATTTGCACATGTTGTGCACGTGCAGGCTTCCAGCCCATTCATTTTGTAAACAAAGTAGCAGCCGTAGCATAGCAGCCGTCCGTGTTCACCCTAACAAAGTAGCTGGGACTTTCCACAGAGAAAACCATTCTAACATCAAGAAGAAAAGGAAGATGATGATGATCGGTAAGTGAGTCACTGTGCTTTGTTCTTATATTAACTTGATTATTTATTAGGTTTTCATGCATTTCTTCTTATCTTTTGATCTTTTTGGTATAGTAGAGGAAGATGGAGCATCCAAGAAGAGGTGCTCATTCTAACAAAGTAGCAGCCGATTCTTCATGATCGAGTAGGTAATAAAAAATTTAATTGGAAAAACGGCACTCTCTCTCCCTCCCCCCCCCCCCGGTAGAGCAATGTTGCGTTGTTGTTCATCAAGGAAGAACCACAGGATTTTACTATTCTTAACTGGACTTAACTAGATTCAAAGGTTAGTTCCTGCTCCTTTACAAGTTATATGAGTTCTAGTGTTCTTCTACACAATTAAAATAGACAATAGTTCTCTTAATCTAGTAGTTCATTTATTTGATTATTGGTCTTGCTAGACTTCATAAACAAATTTACTTAATTTGGATATTGATGACACAAGACCCTTAGATATATTTACAGTTGCTTCAAACATTATGTATTCAAGTTGTTTATTTTTTATTTTGAAATATTTGCTTAGTTATGTTTTATTCTCTTCTTTGGATTTAAAGTATGCAATAATCAAGTGATAAATAAATTCTAAAAAAAAATTGGTTTTTAGGCGATGTGATGCTAGTGTCCTATCGTTCAAGCTATACCTAGAGTTCAAACCCTCCCCCCCCCCCCCCCCCCCCCCCCCCCCCCCCCCTTCTCATTTTAGATGCTAGCTCTGCCACTGTACATAATATCAGGGTTGCAACTTCTTGGGTGGTGAGGAACAAATGAGCCTCCCACTTATTTATAGTGCTTCAAAGGGCTTATGTGAGCCTTCTGGAACTAGCATATTCCAGGAATTATGGTAGGAAATATTCTCGGGCCTAGATATTTTCAAGGAAGCTTCTAAAGCATCTAGAAAGATCATGAGTCTTCATAAAAATTCCACCATCTTCTAGAGAATTTCGGAAGTTTCCAGCAAAACTCAGAGTTATGCAGATCCGTTTCGGTGGACGAAAAACCTTGGGCATGACATAGTGCTCAGGATCTGGGATAAAGTGAACACTAGCAGGAGCTAATAGTGACGATTTGAAAGATTCTGGGATGCCCACATAACTAGTAAGAACGGCTCCTCAAAAAAAAAAAAAAATGATTTGGTGCCGATAATTCGTTGTGTTGGACACCAAAATTCTTATATTTCCCATGTCTTTATCCGTGTCTGTATTGTGTCATATTCGTGTCGGAACAACGTAGCTACATAATATCAGGGTTGCATCCAAATGATAAGGATTTGGTGGATCAAGGTACAATGAGTAGCCTATTAAAACAAGTCAGTAATAGTGTACCAGCGGTGGCGAAGCATTCTGTCATACATTTGAACTGCAGCAGCAGTACAAAAACAAATAAAGACTAGAGAAGAGAATAAAACTACCTTGGCTTTCTTCTGCAGCTTCCCAGCAAACAAGAGGTACTGCTTCAGCGAATAGTCCTTGGCGTTCCCCACCGCGGCCACCATCGCCTCGTCGGACATGAACGGAGCGACGTCCGGAGCGTACGCCGCGAGGACCGCGGAGGCGGTGGCGGGCCCGACTCCCTTGAGAGCAGCCAGCGCCGAGACCGCTGCCGCTAGGTCCGGGAGCGCGGCGAAGGCCCTTCGGGAGGCGGACTCCACCGCTGCCCCGTCGAGCAACGCCACGAAGTCCAGCAGGCGGGGCCTCCATTTCCCCCGGGAGAGCTTCCACTGCATGAGACGGTGGAGCTCCGGCTGGGTGAGGAAGGGGTCGGGTCGCCTCTGGCGGAGGAGCTGGGGGAGTTGGGATCTGTAGAAGGAGTCGAGGGGGAGGAGGTCGGTCTTCTTCTGGTTGAGGGATTGGAGAGTGGCGTCGTAGCTGGAGAGAGCTTCATTCCATGCCGCCAAGTTGGTGGATCCAAAATCCATGGAGGAGGAGGTCAGAAGCTTGCTGCTTTCTGAGTGGCGAGAGGGAGACAACAAGGCCCTCTATTCTACTAGCGTCGGGCACATGTGTTACACGTACAACGCCATTTTAGAAATGTTGATAATTTTTCTGTAGTAAAGAAAATATTCAACCGAATTTATTTAACTTGTTTTCAAAATATTGACACTCATTTGCCACATGATTTGCCACGTTAAGTTTGGTAAATGGATACTCTATTTATTAGTTTTTCTCTCGTCTTTCGTACTCATTTCAGAATGTGCTTCCAATCTTTGTTAATACTTTTAACAGAAATTTTCATATAGGATAAAGAAGTTTACCAAAATTTTAAAAAAAGTAAGAAGTTTGGGTGATTTGCGTCTGGGGTAAAGAAGCGACATTTCTGATGGCGTCCTGGTGAAAATGGCGGAAGGAGATGATGATGCGCCACCGGAGATGGCGCGTGCGTAAGAGAGAGCCATCACTCATGGCGTGCTCCAGGTCGAGGGGCCACCAGAGATGGCGTGCTCCAGGCTGCATGGCGCCAACCAATGACAAGATGGCCAAGGCCAAAGCAATGACAAGATGGCCAAGGACAAGATGACTGCTAACAATGACAAGATGGAGCGCCATCATTAATGGCGCGTTCCAAGACGAGGAGCCACCAGTGATGGCGCGCTCCAGGGCAAACAGGCCACCACCGATGGCGTGCTCCAACCATCATTTGTCCATTTTCACCTTCCAACGGCTACATTTCAACGGCTACATTTTAACGTCTCAATTCTCAACGGCTACATTTTTAACGTCTCAATTCTCAACGTCTATTTATTGCAGTGCTAACTCTCTCTCTCTCTCTCTCTCTCTCTACACAAACACATAACTCTCTATCCTATCTCTCACAGAAGATATTACTCTTTCTCCTATCTCTCACATAAGCACTCCTCTGAAGCTTGGAAGCGCAACTCTTCAAAGAAGCTAGTATCTCCCTCTTACAAGCTTTCAACTCCTCAAGGAAGCTAGTATCTCCCTCTGAAGCTTCTCTCCCTCTTACAAAATCTCGCTCCCTATTAGCTAAACATTCTCAAACAACTTTTTTTTTTCCATGGATCATAATATAAAAATAGTATGCTCACATGGTGGTAGAGTAAATGGGTTAACTTACGAAGGAGGTGACACCCAATTTTTTACAACTTATCGCCATATTACTTTAGAAAATTTACGCAATTTAATTTCAACGCATTTTTCTATTAATTATCAATTTATTTTAAAGTCTGTTTTTGGTTCCACATGTTTATTGATAGATGGTGAAGAAGCATGTAATTTTATTCTTGAGATTAATTCGCAATCACCTTATATTAGTTTATATGTTACTCAAGTTTCATCATTTGCTAATAGAACTAATGATGAATTTGTTTCTAATTACCCACATGTTAATACAGGTGCTAGTTCTTCTCAAACAATTGCTCCCTTACAAGATGAACATAATGATGATGATGATTATGCTGATGATGATGATGATGATGATAATGATGATGATAATGATGAGGACAATGAAAATAGTGATGATTTAATTGAAAATACTGGTTATGAGATAGATGATGATAGTACTGATAATTCTAGCACTCCTGAATTATTTGTAGGACAAACATTCGACACTCGTGCAAAATTTAGAAGTTTTATAAGTAGTTTAGCAATTCAGCATAATTTTAGTTGTTCAGCCAGTGCTATGAATAATTCCCATGGAATTATATATAATTGTGATAAACAGAATTGTCATTGGAGAGTATATGCCAAATCCATAGGAAAAGGACAAATAGTTAAAGTTAGTACACTAGAAAGTCATCATTCTTGTTTAAGTGGACTTACGACAGGACGTCATCGACTAGCTACCGGTGCATGGGTTAAGACAAAAATAGTTGATTTAATTAGAGATAATCCGTCATATAGTGCATCACAAATTGTGAAGGATATATTTAGGGAACATCGTATACATATTACATACTCAAAAGCATGGCGAGCCCGAGAAATGGCATTACGTGAAATAAATGGTAGTTATGTTGAGGCATATGCTGGCCTTGAGGAGTATGGTTTTAGAATTATGGAGTCGAATCCAGGTAGTAGATGTTTTCTTAAGACTTCCGAAAGCAACAAATTTGAGAGAATATTTATTTGCTTTAAGGCGTGTATTGATGGATTTTTAAGGGGATTTTTATTTCCATTACCTGAACCAGCGTCGCGCACCCACACAAATTTTTGGAACCATTCGATCTTGCAAATTCCGTCAAGCTGGCATATAGATACGCTAATGTAGCAGCTCCCCACGCATGACGAGTAGGTACTTTAAGATCATCTAAGAAAGGTAGCAGTCGTACGTTTATTCTATTTCCCTGTCCGTCGGGAAATAACATTGCCCAGGACAAACAGAGCAAATATGCTCTAGTACAGCAATGTATCTGCAAATTATGAAACTAACATATTAAAATTAACTCGCTATTAAAATTAATAAATATTAGCCAAAATTACCAAGGAGGGACATATCCTGTAATCATCGACCGCGACTGGACCGTCGATAGTCCTATCTAAATCCATAAAGTTACCCCCGAAGCCAAGTTATCGTGACAAAACTCCTTGCTCCTAGTCCGCAGGGGGCGTAATGCCTAGATATCTCCTGACTATTTCACACGGATTTAAATGTGTATCAAAATATATTGGTTCACCTGTAATAGGTAATCCAAGAATATTTGTGACATCCCAGAGTGTGATTGTCATTTCACCAACAGGCAACTGAAATGCGTTGCGTTGAGGCCACCAACGGTCAGCAAGACTAAATATGAGGTGAACATCGTGGACTAAAATTTGAATTTCATCCAGATAATGAAATCCAAATGAACGCACCAACTGATTTTGAGCATCATTTAACTCCCATGTCTGATACCTTCTCTGATTCCTCCAACTTTCATGCTCCCGTGTTCGAGCCTCGGAAGGATAATCATATAACTACAAGCGAATTTTATTTTTTACATTTATGTAAAATAAATAAATAATACAGAATAACGAGAGTTACCATTTTAAAATTTACATTCCCCTCAAAAACCAACTTAGATATATGAATTTGTCTTTCCTGTTTGAAAACTTCTGTAATCGATCCCCCGGGAATAAATCCGTCATTCGGTTGAGCCATCTGTTACATTTTTTTGAAAATACAATTAGTAATACAAATATTCAAATAAAATCATAATTTAATTTTGTTCAAGAGTTACTTACATGAGAAAGAGGAGGATGAATATGAAGATGAAGATGAGGATGAGAATGAAAATGAGGATGAAGAACAAGAGGAAGAGGTTTTGCCTAAATTATGTGAAGAAGAAGAAAGAAGGAGAAATTTATAAAGAAGAGGGAAACGAGATCCGGCAAAAACATTTTCCCTTGCCAACGTGACACCCCAAAATGTTTTCCCGTGCCATCCTGCCATCCCAAACCCCAACGCACTGACCAGCCCTATCCCAAACCCCAACGCACTGACCAGCCTTGGCCCCAAGGAGCAACTCATGGCGCACCATCATTGAAGGCGCGCTCATCCGACCCGACTGACAGCGACAGCAGCGCGCGCCTTTTGACGCTCCATCTGTGCAGCGTGCGCCATCAATAATGGCGCGTCTTTCCACGCTTGACCGCAGCTGACGAGGCTTTGACGTGACGCATCAGCTTTGACGTGACACGATGGCAGTTGACGAGGCTACGCGAGGGGAGGACCATGCGCCATCAATGATGGCGCGTCCTTTGACGTGATTCTCAGGGACTTTGTTTGTTTTTGTTTGTTCTTTTACTTTTTCTTTCAGCACACAGAGCGCCATCGGTGATGGCGCGCACTTTTCGTTGTCCTACCAAGTAGTCTCGCGCCATGGGACTTGTCGCTCCGTTACTCGTATTGCAATTTTCTCAAACTTCTCACTTTTTCTATAATTTCGGTAAAATTCTTTACCCCTTATGAAATTTTCTGTACTTTTAATGACATACAATTATGTTCTCTGATTCATTTTTTTTTTACAGAAAATTTACTGTACAGATAAAAATTTAATATGTCTGAGCTCTCTAGCCTAGTGGTATTAGAACAGACATCCGGAGGGACCGGCAAGGTTCGAGTCTCCCAATTGTGTGTGTGCATGTGATTTCAAAAAAATAATAATAATAATATAAATTAGCTACAACGATAAATTTTAGGGAATTTAGATACAGCGATACGTTCCGACATACTGTGTGTCGGAAAATTGGGCACGTCCAATTTCTGACACTTTAATGACATACAATTATGTTCTCTGATTCATTTTTTTACAGAAAATTTACTGTATAGATAAAAATTTAATATAAATTAGTTACAACGATAAATTTTAGGGAATTTAGATACAGCGATGCGTTCCGACACACTGTATGTCGGAAAATTGGGCACGTCTGATTTTCGACACACCGAAGTCCAATTTTCGACAGACCGTGTGTCGGAAATTGGATGTGGTCCAATTTTCCGACACACCGTGTGTTGGAATGTTAACCTGGGTCGGTTTGGGTTGGTTTGTGTGCGGGGTTGGTTTGTGTGAGGGGTTGGTTTAATGCTGCTGGGTTGGTGGTTGGGGGAGTGGGTTGTGAAGAAGAGTAAAGTGAGTAGAAGTAGCAGAATAGAAACAAACGAGAAGAAGAAGAAGAAGAAGAAGAAGAAGAAGAAGACACATGGTTAGTAAAATTTGTTAAATATATTTTAATTATGTTTATTATTTATATCATGATTCTCTAACCCTTATATAAATACTAATTTAATGTAGACCCTAATCCTTATATAAAAATCCATTATATAAATGGTTAGTAAATCCATTATATAAATCCATTATATAACCCCAACACTAATGTAGACCCTAATCCTAACCTAATGTAGACCCTATGTCACGATCCGCACCCTGATTAGGGACACGAGAAGTGGGTACGTCCAGCCTACGCCGCAGTATCGACGGTAGAACGCTGTATATAAGGTCTGTAAATATTACGACTAACAGTATAAAGGTACCTGTACAGTATATACACTCCGAGTGGAGGTGAAATAGCAATACAGTCTCAATCACAGAATAAAACTAAGGTAGATAGCACAGAAGGATAATATATGATAGATGAAAAGGAATAAGTCCAGTGTCCAACACAAGCCCAGATATATACAACATCACAGGGTCTCAAAATATAACATAGAAAGGTACAGTCTGATAATACTAGCTGGATCGCAGTCCAGTCAAACCTAGCTAACCTACACTACTCTGGGAGAACGAAGTCTAGTGGCTCTACTATAAGGCCGGACTACTCCATCTAGCTCGAGCCTATAATAGGTCGAGCAATCTGCCTCAGAGTCATCTGTAATATATCATAACGATATCATGTCAAGAAAATGAGCAAGTACAAGCACTAACAGCAGTTCCATGTGAATTGAAAAATTCTATAAGAGACAGTATAATGAACTACAAGACAAAGATATATGAAGACTTAGGAACCGTTCGGAAGCTGAGCTACAACCCTTAAACCAAACAAGGACCGGAGTTATAACCCTTCTTCCGAGCAGAACTTAGTCTCCAATCAAGGTATAATATAAAAGCATGTAGAACATGTGAGTAACTAAATATCTTAGCATGGTAAGAAAGTACTGAATGTAGAACAGAACAGGATATATGATAACATAAGTAAATATAAAATGTGCCTTGAATTATTAGAGCGTTATGTGATCGGCAAGGGAAACATGGTAGGGTTATCCACTTGGCCCGACAATCCGCGGTGACCTCAACGAAAAGTCATATCGGCCAACCTGGATAACATGGACATGGAGGTATCTGCTACACCCTACGTGAGGTGAGAGTAGCGCAAGCAAAATAGTGACATGAGACTTTGATCACATAACCCCTAATAATTCCCTATCCCCGAGTAGTATAATGGACCTGGACATGACACGTCATGACACGGGATTCCCTAAGAGGATAGCTACTCCCTCTCAGGAATCGGTGTCTATACAAGTGTAGGGAACAAGACAGGAAATGTACATATATACCAAGAAAATCCAGGAACAACATCTCATGTCATGATCCAACGTATACTAGTCCGTGAACTATCGTGACTGGAATCAAGTAAGACACTACAACTGAATCGGATATAGCAGATATCAAGACAATAAAAACTATCAGTAAATGTACTCGCCTGATGTCCTGAGTTGTAGGGTATATCAATGCTCAGAGTGGTAATCAGAGACCTAAAGATGAGATATTACATGTTAATTTAGATTTAACAATGTTAAGGATGATTTATAAATAAATGATATGAAATCTAGGTCAAACTAGGTCTCACTGAGTCACACTAAGTCCTGTCAAGTCAATCTAGGTCAAATCAAGTTATATCAAGTTAATCTAAGTCAGACTAAGTCAACTCTAGGTCATACCAGTCATCGCAAGTCAAAACAAGTCGAAGCAAGTCAAACGGGATCAAGAGTTGGCCTACAATTGACTTTTGGTCAACTGGTCAACCCCGGGTCAACTGTGGTCAATTCTAGGTCAACCCTAGGTCAAACTGGTCAAATGTTGACCAGCAGTTGACTTTTGGTCAACTGGTCAACTCTAGTTTGGATTTGGTCAAATCTAGACAAAGTGTTGACTCACGGTTGACTTTTGGATAAAAAGTCAACTCTGGGTCAACCGAGCCAAAATCGGTTCAAATATGATATTTGTAGGGTGTATCCAACAAGCCACCCAAGTTTCAAGTCAATCCGAATACCCGAACCCCGTATCTTGAAATTACCCGATTACCCCTTTAATACACTTACCCTTAAACCATTCTAACTTGACGCCAAGTTACCTTCCCTTAGGAATTTCACCCCGGACTTCCTAGGGTAGTAGGGTACTAGCCTATACAATCATTACCTACCAAGTTCTCTAGGGTAAGTGGACATCCAGTCCATCTTACGGTCCGTATCGCCCGTTTACCCGTTATCTTGAATATCTCAAGATACACAATGGTACGGTACGATACCATCCTCCTAATCCTACACGCAACTACGATTTCCACCTAGGAGCCTACCCGCAAACTCTATTTCACATTTGCTAAGTCCCCTCCAAGTTTCGACGCGTTCCGAAACACGGAACTCAAAATCACCCCTTCACCAAATCTAATTCAACCATTTACTCACTCACTCAACTCTCGCTTTTCACACTCTCTTAGGACTAGTTTTATGGGTTAGTTTTGTGGGGTAAATAGGTATATATATAGCTAATATATAGGAGTATATATATGTATATATATATAGGTATATAGTGGGGGTTTTGGGGGTCAAATGGGGGCCTAAAGGGGGGGGAGGGTGAAATGCAGCTGCTGCTGCTGCTAAAGTTGTTGTTCCTGCTGCTACTGCTGCTGAAATTTTAGCAGCTATTGCTGCTGTGTTGGGGGGGGGGGGGGGGGGCAGCAGCCCCTTGGCCCCCCTAGCTGCTGTTGCTTGCCCTCCTCTTCTCCCCTCTTCTCCTCTCTAAATCCCTCATATTCTCCACTCTAAATCTCTTCTAAACTCCTCTCTAAATCTCTTCTAAATATATAAATTTCCTTCTCTAAACTCTCATATATATAAATCTCATTCCCTCCCCTCTCTATACATACAAATACACACGCATATATATATATATATATATATATATATATTATATATATATATATATATATATATATATATATATATATATATATATATATATATATATATATATATTAACACACACATAAATCTATATCTATATATATTAACACACACACATATATATATATATATATATATATATATATATATATATATATATATATATATATATATATATATATATATATATATATGAACACACACATATATATACATATGAACACACTCACACACACACATATAAATAAAGTTTAAGAGTGCCTAACCACTTAGATGCAAATCTAATTTAGCCTAGAAGTGTCCAAATTTGGGGGAAACTCAAGGACACGGTCACAAACTTTAACTTCTCCTAGGACACTCCAAACGGACTCAAACTTGAAACGAATAGGGACACGAACACGGGGATCAATCCTACGGGGTCCAATCTATTTATCATGATGAAAATAATGAGTTAGAGAATAGGTTATACCTATCGGGAGATGGATTCCCGATTCGAAAGTCCTCCGACATGGCTCCGACACAACGAATTGTTTAGGACACACCCACTTCACTTTTTGCTCCCAAAAGCTTGGAGAATCATTACTTGGGATAGAGGAAGAGTTCTATGGAAGAATATTGGAGAAAAATGAATTATTTAGAGATGATTTCTAGGGAAAACCTATTCTAACTTTTGAGAAAAGCTTGGAGAAGAAGAAGAAGAAGAAAATTATAATATTTTGAAGTGGAGAAGAAGAAATAAATGGGGAGGGGGTGGCTGGCCATAAAGGAAAGGGTTGGGGCACTTGAAATTACAAGTTTGCCCCTCCCTTAACTTCTATGCTAAGTTAAGTCCAAATTTGGTTTTGTGGGTTAGCTAAAATTAAATAAAAATCATAATTAAGCTTAATACTCATGTGGGATTAGTCCAAACTTCAAAACCTAAAAGTTAAGTTTGGGTGGGCCATGGCTAATTAACATGCTAATCACAACTCAAGTCGAAATTCCCCGGAGTCCCGAATTAACTCGGAATGCGATAAAATTCGAACCCGACTCCTATAATCATTAAATATTAATATTCATGAAATAAAATTCCCAAAAATATTATAAAATAGAAAATTACCATTTTACCCCTAACTTGGAAAAGTGAGGGTGACACCCTAATCCTAACTAATATCCTAACCTAATGTATACCCTAATCCTAACCTAATGTAGACCATAATCCTAACCATTATCTAAACCTAATCCAAACCTAACCTAATCCAAACCTAACCTAACCTAACCTAACCTAAACCTAATGTAGACCCTAATCCTAACCTAATGTAGACCCTAATCCTAACCTTTACCCTAACCCCCTAAACTAAATCCTAACATAATCCAAACCTATAACCGTTAACCCTAATCTTAACCCGTAAAGTAAACCGTAACCTAATCCAAAACCTTTTCCTAACCTTAATCCTTTCCCAACACGTGAACAAACCCCTAACATAATCCAAACCCTTACCCTAATGTAAACCGAAACCCTAATCTATCCTACTCTTAAATATGCGTTTTGACAACCATCATTTTACAGATGGCTATCCAAAACGATGGTCATATACCAGGGGGGCCGACTACAGAATTGATTAAGCAGCAACGCAAGTCACACCTATGTAGTATGATATTTACTAGAGAGGTATATTAAATTTTAATTGTGTTAGTCAATAAAATTTTCATTTTATATGTTTAGTAATAACATAGTTTGTATATTTTATATATAGCTAAATGTGATTATAAAAGGGAAGTGCAATGTCGAGAACACAATACATGGCGCTATGAGGGCCAACTTGGTTTTTGAAAGTTGACTAGTGACCAAGAAGCTTTATTCAACGTATTTGGTTTTCATTACCTTGATCAAATATGTTTTCTACGTCACGATAGAGACTTGATTCTCAGTCTAGTGGAGCGCTGGTGGCCCGAACAAAATACGTTCCTGCTACCTTTTGGAGAAATGACTATTGTGCTTAAAGATGTTGTAAATATTTTAGGTCTACCTATCACAGGTGAACCTATAATATTTGATGAGCAATTTTCCGCTGAGACAATGATCACGACCTACCTAGGTGTGGAGGCACCAAAATTAAAAGACAAAGGCCTAGTGTTGTATACATAGCTCCGTCAGAATTTTATGCACATAGATCGTATCGGTGACGAAGAAATCTCAGTTGATGAGGAACGGGTAAGTATTACATTTGTGGTTAATATTTGCGCACATAGATTATATATCAATTTAGTTTAGCTAATATAATTTTTTTCATATTCTGTTCAGGTCATTGCATGCACCAAAGCCTATTTACTAGGCCTTATTAATGCTTTTTTGTTTTCCGACGCATCGAATATGGTAAATTTACGGTTTCTATTATTTCTAAATGATTTGACGAAACCGACGAGTCATGCTTGGGGAGCGTCAATGCTGGCATATCTGTACAGTGCTATGTCAGACTTTGTGCAGCCCAGTCAAAGGACAAATTGATGAAAAATTTAAATGGATGCGCTATATTAATTCAGGTACGAAAATGTTTGAATTTGGTATATATTTAAAGTTTGTATACTTATATCATATATTTTTTAGGTTTGGTCCTACGAGCATTTTTCTATCGGTAGGCCACTTTTCCTTATCAGTAGCGACACACATGTATTTTCGGTCGCTTTACGGTGGACTACTGATGCGGTAGATCCTGCACACTTGTTTACTCGATTGCCCCGATATATCGGGGCCAATTTGATTCACTACAGATTTTAGAGGTAAATAAAAGTCACCATTCTACATCTATTTAGTATATTATGTTTTATTACCTTATAATTATTTGTAAAAACAGGTTCAAATGGTGCATTATTGTATTAATCCTTATCCTTCTGAGATAGAACGAACAACATATGAATTAAGTCTCCATAGGTTCTACATAATATACCATGGAGACATAATGTATCATCCAGCTGATCGGGTTATGCGGCAATTCGGTATAAAATAACATATATCCGAAGACCCGCCTCACTACAATCGTGGTAGAGGAAGTGCAACCGTAAGAGCCCACAAATTAATTCCTGCTTGGAATTCCAGACTAGAGACGCATAACATCTCACATTTGTCTCAAAACATAGCTACTATGGAGAACTGTAAGTTATTTTAAAGTTAATATTTTTGCCACATTTTTCTCATAACTTCTCACATATTTCGTATATGCAACAGTATACGGGGATTTTGCATATTGTAAAACCCCTAAACTTCTACTACGATTTTTTTTATATTTTAAATTTGTATTTTCACTTCGTATTTGTACGTCGCGTGCTAATTTGCATTTTCCGCACCTTCTCGTCGAGTGCAAATTTGTGCGAGGAACATATTTTTAGAAAACATTTTTATATAGCTCTCAAATATCAGGTGATAAATATTTTCATTATTTATTGATTGATTGATTGATTTAATTGTTTATTTTATTTCTAAAAGTCGCACAAAACATCCCATTGAGTTTTTTTTTTAAAAATATATAATTTATTCAATTATGGTAATGATATTATAAATGTTTACTTGCAATTACATGAATGTAATTCATGTATAGATTTAAATATCTAATTTTCAAAATTAATATTATGCTAATTTTTACAAATTATAAGAAGATAATTCTAAACTTATTTTTATGAATTAAAGCGATATTTGATTTATTGGATAACATTAAAATGATTTTTGATTAAATATACGATTATCTAGCTTTCGAAAGGATATTGTTGTTTTAAATTAAAAGTTATTTAATTTAGATTTGATTTTTGAATTATCTAATTGGGAAATTTAAATCCCCCAACTCCTTATCCTAATGGAAATTCCCACATCCTATAAATATGCAGCTACTCCTCCAATTTCCATACCACAATCACAATGTGCATCGTGTCGGTGCCCTCCTTCCCCTCCACTATATTTTTCCATTACAATTACATATGCATATTCGCGTCCACATCCCGGACACGAGACCCTAACCCAAATACTGCCCTACCCGAGCTCTCTAGCAGCCCTACGCTCCCCGGTCGTCTCCCCATCTAATCTTCATGCTATCATCGCCACCACCTCCTCTCCCGATCAAGCAGCACAACCATCCGCCATTGTCACCACCATCCTCGAAATCATCCGAACCCTATTACCACCACCGTGGCCGATCCGACACACCACGGCCTCCACCAACACCCAGACTCCTCTTCTCTGCCGCCATCAACCACCACCGGCACCACCAAGAAAAACCCAAATCAAAACCAAACTAACTCACCTCGTCGCCGAGTCCGGTCCGGATCCGCCCTCACCCGGCCTCAGACGCGACCGCCACTATCTTCGTCCGGCGCCGAAGACCGCCAACGTCGCGCCAACCGCCCGACATCATCTCCGCGATCCCAGATCTACACGACCACCTGACCTCTGCCGCATCTCCGCCCTAGCGCCCTCCGAGCTCCGTCGGACCGCTGGTTAACCCCTCTTCCCCGCGAGCGCTGTCACGCCCCGATCCCGCAGAGTCCTTTCGTCCTCGCTTCGGACTCTTTTGGGACCGTTCGTCCTCGCTAAGGCGTGATGCCGTGCAAGCCTAGGTTGCGCTTGCACAAGGCCAAGACCTGGAACAAGACAAGATAGACAAGGTTGACAATACGCAGCGGAACGTATCGCAGATAATTGAAGCAGCAGCGGACATATTTCAGAATACATGCATTGAACACAATGGTAACAAGAAACAATTCTTTTTATTGATTTCATTTGAACAGATTACAAGCTCTCAATTCTCTCTGATACAATGTTACAATCTCTCAGAAATAATACAGATTACAATGATCCCGTTCCCATACATTACATCCCTTTATATACAAAACCAAACTCTTACACAGATGTCATCTCTTGGGCATCTTTTCTGATTTCTGGCTCCTGAGGATGAGGCTCGGGCTATCGCTTCGGACTATCCTTTTCGATGCATAGTGCACCTGTATGCAGACTGATAGTGGGTCAGTATATCAGCATACTGGTGAATTGTGAATAAAGAAGCTATATTTTTCTGAAACGATTACTGTTCATTTAGTGAGAAAATATTATCTTGTAATGTGATCTTGCTACTCTTTACCTAGATTCATTTCATGAATGCATTAGTCAGTTTACATTCTTTTGAAAACACATCTTTTGAAAAGCCACAATCATTTCCATCTTAGCCGCTATGCCTCCCACGGTTCAGCTCGTCGCTAACCGCTGTGACTCGCATGGGTTCAGCTCGTCGCTAGCCGCTGTGACTCTCTTGGGTTCAGCTCGTCGCTAACCGCTGTGACTCGCATGAGTTCAGCTTGTCGCTAGCCGCTGTGACTCTCTAGGGTTCAGCTCGTCACTAAGTGGATTCCCCAATACGCATGCGATATCAAATGAATCATGCATCAATCGAGCAATTCATAAACAATTCTATCTTTTTTTCAGGCAGAAAACAGTTCTTTTTCTTAGCAGACAAAGTGCGGATTCTCTTTTAAGCATACTCAAGATTTCTGTCTTGTTATTAACAAAGCATTCAATCAAAAACTCTGATTCTTATTAGGCGCAAGCGAATCATAAAATGAGTCTTTGTCCACTCACCCAGATTAATCGTCTTTCTGATGCAGAGCCAGCAATCCAATCTTTCTATCTATCTAGTGCCTTCGCAGAGCGGGGTACTACATAATTACCCACCGAAAAGAAGTTTCGTCCTCAAAACTTAAGGAGAAACTTACAATATCCTCAGCAGCGATAGTCCTCATCCTTCGCCATTATAAAATATTTATGAACTTATTGTATGGAACGTTCATCTCATTATTGATATCGAGTAGGCAACGGAATTTCGATCAGAAGACATGTACAAATTCAATTGAATCAAAATTGGCCAGAGGATCGTGTTGCTCTGATACCATTCTGTCATGCCCCGATCCCGTAGAGTCCTTTCGTCCTCGCTTCGGACTCTTTTGGGACCATTCGTCCTCGCTAAGGCATGATGCCGTGCAAGCCTAGGTTGCGCTTGCACAAGGCCAAGACCTGGAATAAGACAAGATAGACAAGGTTGACAATACGCAGCGGAACGTATCACAGATAATTGAAGCAGCAGCGGACATATTTCAGAATATATCCATTGAACACAATGGTAACAAGAAACAATTCTTTTTATTGATTTTATTTGAACAGATTACAAGCTCTCAATTCTCTCTGATACAATGTTACAATCTCTCAGAAATAATACAGATTACAATGATCCCGTTCCCATACATTACATCCCTTTATATACAAAACCAAACTCTTGCACAGATGTCATCTCTTGGGCATCTTTTCTGATTTATGGCTCCTGAGGATGAGGCTCGGGCTATCGCTTCGGACTATCCTTTTCGATGCATAGTGCACCTGCATGCAGACTGATGGTGGGTCAGTATATCAGCATACTGGTGAATTATGAACAAAGAAGCTACATTTTTTCTGAAATGATCACTGTTCATTTAGTGAGAAAATATTATCTTGTGATGTGATCTTGCTACTCTTTACCTAGATTCATTTCATGAATGCATTAGTCAGTTTACATTCTTTTGAAAACACATCTTTTGAAAAGCCACAATCATTTCCATCTTAGCCGCTGTGCCTCCCACGGTTCAGCTTGTCGCTAACCGCTGTGACTCGCATGGGTTCAGCTCGTCGCTAGCCGCTATGACTCTCTTGGGTTCAGCTCGTCGCTAACCGCTGTGACTCGCATGGGTTCAGCTCGTCGCTAGCCGCTGTGACTCTCTAGGGTTCAGCTCGTCACTAAGTGGATTCCCCAATGCGCATGCGATATCAAATGAATCATGCATCAATCGAGCAATTCATAAACAATTCCATCTTCTTTTCAGGCAGGAAACAGTTCTCTTTCTTAGCAGACAAAGTACGGATTCTCTTTTAAGCATACTCAAGATTTCTGTCTTGTTATTAACAAAGCATTCAATCAAAAACTCTGATTCTTATTAGGCGCAAACGAATCATAAAATGAGTCTTTGTCCACTCACCCAGATTAATCGTCTTTCTGATGCAGAGCCAGCAATCCAATCTTTCTGTCTATCTAATGCCTTCGCATAGCGGGGCACTACAAGCGCCGCGCGCCCAGGTCGTCCGGCGCCGCCCCTCCAGTAGGATCTTTCCTACTCCGCCGGCCTCCGCCCGGAGCGCGCCACCCGGAAACTCCATCGCCGCCGCTTCCTCAACCACCGCCTGCCGTTTCCTCACTCGTCCTCCGTGCCAGGAGCGCCGCCTAGGGCGCCTTCCTCCGCCGCGATCCCCGCAGCCGACCGCCGCCCCGCTTTCCTTCGGCGCCCAGCCCGGCCGACTCCGCCGACCCCCTTCCTCTGTAAGACCCCTCTCTCTTTTCCCGAATTCTCTCTCTCACCCGTAGCTTCTCCTTCTCAAAATATCTCTCTGTGGGAACTGGAAAGAGAGTAAAGGTTATTTTATAACTATTGTTATTATTATTATTAGTAATTACTATCATAGTTATTATCATTAATAGCATTATTATTATTATTACTATTATTACTACTAACATTATTATTATCATCATTAATATTATTATTATTATTATCATTATTATTATTCTTATTATCATTATTATTATTATTATTATTATTATTATTAATTAAAGTTTGTATTATCATTATTACTATTATTATTATTATTATTATTATTATTATTATTATTACTGTTATTATTATTATTGTGGGTATTGTTATTATTATTATTATTGTTAATTATAAAATCTATATATATTTCTAAAAATTATATGTGTAGTATAAATATTGAATTGGGCTTGTTCCCATATTATTTTCAAATTGGTCTTATACCCTAAAGGTAATTTTTCTAGATTACTCATTAATTACTAGAAATATTTTGACACATAAGAAATATAGTTTCCTTATAATAGAACAATTTTTCTAAATAGTTTCAAAATATTTATCTAAATTATTTTTACTAATAAAAATATATTTTCACGATCTAAATATTTTATTTTGCTTAGTTTTTGCCTAAAAAGATTTTTGACTTTAAAGTAATTATCTAAAGCTATTTTTACCAAAAATATATTTTTAAGTATTTAAACATTTTTCTAAAAAAAAATAGTACAAAGTATCTTACTCCGAAATTTTCCATTATTATTATCAAGGTTGATCATGACTAAACTGTGCTTCCTATCTTCTCGGGAATTATTTCGGACCCTTATGCAATCGGTCATAGCTATTGGACAAAACGGAACTGGCCAGATCATCGCACCACACCAGATGACACACCAGGCAAGACACCTTGCCTTTACTGTTTAATTTCTTGCTCAATATCATGCATGCTTTTTTTATATTATTCTTTCAAAACTATATATAGATGCAAATTATTATACTTTATGCAATTGGCTTAGAGTTAAGGGACCACCGTATGTTTAGTGCATCTCATAAACTGTCACGATGTGCCACGGATTGTGTGTGAGTTGTGAGTCGCATATAGATGCGGACTTGCGTGCTGACTGGTCATTGGTGTGTACAGGCCGTGCGTTAGGGTATAACTGCTAATAGATTTGTGTAGAATACTTGGCAGTTATTAAGGATTAAACAGTGTCGTGGAGTCGACACATGTATAGTATCATGGGGAGGGGGGAGACAGTTATTAGCGTAGGGGCTACATGTTCAGTACACACATAGATTTGGGCTAATAGTGTCTCGTATGAGCGCTACTTACTGTCCCGGGGCCGATAGTTCTCGTATGAGAGCTACTTTCTGTCCATGGTCGATATTGTCTCTTATGAGCGCTACCTACTACCACTCTCTCTCCATCTATGCTGAACACCTAAGCTCCTGCGTAGAACATTATCTTCTCAAAGTATATATCACATAGAATGGTTAGGAACCTTTACGCATGTATATTTTTTATTGAGCTCTTACTATTCAGTTTATGGCATGATATTATGTGTCTTGTTACGTCCCTCTGAGGACCTGGTGATCTCTCCAGGTGTGTGTTTCGTAATTTCTTGCAGGTACTCTAGCTAAGGCTATTCCTTCTTCCATGATGATTGCTCTTGGACTCGTCACTTGCTCTCGCTTGCTAAATTCTTACCTCGTATATTTTTCCATATTTAATTTGGTTGGTAGTGGACTTTGTCTCAGCCCAACTATTGTGTACATGACAAACTCAAAGTTGCTTTATATTATTATTTATCTTTGTGGATGAGATTTAGTGTCTTGGCTTTCTACATTTACAGCTTATGTATATATACGAGTCGTATATTTACTCGTATGTATACAGCTGGCATGTTACGTACCTAGTCCTTATATTTTGGGATTGGGGCGTTACATGTTTTTGTGGTGGCCCATGCAGGTCAAGTTTGTCACTTCGATTACGTTATTGTACCGATGTGAGCCTGCACTATAGGATTAGAATCTAAGAATCTCATCTACATACTTGATCACCTTCCTTGACCTTCCTTGATTTCCATATTCCGACTCCCGTGGCTTCCTTTAATTTTTTTGCATCTTGCTTGAACTCTTTCTACCAACACCCTATCATCTCGTGCTTAAATATGGTTAGAAAGATGACTACACTACTATGTACTTATTGGTCAACCCTATGGCTAGAAGGATTATATTGACAAATAATATCCATTGAGGTTAAAGACATTTATTTTTTCTAGAGATATGATCTTAAGGATTGGTTAATTTCAAGTTGGGTAGTAGCATATTACCGCCTTCAAAGGATAGGAATTTTATTATTACAAGGTGATATACACAAGAGAATAGCTAGATCGAGAAAACAAATTTTGAATTACGAATTTTTGAAATGGTGAAATAGTTATGATTTATTAGGGATATGAAATCAATTGAGAAATAACTTAAGTTTTTATGTGACACATGATTTACGGTTAACTTTAAAAGTTTGGATTGTAATATTATAAAGTTTATCTCAAGATTATTTAAGGAGTTTTAATTATGAATTTTTAGGCAACTAGAGAAGACGAAAGTTTGGTTTGAGAGATCTTGAGGCTTAAGAAGTTATTTAGATTTCGAGTTTAAAAGCCTTGATTATGGATATTTAAATTTTGGTAAAAAAAATTTTGTCGCATGATTTGAAATTAATGAAATAGGCTAAGAGTTTATCTCGAGGTACCTTTGAGAATTGGAAAATTTTAAAAGTAATGGCTTATTATGAAAATTTAGTTATGTCGCATTAGATATGATGAAGGATTTTGAAATTTATTTAAAGGAAATTTAAACTTTAAGTTATGATTAAATATTTGATGGAGTATTTTGAGATTTTATTTCGAAAACTGTTGAGGAACTTAAAATTAGATCATATATCGGTAGAGGACCAAGAAGCAAGCAAGTCACCCTAAAGGGATATAAGTATTCCTCATTAATTGCCATGACAGTTGTATGTACTCGAGTGTAGTTTGTCATTTGCCAAATCATGTGGTTATATTTCAATCTTGACTCACTCGACCTTCTCTTAAATCTAGATCTTTTATCGTGACCATCTAATTGTTTAGAAATGATTAACATCTTTTCCTTGACCATGTTCCATCTAAGAGACTATCTCCTCTCTAGAAACTGTGTCTCTAACTTATTTTACCTTGAACTACGAGATTCCTAAATTATCTTTATTACGTGCTTTAACCTTTTACTTTTGTGCATTAACTAAAAACTCACTTTCTATTTTGATCATTTGGCGTACCCTATCGTGACTTTGATATTTGGAGCACAACACTAGACTTTTCCTTCCCACAAATTTCACAAGCAAGACCTACACGAGCCCACCTTCATGTAGGTATATCACATGCCACTAAAACACGCCCCATTGTACTCTATTTTTATGATGCAAATTTCGAGTCGAAATGACTAGCTATAAATCCTACCATAATACCATTGCCTTCCGAGTTTAGTTAGAAATCCAATCTCGACTCAAACCTTTTGACCAGTATATAATTGTGATCTACTTAATTTTTTAGATGCTTAACCTGTGTTCCTTCTTGATTGCTTAACCCTTGTCCTTTCATTTTCATATTTTTATTACGTTTACCACGACCATTGCATCTAACCGTACATCCTCCCAAATTGTTTGCCTCACTCGTTGAGGATTTCAATTTTACTTCACCGTAGTTCATGCAACTTTTTTTTTTCCTTTTATGATTTCCTTGTTTAAAGAATAGGAACTGGACCATGACACCCTTCGGTTATACATAGCTAGATTAGAGAACTCATGGAGAAGATAAATAGTTTAGTTGGTTAAGGTGATCATACGATTACAAGGTATATGTGAGATTTGACATAAGTTAAATATGTATGAACACTATTAGATAAAATTGAGGAATGTGGTTTACGAGAATTAGTACTTCTCGAAAAAAAAACCCTCTTTGGTGATTGATATGTATTCTTATTACGACGAGATGATTTCTACTTTCGACCAAATTAAATTAAAAGTTATTGAATTTAAATTTCGAAGAGATTATGAAAGACGAAATTTAGCCTGCGAAAGAAGAGAGATCAATATATATATATGTATGTTGGAAGATGAAGATTAGAGATTTATTGAATTGAAGGTTCCCAAAATTTTTGAATTTTTATTATGAAACATTAGATTAAAAAATATATATTTAGAATCAAAGTGTTGAAAATTGATATTTAAGAGCAAGTCTCAAATGGAGTAAAGAAGAAAATGAAATGCGTTCAAGGAAATTTCAAATTTGGTAAAATATAAAATTTGAGAAGATTTGTGAAGAGCTAGTGATGATAAAAGCATTATTGAAAGTGGTTAAATTATTAAAACTGACGATCTTGAATGTAAGTTAAATATTGGGTTATTGATCAAAGTTTGAAGCACTGGAGGTTGTCATCTATTTACGAGATTGTACATTTATAAAATAAATGTTATCTTCGATCCAATTTAGATACTGAAGGAGATGTCATGCATGCGATCAATTTCTATTCTAAACCCGTGATTTTATTCTCCCAATCCTCCAAATTGTAATTATTCCAAATTGCCTATTTTCATTGGATTCTGTTTTCGACTCCTTGCTTAAAATGTAGTCATGTTTTTGCGTTTAAAAAACTCTCGTATCTTTCCCAATCCTACCTATCCTAGTTACTACTAAATTTCGAGGACGAAATTCTTTTAAGTTGGGTAGGTTGTAAAACCCCTAAATTTCTACTATAATTTTTTTTTTATATTTTAAATTTGTATTTTCACTTCGTATTTGTACGTCGCGTGCTAATTTGCATTTTTCGCACCTTTTCGTCGAGTGCGAATTTGCACGAGGAACATATTTTTAGAAAACATTTTTATATAGCTCTCAAATATCAGGTGATAAATATTTTCATTATTTATTGATTTATTGATTGATTGATTTATTTAATTGTTTATTTTATTTCTAAAAGTCGCACAAAACATCCCATTGAGTTTTTATTTTAAAAAAATAATTTATTCAATTATGGTAATGATATTATAAATGTTTACTTGCAATTACAAGAATCTAATTCATGTATAGATTTAAATATCTAATTTTCGAAATTAATATTATGCTAATTTTTACAAATTATAAGAAGATAATTCTAAACTTATTTTTATGAATTAAAGCGATATTTGATTTATTGGATAACTTTAAAATAATTTTTGATTAAATATACGATTATCTAGCTTTCGAAAGGATATTATTGTTTTAAACTAAAAGTTATTTAATTTAGATTTGATTTTTGAATTATCTAATTGGGAAATTTAAATCCCCCAACTCCTTATCCTAATGGGAATTCCCACATCCTATAAATAGGCAGGTACTCCTCCAATTTCTACACCACAATCACAATGTGCATCGTGTCGGTGCACTCCTTCCCCTCCACTATATTTTTTCATTACAATTACATATGCATCTTCGTGTCCACACCCGGACACGAGACCCTAACCCAAATACTGCCCTACCCGAGCTCTCTAGCAGCCCTACGCTCCCCGGTCGTCTCCCCATCCAATCTCCATGCTATCATCGCCACCACCTCCTCTCCCGATCAAGCAGCACAACCATCCGCCATTGTCACCACCATCCTCGAAATCATCCGAACCCTATCACCACCACCGTGGCCGACCCGACACACCACGGCCTCCACCAATACCCAGACTGCTCTTCCCCGCCGCCATCAATCACCACCGGCACCACCAAGAAAAACCCAAATCAAAACCCAACTAACTCACCTTGCCGTCGAGTCCGGTCTGGATCCGCCCTCACCCGGCCTCAGACGCGACCGCCACTGTCTTCCTTCGACGCCGAAGACCGCCAACGTCGTGCCAACCGCCCGGCATCATCCCCGCGATCCCAGATCTACACGACCACCTGACCTCCGCCGCATCTCCGTCCTAGCGCCCTCCGAGCTCCGTCGAACCGCTGGTTAGCCCCTCTTCCCCGCGAGCGTCACGCGCCCAGGTCGTCTGGCGCCGCCCCTCCAGTGGGATCTTCCCTACTCCGTCGGCCTCCACCCGGAGCGCGCCGCCCGGAAACCCCATCGCCACCGCTTCCTCAACCGCCGCCTGCCGTTTCCTCACTCGTCCTCCGTGCCAGGAGCGCCGCCTCGGGCCCCTTCCTCCGCCGCGATCCCCGCAGCCGACCGCCACTGCGCTTTCCGTCGGTGTCCAGCCCGGCCGACTCCGCCGACCCCCTTCCTCTGTAAGACCCCTCTCTCTTTTCCCGAATTCTCTCTCTCACCCGTAGCTTCTCCTTCTCAAAATATCTCTCTGTGGGAACTGGGAAGAGAGTAAAGGTTATTTTATAACTATTGTTATTGTTATTATTAGTCATTACTAGCATAGTTATTATCATTAATATCATTATTATTATTACTATTATTACTACTAACATTATTGTCATCATTAATATTATTATTGTTATTATTCTTATTGTTATCATTATTATTATTATTATTATTATTATTATTAATTAAAGTTTGTATTATCATTATTACTATTATTATCATTAGCATTATTATTATTATTATTATTATTATTACTGTTATTATTATTATTGTGGGTATTGTTATTATTATTCTTATTGTTGTTATTATTATTATTATTATTGTTAATTATAAAATCTATATATATTTCTAAAAATTATACGTGTAGTATAAATATTGAATTGGGCTTGGTCCCATATTATTTTCAAATTGGTCTTATACCCTAAAGGTAATTTTTCTAGATTACTCATTAATTACTAGAAATATTTTGACACATAAGAAATATAGTTTCCTAATAATAGAACAATTTTTCTAAATAGTTTCAAAATATTTATCTAAATTATTTTTACTAATAAAAATATATTTTCACGATCTAAATATTTTATTTTGCTTAGTTTTTGCCTAAAAAGATTTTTGACTTTAAAGTAATTATCTAAAGCTATTTTTACCAAAAATATATTTTTAAGTATTTAAACATTTTTCTAAAAAAATAGTACAAAGTATCTTACTCCGAAATTTTCCATTATTTTATCAAGGTTGATCATGACTAAACTGTGCTTCCTATCTTCTCGAGAATTTCGGACCCTTATGCAATCGATCATGGCTATTGGACAAAACGGAACTGGCCAGATCATCGCACCACACCAGATGACACACCAGGCAAGACACCTTGCCTTTACTGTTTAATTTCTTGCTCAATATCATGCATGCTTTTTCTTATGTTGTTCTTTCAAAACTATATATAGATACAAATTATTATACTTTATGCAATTGGCTTAGAGTTAAGGGACCACCGTATGTTTAGTGCATCTCATAAACTGTCACGATGTGCCACAGATTGTGTGTGAGTTGTGAGTCGCATATAGATGCGGACTTGTGTGCTGACTGATCATTGGTGCGTACAGGCCGTGCGTTAGGGTATAACTGCTATTAGATTTGTGTAGAAGACTTGGCAGTTATTAAGGATTAAACAGTGTCGTGGAGTCGACACATGTATAGTATCATGGGGATGGGGGAGACAGTTATTAGCGTAGGGGCTACATGTTCATTACACACATAGATTTGGGCCGATAGTGTCTCGTATGAGCGCTACTTACTGCCTCGGGGCCGATAGTTCTCGTATGAGAGCTACTTTCTGTCCATGGTCGATAGTGTCTCTTATGAGCGCTACCTACTACCACTCTCTCTCCATCTATGCTGAATACCTAAGCTCCTGCGTAGAACGTTGTCTTCTCAAAGTATATATCACATAGAATGGTTAGGAACCTTTACGCATGTATATTTTCTATTGAGCTCTTACTATTCAGTTTATGGCATGATATTATGTGTCTTGTTACGTCCCTCTGAGGACCTGGTGATCTCTCCAGGTGTGTGTTTCGTGATTTCTTGCAGGTACTCTAGCTAAGGCCATTCCTTCTTCCATGATGATTGCTCTTGGACTCGTCACTTGCTCTCGCTTGCTAAATTCTTACCTCGTATATTTTTCCATATTTAATTTGGTTGGTAGTAGACTTTGTCTCCGCCCAACTATTGTGTACATGACAAACTCAAAGTTGCTTTATATTATTATTTATCTTTGTGGATGAGATTTAGTATCTTGGCTTTCTACATTTACAGCTTATGTATATATACGAGTCGTATATTTACTCGTATGTATACAGCTGGCATGATATGTACCTAGTCCTTATATTTTGGGATTGGGGCGTTACACATATAGATCTTGGTGGGGATTATAAGCAACATACGCTACATATATCAGGAGCCTCGATTCGAGCATAGAGCTATAGATGATTATAGTCTGCGTGGATTTTATGAACATATAATAAGAACTGATGTAAGTATTTTTTTTTAGTTTACAATATTTTAGATTACAATATTTTAGCTTACATAAGAACTAAAATAAAGTGTTATTATTTTAGGTTCCAGCTTTAGAGCAAGCATGTGATAACCCAGATCCTGATGTGTTGAAAACGATAGTAAGAAATTTTCTGGATTGGGTGAAAGCGGATCCGGAGCCTCCGAACCCTCCGCTACATATTCCGCAAGATTATCCTGTAGGCATTATTAGCCAACGTCAACCACTTCCCTGCAGGGTTAGGCACCATGTCATCCAACCTTTCCCCGATAGTCCGCCCCAGCAAGCTGACGAGATCCTGCCTCAGCAAGCTGACGAGGTCCCGCCTCAGCAAGCTGGCTAAGGGACTTCCCAGTGGGCTGGCCAGGGGACTTTCTAGTGGCCTGACCAGGGGACTTCGTAGTGGGCTGGCGACGGGACTTTCCAGTGGGCTGGCCAGGGTTCATCGCAGTGGGCTGGCCAGGGTTCATCGCAGTGGGCTGGCCAGGAGACTTCCCAGGGGACTTCGCAGTGGCCCGGAGTGACAAATTGGTTCCAAAGTTATGGTTTGGATGGAAGTTATTATACACAGATACTATCGACTCCATCAGCACCAACACCCACACAATACAAAGGTGGTGATGCATCCCAGGAGAGTACAATATGAAGGAGAGCCCGACTCAATCTCAGGGAACTTGATCGTCCAGACTATTGGGAATTAGACAGACAAGGAAGATAGACGAATATTTTGTACTTATAGGATGTTCTGTTTTCATTTATATAAAAGTCACCTTTCTTTGACAAACTATTACAGTTACTTCACATGATATTTCGTATTCATTCTCATGGTTGATTTGTACAACTCCTTCTATTGTGTCCTAAACCATTACGATTACTGCATCGGAGATCTTTTGAAGATTGATCCTTCGCCATAGTACGGTTCTTCTTTGGTCTTCCGGCTTTGCGTCGTACATCTGGTACTCCAATATCGCCTCTAACCAATGCACTTTGAATGTTGTAAGGGACTGGAATTGGCTCCAAGTGCGGCTCGTAGACACTTTTTAATGCTTCCTTTGAAAATATAGCTGGATAATAATGCTCAATCTTAATATTACAACAATTACTAGCATAACATGCATGTACACATGAAAGAAAAGTATGATACCACTTTAAACATGAACAATAGTTTTCATTTAAACGAATAACATATGTTCTATTTGTTTGACGATCTAATATCTCAAACAAATGACCCACTATACGTAACATTTCCAGCTGATGGTTTTCTTTTGTGATACGAGCCATCATTTTTAACATCTTCGGACAAAAAATTGTTTCAAGATTTTTAGCTTGCTGTCTGTTTTTGTCCTTAAGTGTTATAATCTTGGCTCGAATACCATCAAGTAGTGTCGTTATTGGTTTATCACGAAGATTTTTAATCCAGTTATTGAAAGATTCAGCAAGATTTGACATGTTAATATTTAGTCTTGGACAAGGAGAATACGTTGTAATCCAGTGTGAGAAAACACGATTTTCATCATTTACTCCAACGAGCCAATTGTAAACATCAACATTTCAGCTTTAATCATCTCCAAGCAATTATTTGCATCTGTTTCATTATAACATCTTGCAAGATAGTCCAAGCTACGTTGAAAATGCTTTGATCTATATACCGATTTCGAATTTGCTTTAAAATGTTGAATACAAAAAAATGAGGCGATTCCGAAAAAATAGCACGCATGGCATTTATCAATCCTTTCTGTTTATCCGATATAAAAGAAATTGTATTCCAGGCATCAAAAAATCTATCAAAAGATATTCTTAAACCGTTTAAAAACCAAGTCCAAGAATCAGTGTTTTCACTTTCACCAACATCATATGCAATTGGATATAGTTGATAGTTAGGTTCATGAGCACAAGCAATAAATAAAATACATCTATATTTAGAGAAAAGAAAAGTAGCATCAATACTAATCGCGGGTAAACATCCCCTTAGAAATCTATCAATGCATGCCTTGAAACAAATAAAATTCTTTCAAAACTATTATTTTCTGTAATCTTCGTAAAACATTGGCTACCTGGATTTGTCTCAATAATTCTAAGACCATACTCTTCGAGACTACTATATGCATCAATATAACTATCATTTATTTCAGATAGAGCAAGTTCTCTAGCTTTCCAAGCCTTACAATATTTAATATGTATTCGATGTTCCCTAAATATATCTTTTACAACATGAGATGGACTATACGACTGATTATCTCAAAAATTTTCAATAATCTGATTTTTAACCCATACAGTGGTAGCTAATGGATGAGAACCAGTTGTAAGTCCACCTAAACAAGAATGAATATTTTCTAGCGTTGTAATAGAAAATCTTTCGCCTCCACCTATGGCTTTAGCGTATACCCTCCAATGACAATTTGAACTATTATATTTATACATAATCCCAGTAGCATTATTTAAAGTAGCTGAACAAGTAAAATTACGTCTAATTGCTATATCACTAATAAAACTTCTAAATTTAGAACGATTCTCAAATTGTTTTCCAATAAATAATTCAGGAGTGCTAAGGCTATCAACAGAATCATCAATTTTATCATATAAATTTTCAATTAGATCATCACTATTTTTATCATCGTTATTAACATCATCTACTATATGTTCTTCTTCAGTAAATGGAATAACTTGATAAGAAGAACTAGGACCAACGTTAAAAGTTACATTACAAACAGGTATATTACTTACATTTTTAGATGGGGGCGGAGTGACATAGATATTAATATACGATGATTGTGCATTCACTTGAAGAACAAATTTCCATGCTTCTTCACTATCTACATTTATACAATTAGATACGAAAATATGTACTAATATAAATTCGTAATCGATAGAATATTGATCAATAATTAGATTATGTAAACTAAGAAACGAAATATTTCGATCAACTAAAAGAACTTGGGTTAAACCCCCTTGATACGCTAACCCATTTAGTACACCTCCAAGCGAGCATAGTATTGTTAGATTTTTATCCATGTTGACAACAAGATGAACTTTCTGTAGGAAGAGAGGAGCTTCAGCTTTCAACGAAATAGACTTGACAAACTTCTTACTGAATGAGAGAGATATTGTGAAGTGAATGAAAGAGATGTTGTGAAGTGGTTTGATACTTATAGATGGTTGTGGTTTAATATAGCCGTTGGAATTAGAACGTTAGAATTGTAACGTTGAGAATTGTAACGTTAGAAACCCAACAAAAGATAACCCACCTCAACCAAACAAAAAAAACCAAACCGTAAGAAACCAACAAAAAAATTCACCATCATACTCAAGTAAACCATAAAAAAAAACCAAACCCACCCAACCCAACTCCAACAACAATCAACTAACCGAACCCACCCAACCCAACAACATGCTTTATTTCAACCAAATGGTGTGTCGGAATTTGAGCTGATGCTCATTTTCCGACATGCCGTCTGTCGGAATTTGAGCATGCTCATTTTTCGACAGATGGTCTGTCGGATTGTATTGTTTGACCAAATTTTCCAAACATCTATCGTTTATACAAATATTATTTAAATTATTATCGGTACAGTAAATTTTCTGTTTTTTTTACCCTTTTGTCTTTTGTCATCAAAAATTATTCTGTTTTATTATATAGTTGCATTATTTTTCAAAGAGCGGACTCCAATTTTATTTGGTAAAATAGCGTCATCAAAATTTATTTAACAAAATAGCATACTTTATTGCCATGTCATCATTATATTTAGTTTAAATTAGTGAACCTTTTAGTGCATTTCATCATTATATTTAAGTTAGATAAATTTTATCTACTTTAACTTATTATACTCATTTAAAACTAATATAATTAAAATTTATGCTATTATTTCAAATTTAAAAATCAATCTCTCATTTAAGTTATAACCTTAATATAGTTTCAAATTTAAGTTAATCTAATCTAACTTAAAATTTAACCTATTATCTAAAATTTAATCTACTATTTAAAATATAATATGAATGAATGTTTTTGCTATGTTTAAAAGTTATAACTTAAAATTTAATTTAAACATAATCCAATCTAATTTGATAAAATTTTATGTAGTCTACTTCATCTAATCTATTAAAAATTTAATCTTTTAAAAGTTAAGCTAATCTAATTTAATTAAAATTAATTTATTGTTAATTAGAATTTTCTAATTTGTATGTAGCTCTAGAAAAAAAATCACTAAAAAGTAATATCCAATGCAAGTTTGCTAAACTTCATGTAGTCTTTCTTAATCTAGTTTAATGAAAATTTAATCCAATTTAAAAGTTAAGTTAATCTAATTAAAATTTTGTTCCAATTCAGAAAGTTGGTAATTTAATCTAATCAAATTGAGATACATTTGATATGGCTACACTAAACATAAAAATTTGATGTGAAAGACGTGACGTAAATTTTAGTTATCAACTTTCTTACACATAAGTTTGTAAGAGTGGAGGAGCAAAAACACATTGATACAAAAAGAAAATAGTATTGATATTTTTGTTTAAATTTGTTTATATATATATATATATATATATATATATATATATATATATATATTTATATATATATATATATATATATATATATATATATATATATATATATATATATATATATATATATATATATATATATATAAAGGTGAATAACTTTGATGTTCTACGTAAAAAAATCAGTAAAAGCAAGAGCTAAGCTTCAGAAGTTTCGATAAGTTTGTTTCCTCTTCTTTCCTTCCTTTTATTTCCTTCATGCTGCAAACAAAAAGCAAAAAAATAAAAAGTTCCATAGGAAAAAAGAAAAGGGAAGAGAAGATTAGAGGAATAAAGAGAAAGAGAAAGAGAAAAAAAAAGAAGGTTACGGACCTGAGGGATGATGTCACGCCCCAGAACCAGAATACTAGAGAGCTGGAGACAGACACAGCCAGCTACGTACATTGGAGTGCAACACACTTCGCAATATGGTCACGGCTGTCTAGAGGCATGAGGGTTTATCTACAATCCATCAGTCTCTTATAGTCAAGAACAAGCATAGTGTCTCAATCTCAAGCAAGCAATAATTGTTACAAGATGTTAGATCATCAGACATACAAAGTAAGATGTCCCAAACATTACATATTCAGATGATCATGAAGCTAGTCATACAAAATACGAAGACTAGCAAGAGTTAAGTCACACATTATCAACCCTAGGGTTTGCCAATCATGTAACAGCCCTTAGGCAGACAGAAATTAAAGTTTTCAACACGAGCTAACACTTTGTCACGACCCCCTCCCAAATAATCGGGTACGTGTTGGACAAGCCCAGCCTTCGTCGATGGATACGACGAAGTAAGCTGTTCAATACTAAGAAAAACTCCAAGTTACAATGATATAAAACACCACAACATCTATAAACGTCCCAGAAATCACCACAATCCACCAAGTCATTTGTATAATGTCATCCGGAGACAAATCTGGCAAAAGAATAAAATATAAAATTATGAATCTCAAATACAATGACCATGAAACAAATCTAAACAATGAACTAAATCCCTCAACTCCAATGATATCACCATGCTCCATATGGCCTCAAACACCTGCAACGTATCCTGTCAGGAAAGAGCAAAACACAACCCCGACAAGAAACAGTTTACGATGTTATCTGAAATACAGGATACAATATGGACTACAATATGAAATAATGTACAAGAACTGGAATATGAAACTGAAGTACAGGAATGGAACAATGAGTACGACAATCAATATGAACAAGACAATGAACACGACAATATGAACAAGACAATGAACACGATAATCAATACAAGTGTGAAATTTAAAATATTAAACTAATGTGTGACCGGCTGGGGACCATAATCCATAATTCATAAAATCACAATACTATAAGGTTCGACTTAATCGTACGTGAGGTGTACGATTAGGCTATTCACAATACCTAGGTTGGGTGTAGTTACACACTAGTCAATATTTTCCCCCAATCCAGCAAGAACAATGACTCACAATACAATGAACAAGGCACAATACAATCGTGTGTATCTCATGTCCGATATGAGAACATGAAAGTAAGACAAAAATATAAGGTAAAAATTCGAGTCAGTGTACTTGTCTTGCTTTGGAAGTCCGAGAATAGTAAAGCATGAATCTGAATGATCACCTGGTATTTTTGTACAATTTTGTTAGAGTTTAAACTATGTCAATTAGCTCAATATGACTACTATCCATATACTATCTAATTATATAGTAGCTATCAATATTTTAGAAATATACATATATTATACTAATGACAATATTTTAGTAAAGGAAACATTTAGGTTTAAAATAATAATTAGCTAAAAGGCTAACTAATCATAAACTTGCTAACTATAATATAATCCAAGTTAACTATATGTATTTATACTAGCTAGCAATATTTTAGAAACTATATATATATATATATATATATATATATATATATATATATATATATATATATATATATTATAACTTTAATCAAAAGTAATTATTTTAACTATGTTTTAACAAAATCATTATTATTTAGAAAATACTTGCAAGCTAATCTATTTACAAAATATTGATATTAAATATTTATCAAAATATTGGCAAATATCATTTCATGCCAAATAATACTAGCAATATTATTATTTAACTAAAATTATTAAATGTCACTATTTATAACATGAAAGATATTAAAACAGTGAGCAATTTAGCCCATCCTATCATCAGCCCAAACTCACTTAACTCACATAGCCCACAGTCTAACACACCAGTCCATATATATTACTACTGCTGTAATTTATTAACAATTTAGCCCAAGCTCCAAAGTCAACCCAAGACCTCATTTAGATACTGCTATTAACTTCTTTCTCCAATCTAATTTACTGTACAACCCACACCTATCTCTAGACATAACACTGGAATCCAACCTGGACTATTAACCATTATTTCTACTAACCTAAATTAAAACAACAACTTAATCATTTAAGCTTATTGCACATAAAAAGATGGACACATAGACAGTCTACTGACATTTGAACCATGCCTACTATTACATTAACTATAGGCAACAATTGTCATCATGTTTGTGTCTTCAAATCTTGAAGAGGCAACCTCTAACACAACATTTGAAAAGTAATAGACCATCTCCAATGGGGATTTCTAAAATTTGGGTTTCTATCCTACTTGGCATTGTCCTTTCTATCCTAGTTGTAAGAGTTTCTACATAGAATTGTACAACAAAAAAAATATACTTTTTTCAATAATTTAATAGTGTGGGTCCCAATAATAATATGTGGCAATAATGTAGGATGGAAAATTTCTATGAGGGTTTCTACATGTAGAAACTCTCAATAGAAATTCTCCTCTCTCTCCCTCTCATGACAATTATTATTGGACCCCACACTATTAAATTATTGAAAAAGTATTTTTTTGTTGTACAATTCAATGTAGAAACTTTTACAACTAGGATAGAAAGTACAATGCCAAGTAGGATAGAAACCCAAATTTTAGAAATCTCCATTGGAGATGGTCTAATGAGGGTTCCAAACCTTTCTATGCAACAGACGAATAAACCTTACATCAACTCTACTCTCTCTCTCATATGTCTCCCTTCTAAACTCACAAAATCGAAACATCATCCTCACCACTCCAAACCTTCATGTTCATTCACCCATCCACAAACTCACAGAACCTAGTCCCTACTTCTTCCAACCGAAACCCCAACCTAGACTTCATCTTCCTCACCAACCTCTCAAGAACCCTAGATAAACCTAACACCAGAAGCAACAAGAAGAGGGGGGTCGAGAGATCGAGGCGAAGACTTACTTAACCGACGGGGATGTCGATCCTCGGTGGTCTGGCGCGTTGCGGTGGCACTCCTACGAACAACGGTCGACGACGGTCGTCTAGCAGCGTCAACGAACTCTGGTGGCCAGGCTCCGATACGATCTGGCTGCTAGATGGTGAGATCTGACTCTTCGATGGGCGACGCTCCGATCTGCAGCGGCTTCATCTTCGAGGAGGCAGTGCTTGGGTCGAGGGGCCGGCACGTCATACGAGGAGGCAGTGGCTCATGGTTCGAAGAGCCATCCCGTTCTTCGAAGAGTCGGTGCGGCGCTGCAGTCTAGGTGACGCGGTCTTCAAGGAAGGTTCGGCAGCTTCGAGTTTGGCCGTGGCCGGCCTGTTGTAGACAGCGACTTCGACATCAGATGGCGAGGCGGGGCATGGCCAGGCGGTCAGCAGCCTCTGTCAGTGCACTGGAGACCAGATCCCGGCGAGTGATAGCCGGATCTGTGGTGACGCACGGCGGTGCTTCTCGCCGGAACAGTAAGAAGAGAGAGAAAAGTAGGGAGAGTAGTATCAGTGTGATGGGACGTGTCAGTCTGTGTGCATTGGACTGTGTGTCAACTATTTATAATAAAATATTTTGTGTGCTCTCTAAATTAGATCTGGGTGGCATAGCTGTAATTTAATGTAGATCTGGGGGTATATATGGCTGGACTATAACTAATTCTTTAATAGATTGTAACAAACTGGTAACTAATTACAACTTGTAACTAATTACAAATAACAAACTAATTAGTTAATTAAAGACCAACTAAATCTTAGCTAATTAACACTAATCTGCCAATAATTAATAAATTCCTTCCTCAGGAAAAATGACCAACAACCAATACTTATGAAAAATTAATTGATCACTAAAATACTTACTAATCATCCATTATTCCTTCTGTTGAACCAAAAATTCTACTAAGGAGAAAAATTGATAACAGTAATAAAAACTACTCATTTTAAATAATAACAATCATCATTATTTAGTAAACTAATCAGTTCCTTGTATAAACAACTTGAAATAGAAAAATATTAATTTATATAAGAAACAATACTTTACTTTCAATATAAAATATAGAAAATTCTTTTAAATTCTCAAAATTGGTTTAGTAAGTTACACACTTGCTCGGCCGCTAAATGCCTCAAAAGAATAATTTACAATAGAGTGTGAAGCAAAATAAGAAACCCACTCGTTTCCACGGTTACTTTTAGTGTTCACTATCTGGATGGAAGACAGGTAGATCCTCGGGTGCTACTCCGAAATCTGGCCACACAAAACTAACTGGATCAGAACCCAGAAAGAGCAAGTGCCATAAGGGAGGCTCCACTTAGGAACTAAAACCAGTATAAAATGAATAGAAGAACTGATAAATGAACATAATTAAATGGCATAAGACGTGCTTTAAAGAACACACTAGCTTGCATTAAGAAAATAAGAAGTGGAATATAATTCCCATGTTAATCATGAGACAATCATTCAGCACGACCAACCAAGTCCTACGGCTTGTTATCATTAGCTAACTAGGGTTATCACAGACCTAGTTACTAACAAGATAAAGTTGAGATATTCCCACAGTCACAAGCCCCATAGACTATCCAGGTTATCTAGGCGAGGGTTAACAGAGTTTTCAGGGTTAGTAGTGTACCTAAGTACTTAGGATTTCAAAAAGTACAACACATGGCAGTGTGCTAGAAATACGCCCTACTCGACGACAGGCTACAAGTCCACAGGTGTGTCTGGGATAACAGGATCGCCTGTAACTGGAAAAATCTCTCTATATGAACTACTTGATCATTCTAGTCGTTATCCTAGTTAGATTCATTATGAATCCCTGACCGTGGTAACCAGAAATCTATGTCCTAGACATGATGTAAGACGAGACAGGTAGCTTGTACAGTCACAATAAGGAAAATCAACCATGGAGTCAAGGCAAGAGTTACACTAGCAAGACAGGAAAAGCTGTCGCAATAATGATCAAGATTACACATGTCTTGTCAGGTTTACTTGTCATGTCAAGAATACTTGTCAAGAGTGCACCTCGACGGACCACTATCAATATTATCAAGATGGGTTCATATTATCATATTCAAGTCAAGTTACTAGCTCCAGATTACCAAGTTGTCAAGTCGGGTCGTCGCAATTTAGGTCAATTATAGAAAACTTGCAAAGAAGATCGAGAACACCCATGGGTAACTGAAACTATCAATCTCATATGAACTCTAATTAAAGTGAGAGAGGAAGATTCTTGAAGCCAAGACAAAGATCTACAACTTTCATGTTTTGAGTTTTTTAAGATTTTAGCTACAAAATAGCTCAAACAGGCAAAAACAGTCATTAGAGGTTCGCGCGTACGACAAGAATTATGCACGCGGCGCACGGCGCGTGGCAAGAATCACGTACGCGATGCACGCAGACAATCGTGCACGAAGCACACGACATGCGACAGAGATTCGTGCAAGTGACGCACGGCACGCGGAAGATATTCGCGCACGCGGCGCACGACGCGCGACAGTAGGTTCGTATACGCAACATACATCATGCGACAAGAATCGTGCACGCTGCGCACGGCGCACGGCAGAGGATCGCGCACGATGCACACGGTGCACGACAGAGGATCGCGCATGCGGTGCACGGCGTGCGGCAGAGTTCGCGCACTGCGTTACACTGACGCGTGGCAAGAATCATGCAGTGCGACGTACGACGCGTGGCAGAGGATCGCATATGCGGCGCACGGTACGCGGACAGAGAATCGCACACATGGCGCACAACGCGTGGCAAGAATCACGCATGTGGCGCTACGATGCGTAGCAGAGGATCGCGCATGCGGCGCATGGTGCGCGACAGAGAATCGCGCACGGCGTGCGTGGACAAAACTGGCCACGGCGTACGGGGCACGGGTGTACGGTGTGTGGCGCACAACGTAGAATCGTATATGACTGCACGACAGAGAATCGCGTGCGCGGCACTGTTCATCGTCCCAACAGCACCGAAGATGTGCGGAAACCCATAAACACAAAAATGTCATAACTTCTTCAAAATAAGTCAAAATTAAGCGATTCAAAAGCAAAAATTGGGTAGAATTGAATTTTCCACGACATAGAACCATTAGTTTTTGGAAATAACAAGTTTTTATAAATCAAAACCAAGAAAAGCAAAAAAAGTTAAAACTTAGATATACAAAAATCTATCTATCAAAACCAAAAAATTTAAGTTCTAAAGATGCTAAGAATCATGTACGAAAGGAAACAGAACAATAAAAATAAAGATCCATAGAGCAAGTTGCACTTGCCTAGGGTTTGGTAGAGGAGTAAATGAAGAAGAAGAAGAATTAAATTAGAAGTAATTAAGAGAAAGGAAGAGATGTTGGTTTATATACCAACCCTTCTCATCTCAAGCCAACCAAACCAAACCAAGCCAAGCCAAGGTGAACCAGACCAAAACTAAACCAAGTCAAAATTAAACCAAGTCAAGGCTAAGCAAGACAAGTCAAAGTATGGGCCACCTGACAGATGTCAGAAATCCGTACACGTATACTGAAGATACGTATAACAGAAAACGGGAGTGACAACTCTACCCATCTTAAAAGAATTTTGTCCTCTAAATTTAACCAAGAGGTTAGAGGTGTCAGGACAAGCTATAGTAACTACAGGCAGTCTATGTCTAGCAGTCAATCAAGCAATCATTCATGCAAATAAGGAATTCAGGATATAAGGCATAAGAAAGACATTGTACCTTACGAGTCAAACAGATGTGGATATCGTGATCGGATATCATATTCACGTTCCCAGGTTGAATCATCTAAAGAGTGATGATCCCAAGCAATACGGACTAAACTAATAGTCTTGCTCTTGAGTATCTTCTCTCTTCGGTCCAATATGGACACGAGACTTTTCTCATACGAAAGGTTGGCACCAACCTCTGATTCCAAATGATCAAGGATGTAGCTTGGATCCGGGATATACCATCGCAATTGGAATACATGGAATACGTTATGTACTTCATGTAACGATGAAAGAAGAGCGAGACGATAGGACACATCACCTACTCACTCGAGAATATCAAACGGCCCTATATACCTAGGACTAAGCTTTTTCCGTACGCCGAATCGAATGACACTACGGGTAGGCAATATCCTAAGGAATACGTGATCATCGATAGAAAACTTAAGAGAACGCCGATGAGAATCGATCCAATGGCACTGACGATCTTGGACAACTCGAAGATGATCTCTAACTTGTTTGACCACCTCGATAGTCTGAGTGACCATTTATGGACCAAGCATCTGCCTCTCGCCTATATCATCCCAGGCTAAAGGTGATCTGCACATCCTGCCATACAGTTCCTCAAATGGTGCCATCTGGATACTGGCCTGGAAATATTATTGTAGGAGAACTCCATTAGATGTAGGTGATCTTTCTACGAGCCACCGAAGTCAAGTGTACATGATCGTAATATATCCTCAAGAGTTTGAATCGTGCGCTCCGACTGATCATCTGTCTGCGGATGATAGGCTGAACTAAACTTGAGACGAGTCCCCAAACTCTCTTGAAGACTCCGCCAAAAGTGCGATATAAATCTCGAATCTTTGCCGGGCACGATACTAATTGGCACTCTATACAATCTGACTATCTGTCTGATGTATATCTCTGCAAGCTGATCCATCGACTGACCAATTATAAAGGAACAAAATGAGCTACTTTTGTGAGCCGGTCAACTATAACCCATATTGCATCTCTTCCTGCTGGAAATTTAGGTAATCTAGTCACGAAATTCATGGTAGTGTGTTCCCATTTCCATTCTAGGATCGATAAAGGTTAAAGAAGTCTAGCTGGTCTCTTATGCTCAGCTTTGACTTACTAGCAAACTAAACAATGAGAGACAAACCGAGCTATCTTCCTCTTCATGCCATTCCACCAGAAATGCTAACGAATATCACGATACAACTTCGTGTCACCGGAATAAATTGAATACTGTGAACTGTGGGCCTCCGTCATGATCTCTTGCCTGATGTCACCACTGGGTACATAAAGATGCCTTCCATGTTAGAATGTACCATCTTTGTGAATGCATAACTCTGCTCTTCGTCCTGCTTCACATTCTGTCCCGAGTTGCTGAAGCTTAGAATCTATTGATTGAGCTTCCTTGATTCTCTCAACTATGCTGGACTGAACTTGCATACTGGCCACCAATGCCACATTGATAGGGAAAACTATCTATATTCCCATCTTCTGAAGATCCGCTAATAACTTGGGTTGTGCTGTTAGGAAATAACCTTTTGTTCTTCTACTCAACACATCTGTAACTACGTTGGCCTTCCTAGGATGATACTGCAGGTTGATGTCATAATCCACTAGTAACTCTAGCCAACTTCTCTGACGCATGTTGAGATCCTTCTGGGTAAACACATACTTGAGACTCTTGTGGTCGATAAAATTTTTACCCGATCTTTATACAAGTAATGTTTCCAAAGCTTGAGTGCGAAAACCACCACTGCTAACTCTAAGTCATGTGTTGGGTAATTCTTCTCGTGATCATGAAGCTAACGTGACACATAAGCTACCACCTTGCCATGTTATTAGGAACACATCCTAATCCCTTACCTAAAGCGTCACAATAAACTAAAAATCCTCTAGTCCCATCTAGAAGCGTGAGAATGGGTGCCGTCATCATTCTTGCTTCAACTTCTCAAATGAACTTTGACATTCTATTATCCAAGTAAACTGCACATCCTTGCGTGTCAACTGCGTCAGGGGCGCTGAAATCCGAACGAAGTCTGATACGAATCCTTGGTAATAACCAGCCAATCCTAGAAAACTGTAAACTTCTGCGATGGAGCTAGGTACTAGCCATGTCTCTATAGCTAATATCTTCTGAAGATCCACTTCCACTCTACCTCTGGTGATGATATGACCTAAGTACGAAATGTGATCAAGCCAAAACTCGCACTTGCTGAACTTTGTGTACAACTAGTGCTCTATGAGAATCTGAAGGACCATTCGGAGATGTTGCTCATGCTCTGCTTCACTCTTGCTATAGACTAAGATGTCGTCTATATACACTATCATAAACTGATCCAAATAGGGCATGAATATACGATTCATAAGATCCATAAATACTGCTGGCGTATTGGTCGCTTTGAATGGCATAACGAGAAACTCCCAATGCCCATACCTTGATCTGAATGCCGTCTTCGGGGTGTCTTTTTCTCTGACTCTGATCTGATGGTAACCTGACCGTAAGTCAATCTTCGAGGATACTGCCGCCCCACTGAGTTGATCGAACAAATCATCTATCTTTGTCAAGGGATATCTGTTCTTGATTGTTACAGAATTTAAGGTACGATAATCAATACATAATCTTGACGTACCATCCTTATTCACAAGAAGCATTGGGGCTCCCCAAGGTAATCTATTAGCACGAATGAATCTCTTGGTTCTGAGTTCTTCAATCATCTTGTACAGGATCTCCAATTCTAATGGTGCCATTCTGTAGACTCATTCTGATACCTAGTGCCGTCCCTGGAATCAAATCAATAGTGAACTCTATCTCTCTTTCTAGCGGCATACCTGGAAGCTCTTCGGGAAATACGTCAAGAAATTCTTCTACTACTCTGGGAAACTAACTGCTTCTGCTACTGCCATCCGCAAGATTGGTAGAGAAGGCTCTACTTCGCCTTTGGAAAAGGAGAATTCTTCTTCGTCGAGAATACCAAAAATAATCCTACCAACATAGCAGTCTATTCTTGCATATTGATCCTTCAACCAATCCATTTCTAGGACCACATCATAGTCGGCCATCGAAAATTCTATCAATCTAGCAGGAAACTTTCTACCGCTAACTACGATTTGATACGAGGAATAGACTATCTACTCCTACAAGACCAGTTACCAGTAAGGATGTTGAGTCTTACTGATAATGACTCGGGCTCCAATCCTATTTGTGTTGTGAATCGTGCAGACATAAATGAGTACGATGCACCCGAATCAAATAATATTTTTGTTGAAAAAGAGGTTGACGAGAATGTTATACCACCTCACCTGATGCCAATTCTTCTGTTACTATCAGAGCCATAGCTTGACCCTGTCCTCTTGGTGCTTGTCTCCTCTGCTGATTACCTCCCTACCTGTTCTGAATCTGAGCTTGGGCCTGAACATACTGCTGCAGCCTATGCTGCTAGAATGCTTGAGACTGGGGCGACAACGACCTCAAAGGCTGGTACTGCTGCTGTACTAGTGCTAGTTCCATAACCGATGGACTACTTAGGGTTGATGAAGATGAACTGGCTCTATTCGGACATGAACTGATCCTGTGGTCCGGTGCCCTACAAGCTAAGAATAACCTCTGTGCTCTGCGATAATCTGAAACCACGTGCCCCGGCTTTCCATAATGAGAGTAGCCCTATTGCAGAAGACTGTTTCTGTTTTTGCTGCTGAGGGTACGTCGGAGTTGAGTGCTGGACCGACGAAACTGGTGTCGCCCTCCTAGGAGCTCCAATAGTCAATGCTAGCTGCCGTGGTTGGTACTGATGACTGGGATAATTGACCATGAGACCTCTTTCGTCCTCCGGATCAATCTACTATCCTCTGGAAAGTATATTCGTACCTTCTAGCTGCTCGCAAACCTGCATCAAATGTTTCGTGCTCAAACTACTTCATTGATAGAATGATCTCTAGGTGGAGTCCCTGCAGGAATTGCTACGCTCGGTCCAAATTGGTCACACCAAGGTGGGAGCAAACTGACTAAGCCTTGAAAACTCGACCGCATATCCATCAACCGTCCTTCCTATCTACTTGAGATTGTTGAACCTTATCTGTAGATCATAGCGAGCTACTGTATTGAAATGCTTCGTCTGGAATCTATAGTTGAATACCGTCCACATGATAGGCGTCACCAAACTAACTGCTTGTATCGCCCACCGAGCTGTGGGCTAAGTCCAACAATTATAGCCATACAACGGCCACCTGCTCTTCAGCTGGAATCCTAGCTGCCTCTAGAATAACCTCTATGTCTTGAAGCCAAGCGTCAGCAATAATAGCATCTTCACTGTCGTCAAAGAAAGGAGGGTTCAGGCGCTTGAAGCTGTTGGCAGCATTGTTCCCCTGATAACCAACTCTGCCCATAGCTTCTTGTAATGTTCGCTGTAGATCATCATCTTGACGATCTTGTAAGACAAGCGAGTCCCGGATAAGTCTCATCAGGGTTCTATTATCAGCCTTCTGCCGGCTGAGCTTGTTGTATTGGTGGCTCTTGCTCCCTGAAAGGCATGACTCGGGATGCTATCCCAGAGTGCTGGATTTGGTCCCTAGATTGCTGCTGGTTCACTGGAGGTGCTCCGTCCAGATGATCGGAAGGACCAGAAATATTGCCACTGAAGAAAATGGCATAGGGAACAATAAGGAAGGACCAAGATAGATCAAGGATATAAGTATGTTATTAGGTTAAGATTCAGGAAGATTAAGAAGGTACGAGTAGAGATCAAGGGCGAATGCTGATTGAGACATCTATTTGGTAAAACCCTCACACATCTTGATTTACAAGACCTGTATGTGCCACCACTTAAACTGTGTCATGCCCCAGAACTAAAATACTGGAGAGCGGGGGACAGACACAGCCAGCTACGTACATTGGAGTGCAACACACTTTGCAATACGGTCACGGCTAGTCTAAAGACATGATGGTTTATCTATAATCCATCAATCTCTTATGGTAAAGAAACAAGCCTAGTGTCTCAGACTCAAACAAGCAAAAAATTGTTACAAGATGTTAGATCATTAGACATAAAAGTAAGGCATCCCAAATATTACATATTCAGATGATCATGAAGCTAGTCATACAAAATACAAAGACTAGCAAGAGTTAAGTCATACATGATCAACCCTAGGATTTGCCAATCATGTAACAGTCCTTAGGCAGACATAAATTAAAATTTCCAACATGAGCTAACATTTGCTCGGCGGCTAAACTTCTCAAAAGAATAATTTACAATAGAGTGGGAGAGCAAAAATAAAAAACCCATACGTTGCTACAGTTACTTCTAGTGTTCACCATCTAGCTGGAAGGCAGGTAGATCCTCTGGTGCTACTCAAACCAGCTGGGTCAGAACCCAGAAAGAGCAAGTGCCACAAGGGAGGCTCTACTTAGGAACTAAAACCAGCATAAATGAATAGACGAATTGATAAATGAACATAATTAAATGGCATAAGACGTGCTTTAAAGAATATACTAGCTTGCATTAAGAAAACAAGAGGTGGAATATAATTCCTATGTTAATCATGAGACAATCATTCAGGCACGGCCAATCAAGTCCTACGGCTTGCTATCATTAGCTAACTAGGGTTATCATAGACCTAGTTAATAACAAAATGCAGTTGAGATGTTCCCACAGTCACAAGCCCTACAGACTATCCAGGTTATCCAGGCGAGGGTTAGCAGAGTTATCAAGGTTAGTAGTATACTTAAGTACTTAGGATTTTAAGAAGTACAACACATGATAGTGTGCTGGAAATGCGCCTTACTCGATGGCAGGCTACAAGTTCACATGTGTGGCCGGGATAACTGGGATCGCCTATTACTGGAAAAATCTTTCGATATGAACTACTTGATCATTCTAGTCGTTATCTTAGTCATATTCATTATAAATCCCTGACCGTGGTAACCAGGAATCCATGTCCTAGACATGATGCAAGACTGAGACAGGTAGCTTGTACAGTCACAATCAGGAAAATCAACCATGGAGTCAAGGCAAGAGTTACACTAGCAAGACATAAAAGCTGTCACAACAGCGATCAAGATTACACATGTCATGTCAGGTTTACTTGTCATGTCAAAAATACTTATCAGGAGTGCACCTCGACGGGCTACTATCAAGATTATCATGATGGGTTCATATTGTCATGTTCAAGTCAAGTTACTAGCTCCATATTACCAAGTTGTCAAGTTGGCTCGTCGCCATTTAGGTCAAGTATAGAAAACTTGCAAAGAAGATCGAGAACACCCATGGGTGATTGAAACTATCAGTCGCATATGAACTCTAATTAAAGTGAGACAGGAAGATTCTTGAAGCCAAGACAAAGACCTATAACTTTCATGTTTTGAGTTTTTCAAGATTTCAGCTACAAAATAGCTCAAATGGGCAAACACAATCATTAGAGATTCACGAGCACGACGCACAGCATGCGGCAAGAATCACGCACGCGGTGCACGGCACGCGACAATAATTGTGCATGCGACGCATGGCAGAGAATCGCACATGCGACGTACGGCAGAGATTCGTGCACGTGGCGCATGGCTCGCGATAGAGATTCCTGTAAGCGGCGCACGACGCGCTGCGCACGACAGAGATTCGCACACACGGCGCACGATGCGTGGCTAGAATCGTGCACGCGGTGCACGGTACGCGGCAGAGGATTGGACACACGACGTACGACGCGTGGTAGAAAATCGCGCACGTAGTGCACGGTGCGCGACAGAGATCGTGCACGCGGCGCACGACGCGTGGCAGAGAATCGCGCACGCAGCGTACGGCACATGGCAGAGATTGCGCACGCGGCACACGGCTCACGACAGAGAATCGTGCTCGCGACATATGGCGGGCCGTTGAGATCGCGTACGCGGCGTACGCCACCCAGCGTACGCCACACGGCGTACGGCACGCGGCAAGAATCGTGCACACGGCGCATGGCACGCTGTAGAGGATGGCGCACGCGGCACATGGCGGGCGGAAAGATTTGCGCACGCGGCGCACGACGCACGGCAGAGAATCGCGCACGACGTTCATGGACAAATCTGGCCACGGCACGCGGTACGCGGCTGCACTGCGTGCGACACGCGACAGAGAATCGCACACGTGGTACTGTTTATCGTCCCAGCAGCACCTAAGATGTGCGGGAACCCATGAACACAAAAATGTCATAATTGCTTCAAAATAAGTCGAAATTAAGCGGTTCAAAAGCCAAAATTGGGTAGAACTGAATTTCCTACATCATGGAACCATTAGCTTTTAGAGATAACAAGTATTTAGAGATCAAAACCAAAAAAAAGAAAATATTAAAATTTAGATCTACAAAAATCTATCCATCAAAACCGAAAATTTTAAGTTCTAAAGATGTTTAGAATCATGTAGGAAAGGAGACGGAACAATAAAAATAAAGATCCTTCATGGAGCAAGTTGCACTTGGCTAGGGTTTGGTGGATGAGTAAATGAAGAAGAAGAAGAATTTAAATGAGAAGTAATGAAGAGAGAGGGGGAGAAGTTGGTTTATATACCAACCCTTCTCATCTCAAACCAACCAAACCAAACCAAGCGAAGCCAAGGTGAACCAAACCAAAACTAAACCAAGTCAAGATTAAACCAAGTCAAGGCTAAGCAAGACAAGTCAAAGTACGGACCACCTGACAGATGTCAGAAATCCGTACACGTATACTGAAGATACGTATAACGAAAAATAGGAGTGACAGATGAGGAGGTTACAATTCATTATAAATTCAAAGTAGTAGAGGGTGTAAATGACCTTTTCATCCCTATATAAATAATTTTTATGTAAGGATGTATATGATCCAAATTCCTCTGGCATTTGGATTATATAGTAGTACATATGTGGTAGGATAGAGAGTTTCTATGAAGGCAGGTAGAAACTTTGTCATGCACCAGTTCCAAAATTTATAGGAACCCAAGACATGAGCATGCCAGCTGTACGGTTAGAATAAGTATTCCCAATTTAATGGATTTATCTTAATCGTAGTACGCTGAATCCTATAACTACAATACAACATTCACAGGTAATCTAATATCTCCACAACACAACACTTATAATCTTATCTGCAGAATAGCAACAACAACTCAGAAGAATATAATAATGTCTGACTGAAATAGAAATAGAAATATGTCTTAATATCCAAATACAAGATCTGTCTAAAATAACCAAGTCTGGTGGAATATATATATATCCATGGAAATTAAATATAATGTTGGAATAATAAAGTACTGAAATAATAAAATAGTCAGGACATAGCTAGCTAGATAAAATATCCTATAACCCTAATCACTATCAACTCCTAGATCAGGAAAACTCCTCGAGCACATCCTCTATGTCCACTGCAAGAAATTCGGACTCGATGCCTGGCCATAAACTGTCGGAATAAAGGTGCTCGTTCGGATCTGGGAAAGAACCAGGTCCTCAGAGGGATGTAACAAGATACAAATGACAAGCTATAATATGAACTAAAATAAATAAAGAAAATAAATTGGTAAACTATCTGTCTATGTGTATGCATGTCGAAGATGACATTGGGCCATATGGGTAGGTAAGGGAGTAGCATTAGTGTCAACCAATGCTGAAATATATACTAGCATACCTCCAGACCGTACCGGAGACTAGTCCGTAGCCTCTACCGGATATATCCACTAGTATAGCCTATAACAGGGGACGCTGAGGCTTATGTGTATTACATGTCCCATGCGCCTACTAATAGTCTTCCCCTTTCATGTCTTGCTCAAGTCACATCCATGACTAAGGCAATCCACATCTCAAGTTGCTACTAGACTCAATCTAATCAATATATGAACCATCACACGAACCGTCCGTATCGGTAGCGAGCTGAGTACATAAGCTTGTGCCAACACAATGTAATCTTACTCGCTATGCTGTGTATGATATATAACAAGGCATAGAAATTATTTAGAAACAAATTTACACAATTCGGGTACGTCTTCTAGACATGTAAGTCAAACACACATACGAGCATCGATAACCACATCGATGGCACCCAAGTTATACTTGGACACACTCTATTAACACAACTACTTCTAGACAACAACAGTCCATGTATTTTATAGTACAAGAAAAGTAGCAAGGTATCTTGCCTAGATTTTTAGCAAAGGAATAAAATATCAATCTGGCTTCAACCTCCGTAGACAAGTGATTACGAACTCCTAGAATATACAAATAAACTAAATAAACATCATCACAATACTTACCATATATATACTTACCTTATTAGGCTAAACTAGTCACAAAAATTACTCCATTAGTCTAAACTATTTAAAGATACAATAATCTATATATGGCAACCGATTATATAATATTATATACTAAAAATATACACATTTAATTTCTGAAAAATATCTATTATATTCTAAATATATTCTATACAAATATATTTTTAGGAAAATATGCTAAATCACTCTATTAAAGTATCAACACAACATGCCACATGGAAATTCAATCCGGAGCGATAAATCATGAAAAAATATAGAAAATATTTATTCTGGAATAAATCAGAATAATTAGAGTTAAATATGATTTTTCATCTAAAATTATTATATTTATTCATATTTAAATCCTACAAAATTTTGGAGTAAAAAAGATTGATTTTGAGAGGTGTGTTGGTGTCCGAAATTTGATAGAAGCAAAGTGATAGCATAACATCATGAAATATTCCAAATATTAATGAAATAATGATTCTAGATGATAGATATAGATGTTAGGACCTTACCAAGGTTTTGTTTGAGATCAAACAGGGTTCAAAGTCGTCGGGAAAGCCTTGGCACCGAAATTTGTCAATTCTGGACACGTTTCCATGTAACGGACGCCACGGACCAAACAGAGTAGAACGGTGTGAGTTAGCGACTGGACATGGAAGTATACATGTAGTGATATCCACAAACTTGATTTGAGGTAAAATAGATGAGAAAAACTACTTTTAACCTATTTTACAAAACACTAAGCTGCTGCTAAATTTCATACTAAAATGACGAGTTTTTGGTGTCTTCTAAGGCTTGTATCTCTCTCCGAAGGCAACGTGGTGCTCCCGAGATATGCTACAATGGTGGAGGAAGTTGAGAGGGGTGTAGGAGTGACAGTAGAAGGCTTAGAAGTCGAAAAGGAGGGGGTTTTATGGGGTCGGCCTAAGGGGGTTATGGGTGGTGGCCAAGTAGTGTAGGGGCTCGGGTTTTGCATAATGGAGAGGAGGCATCAATGGTGGAGTAATAGATATAAGGTTTTTATCCTCTATGAATTATGGAAATAAGGTTTTGGTTTGAATTGATTTGGAGTTTATTTGTTCCTCCAATCAATCAATTTTAATTGGAGTAGGAAAGGGTTTCCTAATTTTCATAGGATGTTTGACTTTGGTCAAAGTAGTGGAGATTTGAGCACATGGATGATCATAAATTGATTTAAATCAATCTAATAGTATTCTACCATGAGTTGGCACCCTAGAGTGGTCCCCACTAGGTTAGGTTGGCTAGAGTTATATCCCGGAATTATTTCCAAGAGAAATAAACACGGAAATGACTAGTGGGAACTCAATTGAGTGGGAGACCATAAGCATGTGTATAGTAGGCTCAAAATAAATCAATATCATATATCGTATCGTTTAGGTTGGGTCGATGTCGGGTCCCGAAATTAAGTTGGAAAGTACGACAAATTTTACGGTAGATAACTTTTTGGGCTAAGTTGACCCAAAAGCTGTGTGATGAAAATAGAATACAAAAGAACATAGTTGAGTGGGACATGATATATCAAAGTGGAGATAAACGTGTCTACATCAAAACTCGTGAAGGAAGTTTATAGAGATTGGCATTTCTTGTGCTCCAAAAATTAAAGCTATGAAAAAGTATATATTATAATCATAAATAATAGTGGAAAAGTATTTATTAATAACTATACTAAATAAAAATAATACAAATAAATTTAAATAACTCTGAAATTCAGGGGGCTTACGACCTACCCACCTTAAAGAATTTCGTCCTCGAAATTACACTAACTCATAGGATAAAGGAAACTAGTCATATTGGATTTCTAGAGGATGCTAATACTAATGGGTCCTAAATTATCATAATCAAGGTTTACATATCCTAATCATACATCCTATTATTAAAATAATATGACACCCCTATATCAAACATGGAAAATAGAGCCATATCGCATCAAGGTAGTAATACATCCTATGGCTAGGTTTAGACTAAAGGACTCTATGTCACAACCTTGGTTCATAGGCTAACATAGCACAATAGCCCAACCCTTCAAACAAGGACAATGGGTGGACCATGTACTATGAAAATCCATGTCCCTAGACTGCTAATAGAACCAGCAAATTACTATAAATTAGGCTTATGATCAGCTAATAATTCCTTATATATGGTAGTCTCTCTAATACTTCTATCTATAGAATTATATCCACCTCAGTTCTTTACCTAGTCTTCTTAAGCATGGATTCCTATCTTCTCCCCATAAGAATCTTCCAAATTCTTAGGTAATGGTGAAGTGGCTATAAAACTACCAAAGATAAAAGAAAATAATATAGTACAACTAAAATAATACATGCTACAGCTATACCCCTAGGCTCCCTCCCCACTGGTGCCATAATATAAGCCTGACTAATTCTCTGTCCTCCATCCTGCTGTCTAGCCCTCCCGTACTGGACCTCCTTGTGCTGGTAAACATGGTCCTCTATGTGGTCCTCCTGGTGCTGCAGTCACCTGAGCAGGTGGCCTCGGTCTTGGTGGTGCTGGTAGTGCTAGCCTCGGGGATGGATGCTGTGGTCTGTCGCTCTGTTATGGACACTCTATGGCACGATGCTGGTCAGGTCCACATCACAAGCATTGTCCTAATCTCTTCTTGCAGTCTCAGAAGGTGTCCCTTCTTGCCACAATGATGACAAATCGGAAGCTCCTTCGCTGGATAGGGTATAGCTCTCTGCTGAAGATGCTCTTCCGAACGTCTGATAGGTCCTCGTGACTGTCCATTAGCTGGAACAATCGCAGTAGTAGGGTGCTTCGAAAGTACTAGATCCTTATTGATAACCTCCTAGAGACGTGCTTCTGCTAACACCTCGGCATACAAACTCTAGACTGTATGGAAGTATATCGCTGAAGCTCTTTCGTCAACCCATGATGAAATCTCCTGCACCTTCTCCACGTCATTCGGTATCAGAATGGTACGAAGAGAAAAAAGTTATAAGAGGAGTATGGAATCAAGCTGGATGCATAAAGGAGATAGTACGAATTTGAAATTCAAAGACTGATAAATTTAGCAAGTGGATGAGATTTCTAAAGACTCCTTAATCCTAATTTGCATATTCGACTTGGTAATTTAGGTAACCAAAACAAAAAAACTGACCTGCATAGGCCACTACAAAAATATGTCACTGCCTCAGTTCCAAAATATATAGGAACCCAAGACATGAGCATTCCTAGTTGTACGACTAGAATAAGTATTCCCAATTTAATGGACTTATCCTAATCGTAGTACGCTGAATCCTATAACTACAATACAATAGTCACTGGTAATCTAATATCTCCTATAGCACAACACTTATAATCTTATCCACAAAATAACAATATCAACACAGAAGAATATAATAATGTCTGACTGAAATAGAAATAGAAATAAGTACAAAAATCCAAATATAAGATCTGTCTGAAATAACCAAGTCTGGTGGAATATATATATATCTATAGAAAAATACAATGCTGGAATAATAAAGTATAAATAATAAAATAGTCAGGACATAGCTAGCTAGATAAAATGTCCCTGACTCTAATCACTGTCAACCCCTAGATCAGAGAAACTCCTCGGGCACAACCTCTATATCCTCTACAAGAAATTCAGGCTTGATGTCTGGTCTATAAACTGTAGGATAAAGGTGCTCATCCAGATATGAGAAATAACCAGGTCCTCAGAGGGACGTAACAAGATACAAATAACAAGATACAATATGAACTAAAATAAATACAAAAAATAAACTGGTAAACTATTCGTCTATGTGTATTCATGTCGAAGACGACTTTGGACCGTATGGGCAGATAAGGGAGTAGCATTAGCGTCAACCAATGCTGAAATATATACTAGCATACCTCACGACTGTACCGGAGACTAGTCCGTGGCCGCTGCCGAATACATCCACTAGTATAGCCTATAATAGGGAAAAGTGAGGCTTATGTGTATTATTTGTCCCATACATCTACTAATAGTCTTTTCCTCCCATGACTTACTCAAGTCACATCCATGACTCGGGCAATCCACATCTCTATGCAGGTCACTAACTAGACTCAATCTAATCAATATATGAACCTTCACACGAACTGTCCCGTATCAGTAGCAAGACAAGTACGTAAGCTTATGCCAACACAATGTAATCTCATTCACAGTGTCATGTATGATACGTGACAAGGCATATAAGTCATTTAGAAACAACTTCACACAATCCGGGTACGTCTCCTAGACACATAAGTCAAATACACGCACACAAGCATCGATAACCATGTCGATGGCACCCAAGTCATACTTGGACACACTCTACTAACACAAATACTTCTAGAAAAACAACAATCTATGTATTTTATAGTACAAGAAAAGTAGTAAGGTATCTTGCCAGGATTTTCGGCAAAGGAATAAATTATCGATCCAACTTCAACCTCCGTAGACAAGTGATCATGAACCATAGAATATATAAATAAACTAAATAAACATCACCACAATACTTACCATACATATACTTACCTTATTAGGCTAAACTAGTCACAAAAATTAGTCCACTAGTCTAAACTATTTAAAGATACAATAATCTATATATGGCAACCAATTATATAATATTATATACTAAAAATATACACTTTTATTTAGAAAAATATAATATTATATTTTGAATATATTCTATATGAATATATTTTAGGAAAATATGCCAAATCACTCTATTAAAGTATCAACACAACATGCCACATGGAAATTCAATTCGGAAGCGATAAATCATGACAAAATATGAAAAATAATTATTCTGTATAAATCAGAATAATTAGAGTTAAATATGATTTTTCATCTAAAACTATTACATTTATATCATATTTATATCCTACGAAAGTTTGGAGTCAAAAAGATTGATTTTGAGAGGTGTGTCGGTGTCCGAAATTTGATAGAAGCAAAGTGATAGCATAACATCATGAAATAATTGTAAATATTCATGAAATAATGATTCTAGATGATAGATATATATTTTAGAGACCTTACCAAGGTTTTTTTTGAGATCAAACAGGGTTCGAAGTCATTGGGAAAGCCTCTGCATCAAAATTCGTCAATTTTGAACACGTTTCGGTGTAACGGATGCCCCGGCTAAACGGAGTGGAACGATATGAGTTAGCGATTGGACATGGAAGTATATATGTAGTTCTATCCATTAAACTTTGTTTGAGGTAAAATAGATGAGAAAAACTACTTTTAACCTATTTTTACAAAATACTAACTTGTTGCTAAATTTCGGACAAAACGATGAGTTTTCGGTGTCTTCGAAGGCTTGGATCTCTCTATGAAGGCAACACAGTGCTCCCGAGAGTTGCTAAGATGGCAGAGGAAGTTGATAGGGGTGTGGGAGTGATAGTAGAAGGCTTAAAAGTTGAAGAGAAGGGGGTTTTATGGGGTCAATCAAGGAGGTTGTGGGTGGCGGCCAAGTGGAGTACGAGCTCGGGTTTTGCACAATGGAGAGGAGGTGGGCAGATATGGGGAGTAATAGATATAGGGTTTTGATCCTATATGAATTATGGAAATATAGGTTTTGGTTTGAATTAATCTGAAGTTTATTTGGTCCTCCAATCAATCAATTTAAATTGGAGTAGGAAAGGGTTTTGTCACGACCCGCACCCTAGAGTAAGGGCACGAGAAGTGGGTACGTCCAGCCTACTGCCGCAGTGTCAGCAGTAGAACGCTGTCCTCGGTCAAACATCTAACAATATAAAGGTACATGTACAGTATATACTCCGAATGGAGGTGACATAGCAAATACAGTCTCAATCACATCTAAGGTAGAGCATGATAAGAGATAGATAAAATATGAAATCCACAAAGAGATACCGCAGATAGAAGTCTAAGTGTCTAAGATACACAAACCCAGAAAATATCTCAAAATTCAAATACAGTAATCCATAAAGTAAATACAACTCAAGACAACTAAAATAACTATCTATACAACCTCTACTGTGTCTCCTCTAGGCTAGCAGGCAACCTCCAAGCTATCTGTAAAATTTATCAACAGGTCCAGTCAGGACAGGAACGAGTACAACTCATCAAGAAAACCCAAGTAAATGACAGAGAACTATAAAGCAGTTATAGACAGTTTTATTGATGAATATGGCAGTTTATATTTAGGTGATAGTATAGAGAAGCAGTAAGATGCAAGGAAAGTAAAGTAACTAAAACAAGAGAAGAATGATGGCAATGAAGACTGTAAAATAAATCTAGCTGAACTGAAGTAACATAATAAGTCCAGACAGCAAATATAAAACAAGTGTGAAACTACTATAAGTCCAGTACGAGATGAATCTAATACAAGATGAATCCAGTACAAGAGATTCTATGTAGTGATCAAGAATCCAGGTGAGACCAGCTATACTCTAATAGTGTGTTTTAAAATACCGAGATCGACATGTAAACGGCTGTAGGTAATCAGGCACATCTCTCACTGATCAGGCGAGAGATGGCTATGCTTCCAGTAGATTCCAGTTGGGAGATTCCAGATTTGGGGTATGTCTACATGTCTTACTCAATATTTCCCGCCCTGCAATACAAATGAATCCAGAATTCGACACGAGAATCGAGATGAGTCCAGCCAAAATATGATGATTCCATAAATAGATTCCAGAATGATTTCCAGTGATTCCAGTAATAGGAGGGCCAGATAAGTTTGGTATGTGTGTCGCATACATGAATCCAGAAATATCCATACGTGTTGTAACAGAGAATCACATAAAACTAACTATAACTGAAGTACAGTAATTGACAATTAAATAAGAGAACTATCAGAGAATGTACTCGCCTGATAACCTGAATAGCTGATAGGTATAGAGGTCCAAACTGAAGCCACAGAGTCCTATTTAGAGCAACACAGGTCAAGATGTATACGAAAGATGATAAAAGAAATGTACAATGCATTTGCATGTTGTCTAGGTCAAACTAGACTAAAGTCAACACTTGGTCACCTTTAGTCAACCACACTAGTCAAATTAGGTCAACTAGGTTAAGTCCTAGCCCAACAAGTCTAACAAGTCTCACTAGGCCTAACCAAGCCTAGGCTAGCACTCACACAATCACAAGACAATATGAACCACAATAATACATAATATAAAATAGATAATATATATAAATACATACCTTCATACATACATGCATATCCACATTACTACATTTTTATATAGGCATATGTTACATCATGCATATTTACATAGTTACATAGATATATACATTCATGCACATTTACATACATACGTTTATACATTATATATGTTAACATTCATTACAATGCATTATATTTTACTTATACCTTTGATTGATTGATTCATTCATATATGACATTCATTCATGCATATTACATACTTACATGCATCTATACATTATATATATTGTACATAACATGTAAAAATAGTAGAGGAAAAAAGGGGGAAAAACTGAAATGGAAAGGGAAGGGAAGGAAAATGTAAGGAAAAGGAAAAACAGTGAACATATACATGCTTGCATCATATATTCTACATTACCATACATGCTATCATTATATATTGTATTACAATATTTATACATTATGCTTTCATATCTATCATTACATATATACCTTGCATTCATATCTAGCATTCATTATATACTTTCATGCATACATTGTATATCATTCTTTCATTCATGCATTTATGCATTGCTTACATACATTATATTAATTGCATTCATACATGCTTGCATTCAACCATATATATACATTAATGTAAAGAGAATATATATATCATTTTATTCATCTAACATATCATGCATTACATACTCTATATTCATTTAATATCCATACTACATAGGCTCATAGGTTACACAAAATGCATATATCGTATAGTCACTCTTCTACTTAAAACCAATACTGTACCAATTGGGCATTCACTAAATTCTAAGATTAAAGTATGTCGTAGCCCTTTGTGTTAGCTTTCCGAAACTTTAAACGGATCGCATTTTCGTGTCCGGAAGCTCCCGAAATCGCGAAAATACCGAAACACGTTCGTCTTTCGTACAGCTGACACTAAAATAATTCTACAGAAAGTTACAGAAAGAATTTGGCTTATTAAAATATATATTTGGAAAGATAACTTCGATACGGTTCTTTTAAAAAAAGGGAGATAAATCGGAGTTCTAAGCTAAAAGTTATGACATTTCTAAGTTAGTTTGGTTAATAAAAACGTGGATAAAAATTATGACGAATTTGACAAAAGAACACATATAGGCCAAGATACTTGGATACAAACATAGGTATCCAAATGAAACTCATTCTAACCATCCTAAATAAGATCAATCCACTCTCTAACCATTCTAAAACTGAATTTAAATATCTATTTAACTATTAGCATACATACATACACATGGGGTGTCCTAATTTGGGATCTATCAAGTAGGACACAAGACACATATCTAAAATCCTCAAGAGAGCTCCATATGGCCTCAAATTTGAATCTAAATGGGACACATACATGAGGATGGATCCTACGGATTCAAAACTAATTTATATGCAAAGAAAATCGATTTAGAGGATGGATTTTACCTATTGGGAGTGGAATCCCAATGAAATCCTTTAGGACACGGCTCCGATACGAAGATCCCTCAAAGTGGACACTCCTCCTTGCTACTCCTCTTCCAATCCTTGGTAGCACCCTTCCCTTGGAGAATGGAAATGATTGAGGGAAGGTTTGGTGAAGGAATGATTTGATTTGGAGATCAAATCAATGGGAAGGCTCTCTAAAATTGGGGAAGAACAAAAGGAAAATAAAAGAGGCAAGATTGTAATGAATGAAATGAATCATTCTCTCCTAAAGGTGGCTGCCATAAAGTGTCCATTAGGGCTAATGGGAAATGTCCTAATTGCCCCTCTCTAGTCTCATATGGTTAAGTCTAGACTAGGTTCATGTTTGGGGTCGAAATGATCTAGTTTTGAGTCTCTAACTTAACCATTCTAACATGATAAAAATTAATTTAATTAACTAACTTAAATGTTGGGTCTTGTGAGCCATGCTTAACTTAATATTGGGTTCCATCTAGAGTTTAAGCTACCCGGGTCACAATACAAGTCGGAACGAGACGAAACTCAAACCCGACTAAACAAATCCAATAAAAACAATATTAAAAATATAAAATTTTCCTAAAATATTAAAATATGAAAAATGACCAAAATCATAATACATCAATTTAAATATTATTAAAATAATCTAAAATTCATCAATTAATCAAAATCCTAAATAATTCAAAAGTCACAAAATGACCAAAATACCCTTAGCCTAAAAAGTTGTAAATAGTCATTCTAATCACATGGTTAGGTCCCCATGGTTAGTCTCTAAGCTTAGCAAACTAGGATTAATTAGTTAACCATCAAAATCACAATTCAACATTTTAAATAGTTTTAAATTGATTAAAAAATTACCAAAAATCACAACATGAGTTAAATCTTATTATTGATTAATCAAAATTATAAAAGTTCAAAATTACCCTCATTTTAGAAAAGTGGGTGTTACAAGTCTACCCTCCTTAGAAGAATTTCGTCCTCGAAATTAAGATGGTCGTACTTTTTCTAGAGTCTCGTCCCCAACAATCATGGTCTCAGAACTTACCTAAATCATACGATTAAAAAGGATGGCATACAGGGTCATGGCATATGGTAGTAGTGAAAGTCTCATCTAGGTATACTAGTCATGCTAACCAAAAGGGTCATAGGGTATCAAACATACAAGCAATCAGTGTGTTAAACTGGAAAAGATACAGAAATAACAAATCATCAAAACTGTAAGGCAGTCTACCATCCTATATAAAAACTGGTACTTATCAGAAAATAAAATAAGATAACTACCAATTATCTATAAAGGGGTACTATTCAAAGAAAAATCAAAATCAAAAGTTAAAGAATGAAAGTCAATTGCATTGAAATCCAATCACTATATATATATATATATATATATATATATATATATATATATATATATATATATATAGCGTTAGAGAGGGAAACGCTAGCATTATGTAAAGGTTATGTGGTTAGTGTGTGTATGGGTGTATGTGGACATGTTCATAGGGTTAGATAGTAGACGTGTGTGTGTATGTGAAATATATATGAAAGTGTATATGAGGATTTGGGTTTCGAAACAATAGCTATCCAGTTACACTACTCATGGCATATTGGTTAACAATCTACAATGCACAACCTATTTACTCATAGCATGCATGGCTAACCATATATATATATGTAAAGAGGTAGAGATTTAGTTATGTATATATATACATTATAACATGTATGCATAAACTCTATATATATCTATATAGATATATGAACATAACTTAGAGAGGAAGGGTTAGGTTTATATGGCAGTGTATACTAAGTTAGGGGGTGTGTGTCCTTGTACAGGGTTATAGCTTAGTATTGAAAGGTTAAATCCAGTTTTAGTTCAGCATTTACATACAAGAATCTGAAATAAGCTAACATTTAAACCAGTGTAATATTAACATAATACAGTTTCAGATTTTTAGGGAATTTGAAACATCACAACCAACTCAATGCTTCCAACACGTCCTAACATGATGGAGATGAAACCCTAACATACTATCCCTACATACGATAATGTATACAGATCTAAATATTACATATTAAATCTGGGATTGAACTAAACATCTGCAATCAATAAAAAAATGTTAACATGTATTCAATTTTAGGATTTTAGAGAATTTCGAACATCAAACCAACCCAATGTTTATCACAACCTAACATGTAAAAAATGTGAAACCTAACATTATATTCCTACATACAATAATGTATATAGCTCAAAATATTACATTTAAAACAACAGATTGAACTAATATTTAAAATCCAGTATTAAGGGTTAATATGCACACGGTCTTAGATTTGACAATTTCAAACACAAAACTCAACCAATTTCTTTAAAAATTGAAACCCGGTATGAATATACATGTGCAGTGATGTAACAAAACTAATAACATGAAATTTATATTTAAATTATGAATTTAAGCTGGAAAAAGCAGAGAACCAGAAATGCTGGGGTTCTGAGAATTTAAACATCAACAACATATTAATATATATTCAGATAGGTTGGTAATCAAAGTGTAACATGCATACGCATCAGGCAAGTGTCTGTGTCCGCTATATATATTCTCATGTCCCAATAAAAAATCAAATTCCATATCAAGACCAACATTTAGATTCCTACCAAGATTGCAAAGTAGGTGATTGATTTAATCAAGACAGTTTTATTATTATTATTATTATTATTATTTAATACAAGAATAATAGCAAGAAGAAAATAACGATAAAATCTGTTCTGCTTATCTGTTTAAAAGAAGAACCATTTTGAAACCAGAGCTATAATATCAAATCCAAGATATGATCTAACAAAATCATCGATTCATTGTATTAAGAAGAAATTCATAGTAAGAAGTTACACAAGGTTTATAATACAGCTAAAGCTACTCCTAAGTTAAGTAATGAGAAGCAAAACAAACAAAACAAACAATAATTCTTTTTTTTTAGGATGACTGAAACAAAAGTAGAGAAAACATGTTCAAGAATATTTAAGGTACAATCTGATAATCATATGCGTCTATCCAAAATCATGGTACTCTAAATCCTCGTCATACTAGTAAGCAAGGCTACGATAATCACATAGTCCTCGACTTAGGCACATACCTCTGGAATCATGGTATTTAAAATTTTTGCGATGCCGCTAGCTTGGCTGCGAAAACCTTAAATTCTCACACCCGAGAAATATATCCGAAGTCAGACTATATGTCCTCACCATGCTGGCTAATGTGACTGTAGAAGACTAGATTCCATAACTTAGATGACCTAGCCCATATAATTTCATCTTGACAAAAATTAAATTAAATCAACAATAGATACCCAAAAATCAAATTCATTAACTAACCAAGAAAGATAAATATAAACTATTAGAATCAAATTTCGAGATATTTTATAATAAGATTCTCAAGGGTCATCCCAGGAATCTCTCAAGGGATCCTAACTGTGATTGAGTACCTTCAAAAATATATCCTAATCCTACTACAGGCTGTAGTGGTACTCTAGTTCGAATACCACTACACAAACTCGACCTACATAGGCCACCACTAAAAATGGGTCATGACCCGCACCCTAGAGTAAGGGCACGAGAAGTGGGTACGTCCAGCCTACGCCGCAGTGTCGGCGGTAGAACGTTGTCCTAGGTCAAACATCTAACAATATAAAGGTACATGTACAGTATATACACTCCGAATGGAGGTGACATAGCAAATACAGTCTCAATCACATCTAAGGTAGAGCATGATAAGAGATAGATAAAATATGAAATCCACAAAGAGATACCGCAGATAGAAGTCTAAGTGTCTAAGATACACAAACCCAGAAAACATCTCAAAATTCAAATACAGTAATCCATAAAGTAAATAAAACTCAAGACAACTAAAATAACTATCTATACAACCTCTACTGTGTCTCCTCTAGGCTAACAGGCAACCTCCAAGCTATCTGTAAAATTTATCAACAGGTCCAATCAGGACAGGAACGAGTACAACTCATCAAGAAAACCCAAGTAAATGGCAGAGAACTATAAAGCAGTTATAGACAGTTTTATTGATGAATATGGCAGTTTATATTTAGGTGATAGTATAAAGAAGCAGTAAGATGCAAGAAAAGTAAAGTAACTAAAACAAGAGAAGAATGATGGCAATAAAGACTGTAAAATAAATCTAGCTGAACTGAAGTAACATAATAAGTCCAGACAGCAAATACAAAACAAGTGTGAAACTACTATAAGTCCAGTACGAGATGAATCTAATACAAGATGAATCCAGTACAAGATGATTCTATGTAGTGATCAAGAATCCAGGTGAGACCAGCTATACTCTAATAGTGTGTTTTAAAATACCGAGATCGACATGTAAATGGCTGTAGGTAATCAGGCACATCTCTCACTGATCAGGCGAGAGATGGCTATGCTTCCAGTAGATTCCAGTTGGGAGATTCCAGATTTGGGGTATGTCTACATGTCTTACTCAATATTTTCCCGTCCTGGAATACAAATTAATCTAAAATTCGACACGAGAATCGAGATGAGTCCAGCCAAAATATGATGATTCCAAAAATAGATTCCAGAATGATTCCAGTGATTCCAGTAATAGAGGCCAGATAAGTTTGGTATGTGTGTCGCATACATGAATCCAGAAATATCCATACGTGTTGTAACAGAGAATCACATAAAACTAACTATAACTGAAGTACAGTAATTGACAATTACATGAGAGAACTATCAGAGAATGTACTCGTCTGATAACCTGAATAGCTGATAGGTATAGAGGTCCAAACTGAAGTCATAGAGTCCTATTTAGAGCAACACAGGTCAAGATGTATACGAGAGATGATAAATAAAATGTACAATGCATCTGCATGTTGACTAGGTCAAACTAGACTAAAGTCAACACTTGGTCAACTCTAGTCAACCACACTAGTCAAATTAGGTCAACTAGGTTAAGTCCTAGCCCAACAAGTCTAACAATTCTTACTAGGCCTAACCAAGCCTAGGTTAGCACTCACACAATCACAAGACAATGTGAACCACAATAATACATAATATAAAATAGATAATATATATAAATACATACCTTCATACATACATGCATATCTACATTACTACATATTTATATAGGCATATGTTACATCATGCATATTTACGTAGTTACATAGATATATACATTCATGCACATTTACATACATACGTTTATACATTATATATGTTAACATTCATTACAATGCATTATATTTTACTTATACCTTTGATTGATTCATTCATTCATATATGACATTCATTCATGCATATTACATACTTACATGCATCTATACATTATATACATTGCATATAACATGTAAAAATAGAAGAGGAAAAAAAGAGGGAAAATCTGTAATGGAAAGGGAAGGGAAGGAAAATGTAAGAAAAAAGGGAAAACAGTGAACATATACATGCTTGCATCATATATTCTACATTACCATACATGCTATCATTATATATTGTATTACAATATTTATACATTATGCATTCATATCTACTATTGCATATATACCTTGCATTCATATCTAGCATTCATTATATACTTTCATGCATACATTGTATATCATTCTTTCATTCATGCATTTATGCATTGCTTACATACATTATATTAATTGCATTCCGACATGCTTGCATTCAACCATATATATACATTAATGTAAAGAGAATAAATATCATATATATATTATTTTATTCATCTAACATATCATGCATTACATACTCTATATTCATTTAATACCCATACTACATAGGCTCATAGGTTACACAAAATGCATATATCGTATAGTCACTCTTCTACTTACACTAAATTCTAAGATTAAAGTATGTCGTATCCCTTTGTGTTAGCTTTCCGAAACTTTAAATGGATCGTATTTTCGTGTCCGCAAGCTCCCGAAATCGCAAAAATACCGAAACACGTTCGTCTTTCGTACAGCTGACACTCAAATAATTCTTCAGAAAGTTACAGAAAGAATTTGGCTTATTAAAATATATATTTGAAAAGCTAACTTCGATACAGTTCTTTTTAAAAAACGGAAGATAAATCGGAGTTCTAAGCTAAAAGTTATGACATTTCTAAGTTGCTTTGGTTAATAAAAACGTGGATGAAAATTATGACGAATTTGACAAAAGAACACATATAGGCCAAGATACTTGGATACAAACATAGGTATCCAAATAAAACTCATTCTAAACATCCTAACTAAGATCAATCCACTCTCTAACCATTCTAAAACTGAATTTAAATATCTATTTAACTATTAGTATACATACATACACATGGGGTGTCCTAATTTGGGATCTATCAAGTAGGACACAAGACACATATCTAAAATCCTCAAGAGAGCTCCATATGGCCTCAAATTTGAATCTAAATGGGACACATGCATGAGGATGGATCCTAAGGATTCAAAACTAATTTATATGCAAAGAAAATCGATTTAGAGGATGGGTTTTACCTATTGGGAGTGGAATCCCAATGAAATCCTTTAGGACAAGGCTCCGATACGAAGATCCCTCAAAGTGGACACTCCTCCTTGCACTTCTCTTCCAATCCTTGGTAGCACCCTTCCCTTGGAGAATGGGAATGATTGAGGGAAGGTTTGGTGAAGGAATGATTTGATTTGGAGATCAAATCAATGTGAAGGCTCTCTAAAATTGGGGAAGAACAAAAAGAAAATAAAAGAGGCAAGATTGTAATGAATGAAATGAATCATTCTCTCCTAAAGGTGGCTGCCATAAAGTGTCCATTAGGGCTAATGGAAAATGTCCTAATTGTCCCTCTCTAGTCTCATATGGTTAAGTCTAGACTAGGTTCAAGTTTGGGGTCAAAATGATCTAGTTTTGAGTCTCTAACTTAACCATTCAAACATGATAAAAAATTAATTTAATTAACTAACTTAAATGTTGGGTCTTGTGAGCCATGCTTAACTTAATATTGGGTCCCATCTAGAGTTTAAGCTACCCGGGTCACAATACAAGTCGGAACGAGACGAAACTCAAACCCGACTAAACAAATCCAATAAAAACAATATTAAAAATATAAAATTTTTCCAAAAATTAAAATATGAAAAATGACCAAAATCATAATACATCAATTTAAATATTATTAAAATAATCTAAAATTCACCAATTAATCAAAATCCTAAATAATTCAAAAGTCACAAAATGACCAAAATACCCTTAGCCTAAAAAGTTGTAAATAGTCATTCTAATCACATGGTTAGGTCCCCATGGTTAGTCTCTAAGCTTAGCAAACTAGGGATTAACTAGTTAACCATCAAAATCATAATTCAACATTTTAAATAGTTTTAAATTGATTAAAAAATACCAAAAATCACAACATGAGTTAAATCTTATTATCGATTAATCAAAATTATAAAAGTTCAAAATTACCCTCATTTTAGAAAAGTGGGTGTTACAGGTTTCCTAATTTGAATAGGATGTTTGCCTTTCAAAGTAGTAGAGATTTGAACACATGGCTACTCATAAATTGATTTAAATCAATTTAATAGTGTTCTACAATGAATTGGCACCCTAGAGTGATCCCCACTAGGTTAGGTTGGCTAGGGTTAAGTCCCAGAATTATTTCTAAGAGAAATAAATACCAAAATGATTAAAAAATGGGTCTTATGTGCCATTTGAAAATAAGTAGCACATGGAAACTCAATTGAGTGGGACACCTTAGGCATGTGTGTAGTAGGATCAAAATAGGTCAAGATTATATATTGGGTCGTTTAGGTTGGGTCGATGTCGAGTCCCAAAATTAAGTTGAAAAGTACGACAAGTTTTATGATAGATAACTTTTTGGCCTAAGTTGGCCCAAAACTTGTGCGATGAAAATAGAATACAAGAGAATATATTTGAGTGGGATATGATATATTAAATTAGAGATAAATATTTCTAGATCAAAACTCATGAAAGAAGTTTCTAGACATTGGTATTTCTTGTGCTCCAAAAATCAAAGCTACGGAAAAGCATATATTTTATCATAAATAATAGTAGGAAAATATCTATTAATAACTATACTAAATAAAAATAAATTAAAAAATAACTCTAAAATCCAGGGGGCTTACAAACTGTCATAAAAAATTTCATCTCTCATACCAACTAATATAGGGCTCATACTAATTAATATTGGGCATCACGTCATTAATTTGATCCTTTTATTTGTTGTCACTTAGGATAAAAATGGAGAACCATTGGAGAGTGTTTTTGTGTGTGTAATTTCTACATAGAAACTCTAGCAACTAGGATAGAAATTTCTTTAAAATACAATGACAAATAGGATAGAAAATCAATTCTAGAAATCTCTATTGGAGATGGCCTAAGGAGCAATGTTAGGATTACAACCATTAGCTTAGAACCTACTTACAACTACCTAGGTGGCAGTTTCCAATTGGGTCCCCTATCCCCATGTGGGGTGGTGTGTCACGTCCTGATTCGACATACCGTTCGTCGCCGGTGTTATTATGCCGAATCGATCGTCCTCGCTAAGGCGTGATGTCTGTAGAAGCATGGAAAATAATAAAGAAAGGTCTATGCGGCCAAGGATCTCCATGCGGCTCAGAGAGCCCATGCGGCTCAGGGGTCCATGCGGCTCAAGCGTCTATGCTGCTCGGATAGACCCAGAGCCACGTGGCCTTCAACAGCTTCTTCCTTCATCTTTGACTGCATTTAATGTCCTGACGGCTGACAGCTCTGACAAATGACAGCTCTGACATAAAGGTGCAATAATGACTGACATAAAGGCGTGTTCCTAGGGAAGAGGAGAAAATCTTTTCACAGCTGGCTGAATCCACCGAGTCCCGAGGCATGCGGCTGCTGTATTTATGCGGCCGTCCCCTTCATGCGGCCACCCATCTTCATGCGTCTGCATCCTTTATGCGGTCGCCCGTCAGCATGCGGCTGCCTATCCTCATGCGGCTGCCCATCTTTATACGGCTGTTCATCCCCATGCGGCTGCCTTTCTTCATGCGGCCGTTCATCCTCATGCAGCCCACTCATATGCGGCTCTGCCAAGATGACCCAATGGAGAACATGTGGCACTTTTTACGACGATTGAGACACGTGGCAGTCTTATCTTCCTGGAATTATGGGTGCTAACAAATCCTAACAAAATCAGATTTGTTACAATCACCATAATTGCCCAGATCAAGTCAAATCGAGCAAATTAGACACGTGGCAGGCCATTACAAGTCACGAATATTCATGGCAATCAACATTTATGGCCCACAGAGATTTGATGCAATCTACATTAATTACCTAGATTTGCTACAATCAGAATGAAGGGCCCAGATTAATTGATCCTTAACTGCCGACTTATCAAGGAGGCAATTATTGCAAACCCTAATGATTGCATCCCACTCCTATAAATAGCAAGGTGACATTCCCTTACGAAGGAGAACATTTTGGAAAAGCACCAGAGCACCTGGAGAGACTTAAAGAGAGAGAACAGAGAGACAAAGGCACGCACAGAGGGCATCCTGAGAGCATTTCTTTCCCGGAGCCAAGGCTGCATCCGATCATCCAAGGAGTAAGGCAGAGCTGCCGTCGCTTTCCCGAGCCTTTACCGTCACCCCCCAGAATCTGAAATAAACAATTGTACTTAGATTGTTGTACCTAGGTTTTCGTCCCTAGGCTTTCTTTGTACAAGCGAGTTTGTATTGTAAAGTAAAAGTCCAGTCCTCCGATAATTGTTCTGTTCTTTTATATTTCATGGCAAACTCGATGGCGACTCTGCTGGGGACAAACTTCTCCACGACTGAGGAGTTGGTGACGCAATCGGATGCAGCCAAACTTGGCTCCACATAACAGAAGATGGTCGTCCGCTTCGACCAACAGGCATTTAAAGAAATACTCTCCGACGGAAGCGCTGGCCCGGTCCAGAAGTGAACCCGCACAAAGAAGGCTCGCAGGGAGTGGAGGCCAAAATCATTTGCTCCTCCCCAAGCTCTGGACGGAGCACTCTCTGCTGCCCAAGACGGCGATGGCAACTCTCATGCGGCCCCACTTCAAGCCATAGAAGACTCTGCTGTCCCCAAGTCCGACAGAGGAAAGCACTACGATACTGGACTTTCAGGGGCAAAGAGTGATTCTATGTACTCCAGAAAGAAGCCGAATAAAGGCACTAGCCGCAAGACGAAGACTCATACGGCCAAACTTGCCTGCCGTATGCATGATGACCATGCGGCCGAAATCGACCATGCGGCTGAAACTGCCAGCCGAATGCATAACACTCATGCGGCCAGGATTCCCAGCCGCATGGAGAAGACTTATGCGGCTGAGACTTCCAGCCGCATAAAGAAAGCCCATGCGGCTACGACTGCCAGCCGCATGAAGACTGTTGATTCTAGTCGCATGTTGTCTGCTCCACGCGGCTCAGGCTCAGTCTTCGATCGCCTCTCCTATGGTCTTGATCTCTCATGCTCCCGAAAAAATATGTCTGACTCTCTGCAGCACCACTTAGACTCTTCCTACTATGTTCCTTCACGCACTAGAGTGAAGAAGTCTAGGGCAGCACGAGCTTGGCAAGCTCAGTCTGCTGTCCCGACCTCTGACCATCCGAGCGCTCCATATACTGTTATGCGGGCCTCTGATGGGAAGTTGTACAGAACCACTCGAGTCCAGCCCCTGGCGGCAAACGGACAGAGTGGTTCCCAAAAGTCTTCCAAAACCCAGGGAGCAAACATGGTCGTTCCAGACCCATCTGACTTGCGTGAGGTTATCCTCCACAAGCGCAAGGAAAAAGAAGAGGCCTCGGTGTGCAAAGAGTCCTCCTACGGACGTTACTGCACCCAAGTCATCGTCAACTGCTGTTGCAACAATGCGACGGTACGAGAAGACCGACAGTCCGTCTTCCAAAGATTACAACAGCCGAGCTCAGGGGATGAGGTGCCTCCCGTTGTCTCCTGCAACTCTACTCAGAAAATCCCCGCCGATGGACGAGAAAAGAAGATAAACATTTCCAGCCCGAAGATTTTAACCACTATGACTAAGAGACTGTCGTCTAAGCGGTTTCCCACCACTAGAGTTTTCCAAGGTACCCGTTCAAAGACGAAATTTGCTACAGTGGGAGATTCATCGTCCACTTCACTGGGGGTTGCCGGAACTGGGGGTAGCCCTCCTCCGAACATTCATGATAATTCGATGTTCCAAGAAGACGAGCTGGAGGAAACAACTCTCCCACTAGATACAGCAAATCCCGACGTCCTCGACGACGTCTACAATTTTCAAGACGAGGCAAACTCGGAAGCTGGGGGTACTGTTCCTTCTGAGTCCGAACCAGAGGAAGACATTCCCACATACCCCGATGACTTCTCGTTACAGGGGTATGATTCGGAGTGTACGTCATCCACCATCCCTTCAACTTCTACTCATGTCAGGACGGCATTTATGACAAACGACGAACAGGATGGTTCCCGTGATCGCCAACGCATCGACACTCTGGAGGCCATACTGCACACTTTGGTCAAATCCGTGGACGAGATCAAAGCAGCCCTCCCTACTTTGCAAGGAGGGACGCCCGGCCAAATAAACTTGGGTCCCGCGGTCAATGCAGACTCAAACTCAGTGACACCAAACCCGGGCAATACTCCTCCTGAAATGTCGGCTCCTACCGCTGCAGACGAGGCCAGGGAGGCAAGAAGAGAGGTCCAGGAGCTCCGAGCCATGTTCTATGCCCAAGAAAACTGCCAAGACCTCAGGATACGGCAACCATACCCTGCTGCATGGAGGGATGTCCCCTTTCTACTAAGATATAAGTCGTTCAACATCAATTCATACGATGGGAAGACCTTCGCAAGTCGGTACATCACTTACTTCGAGGTCACCACCGACCGACTGCCCCATGATGATGCCATCCTTACATGATTATTTATTGGGGCCTTGGAAGGGGTCACCTTCGACTGGTACCGTAACCTGCCAGACAACTGCATCCACTCCTTTGCCAGCTTCAAATGCATGTTCCGGGAGAGATTCTACGAAGTAGGACAGGACATCACAATGTCCACCCTCATGGACGTCGTTTAAGGAAAGAAAGAGCTGACAAGGAACTATATTGAGTGGTTTTGCCAAACCGCCATGAAGTTGCCGTCCGGTAATCCAGATTCCTCCTTAATTGAAATTTGCCAAAAGAGGCTGCTTCCAACAATCAGCCTCTAGATGGATGAAAGTCAATTTAAGGACTGGAAGACGTTTATCATCAGTGCCACTAGCACCGAAGACAGGTTGAAGAAGGCTCGCCAACTGGGATTGCACATCTCGGAGGGAGAGGACAAGGGCAAGCATCCCAATACCAACAACAACAATGGGGGTAACTCTACCAACAATCGGGACAACAAGGGCAAGCAGGCTATGGTGGCCAACACAGCCCAGCAACCTGAGTCAAACCGGCAGACAAACAATGGCCGCAAATGACCTACTCCTTCGAAGACGGCCACGTCAAGCCCATCTTGGACATGCTCATACAAGAAGACAGAATTCAGCTCCCTCCACCAAGACGGGAACCTCGGCCGGCAGAAAAGGAAAGCCCAAAGTACTGCCATTACCACCGCTACGTCCACCATGCTAGCCACGACTGCTACCAACTGAAATGATACATCCAACATCTCATCGACTCGAAGGCTCTGGCCATTGATTTCGAGGAGGTAACCGTGGCGGCCAACATGGTGTCCGTACAATTCGGCCGCTTCCCTCCAACAGAGACTCAAGACGGTGTGGTACCTGTCCCCCTGGCGACAATGGAGATTGCTAATCTTCCACCTCCTCGGGATCAGGCTGCTGGTCTGGTGCCCCTCACCACATCACGAGGGGAGGTTATGTAGGTCCATCCGGACCTGGTACTTGAGGTGACTCAGTCTACACCACCTTCCATTCGCAAGAAGAAGAGTGGAAAAGTCAAATCCTGCCGCACAATCTCGGCAGATGTCGAAGAAGTCACGGCTGTCGTTACCCGGTCTGGGGTACAATCCCAACCTGTGGCTAATAACTCGATTGAAAATCATCAGCCAGCTACTGCTGACGCTCCAGGTGTAACGCCCCAGTCCCAAAATACGTAGGACTAGGAACGTAGACATGCCAGCTGTATTCATACAAAGTACATAGGACTCGTATGAATACATAAGCTATAAATGCAGTAAAACTATGACTAATCTTATCCACAAAAATATATGAATAAATGATATCATGTAATCAACCATGAAATTGTCATTTGGTACATGTAGTTGGGCGGAGAGAAATCCACTACCAACGATGAAAAAAAATACATAACAAAAGAAATATTTTGGCGAGCGAAGAGAAGACGATCCAAGCGCAATCATCCTCGAAGAAATAGCGATGAACACGGCTAGAGCTAGAACACCTGCGAAAGATAATAGCACACACCTGGCAAGACAACCAGGTCCTCAGATGGACGTAACAAGACACATAATATCATGCCATAAACTGAATAAAGTTAGCTCAACAGAAAAGTATATGTGACTACACAATTAAAGGTCCTTAACCATTCTATGTGTTAATGCATTTGAAGACAACGTTCCACACAAGGGCTCTCGAGACTAGAAATACGGCGCATTAGCGTTTCAACCAAGACACTAGTGGCGTCTAGAGAAAAGTAAATGCACGGCCCATTAGCACTCGAACGAGAACTAAGGGGCGTCTAGAGAAAAATAAATGCACGGCCAATAGCTTCTTGGGTGAGTCACTAACGGCAGCTAGAGAAAAGTAAATGTACGGCACATTTGTGTTTCAACCGAGGCACTAGTGGCATCTAGAGAAAAGTAAATAAATGCACGGCCACTAGTCTCTCGACTGAGTCACAAATGGCATCTAGAGAAAAGTAAAGGTGTGAAAGCCCCTGCGCCTAATAACTGTCTCCACCCTCCCCATGCACTACTCGTGCTGAATCCACATCACGACATTCCTAATAACTGCTAAGTCGCTAAGTCTTCTAGACAACCATAACTATTTAGCAGTTATTGCCTATCGCACAGCATGTGCGCACTGATGGCCAGTTGATACGTATGTCCGAGATCTATATGAGACTCATGACTCGTGATACACAAGTGTCGGGCCAATGAATGCGACACAAACAAAGGTGGTCCCTTAACTCTAAGCCATATGCAACTAAAATATAATAATTTGCAAGTACAATTTATATTTTCTAGAATAAGTAAAAAAAACATGCATGATATTGAGCAAGGAATTAAACAGTAAAGGCAAGGTGTCTTGCTTGGTAGGATGCCTGGTGAACTGCAATGATCAATGCTGGCGCGATCTGCGACTTTGATGCAACAACTATACAAGGGGACCTCTGTTGGTGGCACGGATAGTTCCATCGAGTCTAGGACGGTCAATTTAGTTATGGTGGGCATAATGAAGGTACAGAGTTGGCTAGGGTATAGGAAGAATGGAATTGGTCACGGACAGAATGATAGTCGAAGGAAATTGGACAAGGAATATATATATGAATTTTGGAAAAATTATTTATAATAATTGAAATATAATTTTAAAACACCCAAAAATCGAAAGTTATTTTTAAGGCAAAAGCTCTAAGTTGTAAAAATAAATTTTCTAGGCAAAGACTGAATTTAGTTTAAATACTTTTCAGTATACAAAATAAGTATTAATATTGTATCAACATATTTAGTCTTCGAATCCAGTTTTGAAAATAGTATAGGACAAGCCTAGTACCATATATATATTTTTATCATACTATGAAAATACAAAAACAATTATTTACAAATAACAATAATAATTATAATAAAATAACAACTAAAATATTAATAATGTATGATAGCTAATATATAGTTGTCGTAAAGAACACATACATTCATATAGACAGTTGTCCAAAATATATTTCAATAAAATATATTTAAATATTTAAATTACAGATGTTTACTTAGAACAAGAAAATACTAATAATAATAATAGTAATAATAATAGTAATAATAATAATAATAATAATAATAATAATAAAGATAATAATGAAGATAATAATGATACTTATAATAATAATAATAATAATAATAATAATAATAATAATAATAATAATTACTACTGCTGTTTCTTTCTCGGGGTAACAGTATAATAAAAAAAACAAACAAAAAATATAACAAAAAGAAGAATCAGAAGAAGAAGGAGATGAGAGAGAGTGAGAAGAAAATGGGTGATCGAGTCCGGCGTCGACGGAGCTCCGACGGAGGAAGGACGAGCTGGGTCGTGGGCGGAGGGGGAGTAGAACGCGGAGGAGAGGAGCGGAGGCGGGATGCGGACAGGCGGACGTACGGGCGATTCGACGGAGGGAGGGAGAAAGAGGCGGCAGATCTGAGGGTCGTCGGGCTTCGCCACCGGCGCTCGGCGACAGCTCGGGCACGCGCGGGGCGGGAAGGTCGAGGAGCAGAGGGGATCAGGGATCGGAGCAAAAAAAAAAAGAGGAAAGACGGTGACGGCGGAGAGAGAGGGTTTCGTCGGAGGCTAGGCGGAGAAAGGGGGTTACGGCGGATCTGTCGGAAGAAACGCCGGTGGCGGACGGCAGAGGTGAGGACGAAGGACTCGGCGTGGCGCTGGATCGGCAGTTCCAGACGGGGGTTTCCCGGCGGACCTGGCGACGCGGCAGCGATTGCAGGCGGGGAGCAGGGGTAGAAGTGGGTTGGTCCGGCTCACCGGCGGTCGGCTAGGGCTACGGCGGCGAGAGCGGAGGATGGAAGGTGAGGGTTTTGCCCTATTTTTCTTTCTTTTTTTTCTTCTGGGGTTTCCCGCCGGCGGATAGCCAACCGCGACATCGGTGGTGGTGATAGTCTGTGTTAGCTAGGTGGCTGGGATCCGACGGTAGAGGGAGTCGAGGTGATGATGGTGGTGGTCTTGTGTTGGTCACGACGGTTGGGAGAGAGTGGTCGTCGCCGGACTGGGGTGGGTCGGTGTTGGCAGCGGGGGTGGTTGACGGCTGTGGCCGTGGGTACGGTGGAGAAGTCTAGTGGTCGCCACCTGTGAGGGTTGTCGGGTTGTCAGGGGATTTGGATCCTGGCCATTGCGGAGGGGCACCAGCTTAGCCGGAAGGGCACTGTGGTCGTGGGGTTATGGTGGTGATGGGGTGCCTGGGAAATTCGACAAGAAGGAGAGCGCGCTTGGCTGGAGTTGGGAGTGGCTTGGTCGGGGATGGCGGTTTCTTGTTGGCGACGATGGCGGTGACGGACGGGGGACAGAAGGTTGGCTGGTGGCAGGGAATTTTGGGTTAGGCTAGAGATTAGCAATAGGATTTAGGATTGGATATTTGGACGTCGTGTCTGGAATGTGTCCGACACGGCTGGATTTGATGAAATTGTATTTATAAAAAAACATGGAATAAGATTATGGATGGTGGAACACGGACACGATGCACGCACGTTGGTTATGGGAATTGTGGAGGAATAATGTGGAGAAAATATTGGAGGAGTACCTGCCTATTTATAGGATGTGGGAATTCCCAATTAGATAGGATGTAGGAATATTTAAAACCCAATTAGATAATTCAACCTATTTATTTAAATCCAAATCAAAATCCAATTTCAAATACAAATCAAATTTAAATCAAATAAATTTTAGTTTAAAATCGAATAAGATAAATCAATTTTCAAATATCTACTATTTAAATCAATCCAAAAATTCAAATCATGATTTAAATCGTCACAATAATTTCAAAATATATTTTCCAAAAATACCAATAATAGTAATTTCAAAAATAATAAATATTTTTAAATATCTTTTTGAATAATAAAATATTAATATTAATAAATTTTGAAAATTATATTTCTATTAAAAATAGACTAATAAATAATTACGAAATATATGTATGCACAAATAATGCATACATGATTATGCTTTTTCTAGTATACAATAAAATATTATTTATGATTAATAATTGTGAGAAATGAAAGGCTTTATAAATAAAAATAACAATTTGAAAATGTTGGAACGATAAAATAATTATTATGTATATTATTTTGAAACTATGAAAATAGAAAAATAATATTTTTCAAAAATATGTACGCTCGCACATATTCGTACTCGTCGAGCAAATTCAAAAAAGAAATTTCACGCACGACGTACGAAACGACGTACAATACAAAAATTTTAAATCAGTACCAAAATAGTAAAAAAAAATATAGTAGAAATTTAGGGATTTTACACCAGGACCTTCTCAGCCTCCGATGACCGACAAGCCTAGGCCGAAGGAGACTCGCTTTGACAAATCCCTCCGGAAAGAGGCACCTCAGGGGCTGGAGAGGCCCTACAACTTCGACATCTTGGCGCAATTGGCCAATACACCGACCAAATTGTCATTATACGAGCTCCTGAGACTCTCAAAGGATGTTCGCGCGGCTTTGAGCGATGCACTCCAGAATGTCGACGCCTATCTGGCTCAGGTCAACCTCACAGGAGAGAGCTCACCTGCAAATCTACAAGACAGTGCTTGCACAGGAGCAATGTCCAACATTATCTTCACTCCACAGGATATGCTCATCAAAACCAACCTGCACGATCGACCGTTATATTACACTGGATACATCGACGACGTAAAGGTGGATCGGATGCACATTGATCATGGTTCTTCCATAAGCATCATCCCGAAGAGTCTATTACATCATCTCCACATTCCTATGCATCGCCTGACGCCAACAAGCACCGCCATTAGCGGTTTCAATTTGGGCAGGAGCTACCCAATTGGGAAGATTCGCTTGAAGTGCCAAATTGGCGATCTTCAGTCAGAAGTGACCTGTTACGTCATAGATGCGGATACTTCATACAATATCCTCCTAGGGCGCCCTTGGATACACGATTATATGATCGTGCCTTCCACGTTACACCAGTGCTTCAAGTATGTTGACAATTACGGCTTCGTGAGGACAGAATTTGCCGACATTGATCCCTTCAAAGGGGTCGACTCCTACTACTCGGATTCCTGCTTATACGAAAAGTCGAAGAGGCACCTTAGTGAAGGAGATGTGCAAGCTCGCACTGAGACGGTCACAGGATCAGAAGAACCTCTGACAATCCACCTCCAAGCTTGCAAACCTGGCAAATCCGTACCCCTTACGGCCGCTCTGCGTAAGGACGCAATCAGCCTCTCAGCACAAGAAGGACAAATGATAATCTGGCTGCCAAGGTCCGGCCAAGTGCCAAAACCCACAACGGAGCCACTGACAATCAGACTACCGAGAGCCGGCCAGCCACAAACAGAGAAGCTCAATCCCTCTGATAAGCCAATGACGATACGTCTTTCCAAAAAGAATCATCACCTCGATGCAAAGTATGGGGCTTCTAGCGAGCCAACAACTCCCCGCCCAGCATCGAGTATCAAACTGGGGGTCGCTAGTTTGCCAACAACTCCACGTTCGGCCCCACCAACAGAATCCCTGATGATCAAGCTGCCCAGGTCATCCTCTCAGTCTTCATTTATACAGGGGATGGCCGAAGAAGAGCCGAAACTGGCCAAGTATGTGGCCGCCCACACCGATGTTCCCTCCGCAGATGATGTAATTCCGCTAGAAAAGATACCTTACTTCATCAATAAAGGGCTATCTTTGAACTACCTCGAGCTTAATAAGCTTTGTACAATGTATGCTATGGAACATGGTATAGGCACTCACCTACACACACAGGTGACAAATGTTTACACCGCAAATCAGCTTACTCCAGTAGAAGTCGCTTACCGCATAATCGAGGGAGGGGACCATCCAATCATCTTCGGTCGAAAGGATGATCCACAGTCCTTCACCATAGAGAAGGTCGATCTTGAATCAGATGCCGGGAGACTGCCTCTGTATCTTTATAGCCCCCAATCCAAATACCTCATGCAAAAACAGGGGTATGATCTGGAGACTATGCCAGGCTTGAACTACGGTACTGGTCGACGATTACCTTTAAAGCCACTAGTCCCGGCTGGCAAACCACAGGACTACTACAACAAGACCCGATGTGGATTAGGGTACGTTATGCCCGCAACGACCCCTGAAAGTTCAGATGAGGAATGCGACTGGCATTCATATTCAACCGGGTTACCGACTTCTGATTCGGATGCCAGCATCGGAGACGTATTCAGACAAGTCCTGTCAGTCAATATGGCATTCGCCGACGCTTAGAAAGAAGATGGAGACATTCCTGAAATCCTCGAGTTAGAGCCGTGGGCCCAACAGCTGGATGCACAATGGGAAAAGCGGTTCGAACAGAGAGAACGTCCTACTGAAGATGAGGTTATACAGGTCGACCTTTGCAGCAAATCTTCTCCAAAACCAATCTTCGTCAGTAAAGGCCTGACGGACGAAGAGCGAGAATCGCTACTGGAACTCGTCAAAGAATATATTGATGTGTTCGCCTGGAGATATGAAGACATGCCAGGACTAAATCCCGAGGTTGCCCTTCACAAGCTCAACATTCGGCCAGTTACAAAGCCGATCAAACAACAACAGCGACGCTTCCGCCCGGGTATCATGGATGCGATCGAAGCCGAAGTCAATAAACTGATAGCCAGCGACTTCATTCGTGAAGAACAACATCCGGACTGGGTCGCCAACATAGTACCGACCCTCAAGAAGAATGGAAAGATTCGAATCTGCATCGACTTCCGTAATCTGAATGAGGCATGTCCCAAAGATGAATTCCCCCTCTCTATCACAGACATCATGATCGATAACACATGCGGCTTCGAATACATGTCATTCATGGATGGTTTCTCGGGGTACAACTAAATCAAGATGTCTCCTGACGACGAAAAGCATACATCATTTCGAACATCGATTGGCACATACTGCTACACAGTCATGCCTTTCGATTTAAAGAATGCTGGTGCCACATATCAAAGAGCCATGAGTATCATCTTCAGGGATCACTTGTGCAAGACCGTAGAGTGCTATGTTAATGACATCTCCGTCAAGAGTCGCTATAAGGGAGACCATCTCCAGGATCTGAGGACGGTATTCGACCTGATGCGAGCACACAACCTGAAGATGAATCCCATAAAATCCTTCTTGGGCGTATCCAGCGGAAAGTTCTTGGGTTTCATCAGCACCTCCCAGGGTATCCACGTAGACCCTGAGAAGACGAAGACAATCATGGAGATGGGTCCCCCGAGAAATCTTCGAGAACTTCGAGGCCTCCAAGGGAGGTTAGCTTACATCAGGAGGTTCATTTCCAACCTCTCCGGGCGTTGTAATCCATTCACCCATCTCATGAAGAAGGGCGTCTCATTCGTATGGGACGAAGAATGTCAGCGTGCCTTCGACAACATCAAAGAATATTTGTCGAACCCTCCAGTCCTGGTAGCCCCGGTTGCTAGAAAACCATTCCTGCTCAATGTACGAGCAATGGAGCATTCCCTCGACGCTCTTCTAGCACAAAATAATGATGCAGGCCATGAGCAAGCTATATATTATCTCAGCCGAATGATGATCGGGCCAGAGCACCGATATACCGCCGTGGAGAAGGAATGCCTCGCCCTGGGGTTCGCCATTCAAAAGACGCGGCACTATGTCACAGGACAAACCATACATGTGATCTCACGAGTCAACCCCCTCAGGGTCCTCATGACTAAACCAGGGGCACTCAGCTCTCGCCTCGCTACATGGGCAATATTACTGTCCCCCTACCATATGATCTTCGTCCCACAAAAGGCTGTTAAAGGTCAAGATATGGCAGACTTTTTAGCAGCCCACCCAGGCCCGGAGTCGGCCAGAATATACGAAGACATCCCAGATGAGGTCGCCGACTCGCATGCAACCTCTCACGATGATATATGGCAGATGTTCTTCGACGGCGCCTCAAGGACAGGACCTAAGGGCAACATCATCGTCGGAGTCGGGGTGGTACTGGTTTCTCCTTCCGGATTGGTGATCAATCACGCTTACTCCCTCACGGAACCCTGCTCGAACAATGTGGCTGAGTACAACGCTTTGGTCATTGGCCTCCAACTTGCAAGAGAGCTGGGGGTAGAATATCTTGAAGTATACGGCGATTCGCAATTAATCGTCAATCAGATCCGGGGTTCATACGAGGTTCGCCATGAAGACATGATCCCCTATCACCAAATAGCGATCAACATCATCTCGTCATTTGAAGGATTCTTCATCGAATACGTCCCCAGACTCCAAAATATCGAAGCCGATGCCTTAGCTGGCCTTGCCGCTTCCCTAGCGGTTCAGAACTATGCTTATCAATCGATGGATGTGATAGGCCATGAACTGGTCTATCCCAAGAACAATATTCAATTTGTGACGAGTTATTCTGCTCAGACAATCGACAAAGCACAAGACTGGAGACAACCATTCATTGACTTCATAGTCTATGACATTCTGCCGGAGGACCCAAAGGAAGCCACCTCTATCAGAAGACGTTCTCTCAGATTCTTCTACGATACAGAGACGAAAATGCTGTATCGTCGATCCTATGATGGATTATTGCTTCGATGTCTGTCAAAAGCAGAAGCCAAAGAAGTCATACGCGAAGCTCATGACGGTGTCTGTGGGGCCCATCAGCCTGGCCCAAAATTGCAAGACCGTCTTCGCCGAATGGGCTACTACTGGCCCACGATGGTAGCAGATACGATAGACTACAAAAGAAAGTGTAAAGCCTGCCAAGTCCATGCGGACTTCATCCACCAGCCATCCGAATTTCTACATCCGACAGTGGCGTCCTGGCCATTCGAAGCATGGGAAATGGATATCATCGGTCCGATCGCTCTACCTTCTTTCTGAGGACATCGCTTCATACTCGCCATCACAGATTACTTCTCCAAATGGGCGGAAGCTGTTCCGCTTGCAGAAGTAAAGACTTCAAACGTGATCAGCTTCCTCAAGCATCATGTCATCTATCGCTTTGGACTGCCCCGAAGGATCATCCACGATAATGGTCCGCAGTTCGCAAGCCACGCCTTCTATCGGTTCTGCTATAAGTACCGCATCCAGAATATTGCTTCAACACCATACAATCCGGCAGCGAATGGGTTGGCAGAAGCATTCAATAAAACAATCATCAAACTTCTCAAAAAGTTCGTATTGTCCAACAAACGCGACTGGAACGAGAAGCTTGGTGAATGCTTATGGGTGTACCGTACCACAGTCCGAACAGCCATAGGGAACACATCATTCTCCCTGGTGTACGGGAGTGAGGCAGTTCTCCCATTGGAGACTCAAATACCCTCGCTCCGCGTCGCTCTCACTTACCAATTGACGACAGACGATAACTATCGTCGCCGGTTACAAGAGTTGGAGGCCTTAGATGAAAAGTGCCTCTTGGCTCAGCAACGAATCGAGCTATACCAAGCACGCATCTCCGGAGCCTTCAACAAGAACGTTAAAATCAGAACATTCCAAGTGGGCAATCTTGTTCTGGCAGTTCGGAGGCCGATGGTTATGACTCACAAAACCGCCGGTAAATTCCAGCCAAAATGGAAAGGTCCATTTATCATTGAGGTCGTATTCTCCAACGGTGCTTACCGTCTCGCAAAATAAAACGAAGACTTGCTCATGTTGCCCATCAACGACAAGTTCCTGAAGAAATATTATGTCTAAGCGACATTCTCCCAATTCCAGATTATTGAGTTATGTACCCGCCGGTACCTCTGAACTCATATTCCAAATTCCAGATTATTGAGTTATGTACCCACCGGTACCGCTGAACTCATATTCCAAATTCCAGATTATTGAGTTATGTACCCGCTGGTACCGATGAACTCATATCCCAAATTCTAGATTATTAAGTCATGTACCCTCCGGTACCACTGAACTCACACTCTCCAAATTCTAGATTGCCGAGTTATGTACCCTCCGGTACCGCTGAACTCACATTCACAATCTCCCAGATTATCGAGTTATGTACCCGCAGGTGCCTCTGAACTCACACTTCGGTCACTCTTTCAGATAGTAAGTCATGTATGACCATACCTCTGAACTTATTTCTCTGAAAGAGCTCCCTCCTCACGATCCACTACATGCACTCTCAGTGCACAAAAAGGGTAACAGATCCACAAAATTTTTAAAACGACCATGTCGATGTTACCTCTGAGTCGTTTCACTTTCGCCAAAAATAAATTACCCCTCTACATAGAACTTCCATGTCCTCATTACCTCTGAGTTGTCCTATGTACCCCTTCATGGAGCCCACTCCTGCCATGTCCTTATTACATCTGAGTGGGAAGGCTCCATCGAAGAAACCCTCATATTTGCCATGTCCTCATTACCTCTGAGTAAATATGTTGGTCCTCCCTCGACTTATTATCTGTACCAAAAAAAATCCCAGGGTACGCCAAGGATAATAGGTCCACAAATGTCCTCTGTTGACCACAAATATCCTCCGTTGAGTCCACTCCTGCCATGTCCTCATTACCTCTGAGTAGGAAGACTCCGCGGTAAAACCTCCATACTTGCCATGTCCTCATTACCTCTGAGTAAGTATGTTGGTTCTCTCCCAACTTATTATTCGTATCCAGAACCAGGGTACGCCAAGGATAATAGGTCCACAAAAAGTCTCCCATTGGGGCAACTACTACAAGCAAAGAACAGAGCGAATGTATTCTGTTCAAAATCAGTTACATTCACATGACTACATATTATGAGCAAGCCAGAAAAAGTTCTCTATTATTTCATTCAGACAAGAAGGAAAAAGATTACATTGATGTCCAAAGGAAGCAAAATACAAACAGAAACTCAAAACAGACAGAAATATCAAGACAAAAGACGGACATTTGTGAGAGCCCACGAATCCTAGTTGCAGGGGCGCATATACCAATCCCTCAACCATTTTGCATATGAAGGATGCACTTGAGAAAAATCCTCATCCGAAGTAGGAAGGTCAGAACTTCCAGTACTACCGCCGTCAGACTGGGGCTCCTCCTTTACAGCAATAGGCGCCAGCTCTCCTTACTGTCCCTCCGTTTTGGGTATTACCTCCTCCTTAACAAGCGATGACTCTTGTTTGAAAGGGGACGACAGCTCTTTCTTCATAATGATCTCAGTCTTCGGCAGGGTTTCTGCAAGAACCAAAGATAAAAAAGAAAGAAACAAAGTTAGGAGATGGTCGGAGCCTCATGTGGCCCAATCCAGACGAGTTTATGCGGTCCCGTTTAATGGAGGCTCCATGCGGCTCGATTCAGGGGGACTCAAGCGGCTATGTTCAAAGGGTCATCATGCGGTCCAGTGTGTGAAGCGTCTAGACAACTCACATGCGGCTCGGACATGAGACATACATGCGGCACACATGAAGATGAAGGCTCGCGCATAGAGCGTGCGACATAGCCACAACAGTTAGGATTTCAAGCTCACACAGCGGCCTTACCAGCAATAGTGGGGTGGACATCGGGATGGACTACGGGCACGGTGGCTAGCGGAGGAGCTGCCACATTATCATTCGTCGCCGTGGTCGAAGTAGAAGCAGCTTTCTTGCCCTTCGCCGCCGCAGCCGACGAAGACGCCGCCTTCTTACCCTTCGCCGTAATAGTCTTCTTGGGAGCCATCGGTGATCGAAGAAGAGGATGACAATCGGGACAGAAAAGGTTTGAATTGAAGGAGAGAGTAAAGAAGAAGAAGAAGTTTCTTCTCTTAAAATCCTCTTATTTATAGGAGGACAAAAGAGGGGGGACACGTAGACCAATAACCGCTTCGGGTCGTGTGCTGAAGGCAAAACAAAACCGACTCCTCGGATTTCGCCCCCTCTCTCATAAAGGAGATTCACCCAGGGCATAAAATCCAAAGATTTAATGAACCGACCCTTGGGATTCCCCCAAAAGACGGCTCTAAAATGAATTAAAGGCAATTAATGACATGCACACGTGGCAGGGAGCCCATGCGGCTAGGAAATATATGCGGCTAGACAGGCCAAGCGACAAGGAGGCCATGCGGCTCAGAAATCTTTGAGGCCATGTGGTTGGGACGTCCATGTGGCCCGAACACCCTATGCGGCCAGAGGAGTTTATACATAGCCATGCTTCTTATTCAAAGTATTTCAATTTTACAAATTGAAAACTTTGAAGGGGGTCTTGTAGAAGCGTGGAAAAGAATAAAGAAAGGTCTATGCGGCCAAGGATCTCCATGCGGCTCAGAGAGCCCATACGGCTCAGGGGTCCATGCGGCTCAAGCGTCTATGTGGCTCGGATAGACCCAGAGCCACGTGGCCTTCAACAGCTTCATCCTTCATCTTTGGCTGCATTTAATGTCCTGACGGCTGACAGCTCTGACAAATGACAGCTCTGACATAAAGGCACAATAATGACTGACATAAAGGTATGTTCCTAGAGAAGAGAAGAAAATTTTTTTACAGCCGGCTGAATCCACCGAGTCCCGAGGCATGCGGGTGCTGTATTTATGCGGCCGCCCACTTTATGCGGCCGCCCCCTTCATGCGGCCACCCATCTTCATGCGGCTGCATCCTTTATGCGGTCGCCCGTCAGCATACGGCTGCCTATCCTCATGCGGCTGCCCATCTTCATGCGGCTGTTCATCCCCATGCGGCTGCCCATCTTCATGCGGCCGTTCATCCTCATGCGGCCCACTCATATGCGGCTCTGCCAAGATAACTCAATGGAGAACATGTGGCACTTTTTATGACGATTGAGACACGTGGCAGTCTTATCTTCCTGAAATTATGGGTGCTAACAAATCCTATCACAATCAGATTTGTTGCAATCACCATAATTGCCCAGATCAAGTCAAATCGAGCAAATTAGACACGTGGCAGGCCATTACAAGTCGCGAATATTCATGGCAATCAACATTTATGGCCCACAGAGATTTGATACAATCTACATTAATTACCTAGATTTGCTACAATCAGAATGAAGGACCCAGATTAATAGATCCTTAACCGCCGACTTATCAAGGAGGCAATCATTACAAGCCCTAATAATTGCATCCCACTCCTATAAATAGCAATGTACCATTCCCTTACGAAGAAGGACTTTTTGGAAGAGCACCAGAGCACCTGGAGAGACTTAAAGAGAGAGAACAGAGAGACAAGGGCACGTACAGAGGGCATCCTGAGAGCATTTCTTCCCCGGAGCCAAGGCTGCATCCGATCGTCCAAGGAGCAAGGCAGAGCTGTCGTCGCTTTCCCGAGCCTCTACCGTCACCGTCTAGAATCTAAAATAAACAATTGTACTTAGATTGCTGTACCTAGGTTTTCGTCCCTAGGCTTTCTTTGTACAAACGAGTTTGTATTGTGAAGTAAAAGTCCAGCCCTCCGATAATTATTATGTTCTTTTATATTTCATAGCAAACAATGTCGTACAAGTCTAGAATTGCACTCGTACAAGCCAAAAACGTTACGTTTGATTATTATATTAAAACAACAAGTTGAAACTTCACAAATCACATCAGAATATAAGACGCAGTTCAGGAAGATAGAAATATGCTTTTTCATTCATAGCTTGTAAGGAAGTGCAAGTCATAATTACATTAGATGTCGTTGCGGCTACATTGATTGAAACAAAAGAAATATACTCGACAAGCTGCCTGAACTAACACTTGACGTTCCATACATTCGCCTCTTTATACATAAGCCTACGATGAATTGGCTTTAAAATACTTCAGAATAGGAAGAGCTTCAAAACACCTCTACATACTTCAGCTTCAGTTTAGAGCTCCCGTCGTACCTGAAGAATTGGGGAGAGGGTTCACACTTGCTAAGTGGACGAGACGAACCCTCTCGTCTAAACCGACTCTGATTGTTAAGGTAGGCATGCTTTAGAGTTTTCTTTATATTAGAACTAAATGAATTCAGTTCATATCGATAGCCAACTTTGAAGTAATAAAGCATACAGTGAAACATAACGATTTATCATAATTCTTACCACGGCCGTGCTCGTCCCTGCATAAAACCAAGATAGTAATTATACCTGCATATAACAATAGACGAGCATGCTACCATCTTACATGTGGTCATTGGTGTTACACACCACTTGGGAATTAATCGAATTTGGCATGCGATGCTACCCTTTCAGCCTAGGTTGCAAGCCTTACTGAAGGTTCCGTATGCCTCGCGCCAAAGTACGATAAATTATTCCCCCTAGGACGATTCGGTTCCGATGCCCTGGATACTGTTTCGAGGAAAACGAACTTGCATACAAGTTGTCCATGATCATGCTAATGAATGAATATATGAGACCGATTGTATAGCACGGACAGTATTAAGTAGCATTATCATTTGGACTCATGCGAGAGTTCATTTCCTCAAAGCAGTACGTTTTGATTTAGTGTCCCGTAGGCACCAAATTGTCCAAGGCATCATAAGCCACCATCGACGTTTTATATTATTTTGCAGCACGTAAAATAGTCTATCTTTTTACTAGAACCTTAAACTTTTCGATTTTGGTATGAAACTTATATTTTTAGAGTAGATTTCTCTAAATCGATACGTTGTTCCAGAGTTCTTGATCATACTGGATTGGCATGCATTTAACTTGGCATGTCGATTTGAATAAGTTCGAGGCAAAGGAATTTTATTTGCGGGACAGAGTAGAAAAGAAGGGGCCGAACCACCCACCAAGTATTTTGATCGTGTCGACCATCGAAGCACTTCGCAACGTTCAAGCTTTAGTTATACGAGCTCCTACAATGGCACCAACACTTAGTTAGAATTCCTTATTTATTCCTTCGCTTCAAAATTCGAAGATTGCATTCAGAAAACGACGCGAAAGCACTTTCATCAAAACCAAACAGCGAAAGCTCCAAGAAAGCCATACAACAGTCCGGTCCCGTCGAAGGGACTCTTATATAGAGCTCACTTGCCGAGACGCAGCCCTCTATATCTAGGACTTATTCCAACAGAAGTCATTCCATTAGTTGGATCGATTCTCGTAACATTCGTCCAAATCGATTTGATCGATGCCGCAAGGTGTTATCATTTACCAAGCTCAGCAATCGAGTCAGATGGCCATCTAAGTTCCCGATTGATCTGACTCGGCGCAAGCATATTATGAAGTCCGTCGTATATCGAAAGCGGGGCACTATATAATATAACACTAAAAAAAGTTTCGTCCTGAAACCTAAGAATAAGGGTCTGACCTTAAATTAGTCAAACAACGAAGGATACTTCTCCTTCCTCTCCGCCTCTATTTCCCACGTCGACTCTTCAACTGAATGGTTTCGCCAAAGCACACGGACCAAGGACATCGACCGTTTTTGTAATGCCTTCTCCTTATGGTCTAAAATTTGAATAGGCTCCTCCGAGTAAGACAAGTCAGTACGTAACACCAACTGGTCGAAGCTAACCACGTGACTTGGATCGTGCATGTAGTTTCAAAGTTGTGAAACATGGAAAGCATCGTGCACATCATCCAAGGCAGGAGGTAGTTCGATCCGATAAGCTACCGTTGTAACTCGCTCGATGATCTCTAAGGAGCCTACAAATCTTGGGATCAATTTACCTTTAATATCGAACCGCATCACGCCACGCATGGGCGTTACTTTCAGAAATACATGGTCCCTGACCAAAAATTCTAGTGGTCGTCGACGAATATCTGCGTAGCTCTTTTGTCGACTTTGTGCGATACAGAGTCTATCTCCGATCAAGTGGCCTTTTTGACAGCCTGCTCCACTAGTTCCGGTCTGAGCACTTGTCGCTCTTCGACTTCGTCCCAGCATATATAAGAACGACACTTCCTTCCGTAAAGCACTTCATATGGAGCCATCTGAATGCTCGACTAATAACTATTGTTATACGCAAACTTCGCAAATGGCAAATACGTATCCCAACTAGTCTTTAAATCGATCACACACAGACGTAACATATCCTCTAAGATTTGATTTACCCTCTCCATCTGACCGTCTGTCTGGGGGTGGTATGCAGAACTAAAATTTAGTTTGGTCCCCATCGCCGCTTGTAGGCTCGTCCAAAAATGTGATAGGAATCGCCCGTCTCTGTCCGAAATTATTGAGGCCGATACCCCGTACAGTCGAACAATCTCGTCGATATAGATTTGTGCTAACCGATTGACGCTTTATCCTACTTTAATTGCGATGAAGTGAGCCGACTTGGTCAATCTATCAACAATGACCCAAATTGTATCATTCTTCTACGACGTCTTCGGAAATCCCACAATGAAATCCATCGAGATGTTGTCCCACTTACACTCGGGAATGGCGAGGTTCTGCAGCTCTCTGCCTGGCCTTTGGTGTTCTGTCTTCACTAGCTGACACGTCATGCACTGCGACATGAAAGTAGCCACATCTTTCTTTATGTCGTGCTACCAAAAGTTTGTACGCAAGCCCTTGTACATCTTGGTACTTCCAGGATGTAACGAGTACCTCGTATAATGTGCCACCATCAGAATTTCTTTTCTGAGTTCGGCAGTTTCAGGAATACAGAGCCTTCCTTTTAGTCACATTATCCCGTCTCTATCTTCCGTAAAGTTAGTCGCCATTCCTGTTGAAATCAGCTAGCACATCTTCTTCAGGAATGAATCGTCTTTCTGTGCGGTCTTTATTTTGCTAAGCAGGCTCGACCCTAGCTTCAACTGAGCTAGGTGCAGGTGTCGATACTCAATTCCGAGTTCGATATCCATCGCTTTAAGGTCTTGCCGTATCTCATTATTTAGGGCTAGTGATCCCATAAATATTCTGCTCAGTGCGTCGGCTATGGTGTTTCCTTTAACCGGCGTATACTCGATCGTTAGCTCGTAATCTTTTATGAGTTCAAGCCAACGTTGCTGCCGTAAGTTGAGTTTTCGTTGTGTAAACAAGTATTTTAGGCTTTTATGATCTGTGTAGATTCTGCAAGCCACACCATGGAGGTAGTACCGCCAGAGTTTTAATACAAACACGATCGCTGCCAATTCTAGGTCATGCGTCGGATAGTTTTTCTCGTGCTGCTTTAACTGCCGTAAAGCGTAGAAGATGACTTTATCTTTCTGTATGAGTACGCACACGAGGCCAGTTTCCGATGTGTCGCTGAATATCTGAAAGCCTTCTGGACCATCTGAAAGTGCAAGGATTGGAGATGAGACGAGGCGTTGCTTCAACTCTTGAAAGTTGGATTCACAGTCGTCACTCTATTCAAATACTACTCCCTTCTGGGTAAGGCGAGTCAGTGGCGATGCTAGTTTTGAAAAGCTCCATACGAATCTTCTGTAGTAGCCTGCTAAGCCCAGGAAACTCCAAATTTTGCTAGCCGAGGTAGGTCGTTTCTAATCTACCACCGCTTCAATCTTCTTTGGGTCCACCACGACGCCTTCGGCACAGATTACATATCCGAGGAATGTCACACTACTCATCCAGAACTCATATTTACTCCGCTTGACATATAATTTATTTTTATTTAGAGTCTGTAATAACGTCTTCAAGTGTTCTGTATGCTCTTCTCGATTCTTTGAGTAGATAAGGATATCGTCGATGAATACGACTACAAATTTATCGATTTGGGGTCGGAAGACTCGATTCATCAGATCTATGAAAGCGGCTGGGGCATTTGTCAAAATGAATGGCATGACTAGGAATTCATAATGACCATATCGAGTATGGAAGGCAGACTTTGATATGTCATCGGACTTGATCTTCAACTGATGATAGCCTGAACGAAGATCGATTTTTGAAAATATTGACGTGCGTTGCAGTTGGTCAAACAAGTCATCGATTCGTGGCAAGGGATACTTGTTCTGCACGGTCGCATTATTGAGTTCACGATAGTCGATGCATAACCGCATCGTTCTATCATTCTTTTTCACAAACAATACGGGAGCTCCCCACGGTGAGATGCTAGGGCGAATAAATCCGCAGTCTAGCAACTATTGTAATTGTACCTTCAGTTTCTTCAGTTCTGCTGGAGCAATTCGGTAAGGTGCTTTTGATATCGGCCGTGTATTCGGAAAGGTGTCGATGCTGAGTTCTATTTCTCGATCCAGCGGCATCCCGGGCATCTCGTCAGGGAAAACGTCGGGGAAATCTGCCACAAAATTAGTTTGCATTGTGTCTGGAATATCCTTCCTCGTATCTCGAACTAATGCCAAGTATCCCACACAACCGGAATGCAATATACGCCTCGCCGAGATTACCGATACCATCATTGTCGTCTTCGAGATCGTACCATACGAATATGAGAACTCTGTCTCGCCAGGAAGATGAAACACCACTTTCTTCTCCGTGTACTCGATTGTTGCATGACAAGCGCCCAACCAATCTATGCCTAGGATTATGTCGTACTCTTTGATGTCTAGTACGACGGCTTCGAAGGATATATTTTTTTCCTCTGATACAAATGTGGCCATTCCTATAAATAAAGTTCGCAGGCATATTGACTCTCGATGGAGTGCTAACGCTAATGTTCATATCTAGTGATTGCATGGTTATTTTATTTTCTTTCGTATAATCAGCAGATATAAAACTATGCATCGTACCCGAATCGAATAGTACTCGAGCAAGTATATTTTTGTAGGGTAATATACTTGTTACAACAGTATCGGACCCAAATGCCTCATCTCGAGTCAATGCATAGACTCGACCTTGCGCGCCATGGCGTTGATTCGGCGGGTTCACTGGTACCGCATTCGCACCTTGTAGTGTAGGCACTTTATACGGATTTGGAATATTTCTTAGGGGGTGTTGATTTGGCTTTCCCGCCTGACAGAATTGACTGAAGTGGCCTAGCTTGCCATACTTGAAGCATGTCCTCAATTTATAATCGGGTGCTTGGTGCCCACGCCTGCCGCATCTGTTGCAAGTTACTGCGGAAAAGTGACCTCGATTCTCAAACGTGTTTTGACGCTTTGGCACTCCCGATCCCCCGGCATCGTTAGGTCGTTTATTAAAATTATTGCGGACGACTGGCACGGCTCGTTACGACATACTGGCCGAAGATTCGCTCACTATCTGTCACGACCCGCACCCTAGAGTAAGGGCACGAGACGTGGGTACGTCCAGCCTAAGCCGCAGTGTCGGCGGTAGAACGCTGTCCTAGGTCACAACATCTAACAGTTTAGTGCAGGTTCATTGAATTCACGATAGGTTTAGCATCGCTGATTCATGACGTCCCTACGCAATTCGTCGTTGAGGCCTTGTTGAAAATGCTCGCACCATTCTTCTTTGTTGGGCAGGAAGGCACCGACAAATTTTACAAGTTTTGAGAAGCTTGCATCATAATCTTCAACAGTCATATTCCCTTGCCTCAACATGATGAACTCATCCCCTTTCTATCGACGGATGGCACGAGGAACGTATTGCTCAAGAAAGGCTTTCTTGAACATTTCCCAGGAAATCTTAGTGTCGGGATCGATTTCGTAGATTTCCTGCTTCTTAGCTGCCCACCAGTTGTAAGCCCTCAGTTGTAGCTGTAACGTCACACATGTTACCCTCTGGGGCCCTTCAACGCTAAGCAGATTAAATAAGTCCTCAATCTTTGCGAGCCACCCCACTATCACATCAGGCTCTGCTCGGCCATTGAATTTTTGTAGATTCATCTTGCGGAACTCCTTTGCTTTGAACAAGGAAGAAGAGTTTATCATTTGCAGTTGAGCTTCTTCTTCGACTTTATCTTGAACATCTTGTCTCTCTTCGGATACCACTACCGTTGCTTTGGTACTACCCACCATCTTACTTACGATCTGTGTTAGGTCGTCCATTTGCTTCTGCTGCGTATCAAATTGGACTTTGATTTGCATCTGAAGCTGTTGCGGCAGCAGCTCCATCAACTGTAGCATTTTCTCCATTGTCGTCTCGCTAGGGCCAGTACTCTTTGAACTCGATGTACTATCCACGATTTGGGTTTTTGTGCCAGGATTATTCTTATTTTTCTTAGTCATTCCTACAAAACAAAGTAAACCCGTTAGTATTTTTCAAATTATCTACGGGCTTACCTGTATGGAACTTTTATTCATACAGCATGTCGACAAGCATTCAATCGAGCAATCGCAACGAACATTCCAAAAATAAACATCTTTCAAAAATCTAAGAAAACATAACTGTGCTCTGATACCAATTTGTCATGCCCCGAGTCGACATATCGTTCATTCCCGGTGTTATTATACCGAATCGATCGTCCTCGCTAAGGCGTGATGCCGTATGAGTCTGGAATTACACTCGTAGAAGGCAAGAACGTTATGTTTATTATATTGAAACACCAAGTTGAAACTTCACAAATCACATCAGAATATAAGACGCAGTTTAGGAAGCTAGAAATATGCTTTTTCATTCATAGCTTGCAACGAAGTGCAAGTCGTAATTATATTGGATGCTGTTACGGCTATATTGATTGAAACAAAAGAAATATACTCGACAAGCAGCCTGAACTAACACTTGTCGTTCCATACATTTGCCCCTTTATACCTAAGCCTACGATGAATTGGCTTCAAAATACTTCAGAATAGGAAGAGCTTCAAAATGCCTCTCCGTACTTCAGCTTCAGTTTAGATCTCCCGCTGCACCTGGGGAATTGGAGAGGGGTTAGCACACTTGCTAAGTGGACGAGATGAACCCACTCATCTAAACCGACTCTAATTGTTAAGGTAGGCATACTTTAGAGTTTTCTTTCTATTAGAACTAAATGAATTCAGTTCATATCGATAGCCAACTTTGAAGAAATAAAGCATACAGTGAAACATAACGATTTATCATAATTCTTACCACGACCGTGCTCGTCCCTACATAAAACAGAGATAGTAATTATACCTGTATAAGACAATAGCTGAGCATGCTACTATCTTACATGTGGTCATTGGTGTTACACACCACTTGGGACTTAATCGAATTTGGCATGCGACGCTACCCTTTCAGCCTAGGTTGCAAGCCTTACTGAAGATCCCGCATGCCTCGCGCCAAAGCACGATAAATTATTTCTACTAGGACGATTCGGTTCTGGTGCCCCGGATACCGTTTCGAGGAAAATGAACTTTTGCACAAGTTGTCCATGACTATGCCAATAAATGAATATATGAGACCGATTGTATAGAGCAGACAGTATTAAGTAGCATTATCATTTGGACTCATGCGAGAGTTCGTTTCCTCAAAGCTGTACGTTCGGATTTAGCGTCCCGTAGGCACCAAATTGCTTGAGGCATCCTAAGCCACCATGGATGTTTATATTATTTTACAACACCTGAAATAGTCTATCTTTTTACTAGAACCTTAAACTTTCCGATTTTGGTGCGAAACTTATATTTTTAGAGTAGATTTCTCTAAATCGATACATTTTTCCCGAGTTCTTGATCTTAGTGGATTGGTATGCATTTAACTTGGCATCGTCGATTTGAATAAGTTCGAGGCAAAAAATTTCGTTTGCGGGACAGAGTAGAAAAGAAGGGGCTGAACCACCCACCAAATACTTTGATCGTGCCGACCATCGAAGCGCTTCACAATGTTCAAGCTTTAGTTACGCGAGCTCCTGCATTGGCACCAACACTTAGTTAGAATTCCTTCTTTATTCCTTCGCTTCAAAATTCATAGATTGCATTCAGAAAATGACACAAAGCACTTTCATCAAAACCAAGCGACAAAAGCTCGAAGAAATCCATACATCAGTTCGGTCCGGCCGAAGGGACTCTTATATAGAGCTTACTCGCTGAGATGCAGCCCGTTGCATCTAGGACTTATTCCAACAGAAGTCATTCCATTAGTTGGATCGATTCTCGTAACATTCGTCCAAATCGATTTGATCGATGCCGTAAGGTGTTATCGTTTACCAAGCTCAATGATCGAGTCAGATGGCCATCTAAGTTCTCGACCGATCTGACTCGGTGCAAGCATATTATGAAGTCCGTCGTCTATCAAAAGCGAGGCACTACATGGTGAGGGAAGAGGGGAACCAATTAGCAATTGCCACCTAGACGGTTGTAATAGGGTTGTAAGCCCAATGGTTGTAACCCTCTTACAACCGCCTAGGTGACAGTTGATAATTGATTCCCCTTTTGCTGTCTTAATGCACATAGAGAGAGGGGATCCAATTTGAAACTGCCACCTAGACAATTGTAAGTTGGTTGTAAAATAAATGGTTATAATCCTAGCATTGTTCGGATAATAAGTGAAGAATAGGGTTGTTTCTCTCACACAATCCATAATTAAGCTAAAAGTATGTGTACTAACTTATTTACCATAATTTACTTCTGGTTTGAGCAAGCCGTCGGGCAGATGTTGGATTTAAGTTTAGTTCGTTATTGGATTAAGCATCAGGTTATCAGTAGAGGTGTTACGATATGTCTTGAGCATTGTTGATGTGTATCATAGATGTTATGCTATTATGTGTATCAATGTAATGACCGCTTTGCATCTGCGATTGAGATGGATTTTGTCTCAAGTCGGTCGTTTGGAATTGGTTTCAAGTAGAGGCACGGTGTGACTTCCGAGTCATTTCAGCTAGTTGGATTGTGCTATACGAGTTAGCAAATTGGTGCAGCATTGCAGAGGATTTTTTCCAGCGATCTGCTCGGTCGGGCAGATAGGCTTTGTTTCAAGTGGGTGGCTTTGATTTGCCTTCACTCCTTTACTAACACTTAATAAAATGGAACTTCCTTATGTAGTTTTCCTTATGTAGCCAGAACACATATATGCTAATAAAAAAATTGAACCAACATAGTTAAGAGAGTAATCTAATGTTGTATCTGCTACTATAGAATATGGAATTGTAACTTATGATGCTACTATAGATTTTATACTGTTGTCATATACTTCACATGGACTAGTTTGATTGATGTTATAGACAATGTAGTTTTCTCGTACCTTTGCAGTAGTATCATATGAGTTGTGATGGTGATGTTCTATGCAGAGTGAGTATATATGGTGTTTCAGAGTTGGTTTTATGATGATGATTGGGACCGCTAGGTCACCAAGGCGGCATCCTAGGTGGGAGTCGCGTAGAGATGGATCCCTGGAATGGGGAGTCTGATGCAAGTGATATGGCTATAAGTTTGTGATCGTACAAAGATGTGGAAGACGTGTTGAGATTAGTAGTTATGATTCACTTTTATGCCATGCATATTTCGTAGCTTAGTGTGTAGAAGCATAAAAATTGTCCAGGCTCAATCAAGACTAAACCACCTAAGGCAAAGTGCACGAAGGCCCAGAAGACCTCCAGTGGGATACCAAATCCCAACAACACAGCACCCCGAGGTACATCACCTTTGCAGAACGAAAGGCTACCGAAGCGTTCTATGCGACCAGATCACATGCAGCCCAGACACTATGTGACCTCTCTTCTAAAAAGTCTCATGCAGCCAATGGAGCATGCGGATCAAACGGCCCAACTAGTCTCCACACCGAGGCAGAAAACCCAAGTCCTTGGCTGGGCCACCCTCTACACCAAGATAAGTGGTTCGCTCCCCGAGCCGGATCATCAAATGGCTGGTTCGTACCCCGAATCGGATTAATAGCTAGTTTGTGCCCAAAATTGGATCATCAACTACTGGTTCGCACCCCAAACCGGATCATCAGCAGTTGGTTCGTGCCCCGAACCAGATCATCAACCACTGGTTCACTCCAAACCAGATTATCTCAAATTTTATTGGTAATGGCTGAAAGGATCAACACCACATTTATGGTGTGTGCACAATAATTGTCCTATTCAAACCGGAGATTTCCTCCAAATCACGGCTAGTGCCACGCATCGACCAAAGATCGTACCACCTAATTCAAGTGTCCCATTTATGGCACGTACGTTACATAACCATACCATTCAAACGACATGTTGTCCTAAAAACTCGTACATGTTGGGTCACCTGTGATCAAGTCGTCTGGATGGATAGTCATAATCTCCAACAATCACACCCGATAATCCTTAAAGTCCTCACCCGGAGCTCACAATGGATGCCCAATCAGTGCCTCGACCAGGCCAAGCGGTTAAATAGCCTGCCTAAATAGCTGTGACAACCCGGATGGCGTCTTCCACGCAGGAGATCCTCCCTCATTATTACCTCCTTGATAGTTTGCCCGCTAAAAGGCAAACAGAGAGGAGAAAAGAAGAAGATCAGATCATCAACAAATTAGATCCACTAGATCAACCTCATCGCTGAGGGTACCAAATACACAAGAGAGAGTCACAGAGAGCACTTCAAGAAGCCACTAAGTATCATATCGTCAAAGAAGTAAATGGGTCATTACAGTACTCGATCTCTATTGGCACACTTCCCCAAACTCTATTTTTGTACTTGTAAATCTTACTGATAGGGCTTTGTTGTACTGTTCAAAATTGCTATATATAAAAGAAAGAAAAGGAATCTTGTCTCAACTTGTATCTTCTTTCCTTCCCTCTGAAAGATACATATCATCCTAAATACATCTTTCACCCAAACAAAGAAGAAACGCGATGGCGAATAAGCTGGCGACTATACTAGGATGGCTTTCTCCTCCGATGAGAAAGTAGTATCGTTAATCTGATACTTCCAAGTTGGACTCATCCCAACAGATGTTGGTCGTCCGGTTCTAACAACGAGCCTAGGAAGACATGCTCTCTGAAGGGTAAAACCCTTCTCTTAGGTTTACAAAACCTAGGAAGACTTGCAAGGCCTGGATGGTCAAGGATGCTATACCACCACCAACGACTGCGGAGGAAGCTCTGCCATCTTCTACCAATGAAGCCTCGTATCTAACTCCTACGTTTCCTTCTCCCACTCTAAAAAACAGAAGAACAGAGCCCAACACTCGGGTCCCAATCGGAGAAGGCGATACAACGCTAGGGACTCAGGAATGTGCGCTCTTATCAGGCCATCACGACTACTCCATGCTCGAGAAAACCTAGCTGCGTCAGCCAGCTTGCTAGCAGAAGGTGCAAAAGCATGCCTCGTCTAAATCAAGACAAGTGCCTATAGACGCACATCAAGCCTCCCCAAAAGTTCCAGACATTAGCACGTACATAGGAGACGAAGAAGATCTGTCCTCCATAGGATCTCCCAGAACCCCGCCTATGAAGAGGACCTAGATACACTGTACTACTCCAATGCTAGTACAAAGAGGTCCAAAGCAACACGGGCTGAACACAACCAGAATGCTGTCCCTGCGGGCATTACTTAAAAGGTGCCCAGATGATTATACAGGTTCCTGACATAAGGATTTATCTGACATACGCATGTGCCCATCAAAATCATGTGCATGAGGTAAGCTAACCCCGTAGATCCATCCCGAGTAGCCCCTATGATGGATCAAGAGCTTCGTTTGATCAGTCATGCAGCCCATGGGGCGTAGGCAAACACCCTCTGCCAGACTTGTGAAAAATAATCAATCACAAACGATTAAAAAAGACGGTGGTGCATGCAGCAAACCCTTTATGGGGCATTACACACAAATTGCCTTCAACTGTTGTTGCTCTTAAACAATAATTCTACAAATAAGCCATATGCCTTCTAGTGGCTACAACAGACAGTGGGAGATGAACCAATTCATGCTTCCTACTACTCTACCTGAAGGGATACTCTCGTCCCTAAGGGCTCAAAAGCACCCTCTTCCTCAACCAGCACGAGGAGGCCGCCAGCACAAAGGTTAGCCCACCCGACTATGCCTATGGCATGGGTATACCAGGGTACCTAGTCAAGGGTATACTTGCAGAAAGGCATACCATATCCAGGGGTACATCTTCCCCACCTATCTTCTACACTGGGGTAGCAACACTCCAAGGATAAGACACAAGGCGGGGAATATACTTTTATCCAACCAAGCGGCTGCTGCGGGTAGACAACTGCTAGAGTCAGAGGACGACGCCACCATGTGTCCCTACCCCAATGAAGGCAAGGCCCAGGGAATTAGGCCAAGCAAGCCCATACCTTTACTGAGGCGCCTAAATTGTTAAATAGTATACATGACCGGTAATGATGATCCCGGTACAAGCGACCGACAATGGCTCGACGCTCTAGAAACAATGATGGCTACCCCAATGCCATAATGCAGTCCATATCCCAATCGATGGCGGATATAAGGGCTCACATAGCCCCACCAATGACTTCACGATAAGGAAGTTAGGAGGAAGGACTTAACGAACGTAACTCCTACTGATATTCTAGTTGCTGAGCCTAAGGTTCCACCTCGAAGAATTTTTTTTGTTGCTCACCCCCCGGGTTAGCTGACACCATGTTGTCGGAATGCAATTGTCGAAAACATGTCACCAATGCTCGTATTTGAATCCCACAGAGAGGACCCTGTAGAATGGTAATGCGCCCCAGCTTTAGCTTTGAACATTCGGGGGTCGTCATAGGTGTCATATAGCCTAACCTACTGAGTACGATGGTAGTAATCCTGCGGCTTCCTGTTGGGCGTGGGAAGGCATATCGACAAACGTTGGCCCTTGCCATAATTTAGGCCTAGGCCACTTTTCAAATGGTATCCCATCTTTTGTATGATATTCTTGGCATGGGAAGTGTAGCGGTGAAGTTGCATTTTACCGCCATCTGGTTCATGCCCGGTTGGAAGGGAAACTCGATGTCCTTCAACTCTACCGAAGATAATGGGCTTCTTCTCCTTCCTCTTCCTTGCCAAAACTATGAAGTAGGCATCTTTAGGTTAGAAAACTTGGTTTGCCGCGTAAGTGGTAGTCACTTGTTGTGCAGTAGTAGACCTAAGCCATTTTCTAAAGAATATATTGAATTCTGATGTGCGAGGTTAGAATAATTCAAAGGTAGCCCTTTATTGAGAAAATATGGTAGATTTTTGTTTGGGATTGCATCGTCATATAACGGTACATCAGTTTGAGAAGCCATATATTCTTCCAGCTCCTCTCCTCCGGTGTTTGCCACCAAAGCCGATGACTATCTTGGAGCCTTCTTATGGAGTTTCACTACTAGGGGTGCTGAGGTTTTCATGGCAAGGGGATCCTCTTTTGGCTTTGTCCTGCCTTCCAAGTTTGACCACCAGTAGCTCCTGGGCCTTTCTACATAGTTTGACCACAAGATAAGTCGATGTGTCGTTGGAGCGTCCTTTGAGACGGACCGTCAGGGGTTCATCCAGAGCTGTTTTGGCTTCAGCTTCTTCGACAATGTCATTATTTCCTTCCTCTTGATGGATTCGTTGATACAAGATCAATGGCCTCGATCATTTTAAAAGGATCCAAGTCGGCAAACTCCATCTTGACGATGCTGTCGCTGTCAATATATTTAAAACATCAATAAATAGTGGACGACATGATCATATGCTCATGTATCCATAGATGCCCCAGTAAGACGTTGTAGGACACATCTGCGTCGTAACACATTGCTTTTATTTTTGAATCGCCTATCTGACATTTCAGGCAAATTTTGTCCAAAGGGTAGCTCCTTTCGGCGTTGAAGCCGCTGATAGTCATGTTGGTAGCTGTCGACCGATGCATCAAAATTCCTAAAGTTTGTCGTAGATTTTGTGGGATGATACTGGAAGATGAACTCGTGTCAATGTGCATCCAATCTACCTTGATGTCTCAAATATACCCTGTATAGTATAAAGGTCTATCGTATATGTTATTCTTCAACAACAAGTCTTGTTGAGAGAATATGATGTTTGGGATCATCTCCATCATATTGTGGTAGTAGGGGCATGTAGCGGGTCCTCGAATGGCTGCTTGACTTGACTCGGGTAGGAGTCGGCATGCTGCAACGCCTCACTTAAGGCGTCTCGGGTCTCTTTGGAGAGACGGAGGAGCTCGTAGTGGGACAACCTTGCAGGTGTATTGGCAAGCTGTGCCAATATGTCGATGTTATAGGATTTGACCAACCCCGACACCGAGTCTTTTCTTAAAGGCTTATTAAAGTGAGTCTTTTTTATTTTTGTTTGTCTGTCGTGGGTGGTTGGGATGGACCTGCTTCAGATTCTACTAGAGAAGTGGCGACCGGAGGTGTATCATTCTCTGGAGTCGGTTCGTAAATATGTAGGTAAGTCTGGCATGACCTAGTCACTACTGCCAAGGCTTTATCGGTCGAAGGAGAGGCCATATGACATAACTTAGGCATTTTTCCTTTGGACTGGATAGCGAAACATGCCACAGACTGAGTTAGGACATGAATAAGATCTGGGTGGACTCACATGACTTTGGCTCATGGCGTTGTGAGTGGTACCAACCATGTTGCTTGGTCACGAGCTGGCAGGAGGTTGACGACCACCATTGTCGTCCTAGGGATCGGGACGACACCATTCTGGGATTCTGTCGTTGGAAAGTTGCCAAACTGCAGGGACACCATGTTTGCATTGACTGTCTTATCCTCAAAGTCGAGGGTAGGACTTTGGTGTTGATCTGCTGTTGGATATATTTTTTAACACGTAGCAGTCTCGTGTTAGATGGTGGACGTATCGGTGGTAATGGCAATATTTCGGATCATCCACTTTATTGCCTCTTCAGGGTGTCTGATAGGGGCAGTTGGATTTTTTGCCCTCCATTAGCACGTTGAAGAGATCCATGATGTAATCATCATCGAAGGAGTAGGTCTCCTTCAGCTTTGGCGCTTCTGCCAATATTTGAGTTGATGAAGCCGAGCCTTTGGATACATTAATGGTCAAGGCCTGCTTCCCTTTACCATCACAACCATTATTGTTGCTGTTGTTGTTGAAGGGACGCTTTCCCCTATCATCGATGTTGGGGATGTGTATTCCCACCAAGCGGGACTCTTTCGTATTCTTCTCAGCTGTATCAGCACTTATGATGAGCGTCATCCAGTATTCAAATTGGACAGGACTTGTCCAGAGATCCACTGCCAGTAGTAGGTTCTTTTTGCAGGTGTGCATCAAAACAGACTCAAGAGTACCAGATGGGTAACCTCAACGCTTCTTGTCGATAGCATTCTATATAGTCTTAAGTGGTCGCTTTTTTCTTTTGTAAGATATCCATAATGGAGGACATCCTCATGTCTATTCCTCCTTCATATAATTGGGCGAGGAAGAGGCGTCGAAGGTTGTTGAAGGACAAAATAAATTTTTCTGGGAGGCTACAAAATCATTCGTAAGCGACCCCGGTTAATATGCCGACAAATATCTTGGTAAGCAAGGCTTCGTCCCGGGGTAAGTATCATGTCATAGAGTCGAAGTAGTGTTGGCCCATTGGTCATAGTCACACCTGATTTTGCATTCCTATAAGTAGTTCATGTACTGACGGAGCGATGCCTTCCCATTGAATTGGACCAGGGATTGTGGTTTGTACTTTGTCGGATATCCCACATTATTCCATTCGAGAGGATAGGATTGTCGTATCCCAAGCTTCTGGAGCATGTCTCGATTGTTCATAGCATCAATGCGAGCACACAGTTCATGGATGGCCTCCTGGGTGTCATCTGTGTTCGTCCATTTGGTCTAAGTCAACTTGATTTTAATAGTTAACTAAACCATGTCTCGATATGTCAAGATATAATACAACCGATCCAACTAAAGAGTCAACAATATTGTGACGATTGTTGATTGTATTGTGTCTAAGTTGTATTTCACCAATATAATCTTTTATTTTATTTGAGTCTAGGATTTATGTACATCGAGTCGCACTAGCATACTCAAGTCCACTCAAATACAGCCTGAAACCTATCCACAAAAACCAAACCAAACAAAACCAAAACTAGCCCATACAAACCCATTTACCATACTAAAATAAGCCAACCAAACTCTGGCCGAACTCGGTTGACCTAAATTGAAAAAATGTACAATTGTGAAATCTCTGATTTTATGGTTCCAACGGTCAAAAATTCAAATATTTAGGCCGAACTCTGACTGAACTATTTCCATAAAACCATATAAAAGACATGATTCTGCCATTACTACGCACTCAACAATTCTCAATCTTTCTATCCATTAGTAAGTAAACCCTCATAGCCTAAACTGTCCCATCTACAAGATCAACTCCCTAGCCTTCTAAGTGCCAAGTGTGATCTCGGTTTAAGAATCTGTCAGAGTTGTAAGAGCTTAGCTCAATAAGTTTTTCTTCAGTTCTGAATTCGCAAGTCCTTCATATTAAATCTCGTAGTTGAATCGTCATATCCTTCGGATCAAAGCACAAGGTGTAAGAAGTTGATGTGTCCTTCGAATCAAAGAACGTGGTGTAACTGCTATTTCAAATAGTGGATTAAACATCGAGCTAGAGTTCTCGGGCCTGGATTAGTCCTCTCAGAGAAAAATTAGGATACAATCGTTGTGTTTGTGTTTGCTTTCTCTTACTCTTATCATTTATATATATGTCTTACTTATACATAATAGTTGTTAACTGCCTTTACTTGACTGCACATAATTTTTAATTGAATAGATTATTTTTCTGTGCTCTATTCACCCTCCACTTGAGTTGCCTAATAGTCATACAATTGGTATCGGAGCGGGTTCTCTTTGTAGGTATTACTAATGATACCAATTATTCCTATAATTGGTATCATAGCTAGTTCTCTTATTACCAGACTAAAATACCTAGAGATTTATGGCAACTGTCAGATCTATCCACACCAACAATGGTGAAGGTCACTCGACAACTATGCTATCCCTATTTGGCGGCACCAACTACACGTACTGGAAGACACGTATGAGCTTTTATCTAAAGTCTCTTGATTTTAATCTACGATCTGTTGTAGTAGATGGATACAAGAAGCCACCTAGAATAGTCGTAGATGAGAACCTTGTAGAGAATTCCCATGACAAGTACACAGACACATAAAAGAAACAAGCTAGTCTTAATGCTAAAGCTATTAACGCTCTACTTTGTGCTGTAGATAGAACATAATTTAACAGTCTCAACTTGTGGCACTTCACATGAAGTTTAGAAACTTCTTGCCGTCACTCATGAAGAAACCTCACAAGTGAAAGAATCAAAAATAAGTCGACTGACACAAGAGTATAAAGCATTCAAGATGAAGCAAAATGAGACGATTACTCAGATGTTCATAAGATTCCTCGTCATTGTCAATCCTCTATGCTCTCTTGGCAAGGAGTACACAATCATGAGAAAATTCATAAAGTACTCAGAGGACTCACCGATAATTAGAATCCCAAGGTTGTTGTAATCATTGAAGGGCATTATCTTACCACAAAGATCCTTGAGACGCTTATGGGCAAGCTAATGACCCACGAGCTAGATCTTAAGGAATTTGAGGATCCCACACCAAAGGAAAAGATGATTGCATTCAAGGCACTTAATAAGAAGGTCTCCAACTATGACTCCGACGATGATGAATCTCAAGATGAAGAAGTTACCCTGATCACCAGGAACTTTAGAAAATTTCTAAAGTTCGAGAGATTAAAGAAAAATATAGTATAATGACAACAGTGATGAAGAACCTGTGTGCTACAACTGCAAGGAGACAAGTCACATAAAGAGGGACTGTCCAATAATAAAGAAAGAAAATTGCCAAGATCGCTCATCCAAAAGGACATCAACAAAGAAGTATGCAAATACAAGCATATGGTGCGAAAGCAATGCAAGATGTAGAACCTTGGAGGGGGTGAATAGGGTAATAAAAATTACTGACACAAATATTCAAAGTAATAGTAATTCAAAAGATAGAAGAGATCAAACACTCGATGTATCCTGGTATCTACCATTGGGGCACTCCAGTCCCAGAACTCTCTTCGGCTTTAATCTATAATATTTCACATAATCATGCCTTTGTTTACAAGTATCAAAGGAAACAAGTATCATGTCTATAACATGACACCAAGCACTAGCTCTCAAATTTTTTGTACATATTGTGGTTCACATGGACACATCTCTAAGTTTTGTTGAGTCAAAAACCTAGTTGACATGAATATATATGCCTGGATGCCTAAGACTAACATTTTCGGACCCTTAAAGAAATGGGTACCAAAGGTCACATTATACATTTTGTAGGTGGGCCAATCCTCATATGCTAGAACCCGACTCGGTATTGTTAAAAAAAGAGGGGAAGCATAACCAAGTCAAGATGCTGGGTACCTCACGCGTAGACTTGTTGAAGTTGTTCGAATTCCTCTTTTACTTCTTTTACTTACTTCTTTTACTATAGTATCTATAAGTACAGTATTTATAAGTATTTATATATCTAGCCCTGCACAAATATGATCTAGACGCGTATATGATATATCTTTATTTGCTACGCTATCGATGAAGAAATAAGGATATAATTCCTTCGAAAATAATTTGAGAGGTTATATAATATATAACAGTATGTTGGTATGCCTTCTTACCCAATCATTAAAGACATTTGTCTGGTCACAGAGTTAAAACATAACCTACTAAGCATAAGTCATCTTGCTGATAATGGTTATGGCATTAATTTTGTGAAAGATAAATGCTCTATATACAATATGACTACTGGAGATTTAGTTTATGAAGGAATAAGGTGTAGGACCATTGAGCACCTCTAGAGGAGGGGTGAATGGAGTATGTGCGTGTGCAGCAAAAAATATCACCAATCAAAATTTAAACTTATATACTATGGAAAAGTAGAAGCAAATAATATAAATAACTTGCAGTAAAGTAAGAGTTAAGAAGATCAAACTCAGTGACACAATGAAATATACTGGTTTTCCTCTGAAATGACTAGTCCAGTCTCGAGTACTCTTGCTTGATGTTAATCCACTATTCCACAAGCTTCAATTGAGCGCTTGCGACTCTTACAACACCGTGCTTGGTAACGAGCGCACGACCGACTCCAGAAGGCAATATGAATTTTGGAACATTTTCTAAATGCAGCCTCCGATACAACTCTTCAACACTAAACTCTAGATTAAACAAAAAATGTACTGGCTTGGCTAAGAGTATTATAGGCTAGATTTGAAAGTGTAGCTCGTAGAAAAACACTTAGGAATGAATAGAGAAGATTGAATGAATGAGTGATTTGGAAATGTGAAAGTTCTTCCCTATATATAGTATTTTTGTAGACCAAATTCGGGCATAGTTGGGGCAGAGTTCAGATGTAGAAATCTAGCATTCGAACATTGGATGCAGATTTGGAGGGAATTTAAAAACAAATTGAACTGACCTGGACTGAACTCGGGCCGAGTTCTGGCCGAGTTCTGCCAGGGTTAAAATAGAACTGTTTAGGCCAATTTGGTTAGGTTTTAGGATTTTTAGTATATGGACTTGTAAGCCCACTTCCTGAATTTTTAATTTTTTTATTTGATTACGATCAATTTTTATGGTCATAGTGGTTACGCCTAAGCTTATAGGTGAGCTATGGCCATACTATGGTCATATGGCCTCTATATACCTTATATATAGGCTATTTACCTATTTTATATATTTTTATATTTTTAGTAATTTAATTTATGAAGGTTTAGTATTTTTAGAGACTTCCAGGATTTACTGTAAGATTATCCAGGGTTATTCTAAGACCAACTATTTTTTATTTTGGTTTTAGAGGGTTAGAAATATTTTCTAGAATTTTCTAGAATTTTTCTAATTTTTAGGAATTTATTTGGAGTTATTCGGATTTAAAATAAATTTTAAATAATTTTTTGAATTTAATTACCCAGTCAGCAGGGCACTGGACCACCCTTCAGCCACCCAGGCCCAGCACATCAGGCCACGTATCAGCCCAGTCAGCAGCTGACTAGGCTGGTGTCCTTTTTAGGAGCCGTAGTTCGCTAGCTCGACTTAACCAACCCGGATCGCCATCTGGTCGTCCATTTTTGGACGGGACGCACCAGATGGTGACACGTGACAAGTCAGCTATGGTTCGAGCACCGTCTCTAATGGCTCACTATATATATATATATATATATATATATATATATATATATATATATATATATATATATATATATATATATATGCTGAATTTTCAGAAAACCTAGTTTTTTTGGCCGATTTCTGAGTTTTTGGTCTTGGAGGATTTCCGATTTCACGGAGCGATTGCGGGCAGCCCCGACCTCGTTTTTGTGTGCTATTTTTTATTGGTATCGTCTTGAGGTCAGATTTTAGAATATATATTTTATTTTATCAGATTTTGTTTGTAAATTTTTGGAGAATTATTTGGGTGCCACTTGTCCAAAACTCGACAGGTCGTACGGTTTTCGAGATTTTGGGAGATCTCGAACTCCGATTCGCTTTCGTTTGAAGTTTTAGAAAGATGACATGACAATATTCGACATATAATTTTTCCAGAATTTCAGAGGTTCATATATTGTTTTAGTTATTACGTTGAACTCAGATTTGATCGGTAAATCACCGATTCGGTCATGGTTAGCCATAACGGTGATATCATTTGACCAAAGCGTGATTTTACGGCACGGTCCATTCTGGTGCACTCATGGCACTGAAATCTACCAAGTTGGATTTTCCAAATCTCGAGTTTATAATGTTTGACTAGTTAGTCAATGGCACGTCTCGATTTGCGTGTCATGGTTTCCAAAATTGGAAATATGACTTTTTATGGCCAAATTTTCTTATTTAAGTTATATTTCAGATTATTATAGGTTAAATTAGATTTTTAAGTGATTTACTTTAGAATAAATTAATATTAGATAAGGAAACCCATTAGCCACTTATTCCATGATTTTAGAATTAGAATCTTAGAATTAACTTGTGGTTTTCGTGCACAGTTCATGGTACGATGGTATAATATGGATGGTAGCTTCTAAGTTGGTTTCCTCCCATCCTCGACTTGTGACTACGGTTTGTTCAAGGGTTCAGGCAAGTACAGTATTGCATTATGTTTTGGTATATTATAATGCTTTCTTTATCGTTTCCTTGTTTGATATTCCATTGAGACACGATGGTGACACGACAGACTTATTGTATCCTTCTTATTGTGTCATTGACCGTTATTGATTGTTAGTTAGTCGGAAGGAGAAATACTCGGTAGGTATGTGAACAAACCTAACTATTGTTATTGTGGATATAGCTAAGTCATACACCGCACGTATGAGTTAGTCGTACCTTATTATTATGGATAGCCATCGTATGATGTGCCGTATTAGCCCAGTCATTCAGGTATCGAGAGGTATTTCACACACACAGTTGTTTTCATTGTTCATGATATTAGTTCAGTTCTTTTTCTTCATTTTTTTGTTAGCCTACTCGTTCATGATTATTGTTCTCCATGTCTAGTTCATATCTTGTTAGTTCGTTATATGTTCTTTATCATTACTATTTCTCATTGTTTCTAGCTTATTTTGTGCTACAACATTAAATGCAATATGGTTGTACTTTGCTCTTTTCCTAACTGGATCATTGCAGGTGACTTGCCGTACTTCCTATTTTTGTACTATGGACTATACGGGGGAGACATGGGTATATGCAAAGGTCAACCCTAGAAGACTAGTTAGATGTGTTAGTAGTTTTTTTAATATTTATAAGATATTGTATTTTGATTAACTAAAAACTTGTGAATATTGTAAATTGATTTAATTATTGTGAATGAGCAATAAAGATAGTATTTTATGAGCATTTTGTTTATTGCGGACTAGTCAGCGTACTACCGCCGATACCGCGGTGTAGGATGGACTTGTGCATGCACTTGCATCCGAAAACAAGTGCGGGTCGTGACAAGACTTTTGGATATATATTTGTGGATAGGTAAGCTTGATTTGGTTTCTCCCCAAATATCCTTTAATTTAACCAAAAACATTGATTTTGTCCTATTTATAACTAAGGATAACATGTATATTCCTTAAAATAATTACTTTACCAAGTAATTTATTTTGCTAAATAAGAAAAATCTTGTCTTGTTTATGTAGAACTTGTAAAACTAATATAGGTACATTCCTTGGAAATTTTAGTACTAAGTATAAAGCAAACAATATGGTATTTTAAATATTCAAATATTATTATGCAAGTCTATATATACAATCTCCAATAGACCTTTCTACACAATCATTTATATTCATAAGTATACTTAAGTCATAATAGGTATATATTTATGCATGTGTAGGCTTTTCATTTTTACAACTTTGTGATTACCAAGTTTAAGAGTATACATACATATATATATATATATATATATATATATATATATATATATATATATATATATATATATATTGGATATTTGCACAACTTGACACTAAACTTTAATATATGTTCCCTAATTGGTATCGGTGTCTCCACACTTATGGTACATGCCAAAAATGTATTGTATACTTATATGTGTATATAGTTTCAGCTATTCAACGGTGTGTGGACTATCTTACTTAATCTCTGTAACTATTCTATAACACATACATGTATCTAACATCCTTGTGTCGGCGTGTCCACATCCGATAAAGCTATTTTTTATGTGTGTGTGTGTTTATATATATTTTTGTGTGTGTGTGTGTGTATATATATATATATATATATATATATATATATATATATATATATATATATATATATATATATATATATATATTGGAATAAATTACAAGGCAGGCCCTTTCTTCTCTTGCAAATTTTCAATATAGAAATGTTATGGAAGATTTTGGGAAGGTAAAATACATATCAAATAGAGGAGTCCGTAGGAGGGGGAGGGGTGGTCGACGGCTGAGGGCTAGCCGGTTGATGATGGAGCACCGCAGTAGGGCACAATAGAAGCTGTCGCAATAGCTATCACAAGTGCAGCAACAACAATAATAGTCTCAGCAGCTGCAGTAGACACAAGTGGGGGAGAGAGGGAGTGTGTGGTGGTGAAGGATAGTGAGGGAGAGATTGAGAGTGAAGAGAGAAGAGAGGGCACCAAGAGAGGGAGAGGGAATGAGCGGCTGCTGTCCTCCCTCTCACTATATGTATTATTTTTTCAAAAAAATAATGATTATGTTTAGAAGGCAAAATTACCTAAATTTCCCCATCTCTCCATGCATGGAGGGTAAGGTGTCATATAAAAATTTGTAATTTGTAAAATTTTCCAAGGTTTTATGTATAAATGTTTTGTTCATTTACAATAATTAATACATATAAATAGCTAAATTTTAGAAAACAAAACCCATATTTATCAATTGTATGAATAAATTATGGCTATTAAATATGTGTATAATTAAATTGTAAATATTGTAATGTCCGTAGCAGATACTATTATGAGATGCAGCTCTAACACTCTATCTTCTTTAGAAAAATTTTGTCCTCGGAATTTCGATTGAAAATAAAAGCTAATAAGATAGAGTATGAGATACTTGGTAGAATTAACCTTAATCCTTGAATAGATGTAGATAATGCTTGGGTATATTCTTTCCTTTCCCAAGTAGGTTATCTAGGCGAGTCTTTGTTCCATAATACCCGAATAAGAGATATAGTCTTGTTCTTGAGAAATTTCTATTATATATCCAAAATCTCCACGGGATGTTGCTCTATGCACAAGGTTGGTCCCATTATAATTTTAGAATGGTGTAGTATGTGGCTTGGATCTGATACATATCTTCAGAGTTGAGATATATGAAAGACAACATGAACTCCTTCTAATGATGGTGGTAAAGCCAGTTGGTAAGATACATTTCCAACCCATTCCAAGACATCAAACGGACATACGTACTCTGGATTTAGCTTTCCTTGGGTTCCAAATTAGATAATTGCCTGAGTAGGCAAAATCTCTAGGAATACATGGTCTTCTGTATTAAATTTTAAGTTATTTTGATGTTTGTCTGCCCATATTTTGTGCCTATCTTGTGTTGCTTGCAGATGACTTTGAATTGCTTTAATTTTGTCCACTATTTGAGTCACCAATTCCTGACCTAAAAGTTGACGATCTCCTTCGTCGCTCCAGTATAAAGGAGATTAATTTGCATTTCCTTCCATATAAGGCTTCAAACATTGTCATTTTAATGCAGGCTGATAATTTTTGTTATATGAGAAATCTCCATGATCCTCCGAAGTATATAATACATGCTCTCAATATATCTTCTAGAATTTGAATTGTTCTTTCATACTGACCATCAATTTCTGGGTGCTGAGCTAAACTTCAAGCGGCTATCGAGACTTGCTTGTAGACTTGTCCAGAATCTAGAAGTAAACCGATTATCTCTATCTAATGCTATACTCACTGGTACTCCGTACTGACTAACAATATTCTTTATATACATATCTACTAAAATTTCTATAGATTGTCCAATTTAGAATGGTAAAAAGTTGATAAATTTTGTGAGTCTATGTACAATTAACCCATACAACATTATTACCCCTTTGAGTTCTTGGAAGTCCTGATACAAATTTCATGGTAATGTATTCCCATTTCCATTCTGGTATGGGTAGTGTTTGAAGAAGTCTTGTAGTTCTCTGATATTCAACCTTTACTTGCTGGCATACTAAACATCTTGATACAAATTTTACAATTTCCTACTTTATTTCTTGCCACCAGAAATTCTGCTTCATATCCTTATACATTTTTGTACTCCTGGGATGAATGGAATATTATGCGCTATGTGATTCGGACATTATTTATGTCCTGAGACTTCCATAAGGTATACACAAACGATTTCAAAATCTTAAGGATCCATCTGAATGCTTGTTCATTCATGTTTGTTATCTAGCTTCTATTTATTCCCATAACTTTTGCAACTTAATATCATCTTGTTGTGCTATCTTGATTCTCTTTATCAAGGATGATTACATTTGTAAATTTGCCCAAAATCCTTCTACTATTGGACAAATTACCTCAATCTTTATCGGCCTCAGATCTTCTAAGATTTTCTTTGGAGTATTCATAAAGAAAGATGTAGGCCTTCTACTTAAGGCATCGGCTACCTTTTTAGCTTTCCCTGGATGATAATCTATTTCCATGTCAAAACCCTTAAGTAGTTCCAACCATCTTCTTTGTCTCATGTTTAATTCTTTTTGAATGAAAACATACTTTAAACTCTTATGATCAGTAAAATATTTATTCTTTCTCCATATAAATAGTGTCTCCATAATTTTAGTACAAATACTATAGTTGTCAATTCCAAAGCATGGGATGGGTAATTTCTTTCATGGGTCTTCAATTGACGAGAAGCATATGCAATAACTTTCACATGTTGCATTAGTACATCGCCAAATCCTTTACCTGAAGCATTACTGTAGATTTCATATCCTCCCGATCCTGATGGTAGTTCTAAAACTGGTGTAGTGATAAGCCTTTCTTTTAATTCCTCAAAAGCTAACTGGCATTTTTCTATCCAAATGAATTTTTCATCCTTCCTTGTTATTCGGGTGAGAGGTTCAACAATTCTTGAATTTTTTTCCACAAACCTCCTATAATATCCGACTAAACCAAAAAAAGTCCTATCTCTGTGATAGTTTTGAAAGTAGACCAAGATTTGACTGCATCAATCTTCTTAGGATCTACTAATATTCTTTCTTTCCTTAATGACCCAGAATGGCACACTTTCTAACTAGAATTCGCATTTACTTGATTTTTTGTACAATTTTTCACGTCTTAAAGTTTATAGTACTATTCTAAAATGCTTTTCATGATGTTTTTTTAATCTTGGAGTAGATTAGAATATCATCAATGAAAACAGTAACAAATTTTTCCAAGTACTGATAGTTTTATCCATAAAGATTGTAGGTGCATTAGTCAATCCGAATGGCATAACTTGAAATTCATAATGTCCATATCAAGTTTTGAAAGTTAATTTTGGTATGTCTTTTTTTTATCTTTCACTTGATATTATCTTGATCTGAGGTGAATTTTTGAAATATTGTTCCTCCTCCTAATTGATCAAATAATTCATTAGTTCTTGGTAAAGGATATTTATTCTTGATAGTTACTTCATTCAATGCTCTATAATCAATTACCAATCTTCAACTTTCATCTTTCTTCTTTACAAATAAAACAAGTGCTCCCTAAGACGATGCACTTGGCTGAATAAATTATTTTGCCAATAATTCTCTGATCTATTTATTTAATTTAGCAGGTTCTTTATTCATTGGATATATTTTCTTTGCAATAGATGAAGCTCCAAAATCAGATCGATACTAAACTCAACAGCTTTATCAAGTGGTGTTGTGTTATGCCTTTGTTTCAAGAAAAATAGTCCTACATTACTCACACCAAAAATTGAGTATCTCAATATATATATTAACTTGTGTTGAGATGTGCACATGGGCTGTGGTAGGGCATATGGATGCCATGTGGGCATATTTTTCTAGTGGCAAAAAGGATTAACTCCTCAATGAAGCATTTATGCTTTTTTTCATACAAATGGGATTATTCCCTTAGGAGCTAAGCCCCGAAGGGGCTTGGCTCAGACTCATACTTGGACTCGGGCTCAAGGGCAAGAAAGTGGCACTTTGTTGGTATACTTTACACTTAGCACATCAGCATCGACGCACGGTGCTTTGTGCGCTGTTGATGCGCTCGTGTGCTCGTCTTATGCATGAGTCGCATGCGCTAGGCGTATGGGCAGGAGCATGCACGAAGGATGTGTGGGCTATGCCCGCATGCGCCGCTGTGGGGTTGTACGCTTGCTCTACTGCGTCGTTGTGCACAAACGTGACTGTGTGCCTATGCTGCTGAAGCGGCTGCACGCACAAAGGCATGTGCTGATGTGTTGTTGGGCGCATAGGTGCTGTTGGTACATTATTAGGCTAATTAAAAATTTTGAGCGGTTATGAAAAGATTGAGTCAACTATTCAGATCCAACTTTTATGGGATTTGAATTTAATTCAGTCAAATCTTCCCATAATTTGCTCATATCTTTTAGCAATCAGTTGGCCGCAGGATTAGGTTTAGGGCTTCCACCCAACTTTATAATTACTCTCTTCATGCCTCCTTTGAGGGCTTAGTCTGAAATTGAGAGATGAATAGAGTTGTGTGGTCGTTGCCTTCTGAGTCCAGCAGAGTTCGGCGAGTTCATAAAAGAGGTGACGACGATCATTCTAGAAGTTCCTTCAGAACTTGTTGGTTCCTAGAAGCAAATCGTGGTAGGGCAAATCTTGCTTTGAGCAATGGTGATTCTCATTACCCCAGTAGAGTTGTTTTCTTCCTTCCTTTTTTCTTCTTCACTGAGTGGCCTTTGGAAATTAGGATAGCAAACTTGTTTGTAGGAAGTCTCTGAAATCCTACGTATTCAGAACAGAGAGCAAATTTATTTGCGAGATGTCTCTGCTTCTGACTGTTGCTATATCAGAATAGAGAGAAAATTTATTTGCAAAAAGTCTCTGTTTTCTGATCGTTCCTCCATCTTTCGGGAATAACAAGTGGTAATCCTGGTAATTCATTTGGAAAGATATCCTTAAATTCATTAACAATTCTTTGCCATTCCTTAGTCTTCTGATTTTGATAGTTTTCTCCTAAAGACACTTCAAATTTTCTAACTCTTTACTATCAAACTCCTTTTGATTCCTAACAAATTTATGTATGTCCTTGCCTGGTAGCTGAAATAAAATACTTCCATGACTACAGTTTATAATTGTTGAGGTTGAGGTTAACCAATCCATTCCAAGTATAATATCATAATTGTTCATAGAAAAGACTAGCAATCTAACCCAGAAACTCAACCCCTCTCCTATTTTAACTGGAAACTTTCTATATATCCTACTAACTTCTACAATGCCATTTTTAGTAAGAATTCTCAGTTTATTGGCTAATGGCTGAGTTGTCATATCATGCATAGATGTAAAAGATGTTGGTGCTTTATTTACATGGAGAGAGCTTGCTCTCAACATGCCTTGTAAAATTTTAGTCCCACATCGGAAATGCACCATGAGTTATCTCAACATATATACTTGGGTGTGTTGTTGAGAGATGCACATGGGGTGGTGACCCTAAGGAGGGAACCATGTGGGTGATTTTACTTGGAGGTAAGAATAAGGCTCCAAGGATTAAGCATTAATGCTTTTGTCATTCTCTTGGATTAATTTCATTTGGAGCTAAGCCCCAAAGGGGCTTAGCGACTCGGACTCGGACTCGGACTCGGGCTCGGGCTCGGGCTCATGGGCTCATGAGGCGTAATGTGGCATTTTGTTGGCACACTTTGTACTTAGCACGTCAGCAGTCATGCGGTCTTTATGCGGTCATGCGATCTTATGCGGCATGCGGCCACGCGACCATGCGGCCATGCGGCTCATGCGGCCATGCGGCTCAAGCGGCATGCGGCCATGCGGCTCATGCGGTCCATGCGATCCATACGGCTCATGCGGTCCATGCGGTCCATGCGGCTCATGCGGCCATGAGGCAATACGGCCAGGACTGCTACTGCCGCATGGAGGATTTCGCTGACTGTGCAGACTACAAGTCAGTTATGGAAAGACTGATTTAAATGCGATTAGTTCAGATCCTATCTTTGTGGGATTTGAATTAATTTCGTTGCTATCTTTGTGGGATTTGAATTAATCTCGTTGCTATCTTTTTGAGATTTGATTCAATCTTTCCATAACTGAAGAGGCGGCTAGGGTTTCCACCCTCTCTCTATAAATACTCTCTTCTGGCCTCCTTTGTGGAACAATAAAAAATACAAGTCAGAAAAGGAGAAAGAGAGAGAGAGCTGTTGCCACCATTGCAAGTCCATCCGAGGAGTCAGAACAGAGGTGACTTCGAGCGTTCCACAAGTTCTTCAACTTGCTGGTTCCTGAAAGCAGATCGTGTGGGGCGAATCTTGCTTTGAGCAACGGTGTTTTGATACCCCAGCATTGTTCTTCTTCTCATCTCTCTCTAGATTTTTGTAAACTCGTTCTGTCCCAATTGCAACACGTTTGCAAGGAAGAACGAGAGATCTTCTCTTCTCTATTTCCCTCCTCCATATTGTAATCGGGTTATTTGGTATTTGTATCATCGTAGATCTTTGTTGCATATGTTTTACCATCTTTGATCAAGTCCCGGGACTAACAATCTCAAAGCAAGATCCGTGTAGATGGAAAACATTAATGCTTCGCTCCTCCAATCGGACTTCTGCAAGTTGGAAAAGTTCGATGGAGAGCATTATCAAGTCTGGAAGAGAAAGGTTTACCTAACTCTTCAACTGAAAGACGTTGATCATGTTCTGTTGGAGGAAGAACCCTCTGTTCCAGATACTGGATCTACTGCCGCAATCAACGCGGCTACCAAACTCCAGGCCAAGTGGAGAAGGAAAAATAGCATCTGCAGGCTTCTCATCCTGAATGCTATGGAGGACTCCTTGGCAGAATCCTACTCGAAGAAGGAACTTGCCAGAGACATATGGGAGTCTGTGGAAAATCTGTATGAAGAAGACAAGAACAGGAGCAAAATGTTTGTGGTTGAAAAATATCATAAATTGCTCTTTGAGGACGAAAAGTCCATGCTGCCTCAGGTGAAGGAATTTCTGAAGCTGCGTCAGAAACTGGAAGACGAAGAGATGCCCCTTTCCGACAAGTTTGTCGTCGGAGGGATCGTCTCAAAACTTACTGCTGGATGGAGTACCTTCTATGCAAGGATGCACAGAAAGAAGCTAGACATTAGCTTGGGAGATCTACTTCAAGAGATCCTTGTTGAGGACGAGATGCGTTCCCAACAGAAGGTGGACACTCTGTCCAAACAGTTGGCTAAAGCCAATCTTGTGCAGACGAGAGATCCCAAGGGGAAGCAGGCGGCTTCTCATCCCAAGAAGAAGGACTTCACTAATCTAAAAGTGAAGGGTCCTTCTTTCAAGCAACAGAAGACTAAGTCCCACGTGACTTGTTACAATTGTGGTAAGAAAGGCCACTACAAGAGTGAATGCAGATCTAAGCCTAAACAATCAGAGAAAGGTGAGCCTAATAAGGTTTCATTGGTTTCTAACATTGTTGCTATGATCGGACAGGTCACAACTGTGGGGATTGACTCTGACTGGTGGATAGACACTGGTGCGACTTGCCATGTCTGTTCTGGCAAGGAATGGTTCGTCATGTACCAGTCGATATCTAAAAAGGTTGTCATGGCAAACCAAGCCCAAGCTGAAGTTCTGGGGATCGGGACCATGGAACTGAAACTCACTTCTGGGAACACTCTGACGCTTCAAGGTGTGAAGCATGTTCCGGCGATTGCCAAGAACCTGATCTCTGGGAGCCTGCTCTGCAACGCAGGCTTGAGGATGGACATCAATGCTTAGGGGTGGGCACGGGTCGGGTCGGGTCCAAATTTTATGGATCCGGACCGGACCCGTTAATTAGCAGGGCGGGACGGAACGGGTCCAAAAAATATTGGAACCGGTACGGATTCGACCCGTTCGAAACGGGTCCAAACCGAGCCGACCCGCGGGTCCAAACGGATCCAAAAAAATTCAAAAAATTATAGAATAGTAAACATTTACACATGTTCTATTATCTAGAAGAACAAAACAAGTATTATGTTTTTCCAATTTCTAGAATTTGTTTACTAAACAATAACGTGTGCTATTATTTATAAATTATAATATGATAAAAAAATCAAAATTGATATTAAAAAAATCATACTCCTAGAAACGGGTCGGTTCGGGGCCCCGTTTATTTTGAAAATAGGACCCGCCCCGCCCCGTTAGTGTCACACGACCCGTCCCGGCCCGCCCCGTTTAAATTCCAAATTTTAGGAACCGCCTCGTTTGACCAATATACGGTTCGGGCCGGGTCGGAACCGCGGGTCCTGGACCCGTATGCCCACCCCTATCAATGCTGGTCAGATGGTGATGTCCAAGAAAGAAACATACTTCGGGAAGGCTTATCAAACCGAAGGAATGTTTAAAATTCAGCTTTCAACCAGTTTGATGACATTAATGCAGTTGCATTTTCAGATTATTCTCTTGAGTTGTGGCATAATAGACTAGGACATGTTCATTGTAAAAGAATCAACAAAATGTCTAGTCTAGGACTTATCTCCAAATATGGGGGTAAGGTGGAGAAGTGTGAAGTGTGTGCTCAGACGAAGATCACAAGGAAACCCTTTCATTGGGTCAATCGAAGCACAGATCTTCTGGAGTTGGTGCACTCCGATATCTGTGACTTCAAACATTTCTCTACGAAGGCCGGGATAAAATATTTCATAACCTTCATCGACGACTTCTCAAAATACGCGTTCGTCTTCTTGCTCAAGTCTAAAGACGAAGCCTTCGAGAAGTTCAGAGAGTTCAGAGCCGAAGCTGAACGGCAGACTGGACAACAAGTCAAGAGGTTAAGAAGTGATCGAGGTGGGGAGTACAGGTCTCATGAATTCGCATCGTTCTGCAAAGAACATGGAATCATATGCGAGACTACTGCTCCATATTCTCCTCAATCCAACGGAGTAGCGGAGAGGAAGAACAGAACGTTGACAGAAATGATGAACTCAATACTGCTAATCGCGGGTCTTCCTAAATGCTACTGGGGAGAAGCTGCATTGACGGCCACTTTTATTCTAAATAGAGTGCCATATGCAACTTCGGACGTAACTCCTCATGAACTCTGGTTCAAAGTCAGACCAAACTTGAATGTCATTCGAGTGTGGGTGTGTCTGACGTATGTGAAGCTCCCAGATCTGAAGATTCAGAAGCTAGGGACAAGGACTACGAAGGCGATCATCTTGGGGTATGCCGAGAAGTGTGATGCTAGGAGATTTTTTGATATTGAGTCAAATCATACCATCGAATCTCACGATGCTGAATATTTTGAAGACAAGTTTGCAAAAGACAAAAACATTGTTCTTTCGAACATTCCAAAAAATGATGTAGGTGCAAATGAGACTGAAATCTCATACGGGCCAGTAGTCCAAGAAAAAGCTATTGTTGATGAAACAACTCTTGTACCAGAACTCGTAGAGCCGTCAGCTAAGCGAGCGAGGAGACCGAAAGACTTCGGAGATGACTTTGTCACCTATTATGTGGAAGCAGATCCGCTTACCTATGATGAGGCGATGAAGACCAGAGATGCTATCTTCTGGAAGGAGGCAGTGAATGACGAGTTTGACTCTATCACCTCCAATAACACATGGGTGTTGGTAGATCTACCTGAAGGAGAAAAGCCCATCGGATGTAAATGGATCTTCAAGAAGAAGATGAAGGCAGATGGAACTATTGACAAGTTCAAGGCCAGGCTGGTAGCCAAGGGATTTTCTCAGAAACAGGAGATAGACTACTTTGACACGTACGCTCCAGTAGCTCGGATGACCACCATCAGGATGTTAATCGCTCTAGCAGCTATACGTAAGTTGGTGATATATCAGATGGATGTAAAGATCGCATTCCTGAATGGGGAGCTGACCGAAGAGATTTACATACAACAGCCAGATGGATTTGTCGTCAAAGGTCTTGAAGACAAAGTCTGTAAGTTGGCAAAATTATTGTATGGTTTGAAGCAAGCTCCCAAGATGTGGCATGAGAAGTTTGACAAAGGTATTAGGTCAAACGGCTACAGAGTCAGCGAGACGGACAAATGTGTTTACATAAAGTTTGCTGATGGAAGAGGAGTCATCGTTTGTTTGTACGTGGACGATATGCTAATCCTAGGTACGGATATAGGCTGTGTCACAGAGACAAGGAAGTTCCTCTCAACCAAGTTCAGTATGAAGGACTTGGGGGATGCAGATGTCATCTTAGGCATAAAGATCATCCGGACAGACACTGGAGTAGCGCTGTCACAATCTCACTACATTGAGAAGATGCTCACACGCTATGGGTATAAGGATCTTCCAGGGATCGATATGCCATACATGTGTGATCAGAAGCTGAAGCCAAACTCAAGGAAAAGCGTCAGGCAGCTGGAGTATTCTAGCGTTATCGGAAGTTTGATGTACGCAACCACTGCCACAAGGCCTGACATAGCTTTTGTCGTGGAAATGCTGAGTCAGTTCACAAGCAACCCAAGGGTTGAGCACTGGAAAGCTGTGAAGCGGGTGATAAGATATCTCAAGAAGACTCAGACATATGTACTGTACTACAACGGGTATCCGATAGTAGTAGAAGGCTTCAGTGATGCTAGCTGGTGTTCAGAAGTGGAAAGCGAGAGATCCACAGGTGGATATGTCTTTTCCTTGGATGGAGCTGCTATATCATGGAAGTCGAAGAAGCAGACTATACTCTCTCGGTCCTCCATGGAATCTGAATTCTATGCACTTGAAACTACAGCAGATGAAGCAGAATGGCTTCGGGAGCTCATGTATGATCTTCCAGTGGTTGGGGCTCAGATACCGGCGATATCGATATACTGTGACAACCAGGCGACTACGGCGGTGGCATCAAATGACCTCTTCAACGGGAAGAAGAGGACTGTGCGGTTGAAGCACAGGGCAGTACACGATCTTATCAAAAGAGGTATAATTGCAGTGGTTGATATTCGAAGTCAGGAGAACCTGGCAGATCCGTTCACAAAGGGCCTCAATCGTCAGTTGGTCGATGACACAACTTGTAAAATGGGCTTGAAGGCATTCTGATAGTGTGTCTTTGTAATCCTACCATAAAGTTTTATGCTATTAGTTCAAAGAGAAATCTACTAGGCATCTAACTTTTGGTTCAAAGGAGGATCACTGACTGGAAAACTATCAGGTAACAGTGGGTACTTGTTCTCTGGAACATGGAAAGGATACGGATCCATAACCACTGTTGTCTACTATATATTTTTTCTGCAGAAAAAACAGATCCTGTGGAAGGTTGGCTTAAACGCCTTAATAAGTTCTCAGGCAGAGTGAATGCCTGGTGTGCTTTACAGAAAGTACGGTAGAGCAGCACTACAAGGAGTGAAACTCCATGCTACAGTGGGATGACTCCACCATGAGGTTCCCAGATAGGGGTAATGCCTCGGCTTTGCAAGCCAAGTCATAGCGGCGTAGCACCGCAAATAGGCAGGAAGCCTAATGCTGTATGACGTAATTAAAGAGTTGTAGACAGCACTACAAAGGGGAGGATGGCCCCATGTTACAGTGGCACGACACCACGATGAGGTACCCAGGTAGGGGTAAAGCCTCAACATTACAAGCCATCTCGTCGTGGCGTAACACCGCAAGGAAGCCTTAGGCTTCACGCTGGGTAGTTTGGCACTACAAAGAGGCTTGTGACCTCATGCTACAGTAGTATGACACTACGATGAGGTTCCTAGGTAGGGGTAATGCCTCGGCTTCAGGCAATGTCATAGCGGCATAGCACCGCAAGGAAGCGCAAGGCTTCATGCCATATCTCTTTAATAAAGAACTCACCTATAGTGTATGGAAAGAGATATCAGGCCGTCTCTTGAGGGTAAACTTGTAGATGCCCAAAATTATACACTGAAACTAGGCTGGCACAGGGCCTTTAATGTGCAGCCAGAAGCACATGTAACTACACTTTGTGAGTGGAAAGAATTACAATTGTGGTACAGAATTCAAGGCGTAATCCATTCTTGTATCATATTGTTATTTAAACCATGCGGAAAGATTCAAGTCATCAGCGACATCTATCCTAATGCAAAATGGATAGTTACTGTGGGGAACGCTCAACCCTGGACACATATATATGTTGTGATATATTGGGGATCGTTGGTGCTTTCTTTACATGGAGAGAGCTTGCTCTCAACATGCCTTGTAAAATTTTAGTCCCATATCGAAAATGCATCATGAGTTATCTCAACATATATACTTGGGTGTGCTGTTGAGAGATGCACATGGGGTGGTGACCCTAAGGAGGGAACCATGTGGGTGATTTTACTAGGAGGTAAGAATAAGGCTCCAAGGATTAAGCATTAATGCTTTTGTCATTCTCTTGGATTAATTCCATTTGGAGCTAAGCCCCAAAGGGGCTTAGCGACTCGGACTCGGACTCGGGCTCGGGCTCATGGGCTCATGAGGCGTAATGTGGCATTTTGTTGGCGCACTTTGCACTTAGCACGTCAGCAGTCATACGGTCTTTATGCGGCTCATATGCGGCCATGCGGTCTTATGCGACATACGGCTCATATGCGGCCTCATGCGGCCACGCAACTATGCGGTATGCGGCCATGCGGCCATGCGGCCATGCAGCTCATGCGGCATGAGGCCATGCGGCTCATACGGCTCATGCGGTCCATGCGGTCCATGCGGCTCATGCGGTCCATACGGCTCATGCGGTCCATGCGGTCCATGCGACTCATGCGGTCCATGCGGCCATGAGGCAATTCGGCCAGGACTGCTACTGCCGTATGGAGGGTTTCGCTGACTGTGCAGACTATAAGTCAGTTATGGAAAGACTAATTTAAATGCGATTAATTCAGATCCTATCTTTGTGGGATTTGAATTAATTTCGTTGCTATCTTTGTGGGATTTGAATTAATCTCGTTGCTATCTTTTTAAGATTTGATTCAATCTTTTCATAACTGAAGAGGCGGCTAGGGTTTCCACCATCTCTCTATAAATACTCTCTTTTGGCCTTCTTTGTGGAACAACGAAAAATACAAGTCAGAAAAGGAGAAAGAGAGAGAGAGAAAGCTGCTGTCGCCATTGCAAATCCATCCGAGGAGTCAGAACAGAGGTGACTTCGAGCGTTCCACAAGTTCTTCAACTTGCTGGTTCCTAGAAGCAAATTGTGTGGGGCGAATCTTGCTTTGAGCAACGGTGTTTTGACATCCCAGCATTGTTCTTCTTCTCATCTCTTTCTAGATTTTTGTAAACTCGTTCTGTCCCAATTGCAACACGTTTGCAAGGAAGAACGAGAGATCTTCTTTTCTCTATTTCCCTCCTCCATTTTATAATCGGGTTATTTGGTATTTGTATCATCGTAGATCTTTGTTGCATCTTTTTTACCATCTTTGATCAAGCCCCGGGACTAACAAAAGATGCAGATATAAAAGATGCGTTGCCCTATAATTAAATAGTACTGATGCTGTAATCGATGATACAAGTATAGTTTCTGTCACCACTTCTCCTGCCAGCTCTTCCTCTTTGACATCCATCATAAAAGCATGCACATGCTTCTTCTTTCTCTTATTAAAATTTTTATTTGTCCTTTGAGCTTGATGGAATGGTGTGCTTGTGGTACTAGGGGTGGTCTTTGCTGATATCCAAATGATATGCGTTCTTGAAGTTGAGGTACTAGAGCTGCTCCTATTATCATGGGCCTAGGTCCATTTGTTGGAAGCATTGGCTTTGGCCTGAATCCTTGATTCATCTACCGTGGTCCTTGTGGAATAGTTTGAATCCATGGCCTTCCAGTGGTTTGTCGAGGACAATATTGAGCTTGCTGTCCAGGTAATCCACATCTCAAACATAACCCGAGAAACTTACTGCAGGTATTCTTTGTGTCGACTGGTTTCCCACAAAAGGACAATTTGTCTCAGTTTTAATCTGTCCCATATGGTTGCTTGATTTGTCCATGCCAGTGATTCTTTATTTTGGAAGGACCCTCCTCATTTGATCTCATATTTTTAAACCATGTTTATCATTAATCTGCATCCATTCTTTGTCCATTGCTGCCTCTACTACTTTAACGTAGGTTTGGTATTAATATGGTGCTAGCTACTCATGTCTTTAATTTGTTAACTAGCTCTTCACAAAATCGAGCTACCTTAGCCTTCTCAGTGGTCACCATATATGGAGCAAACCTGCTTAACTTGGTGAATTCTGAAGCATATTCATCTATAAAAGTTTTTTTTTCTACTTGAGGTAAATAAACTTCCTTTCTAATTCCATCATTGCTGTTGCGGAAAGGAATCTTTCTTTAAACCACTTTTGAATTTTTTTTTAAGATACAACTTGTAGAAAATAATGGTTGGATGATTTTATTGATGGACTACTTCACTACTTATAGGGAGTCTAGCTCCTCTACATACTACATATTCCGATGTGGGACTAAAAGTCCCTTATTTATTCTCAACACTCCCCCTCAAGATGGGCGATAGATATTGATCATCCCCATCTTGTTACATAGCTTCGACAGACTTAATGAACTAAGACCCTTAGTCAGACAGTCTGTAACTTGTTCTTCTGAGCGGACATGGTCAATCTTCAGTATCCCTTGTTCCAGCTTCTCCTTGATGAAGAATCGAACAATCTCGATCTGCTTCGTTCTGTCGTGCTGAACTAGATTGTTAGTGTCACTCCCCGTTTCCAGAATACATATTTTTAATACATGTACTGCTTTAATATATTTATTTAAATATTTATCATGTATTTTTTTGTATTTAAATCTCTTTAAATTCATGTTAATTAATTTCCTGCAATTAATTTTCTGTATTTTACTTCTTGCTTTTATTCTCTGCTTTAGCTTACTTTAGGTTTGGCCTAGGTTGATTTATTTTTGGGTTATGGTGGTTCATCATGAACCGAACCCACCATCACCATTTAAAGCCCCAATCCTTTCTCTCTCTCTTCATTACTTCTCCTTCTCATTTACTCTTCTTCTTCTTCTTCATAACTCCCTCTACCTACCAACTCGTAGGTAAGTACATCTTGCTTCCACATGAGAGCCCATTTTTATTGTTCCATTAGCTTCTCCTCATGTTTCTAAGACACATTAGAACTTGTCATTTTCCATTTTGAGGCTTTAATTTTTGTAGATCTAGAAATTAGTTATTTTTAGATTTTGGTGGTTTTGATCTATCAAACTTCTTTTTTTTTCAAGTTTTGATGGTTCTATGTTGTAGAGAATTTTATTCTACCCAATTTTGACCTTTGAAAAGTTGGATTTGGACTTATTTTGACCAAGTTATGGACTTTTGAAGCTTTAGGTTCAAACCATGGAGTTCTTGCTGATTTGGAGAAGACAGTGAGCAGTGTACGCGAGCTTTTTAGCTTGCGCCACTGAGCTGCACGCGCTCTTTAGCGCAGCGCAGTCTAACCCATACGCTGCCTTTTGGAGGCGTATGTCTTGCATACGCTGCCTTGATGAGGAGTCGTATGGAGTCCGTACGCTGCCTTGAAGAGGAGTCGTATGGAGTCCATACACTGCCTCTCTGACTTGAGCGTAGCATGACTTGAGCGTAGCTTGACCTGAGCGTACGCTGACCTCAGCGTAGCCTGACTTGAGCATAGCTTGGCCTGAGCGTACGCCGACCTGAGTGTAGCCTGACTTGAGCGTAGCCTGACCTGAGCGTACGCTAACTTGAGCGTAGCCTGACTTGAGCGTAGCCTGACTTGAGCGTAGTCTGACTTGAGTGTTTAGGCACAACTGGACCTGACCCTACTTACCCTGGATCTTCTATAGCCCTGTATATTGATATTTTATTAGATATTTAACGTCCATTTTATATCCTTACGCCTTTTGGCATAAACTTGATATAATTATGATATGTTAATATTTCTGTTAAATATAGATTGTTACGTGGGATGTACCATGTGTCGTGAATTGAGTTATAAATACCCCGATTGACTGGAATTAAACCCTGAGAGTTGTAGACTCGACCCCACTGAATACTAGTTGACTTTCATGCCTTGTCACCATTGATAATGATTGTGACCTTGACTAATAATTGATCATGTATTCCTAGTTGGAAGTAAGAGACTGGCTAGTCGTCTTTTTGAATTGAATGAATGAGACACATTCATATTAATTATGAACTATTGAAATCGACTGGCTAATCCCGAATATTGGCATACATGCACATGCAGGCTTCGATTCATTTATTGTTTATTTATCTTACCAAAGAAGCATGTGTACTTTATGGTCAAGGCATGATTACTCCGTGGTTAGTTTTGATTGTTGCATTACGCTATGTAAGACCTACAACATGACCGCACTGGTATCATTGTAGAGTTGTGCATATCGTACCCCGTACGAAAGTACTCATTCTGAATGACCATGATCCACGGCATGGTACTTCACTCAACGTAGAGACTATTAAGTTAAATAAAATAATGATTGCATGGAGAGAATGGATTCCCGAGTTCTTACATGGCAGCCCTCTTGGGACTAGTAGTACCCGACAGGCCGGTTGGTCCCCACAGATACTGCAAATCTGCCACACGGGCAGGGAGCGGTATCTGGTTATATTATCTATTGAATATTGTATATTAATGACGGGCGTCCCGCTGGGACTCGTCTAATTCATGATTGGCGCAATTGATTGACTGGATAAACTAGCCTTGCTTGTGCATAGTAAGAACTGAAAAATCTTTTATTGTATAATTCCAGGATAACTTGGGACTCACAATAGCAAGCCGGAGTAGTTGCCTGGCCGTTTAAATTGATTTGTTTGTGTACTGTACCTACTCTGTTACTTAACTGAGATGATCAGAATGTCAGGACATGACGGGCCAACTTCTGTCCTTGTTTGGTTGGGAGGTTGGTTCGAAGTGTCGTGATGTTGTGTGAGTCCTAGTAGATAGCAGATATCTATTATCATATTCTCTTATTACTGGCTTCATTCCTCATATCGTGCTCCTTTGCGGTACTTGCTATTAGAGGTCTAACCTCTCTGGTTTTGCATGGCCAGATTTAGAGCCGGTCCCTGAGGATCCAGCTTACTTCTACCTCCAAGATGGTCAACACTAGAGGGATGATCGCAGGAGGACTCGAGTGGGTTTCTTACTTCCTCGCCCGTTTTGTTATCTACCTTATACTTTGCCGTTTGGCACCGACATGTTAGTCGGATTGTCTTGTACCTACTTTTGCATAATTGTTACTAAGTCAGGCTGTAGCTGCTAACAATTGTGTATACTTACTACATCATCTGGCTGTATTTGCAAAGCCAGATCTCAAGAACATTTTGACTAAGCGTTTGGGACGCCTTATTGCCTTATCTTAAATATTCTCTGTTATTGCTTCTAGTTTGAATGATTGAGACAATAGATGTGAAGTGACCATAGCGAGACTTTCATGTAGTATGCACCCCCTCGTCTTGTAGACAGCATTGATCGTATTATACGGTATTCATCTACCCGTAATACGTAGCTGGCTGAGTCATTCCTCCGCTCTCCAGTATTCTGGTTCTGGGGCGTGACAAGGTTTTAGTGGTGGCCCATGCAGGTCTGGTTCTAGACTTGTGGGGTGTTTTAATTTATAGGATATCTCAAATCACACATGTTTCCCCTTGATCTCATGATTCGTTGGTTCTTAACTCCATCTTGACATTCCAGTATCCTTTGACTTCATTGATCCTTCCTGTCCGGTCGTTTGATTTTTCTCTTGTCCCTTTTCTTAGGGGCACCTCGTCCGTACCTGTCAGAGCTGGACAGCAACAACATGGACAGCAATATGGACAACCTGACCATGTTGGTCAGCAACAAGTGCCGGTACTAACTCAAGAGACTACCTAGGAAGAAGTGATAGTGGAAGCAGCAGCTGGATATCAGTATCCGAATGTTCCACCACCACCAACAGTTCCACCTACCCCTGCAGAAATGGACACACCGGCTCTTCTGAAAATCATGAGAGGGATGATGGCTACTCAACAACATCAGATGTTAGCCCAACAGCGCATGCACGCTCAGTTGCAAGAGCAGAACGTACTACTCAACCAAGGGTTGCAGACAACTTTGGAAAGAGGGGCAAGGCCGAATTCTGGAGCATCAACCAGATTTTGCAAGTTCAACCCCCGTCGTTTTGAAGGAACGGAGGATGCCATCTCAGCAGATGCATGGCTTAAGGATATTGAGGCTATTTTGACGGCGGCTAAGGTACCGGCAGAAGAACGTGTGGATCAGGTGAAGTTGTTACTTCAGGATCTCGCACGTGATTGGTGGGAATCATAGGAGATAGGCATCAGACGTCCTATGGCTTGGGACGATTTTACAGCAAGATTCAAGACAAAGTACTATAGAGTTGTGGCGCAGTTTGAGCTACAACAGAAGTTTATCAACCTCAAGCAGGCCGGCAAGACGGTAGATGCTTATGCAGCGGAGTTCTGCAGATTGAGTAGGTTTGCCCCAGAGATGGTAGCGACGGAGTGCCAGAAGGCTATGAGGTTTCAGCAAGGGTTTCATCTTGAGCTCTTGCAATTGATAGAGGGGCACAATTACCAGACTTTTGATGAGATATTGACGGCAATCCGAAGGCATGAGATCACCATTCAGAGGATCACAGTAAGGACTGGAGGTCAGAAGAGATCTTACAGTCAGATTGAAGGAGGAGGGGGAGCAGCGCCCCGAACAACAGCACCATCCCTTGGCATTCGCATTCACGATGTGGCAATGCGAGGGCCAGCACCACCACCCAGGCAGCAGCAGCAACAGAAGAAGAACCAGCAACCTCCAGCGGACTGTACTTATTGTGGGAAAATGAGACACACTAGAGATGTGTGTCGGGCATTAAACGGACTGTGTTTGATATGTGGAAATCCAGATCATCGGGTTACCACATGTCCCATGAATTCGAGATCAGGAGGACCAGGGCAACAGTTTCTTGCTCTGCCAGCACCAGGGGCAGGGCAGTATCGAGGACCAGCGGTAGCAGTGAGACCATTGGCCCAGCGTCCGTTAATGCCACAGGCTCAGATGTTTTGGCAGCAGGGACCGTCGATGCAGCAGTACCAGCATAGACCACCCCAGCATCATCAAGGAAGGGGCCAGCAGCAGCACCAGACTAGGCTACCGCATGGAAACCAGCAAGGAGGTCGAGGGCAGGCATTCACACTATCCTTGGAGGAGGCATTAACATCGGGAGATGTTGTGGCAGGTAACATTCTCGTCGGCTCATATCCCGCAGTAGCATTGTTTGATTCAGGAGCATCACACTCATTTATATCTGCACAATTTGCGACACGGCTAGGAATGGAGTTCGAGGCATTGCCAGGGAGGTTGAATATACTCACTGGTAATGGGCTCATAGGAGTTAGTAGAGTTATTCTAGCGTGTAGTGTTGTAGTTTGCGGGCATTCCTTACCCGCCCAGTTGATAGAATTTTCTGTTGGAAATTTTAACGTTATCTTAGGCATGGACTGGCTGAAAGACAGTCATGCGACAATAGATTGTCGTATTAGGAGTGTATCTTTTGATATTCCAGGCATGAAGAAATTTACCATAGTCAGATCAGAGGCAACTCAGCAAGAGCAGGGAGTAATAACGGCAATGGAAGAAGTTCAAGTTCCGAAGGTAGTTGAAGAATTTCTAGACGTGTTTCCCGAAGAACTTCCAGGTCTACCACCGGTTAGAGATATTGAGTTCAGCATAGAATTGGCACCTGGAACTAAACCAATATCAGATCGGGTTTACAGAATGGCGGATTCGGAGCAGGCCAAGGTGTGTCAGCACATAAAGGAATTGAAGGAGAAGAAGTTTATCCAAGCTAGCATATCACCATGGGCAGCACCAGTGGTACTTGTAGGGAAGAAGGATGGATCATCCAGATTATACATCGATTACAGAAAGCTTAACGCGGCGACAGTAAAGAACAAGTACCCACTACCCAGGATCGACGACTTGTTTGACCAGTTGAGCACAGCTAGAGTTTTCTCCAAGATAGATCTTCGTTCAGGGTACCATCAAGTGAGGGTTCGAAAGGAAGACATTCCCAAGACAGCATTCAGGTCGAAGTATGGACATTATGAATTCTTAGTAATGCCGTTTGGTTTGACCAATGCTCCAGCTATATTCATGGATTTGATGAACCGCATCTTTATGCCATATTTAGATCAGTTTGTCATGGTGTTTCTCGACGACATTCTCGTATACTCTGCTAGTGAAGAGGAGCATGAAGACCACCTCAAGAAAGTGTTGCAGGTACTGAGAGAGAACCAGTTGTATGCCAAGCTCAGCAAGTGTGAGTTCTGGATGGACCACATTTCATTTCTGGGTCACATCATATCAGGAGCTGGAGTAGCAGTGGATCCCAAGAAGATAGAAGCAGTAGAGAGTTGGCCAGTACCCAAGACCGTAGCTGATGTACGGAGTTTCTTAGGATTGGCAGGATATTATAGAAGGTTTGTATCAGGTTTTATAAGACTTTCAGCACCCATGACCCGCTTGACACGAAAGGATGTACCATTCGTCTGGTCGGCAGAATGCCAGGCATCATTTGAGAATCTGAATCAGAAGTTGATATCAGCACCTATCCTTACATTGCCAATTGGGCCCGGAGGTTTTACTGTATATTATGATACGTCAGGTAAAGGACTTGGATGTGTCCTTATGCAACATGGGAAGGTGATAGCGTATGCATCTAGGCAACTTCGAGACCACGAGAAAAATTATCTAACTCATGATTCGTGACCGAGTGGACATGTACACAGACCACAAAAGTCTGAAGTACATCTTTACTCAGAAGGAGCTGAACATGAGGCAGAGAAGATGGTTAGAGCTAATCAAGGATTATGACATGGAGCTTCAGTATCATCCAGGCAAGGCTAATGTGGTAGCAGACGCTCTCAGCAGAAGAGGCGGCACATTTATGTTGACAACGCAGAAGCACATCTTAGAAGACCTTCAGGAGATGGGCATCGAAGTTATACTTCCTAATGATATAGGAATTCTGGCAAGTCTACAAGTTCAATCCGACTTGGTAGGCAGGATCAAGGCAGCCCAGGCACAGGACCCAAGGATTCAGAAGCTTAGGGCAGAATGTGAGTCAGGGCTCAGAAAAGAGATACAAATCCACGAAGATGGTACGCTTAGGTTTGGATCATGTCTATGTGTACCTAGTGGAGATATCAGACAGGAAGTTATGACAGAAGCTCACAGTTCTCAGTATTCTATACATCCTGGAGGGACCAAGATGTACCAAGATATCAAGCAGCACTTCTGGTAGAACGGGATGAAGAGGGAGATAGCTAGGTTTGTTTCCCGTTGTTTGATATGTCAGCAAGTAAAGACAGAACAACAGAGGCCAGCTGGATTATTACAACCGCTTTCTATCCCGGAATAGAAGTGGGAACATATCACAATGGACTTTGTGACCAGTTTACCGAGATCACCAAGTGGTAAAGATGCTATTTGGGTGATAGTAGATCGGCTTACAAAGGTAGCACACTTTCTTCCTTTCAGAGTACGACAATCTAGAGAAAAGTTGGCGGAGTTGTACATGCAGCAGATAGTCAGACAGTATAGAGTCCCTGTCAGTATTGTGTCAGACAGAGATACCCGTTTCACGTCACATTTCTGGAAGAGCTTATATCATAGCTTGGGTACCAAGTTAAGATTTAACACGGCTTACCATCCACAGACGGATGGCCAATCAGAAAGAACAATTCAGACTTTGGAAGATATGTTGCGAGCTTGCACCCTAGATTTTAGAGGATCTTGGGAAAGCCACCTGCACTTGGTCGAGTTCTCATATAACAACAGTTATCAAGCCAGTATCCAGATGGCGCCATTTGAGGCACTATATGGTAAGAAGTGTAGGTCGCCACTAGCATGGGATGATATCGGGGACAGAAAGATGTTAGGCCCGGAAATGATTGTTCAGACAGTTGAATTTGGTTAAAGGAATTAGAGAGCGACTTCGAGTTGCGCAGGATCGATATCGTCATTGGGCGGACCAGCATCGTAGGCCACTAGAGTTTTCTATTGGAGACCACGTATTCTTACGGATCTCACCTACCCGTGGGGTCATTAGATTTAGCGTTCGCGGGAAGTTGAGTCTGCGGTACGTGGGCCCATTTATTATCCTTGATAGGGTGGGCGATGTTGCTTATCGTTTATCCCTTTCGCCTTCGTTACGAGAGGTACGTGACGTGTTTCATGTATCTCAGCTGTGAAGGTATGTATCGGACCCAAGTCATATCCTTGATCATTCTGAGCTGGTTGTTGGTACCAACTTGTCTTATGAGGAACAGCCTGTGTCTATTTTAGACCGGAGAGAAAAGATACTCAAGAACCGAACAATTAGTCTTGTCCGGGTTGCTTGGGGTCATCACTCATTAGGAGAGTCAACGTGGGAACGTGAGGATGATATCCGATCATGGTATCCACATCTGTTTGACTCACAAGGTATATCTCTTCCCGTGTACCTTGATTGTCTTAACTCCGCATGTTAGTCGCCCTATGAGTAGAAATTACTTGATATTGTAGATTGTTAAATATAGATATGTTACTTGCTATGGACATTGTAAAATGATTGCTTGCTTAAATTGCTTGTACTAGTTTGGCCTTGATATTCCTATCCTGCTTGGATTTGAAATTTCGAGGACGAAATTTTTCTAAGGAGGGTAGAGATGTCACTCCCCGTTCCCAGAATACATATTTTTAATACATGTACTGCTTTAATATATTTATTTAAATATTTATCATGTATTGTTTTGTATTTAAATCTCTTTAAATTCATGTTAATTAATTTCCTGCAATTAATTTTTTGTATTTTACTTCCTGCTTTTATTCTCTGCTTTAGCTTACTTTAGGTTTGGCCTAGGTTGGTTTATTTTCGGGTTATGGTGGTTCATCATGAACCGAACCCACCATCACCATTTAAAGCCCCAATCCTTTCTCTCTCTCTTCATTACTTCTCCTTCTCATTTACTCTTCTTCTTCTTCATAACTTTCTCTACCTACCAACTCGTAGGCAAGTACATCTTGCTTCTACATGAGAGCCCATTTTTATTGTTCCATTAGCTTCTCCTCATGTTTCTAAGACACATTAGAACTTGTCATTTTCCATTTTGAGGCTTTAATTTTTGTAGATCTAGAAATTAGTTATTTTTGGATTTTGGTGGTTTTGATCTATCAAACTTCTTTGTTTTCAAGTTTTGATGGTTCTATGTTGTAGAGAATTTTATTCTACCCAATTTTGACCTTTAAAAAGTTGGATTTGGACTTATTTTGACTAAGTTATGGACTTTTGAAGCTTTGGGTTCAAACCATGGAGTTCTTGCTGATTTGGAGAAGACAGTGAGCAGTGTACGCGAGCTTTTTAGCTTACGCCACTGAGCTGCGCGCGCTCTTTAGCGCAGCGCAGTCTGACCCATACGCTGCCTTTTGGAGGCGTATGTCTTGCATACGCTGCCTTGATGAGGAGTCGTATGGAGTCCGTACGCTGCCTTGAAGAGGAGTCGTATGGAGTCCATACGCTGCCTCTCTGACTTGAGCTTAGCTTAACTTGAGCGTAGCTTGGCCTGAGCGTACGCTGACCTGAACGTAGCCTGACTTGAGCGTAGCTTGGCCTGAGCGTACGCTGACCTAAGCGTAGCCTGACTTGAGCGTAGCCTGATCTGAGCGTACGCTGACTTGAGCGTAGCCTAACTTAAGCGTAGCCTGACCTGAGCGTACGCTGACTTGAGCGTAGCTTGACTTGAGCGTAGCTTGACCTGAGCGTACGCTGACCTGAGCGTAGCCTGACTTGAGCGTAGCCTGACCTGAGCGTACGCTAACTTGAGCGTAGCCTGACTTGAGCGTAGCCTGACTTGAGCGTAGTCTGACTTGAGTGTTTAGGCACAACTGGACCTGACCCTACTTACCCTGGATCTCCTTACGCCTTTTGGCATAAACTTGATATAATCATGATATGTTAATATTTCTGTTAAATATAGATTGTTACGTGGGATGTACCATGTGTTGTGAATTGAGTTATAGATACCCCGATTGACTGGAATTAAACCCTGAGAGTTGTAGACTCGACCCCACTGAATACTAGTTGACTTTCATGCCTTGTCACCATTGATAATGATTGTGACCTTGACTAATAATTGATCATGCGTTCCTAGTTGGAACTAAGAGACTGGCTAGTCATCTTTTTGAATTGAATGAATGAGACACATTCATATTAATTATGAACTATTGAAATCGACTGGCTAATCCCGAATATTGGCATACAGGCACATGCAGGCTTCAGTTCATTTATTATTTATTTACCTTACCAAAGAAGCATGTGTACTTTATGGTTAAGGCATGATTACTCCGTGGTTAGTTTTGATTTTGCATTACGCTATGTAAGACCTACAACCTGACCGCACTGGTATCATTGTAGAGTTGTGCATATCGTACCCTGTACGAAAGTACTCATTCTGAATGACCATGATCAACGGCATGGTACTTCACTCAACGTAGAGACTATTAAGTTAAATAAAATAATGATTGCATGGAGAGAATGGATTCCCGAGTTCTTACATGGCAGCACTCTTGGGACTAGTAGTGCCCGACAGGCCGGTTGGTCCCCACAGATACTGCAAATCTGCCACACGGGCAGGGAGCGGTATCTGGTTATATTATCTATTGAATATTGTATATTAATGACGGGCGTCCCGCTGGGACTCGTCTAATTCATGATTGGCACAATTGATTGACTGGGTAAACTAGCCTTGCTTGCGTATAGTAAGAACTGAGAAATCCTTTATTGCATAATTCTAGGATAACTTGGGACTCACAATAGCAAGCCGTAGTAGTTGCCTGGCCGTTTAAATTAATTTGTTTGTGTACTGTACCTACTCTGTTACTTAACTGAGATGATCAGAATGTCAGGACATGACGGGCCAACTTCTGTCCTTGTTTGGTTGGAAGGTTGGTTCGAAGTGTCGTGATGTTGTGTGAGTCCTAGTAGATAGCAGAGATCTATTATCATATTCTCTTATTACTGGCTTCATTCCTCATATCGTGCTCCTTTGCGGTACTTGCTATTAGAGGTCTAACCTCTCTGATTTTGCATGGCAAGATTTAGAGCCGGTCCCTGAGGATCCAGCTTACTTCTACCTCCAAGATGGTCAACACTAGAGGGATGATCGCAGGAGGACTTGAGTGGGTTTCTTACTTTCCCGCTCGTTTTGTTATCTACCTTATACTTTGCCGTTTGGCACTGACATGTTAGTCGGATTGTCTTGTACCTACTTTTACATAATTGTATCTAAGTCAGGCTGCAACTACTAACAATTGTGTATACTTACTACATCATCTGGCTGTATTTGTAAAGCCAGATCTCAAGAACATTTTGACTAAGCGTTTGGGACGCCTTATTGCCTTATCTTAAATGTTCTCTGTTATTGCTTCTTGTTTGAATGATTGAGACAATAGATGTGAAGTGACCATAGCGAGACTTTCATGTAGTATGCATCCCCTCGTCTTGTAGACATCATTGATCGTATTATACGGTATTCATCTACCCGTAATACGTAGCTGGCTAAGTCATTTCCCCGCTCTCCAGTATTCTGGTTCTGGGGCGTGACAGTTAGCTATACTTATTGCAGCTTGACTATCGCTCAGAAGACGCAATGGTGCTCCCTTATCCAGCTGCAACTCTGTCAGCAATGCTTTCACCAACAGCAACTCTGACGCTCCCAGAGCCATTGCTCTGTATTATGCTTCAGCTGTCGACCGTGCTACCACTGACTGTTTCTTGCTTCTCCATGAGACCAGATTTCCTCCTACAAAAACATAGTATCCTGTGGTAGACCTTCTGTCGTCTATGCAGCTCGCCCAGTCTGCATCACAGTATCCCTCAACTTCTATGCGTCCATTCTACTTGAACCATAGCCCCTTTCCCGGCGTTCCTTTCAGATATCTCAAGATCTGAAATACTGCTTCCATATGACCCTTTCTTGGATCATGCATGTAGCGACTCACTACACTCACCGCAAATGAGATATCAGGGCCAGTGTGTCCCAGATAAATCAATCTCCCTACAAGTCTTTGATATCTTTCACGATCAACAGGCTCTCGTGCTTCTGCTCCAAACTTACTCTTCTGGTCAATTGGAGTAACGGCTGCTTTGCATTCCAGCATCCCTGTCTCCTTCAGCAGATCTAGTGTGTATTTTCTTTGTGATAGAACAATTCCCTGTTCGTCTTCACACACTTCGATACCTAGAAAGTACCTCATCGCTCCTAAATCCTTCACCTCAAACTCCTTCGCGAGTTTTGACTTCAGCTTAGTGATCTCGACTTCATCATCATCTGTGATCACTATATCATCCACATATACAGCAAGTATAGTGATGTGGCCTCTTGCATGTTGGAGGAAGACCGTATGATCTGCATTTGTTTGACGGTATTCCATGCCTGTAACAGCCTTTCTGAATTTGTCAAACCAGGCTCGAGGAGATTGCTTGAGCCCGTATAGCGACTTCTTCAGTTTACACACCTTTCCTTGCGATGTCCCTCCGTCTGATTCCGTCGCGTAGCACCCTGACGGGAGTTCCATGTATACTTCTTCTTGCAGGTCCCCATGAAGAAAGGCATTCTTCACATCCAGCTGGTACAGCTTCCATCCACAGTTCGCTGCAATGGAGACCAGAGTTCTCACGGTGCTTATTTTTGCTACTGGGGCAAACGTCTCATTATAGTCTATTCCATATGACTGTGTGAATCCTTTTGCAACCAACCTTGCCTTGTACCGCTCTACTTTTCCTTCTGGTGTCTCTTTCACTGTGTACACCCATTTGCATCCCACAGCTTTCTTCCCTTTGGGTAATAGAACCAGCTCTCATATCTTATTTTTCTCCAGTGCCCCAAGTTCTTCCATCATTGCAGCTTTCCACCTTGGATCCTTCTTTGCTTCCTGCCAACACTTGGGCAACGAAGTAGAGTCTAACGATGCAATAAAGGCTCGATAATTCAAAGAAATGTTAGAATAAGACAAGAAGTTGGCAATGTCATATTCGTAATCATCAAAACGAGCAGGAGCCATACCCGCATTGATGCGAGAAGATCTCCTTAAGGGAGCAATAGGTGGTGGAGAGATCATACCATCCGAGTCGGAGAGATCCGTATCAGAATCCGAGTGATTCAGTGTGGAGGCAATATCTTCAGGAGTTGGAGCAGGAGTAGACGAGGGACTTGGTACAGTATGCACAGGGTACGGCATAGGCGCAGTACTGGACTTCTGTTGTCTCCTTCTGTAGACTTGGAGCTCTTTTTCCCTTGTCTGCTGCTCCCCCTGCGTAACATATGTATCTTCTTCTTCATTCTCTGTATCTGAGTCACTGTGCTCTCCCCCTTGCGTCCAGTTTTCTACAACCGGACACGGAACCGATCCGACAACCACATTTGGGCTTATTACCTCCCTCTCACATCGAACACCATCTGTGTTAGGTGTGTCACCAAATGCTGAACCTTCATCCGAACCATAGTATAGTTCGAGCTCTCTGAATGTAACGTCCATGCTGACAAACATCTTCCGCTCGACTGGACTCCAACAGGCATATCCCTTCTGAGTCGCCGTGTAACCGACAAAGACACATTTAACTACCCTAGGATCCAGTTTGCCAACGCCTGGCCTATTATCTTGGACAAAGCACACACATCCAAAAACTTTCGGTGGAACAGTGTATGTAGTTGTCCCTGTAAGCATCTCCAACGGTGTCTTCCAGTCCAATACTTGAGATGGCATTCTGTTAATGAGATAAGAGGCCGTCAATATAGCCTGCCCCCATAAGTGTTCCGGGACATTCATAGCCAGCATCATCGTCCGTGCGACTTCCAGCAGGTGTCTGTTCTTTCGTTCAGCCACACCATTTTGTGCCGGAGTATAAGCATATGAAGTTTGATGTAGTATTCCATGAGTGGAAAAATACTCAGCAATCCGCTTATTAGTATACTCTGTCCCATTGTCAGACCGGAAACACTTAATTTTAGCGCCTTATTGTGTTTCCACCCGTCGATGAAAGTCCTGAAAGGCCTCAAGGACGTCACTTTTATTCTTCATAAGGTAGACCCATGTCACGCGGGTATAACAGTCAATAAAGGTGATGACCTATCGAAAGCCGTTAATTTCGATTGTAGGACAAGGGCCCCATACGTCCGAATGTATCATGTCAAAAGCAGCTAAACTCCTATTCCCCGAGCTCATATACGAGCTTCTGGTATGTTTTCCTAACTCACAAGCATCACAAAATAACTTCTCTTTATTATCCCTTTGATATAAGGACGGATACATTCGACTAATAACTTGAAAAGAGGAATGACCGACACGCTGGTGGTGGAGTAGCAAGTCGGCTTCAACACTGCGACATGAAGCTTTTGGTGGTACGTCTGCTACCAAGGATGCCAATGCGTTGTCCAGTCCAGTCCTGTCTAAATACCACAGCCTCTTATGCCATGTGCTAGTCCCAAGTCGTCGTCCTGTCCCTTTCTCCTGAAAAGTTACCGTAGGAATGTCAAAGGAAACAGTACAGTTAAGATCAAGTATAATGGCACTAATTGATAGAAGATTGACAGAAAAAGATGGAGCATGTAAGACATTGGTTAGAGTGATGGAAGGGGTGCATGCGACAGTGCCTTTACCCATTACAGGGCTGGATGTACCATCAGCGGTCTGAATACTCTCCGGCAATGGTAGGTGAGTATAGTCCTGAAACGCACCACGGGATCCCGTGACATGGCGAGATGCCCCAGAGTCCATAATCGATCCTGGCTGATGGACAGATGCAAGAGCATGCGCAGAATTACCAGTACTGGTTTGGGCAAAGCAAGTGATGTGATCTCCCGAGGTAGAAGATGCCCCAGGACTGTCGGCCGAATCCAGCTTTGTGCCTCGCAACTTCTCAAGGAACTCCCGCTCAAGCGGGATTATTTCAGCCAGTTGATTCTCTCCCCCTTCCTCCGCCAGATTTGCTTTGTGTCTGCCCCTTCTACCAGCATATCCTCCTCTACTACCACGTCGGCCTCCACGACCCCATCCTCGATCATTAGACTGATTGCACAAGGGTTTTAGATAAAATCGGATGTAATGTCCGGAGTCACCACAATTGTGGCAAACACCACCCACATATGGAGGTTGATTGAAGGCAGCAAGGGCAGACTTTTCAACTGCGACTTGCTCCCCCTGGTAGGAGCCCTTGTTGGGCATCAACTTCAGTCGAGCTTCTTCCTGTGTCATGACGGCTATAGCTTCTTCCAAGATCGAAAGCGTGGGTTGGGATAGGAGGATATTCCGTCTCTGTTCAAACACAGGGTGTAGTCCCTTCAGGAATTTCATCATACGCTGCCACGAAATATAAGCCAGGAACGTCTGAAAGTACTTCACGAATGCCGGTTCGACTTGTGCATCTTCTATCCCAAGAGGATCATAATGATCCAGATCAGACCAGTACTTCTTCAACAGGGCTGCGTACTCAGAGATGGTACGTTCGTCTTGGGCTACCCAATCGAGTTCATCTTGCAGTTGAAAGACTCGCATAGGGTTGCCGGAGCTGGAGTACATATCTTTTAGAGTTCGCCATATATCAGCAGCAGCCTCCATTGCCTCGACATTGCCCGACACCTGGTCGGTTAATGAGGCAGTCAACCACCCAGCCACTACGTTGTTGACAATCTCCCAAACAGCAAGCTCCTTTGCGGAGTGATCGGCTGGCGCCTTGGCTTGGCCAGTAACATAGCCAACCAAGCCACGTCCCTTCAGCGTCCGTATCGCCTGCCGCGACCACTTCAAGTGTTGGACGTTCCTTCCTACTTCGTCTCCAGCTTCTCTAATTTCCTATTTTGTAAGGTGACGGATCCACATCAGTATGGATCACACGTGGGGTTGCCTCGGTTAATCTCTTTGATAAGATATCATCAACCAAGGCCTTCATCTCTTCGGCCGTCAGTTTGCCACTGATTGAATCCATGGCTTCGTCAACTGTGAACCCTATTCGTCGTCTTCTTCGGCGTCTTCGACGTTGGAGTCGGCAACTTCCCCAACTTCGTCGTCGTCTTTGTCTTCGTCGTCTTTTTCTTCGACGTCACAGACTTTACAAATGCGCTACTAACTTGGCCAGCACCGGCGCGCGCATGTAAAGTAAACACGTCAGGTCACCAGAGAAGACATGATCAGTCTCTGTAGAGATCCCGATGTGAAGAAAGAATAACAAATAAAGTATTTGTTAGTTCCAAACGGCGTAAGCGAGGATCAGAGTTTGTGCAAATAAAGCATTTGGCAGCCGTCTGTCTTCGAAATATACAGTTTTTTTTTACGGCTAGGGTTTGTAGTAGATGGAAAGGCTAGGGTTAGACATGGTGGTGGCCAGGGTTAGGGTTTGGAAAGGGGGGGTGCCGCTAGAGGTCGGAAAGGGGGGCTGCCGGTGGTCGGAGGGTGGGGGGTCGGGGTGGGTCGGGGGGCTGCTGCTTCGGGGGGGGGGGGGGTCGGGGGGGTCGGGTGGCTGCTGGTGGAGGACGGTAAGGGGGGGTCGGGGTTGGGTCGGCGAGGGTGGTGGAGGTCGGTAGGGGGGGTCGGGGGGTCGGGCTGCTGCTGGTGGTGGGGCGGCGAGGGGGGGCGAGGGGGTGTCGGCGAGGGAGGGTCGGCAAGGGAAGGGGGGCGGCAAATTTTTTTTTGTGGAGAGAGAGAGAGAGAGTTATGGCTCTGTCACGACCCGCACCCTGTATAGGGGCACGAGAAGTGGGTACGTCCAGCCTACGCCGCAGTGTCGGCGGTAGAACGCTGTCCTAGGTTGCTAACTAATCTCATGCAGTGTATATAATGTACTTGCCAAGATCTCAACTCCGAGAGGAAGACAAGTAAAAGATATGATATACTCAATCACAATCTAAGCACGATAAGATAACACAGAAATCTAGATACCAACTAACAACAACAGAAATTTAAACTACTAAAATAATAACAACATGATCTCAAACAAAACTCTAATACAACTCAATATCTCAAGTTTAATACAACAAGCTCAAAACATGAAAGCTAAGTAAGTCTACTAGCTAATCTCCTGAATCACTCCTGAGAGTCGGAGCCAAAGGTAGCTAATCCCTCGCCAGGTCCATGGTAAGAAGGGCATGTGTCGTCAGGGGTATCATCTGTAATATTTTCAACAGGTCCAATCAGGACAGGAACGAGCACATCTCATCTAGAAATCCCAAGTAAATGACAAAGACTATAAAGCAGTTTGTAGACAGTTATACAGATGAGCATGGCAGTTTTATACAGATAATGATGTAGAGAAACAGTGAGGGTACAAGGAAAGTAAAGTAACTAACAAGAGAAGAAAACATGGCAAAGAAGACTGTAGTGAACTAGCTGAACTAGAATAACATGGTATAAGTCCAGACAGTATAAAATGTAATCCCAGTGTGAGTCCAGTCCATATAATCCAATACTAGATGATTCCAGTACAAGATGAGTCCAGTAAAATGAGTCCAGAAGTGATCCATGATTCCAGGGTAAGTCCAGACTATACTCTAACTGTGTGTTTTAAAATACTGAGATCAACATGTAAACGGCTAGGGGTAATCAGGCACATCGTACACTCGGCCAAGTGTGGGATGGCTAGCATTCCAGAATAGTTCCAAGGGAGGTGGTTCCAGATTTTAGGTATGTTCACATGTCTACTCAAGTATTTCCCCGCCCACAAATGAATCCATAATCCAACACTACAACCAGTATGAGTCCAGCCAATGATTCCAGAAATGATTCCAAAAATGGTTCCAGATGATTCCAGTAGGATGATGCCAGTAGTGATTCCAGATATAGAGGCCAGACATAAATAAATGAGTGTCGCATGTAATGGATCCAACAATACCAATCGTGTTTGTACAGAGAATCATATATAGCTATCTAGAACTGAAATACAGTAAATGACAAGTAACGAAAGAACTATCAGAGAATGTACTCGCCTGACACTCTGGAAAGAGTAGTGTAATATCAGATGTCTGTACCAGGGTCATAATGTCCTAAAATAGAGTAATACAGTTATGACATGTCTATAATGAAGGTAAATGAAATCTACAATGCAATCTATATGAATTCTAAGCCAATCTAGGTCAAAGTCAAACTTGGTCAACTCTACAGTCAATCTAAGTCAAATCAAGTCATATTAGGTCACAGGGAATCAAACTAGGTCAAATAGAGTCAACAAGGTCAAACAAGTCAAGGTTAGTCAAATCTAGGTTAAAGTCAACTCCTGGTCAACACTCTAATCAAACTAGTCAAATACTAGTCAACATGATCAATCTGGGTCAAGTCTAGGTCAAACTTAGACCAACTAAGATTTTGGTTAATCATATACTAGTCTGTAAGATAATTAGGTCAATGGCCAACTCTAACTCAAACTCTATAAGGCTAACATGTCTTAGGATACCTAAGATACCTTCTACAAGGCTAAAGTATAACCAATCTCCTATACTAGGGCATCACACATGAATACATATAGTACAACACCAAACTTAATCTTATAATCAAGCTAAACCATAGTCTAACTCAAGCAAGACTCAACTCTAAGTATCCTACTTAACCCCATACATATCTTCACTCTACATAGGGCTATCTATATAACCAAGTCATAAATAATACCCTTATATAGGTCAAAGTCTAAACCAACTAGTCAATAGTCTAGGGTTTAGTCAAACTTAGGTCACCAAGTCATTTAGAGTCCATCCAAACTATTTCTAGGTCAATTTGGTTAAGGTTTGACCTATAGTTGACTTTGGTCAATACTCAGTCAAAGTAGGGTCAACTAGCTAACTAGGTCATGGTCAAGGTTTAATTAGGGTTAGGCCTAATGCCATAGGCTAATAGATCAAAACCATAGGCTAATATCACTTATAGGTTTCTATGTAAACCTAGCCTATACAAGGTATCATACATATATATATCATATCAACTATATATATATATAACATATATATATTTTTTTTTTTTTTTTTTTTTTATAACATATATATATACATATACTTATATATATACATAGACTTATATATAGAGAGAGAGTGATAAAGTGAGAGAGTGATTAGGGTTAGGGTTGTGTTTAGGGTTAGGGACTGAGGTTAGGGTTGGGTGTTTAGGACTGAACTCAGTTCAGAAACTGAGCACAGTCACACACACACACACTGAATATATACACACAGTGTATATATTACACATACATGTATATATACTCACACACACCTATACACACCCCTATATACTATGAAACTTGACACACACACACATCTACATATATACTATACATATACAGTATAAAATACACAAATACACATGTATACATTGATTAAAATCAAATCAAAAACCAAAATAAAAACTGGAAAAATACAGAGAAAATGGGATTACAGAAACTGAGAACAGAGAATGGGGGTATTTCGAATTTGAAACCCTAAACATTGCTAAGATCCCAAATGGGTGGTTGGTAAACCTAGGGTTAGGTGTCTTCTAGTGTCCTAGGTGCCTGAGACACGACCACGACACGACACAACGTGTCCGTGGGTCAAAATACAGAATCGGGTAAAATTTTAGGGCTGTGTCAGGCTAGTGTTCCTGTGTCTCGTACTCACGACACAGGACACGTGGGATCTCGTGCACCTAGGGGTAGGTTCGCCTAGGGGTCTACTAGGTATCCCAAAACCTAATTCGTGTCCAAGTGTGTCCGTGTCCGAGTTACACGCACGTATCAGTGCGTGTTCTGTGTGCGTGTCAGAACAGTGTATGATCAGTGCGAGTGGATTTTCTCCCTCGACACGACACCAGCGTGTCTGAAACTTTGGGAGGGGTGTGTCAGACACTGCCCCGACCCTCAGACCAAGTTCCAAGTGTCCACGTCGCGTGTCGTGTCCGCTAGGAGCCCCGAGTAGCAGGGGAGCTACACAGTGGCTCGTGCACGTGTCGTGCAGTGAGGACGGGGCCTCGTGTGCCTCACACGTGGCACGTGGGGCCACGTGCTCGTGTCAGTGGGTCGGCCTAGGGTCTAGGTTCGTGTCCGTGTCACTGCATCGTGTCCACAACATGTGTGGATACGAAACAAGGTGTCAAACACCTACGTGTTTCCAGTGTAAACAGTGTGTGTCAGTGAGTGTAAACCCAGTGAGTTCGTGTCCGATTTGGACACGAACAGTGTCCTGTTTTGTGCTCAGACCTAGGAAAATGTGTCCTACCCATCTAGGGCTACCCAAATATATAATTTGTTTTACAAAAATAGAACATTAATTCCTAAGTGGCATTTCACCAAACACCCTAATTAAAACCTAGATACGTGTCCGATACGGACACCAAACCATATCAAAATCCTACCAAACTTGACCTACATGACCATGGTATCCTAATGCATGCAACCATGAAGAGAAATCACTATTTTAGTAGGGTTTAGGGCACTTTACCTATTTGGCCAAAATCAATGTAAACCACTTCAAGGGGGGGTTTCTTCTTCACCTTGGGGTGTCCAAATCCTTGTACAACCTTGCTACTAAGCCTCCCTTAGCATCCTCAAGTGTAGGGGGTTCCAATGGAACAAGTTTGGTCCAATTTGGAGCTAAAATGACTAAGTTATGAAGTGGTGAAGGTAGAGGAAAAACTAGGTATTGAAAATGAAGGTTTGTGAAGGTGGGGGTGTACATATAGGGGGGGGGGGGCATGTCATGGCAGCCAAGGGGGTCTCCTTGGCCGACCAAGCAAAAGGGGGGGGGGGGTGTCCTATGGCCTTGCTTAAGGGAGAAGGCAAAGACTTTAAGGGTAAAGGTTTGATATTTTACTAAAATCAAGGTAAATATCTAAATGAGATATTTTCTAAATGGAAGTATCTAGATATTCTATAGGCTTAACATTACTTTAGTTAAACCCTCTAACTTAGTCTCTAGGTCATGACTAACATCTAGATTAAGGCTAAACTAGGTTAGTAACTAACATGACACTATTCACCTAATAAATCACATTAATTCTAAAAAAATTCTAGAAAATTACCAAAATACCCTTTTGATCAAAAAGGGATAATTTGACATCCTAATCACATGGTTAAGCTCACATGATCATGGTTAGTCTCTAGGTTAAGGAAACTAGGGTTTACAATAAGTTACACTAACCAAAAACACAAAGTCATAAGTCATGACTTAGGAATTGGTTTAACTTAACTAAAATCACCAGAAATCATACCATGACTAAAATACTACTAATAAATAATAAAAATAATAAATTTTCAAAATTACCCCAATTTCAGAAAACAGGGTGTTACAAGTCTACCCACCTTAGAAGAATTTCGTCCTCGAAATTAAGATAGTCGTACTCCTTCTAGGTCAAACCCCCAGTCAAACAAGTCAATAAATAGCTACCCTATAACATGCAATCATAGTCCTACTTGGTCGTGATTCAACAGTCTCAACAGGGTAATTATGCTATCTAGCATATCACAAGCATATCCTGACAGGTACTAATGGAATCACACAACAAGATGGGAATGGATTTGAAAGAACAGAACCTGCAAGTGGCTCCATCCATGTAGAATAATATATGAAAGCGAACAAAGTGCAATAGGTTGATCAGACCATCATGCACCGGCCCTGATTAGACAATATGTTAGTGGGTACTAGCCCCCAATAAAATATGTCGTGATCAAGCTCGATAAAATATAAGCTTGCAAAACTAAGGCTAAATTAGCAGTAAAGAAGGTCAAAATATAAGGGAGGTAATGATGAATAAGGTTAAATAGTCCAAGATCCCTTAAACATCAAGGAGTGAGGGTGAATTAAAACAAGAGGAAAAGGGTTTTCAATATCGAAGTTCAAAATAAGATTCTCAAGGGTCGTCCCGGAATCTCTCATGAAATCCTAACAGTGATTGAGTATACTCTCATCCTAATACATTAATTCCTATATTCTATCGCAGGCTCGTAGCAGTACAACTAAGTCGTCGTACTACTACGAAATCGCACAAATGCGACTCTCGACCTGCATGGGCCACCACTAAAAACGTGTCACGACCCGCACCCTGTATAGGGGCACGAGAAGTGGGTACGTCCAGCCTACGCCGCAGTGTCGGCGGTAGAACGCTGTCCTAGGTTGCTAACTAATCTCATGCAGTGTATATAATATACTTGCCAAGATCTCAACTCCGAGAGGAAGACAAGTAAAAGATATGATATACTCAATCACAATCTAAGCACGATAAGATAACACAGAAATCTAGATACCAACTAACAACAACAGAAATTTAAACTACTAAAATAATAACAACATGATCTCAAACAAAACTCTAATACAACTCAATATCTCAAGTTTAATACAACAAGCTCAAAACATGAAAGCTAAGTAAGTCTACTAGCTAATCTCCTGAATCACTCCTGAGAGTCGGAGCCAAAGGTAGCTAATCCCTCGCCAGGTCTATGGTAAGAAGGGCATGTGTCGTCAGGGGTATCATCTGTAATATTTTCAACAGGTCCAATCAGGACAGGAACGAGCACATCTCATCTAGAAATCCCAAGTAAATGACAAAGACTATAAAGCAGTTTGTAGACAGTTATACAGATGAGCATGGCAGTTTTATACAGATAATGATGTAGAGAAACAGTGAGGGTACAAGGAAAGTAAAGTAACTAACAAGAGAAGAAAACATGGCAAAGAAGACTGTAGTGAACTAGCTGAACTAGAATAACATGGTATAAGTCCAGACAGTATAAAATGTAATCCCAGTGTGAGTCCAGTCCATATAATCCAATACTAGATGATTCCAGTACAAGATGAGTCCAGTAAAATGAGTCCAGAAGTGATCCATGATTCCAGGGTAAGTCCAGACTATACTCTAACTGTGTGTTTTAAAATACTGAGATCAACATGTAAACGGCTAGGGGTAATCAGGCACATCGCACACTCGGCCAAGTGTGGGATGGCTAGCATTCCAGAATAGTTCCAAGGGAGGTGGTTCCAGATTTTAGGTATGTTCACATGTCTACTCAAGTATTTCCCCGCCCACAAATGAATCCATAATCCAACACTACAACCAGTATGAGTCCAGCCAATGATTCCAGAAATGATTCCAGAAATGGTTCCAGATGATTCCAGTAGGATGATGCCAGTAGTGATTCCAGATATAGAGGCCAGACATAAATAAATGAGTGTCGCATGTAATGGATCCAACAATACCAATCGTGTTTGTACAGAGAATCATATATAGCTATCTAGAACTGAAATACAGTAAATAACAAGTAATGAAAGAACTATCAGAGAATGTACTCGCCTGACACTCTGGAAAGAGTAGTGTAATATCAGATGTCTGTACCAGGGTCACAATGTCCTAAAATAGAGTAATACAGTTATGACATGTCTATAATGAAGGTAAATGAAATCTACAATGCAATCTATATGAATTCTAAGCCAATCTAGGTCAAAGTCAAACTTGGTCAACTCTACAGTCAATCTAAGTCAAATCAAGTCATATTAGGTCACAGGGAATCAAACTAGGTCAAATAGAGTCAACAAGGTCAAACAAGTCAAGGTTAGTCAAATCTAGGTTAAAGTCAACTCCTGGTCAACACTCTAATCAAACTAGTCAAATACTAGTCAACATGATCAATCTGGGTCAAGTCTAGGTCAAACTTAGACCAACTAAGATTTTGGTTAATCATATACTAGTCTGTAAGATAATTAGGTCAATGGCCAACTCTAACTCAAACTCTATAAGGCTAACATGTCTTAGGATACCTAAGATACCTTCTACAAGGCTAAAGTATAACCAATCTCCTATACTAGGGCATCACACATGAATACATATAGTACAACACCAAACTTAATCTTATAATCAAGCTAAACCATAGTCTAACTCAAGCAAGACTCAACTCTAAGTATCCTACTTAACCCCATACATATCTTCACTCTACATAGGGCTATCTATATAACCAAGTCATAAATAATACCCTTATATAGGTCAAAGTCTAAACCAACTAGTCAATAGTCTAGGGTTTAGTCAAACTTAGGTCACCAAGTCATTTAGAGTCCATCCAAACTATTTCTAGGTCAATTTGGTTAAGGTTTGACCTATAGTTGACTTTGGTCAATACTCAGTCAAAGTAGGGTCAACTAGCTAACTAGGTCATGGTCAAGGTTTAATTAGGGTTAGGCCTAATGCCATAGGCTAATAGATCAAAACCATAGGCTAATATCACTTATAGGTTTCTATGTAAACCTAGCCTATACAAGGTATCATACATATATATATATCATATCAACTATATATATATATAACATATATATATACATATACTTATATATATACATAGACTTATATATAGAGAGAGAGTGATAAAGTGAGAGAGTGATTAGGGTTAGGGTTGTGTTTAGGGTTAGGGACTGAGGTTAGGGTTGGGTGTTTAGGACTGAACTCAGTTCAGAAACTGAGCACAGTCACACACACACACACTGAATATATACACACAGTGTATATATTACACATACATGTATATATACTCACACACACCTATACACACCCCTATATACTATGAAACTTGACACACACACACATCTACATATATACTATACATATACAGTATAAAATACACAAATACACATGTATACATTGATTAAAATCAAATCAAAAACCAAAATAAAAACTGGAAAAATACAGAGAAAATGGGATTACAGAAACTGAGAACAGAGAATGGGGGTATTTCGAATTTGAAACCCTAAACATTGCTAAGATCCCAAATGGGTGGTTGGTAAACCTAGGGTTAGGTGTCTTCTAGTGTCCTAGGTGCCTGAGACACGACCACGACACGACACAACGTGTCCGTGGGTCAAAATACAGAATCGGGTAAAATTTTAGGGCTGTGTCAGGCTAGTGTTCCTGTGTCTCGTACTCACGACACAGGACACGTGGGATCTCGTGCACCTAGGGGTAGGTTCGCCTAGGGGTCTACTAGGTATCCCAAAACCTAATTCGTGTCCAAGTGTGTCCGTGTCCGAGTTACACGCACGTATCAGTGCGTGTTCTGTGTGCGTGTCAGAACAGTGTGTGATCAGTGCGAGTGGATTTTCTCCCTCGACACGACACCAGCGTGTCTGAAACTTTGGGAGGGGTGTGTCAGACACTGCCCCGACCCTCAGACCAAGTTCCAAGTGTCCACGTCGCGTGTCGTGTCCGCTAGGAGCCCCGAGTAGCAGGGGAGCTACACAGTGGCTCGTGCACGTGTCGTGCAGTGAGGACGGGGCCTCGTGTGCCTCACACGTGGCACGTGGGGCCACGTGCTCGTGTCAGTGGGTCGGCCTAGGGTCTAGGTTCGTGTCCGTGTCACTGCATCGTGTCCACAACATGTGTGGATACGAAACAAGGTGTCAAACACCTACGTGTTTCCAGTGTAAACAGTGTGTGTCAGTGAGTGTAAACCCAGTGAGTTCGTGTCCGATTTGGACACGAACAGTGTCCTGTTTTGTGCTCAGACCTAGGAAAATGTGTCCTACCCATCTAGGGCTACCCAAATATATAATTTGTTTTACAAAAATAGAACATTAATTCCTAAGTGGCATTTCACCAAACACCCTAATTAAAACCTAGATACGTGTCCGATACGGACACCAAACCATATCAAAATCCTACCAAACTTGACCTACATGACCATGGTATCCTAATGCATGCAACCATGAAGAGAAATCACTATTTTAGTAGGGTTTAGGGCACTTTACCTATTTGGCCAAAATCAATGTAAACCACTTCAAGGGGGGGTTTCTTCTTCACCTTGGGGTGTCCAAATCCTTGTGCAACCTTGCTACTAAGCCTCCCTTAGCATCCTCAAGTGTAGGGGGTTCCAATGGAACAAGTTTGGTCCAATTTGGAGCTAAAATGACTAAGTTATGAAGTGGTGAAGGTAGAGGAAAAACTAGGTATTGAAAATGAAGGTTTGTGAAGGTGGGGGTGTACATATAGGGGGGGGGGGCATGTCATGGCAGCCAAGGGGGTCTCCTTGGCCGACCAAGCAAAAGGGGGGGGGGGTGTCCTATGGCCTTGCTTAAGGGAGAAGGCAAAGACTTTAAGGGTAAAGGTTTGATATTTTACTAAAATCAAGGTAAATATCTAAATGAGATATTTTCTAAATGGAAGTATCTAGATATTCTATAGGCTTAACATTACTTTAGTTAAACCCTCTAACTTAGTCTCTAGGTCATGACTAACATCTAGATTAAGGCTAAACTAGGTTAGTAACTAACATGACACTATTCACCTAATAAATCACATTAATTCTAAAAAAATTCTAGAAAATTACCAAAATACCCTTTTGATCAAAAAGGGATAATTTGACATCCTAATCACATGGTTAAGCTCACATGATCATGGTTAGTCTCTAGGTTAAGGAAACTAGGGTTTACAATAAGTTACACTAACCAAAAACACAAAGTCATAAGTCATGACTTAGGAATTGGTTTAACTTAACTAAAATCACCAGAAATCATACCATGACTAAAATACTACTAATAAATAATAAAAATAATAAATTTTCAAAATTACCCCAATTTCAGAAAACAGGGTGTTACAGGCTCTGATACCATGTAGAAAATAATGGTTTGATGATTTTATTGATGGACTACTTCACTACTTATAGGGAGTCTAGCTCCTCTACATACTACATATTCCGATGTGGGACTAAAAGTCCCTTATTGATTCTCAACAACTTCATTAGATTCTTCTGAATGTTGGGCACTCCACCAATTCTCTGCTACATCCTTGAGTTGTATCCTTACCACTAATACTTTATCTTCTTTAGCAATCTTAGCCCCTTTTAATAATCCCTTACTGGTTTTCAACCATTGGCCTACTTTTAGAGGATTCTCTGTTCCCATAAAGTCAGGTGGGTTCATTTCTTGAAGTCCAAAATCATCTCGATAGTTTTAGAAGTTGATGTTGCCTCAAGCCGTTCTAACATTTTGGCAGATGTGGCTTGTGCTGTTGTACTTGTTGCGCATTGGTTTCCAAGATTTTCTAGAAAATCATATACATATCTAGAACAGCTTGAGATTCCAGTATGTCTGCACAAGATGATTGAGAAGGAGAATTCATTTCATAAATATTAGGAGATGAAATCTTCAATAATCGGTATGAATCTAATTCAGAATAATTAAACTCACCCTATCATAAATAAGGAGAGATCGATAAGATTTGCAGTTTATGAAATCACAAAATAAAATTCAAGAATATACAACTTGTGTATGTTATCCACTATATTAAAAGGTGATACAAATATGTAGTTGAAGATTACAGGATATTCTACATATGTAGACTATTTATATGTTTACCCTTCCCACTCTCTGATTACTTATATACATCTGCTTTTTTCCAAAATGAGGCACAATAGACAAACATCCACTTTATGTACAACAAGATCATAATAAACCTAGTCTATGTAGAAGGTTGCAACTATAGATATTCCATTTAGAGATAGATGCTCTATTTGAAGGATTTTGATCCCTGGGTTAAGTTATTCCCATTCCGAGGATGTTCCCTGATATTCCTCTATCTTGGGATAGGTAGTCTCTTATTCGTCACCTCTGATGTATATACAGTATGTTTTCTCGATATGATATATTTCAGTACCATCTTCTATATCTCTAATGACATCATAAAATACTTCATAAAGTGGATAGTGATACTATTTTGGTAGTCGCCATTTTGCTCTAGCAAATTGTTGGTATCTATATAGGCTGTTGTCACTCCCATGCCAAAGCATATAAGGGATAAAATGATCCATAACCTACATGAATAACAATTTTAAGTCAAAAATCTAAAATACAAATCAAAATAATAGGTATTGAAATGATAGATGATAAAATCTAAGACTAAAGAAATAATGAACTCCAAAATTATCATTCAATTCTTTCCTTTTATTAGATATTTCTTCAATCATAAATACTGCCCAATACTCCCATCCTATGGTTCCTTCTAGACTTTCCTAAGAAAATAACATAGGATCTAAGCTTAACATGTATATGTTTCTAAAATCCTGACCTACATGAGCCACCACTAGAAGACGTGTCACGCCCCGCTTCCAAAGTACGGGAAATTTGAAATACGAGAACACATCTCCAAACTACGCACTAATACAATGTTCATGCCTTGTATTTGCGATTGTCGCATGTAAGATTCTAGGATAGAGTACATGGTATCTATATAATATTTTACATTCCACATCATTTACATACTTTACATTTACCATAGTCTTTACAAAACCTTTAATATACATTTCAACTACAAAATGAAATTTGTTGTCTACCCTCGAAGACTATCTTTCCTTATCCATTAACTTCATCAACGCTATATAAAGGTAGTGTTTCCTCCTGGTCATCTTCTTCTCCTAGTGAACAAAACTAGGTCGCTAGAATGACAAGCATGCCCTTATATAATGAACATTTAAATGAATGAAAATACGGATAAAAAATTTTAATTGAGGGTTTCTAAAAATAAAATATTGACTGATATAAAAGATCTTAGGAGGTATACTGTTAATTATAGCATTAACTTGAAATATGGAATTTATTCTCTACCTTAGACCTACTTTCTTGGTGTCGAAAACACAATCACAAGCACAAATCATAGTATAAGTTTCCTATATGCAAATACAATTTAGATAATGTATTAGATCACATACATCATCTAGTATCTCGGCAATAATCCTATATAACAGGGATTAGGTAAATTTTTTGGATGGACGATGCTTAGATTCCAGTCCCATAAGTGTTGTGATATCATCGTATCACTTGAACATTTATCTTTAATAACATTTGAATCACGCATATAATGTGATAACAATGATAAACAATTGTTGAATTTCTTGATTTTTTTCAAGAATTCAGATCCAATGACAAGTAAGTGAGCTAAGCCTCACCTCGTTCATCGCAGGGCCATACGGATGTCGGGACTACTGATTAGCATTAGTTTTAACCATTGATATATATATATATATATATATATATATATATATATGTGTGTGTGTGTGTGTGTGTGTGTGTGTGTGTGTGTGTACACACACACACACACACACACACATATATATATATATATATATATATATATATATATATATATATATATATATATATAAAGAAAAAAAGAAAAAGAAAATTACACACACACACACACACAATCCAGTTTTTCTTTCCACCACAATGCAATTCTATAATCCTAAATATACCTATTTAACATACAATTGAAGTTGAAATTATGATTTTGTTTCGTACATCATCTCGTGTGTCAATGACAACACACTTTATATATATATATATATATATATATATATATATATATATATATATATATATATATATATATATATATATATATATATGAGGAAAATGTACCTAAGGTCGACCTTAGGTAAGTTACCTAAGGTCGACCTCATTTTCCTCACTTTACAACATTTTTTTCTTGAATTTTTTTTTATGGGATTCATCTACACCTTATTGATTGGCAACATACCAAATTTCAAGAAAAAATAATATTGTTTAGCCCCCTATCAATAAGGTGCAAAATCGACGGTGTAGCAGCAAAGTTTTAGACCGTCGATTTTGTAAGGGATAGATAGGGGACTAAACAATATTATTTTTTCTTGAAATTTGGTATGTTGCCAATCAATAAGGTGTAGATGAATCCCATAAAAAAAATTCAAGAAAAAAATGTTGTAAAGTGAGGAAAATGAGGTCGACCTTAGGTAACTTACCTAAGGTCGACCTTAGGTACATTTTCCTCTATATATATATATATATATATATATATATATATATATATATATATATATATATATATATATATATATATATATATATATAAGGATATTGTGGAAAAAAAAATATATATATATATATAAGGATATTGTGGCGAACTCTTCCACCGAGAATCAATCTCATGACCACTCGGGCCGCATGCTGTTTGGCATGTGCAGAAGCGTTTTCCAACCCATCTGATCAAAACCAACCCTTGTCTAACGGACACCAAGTACAAGATGACGACAGGTATATGGCGGTGACGTACGTTACCTGGTCAAATCCTAACCTTTAATAACTCGAATAAAATTACAAGATTGACAGAACTCACATTGAACCCTTTGCCCTAATAGGTTCAACCCCTCACCACTCTCAAGAAGAAAAATATAAGATTACAATTGAGATCACTCACCAACCCGTAGTAATCTCCCTAACCGAAGTTGACGACTCCTCGATTAGATCTTCTTCTTCCTTCTATCTTAGATGGCAAAGTCCTAAAAGCAAAGTACGGACTTTCTCTTACATTTTCTTGTGGACGAGTACCCCGAATCTCCATTTTGTGCTGTGCTTTGTGCCTCCACCCTCACCCAATATATATAGGATGAGAAAATTATATTCTAGTCATAATAGGATTTCCTAACTGGAATAAAAATAGGAATCCTATTATGCCTAAAATATTCTTTCAACATCCTATTTTATATCGTAATAGGATTTCCTAAAATAAGAATCCTATTATATCTAAAATAGCAAAACACCAATTATAGACATCCAAATCAAATTAAATCAAATATTTAACTAGATTTAGATTCCACAAATATGTTGCTATCAAATCCAGACTGGACTCCAACAATCTCCCCTTCCAGTCTAATGAGAGGGTGTTGACCGCATGGGTCCTCAACTGGACTCCATGTCTGTCGTCCCACGACAAAATACCTACTCCCCCATGCCACTGATCTCCGATGCCCTGAGTTGCGTTGCATCTTTCTTCATCTCCAGTTCCTCGACCGTCATGCCTACACTAGCTGCCATGCATAGCACCTCATATACTACTGGGATACTGTCGATATCAATAATACGATCAAGACAGAAATCAAATCCCTGACGATCAACCTCACCGTAAGTCTCGATTGCTCGTCCCCGACTTTCATCTTCTACCGGAACGTGTTACCATTTTATCGAGCTTTTTTACCCTTGGATAGCCCGACCAAGCGGATGGTATGGTTCTTCCGAGATTCGAACTCCTGAACCTGTCCACCTTCGTTTCTGACACTGAAGCTCTTCCGTACACAAGCATCCTCGATCAGAACATCGTGCATTGTGCATGCCAACGATGACCCACTACTTCCCATGAACAATGTGAATGGTGATGCACCCGTCTCTGATTAAGTTTGCCGTAAATCTTGATCTCCTTCCCGGCCTCGAACTGTTGAAACCAATGTCACTCCATGAAGCTTTGGCAAACCACCCGTCGCCAAAACCAAATTCGTAGAGCAACCTCCACCTAGAGACCGACCAACTGTCATAGGACCGACATACTGACCCTCAATCTTTGACTCATCTCCATTCGTCGCTTTGTCTCGACGAACCGAATCCTTCGTAACCCTCAAAACATCTCGAAGACCAGCCTCAGTAAGTTTTTGACGATCCACCTCATATCGAACAACCCTTGAGCCTCCATACGGTGTCTATGGTCTGCTTGTACAGCTCAGCGACTTGAGCCTCTACATGCCATAACACAAATCTTTCTGAGCCAGCTATTGGGAACCCTTCGCAAGCATCCAATCTTGGTTCCCAAACAGACTTCGACAGCCATCATCTACTAGCCTTTCTACCAAAACCAAGTTGTAGTGCAAAGTTGGTACATGCCGCACACCAATGAGGACAAGCTTCTCACCAAACTCTGTCGTCAAGTGCACATCACTGCTGCCTACAACTGCAGCCGTCCCCTTGTTGCCCATGTACACATGTCCAAACCTGCCGTCGCGGTATGACATGAAGATCCTCCTATATGGAGTGACGTGATACAATGCCCCCATATCCATGACCTAGTCGCTATCATAACACATGCCACAAGGTTCTTCTACGACGGTCGCTGCGATAATGATATCTCCAAACGTCGTAAGATCCTCCTGATTGTCCTTGCCTTTTGCTTTCTCAGTTTTGAGCTTCATGCAGTTCCTCTTGATATGACCCCTTTCACCACAGTGATAGCAGCCCTCCTTGTGGTCCACAATCACAAGATTCTGAGAACTCCCCATGTCCTCGCCTATGACTTGGGTCTTCCTTTCTCATAGGAAGCCACCAGAGCGGACTTCTACGATGATTCCACTTGCTTGCACCGGACCTCCTTATTCAACAAGCTACTTTTGACTGCCTCTATCGTGACAACTCCATCATATGCAAAGTTGCTCATTGACACCACCAACGTCTTCCAGATTTTCAACAGAGAACTCAAGAGCAGTAGGGCCTGAAGCTCATCATCAAACACCATCTTCATCGCAGAAAGCTGATTGATGATACCCTCAACCTTGTTCATATGTTGTGCCACTAGGCACCCTCCGTGTACTTCGAGTTGACGAATTAGCGAATAAGAAATGGTTTGTTGCCAGCCGTCTTCCTTTCTTATAGCGAATATAGCTTCTTCCATAATGCTTTTGTTGAACTCTCCATGGACACGTGGTGAAGTAACGAATCATACAACCATTGGCAGATGAATCCAACGGCCTTCTGATCTAGTCGTTTCCAGTCTTCAGCAACTTTGTTTGATGGCTTTGCGCTGTCGCCCTCCAGCGGAACATGCAAGTCCTTGCACCAGAGTAGATCCTCCATCATTGGATTCCAAATTGCCCAGTTCCCTCCTGTGGGGGTGATCATACGAGTGTTTATCTCCTCAGTAGACTTGGTTGCCAGAACCCACAAAGCTCTGATACCAATTGTTGGACACGTGCGAAAGCGTTTGCCAACCCACCTGATCAAAACCAACCCCCGTCTAACGGACACCAAACACATGAAGACAATTATATAGCGGTGACGTACTTCACCTGGACAAATTCCAACCTTCAATAACTCATATGAAATTACAAGATTGACAGAACTTACGTTGAACCCTTTGCCCTAATAGGTTCAACCCCCTTACCACTCTCAAGAAGAAAAACATAAGATTACAATTGAGATCACTCACCAACCCGTAGCAATCTTCCTAACTGAAGTTGATGACTCCTCGATTAGATCTTCTTCTTCCTTCTGTCTTGGATGGTGAAGTCCTAAGAGCAAAGTACGGACTTTCTCTTAGATTTTCTTATGGACGAGCATCCCAAATCTCCACTTTGTGATGTGCTTTGTGCCTCCACCCTCACTCCATATATATAGGATGAGAAATTATATTCTAGTCATAGAAAGATTTCCTAACAAGGAATAAATATAAATCATATTATGCCTAAAATATTCTATCAACATCCTATTTTAGATCATAATAGGATTTCCTAAAATAAGAATCCTATTATATCTAAAATATTGCAACACCAATTATAGACATTCAAATATAATCAAATCAAATATTTAACTAGATTTGGATTCCACAAATATGTTGCTACCAAATCCAAACTGGACTCCAACACATGCCTTAATACTACCACTAGCTAGAGGGTCATTGGCGTATATATGAGCACACACACACACACACACACACACACCCACACACACACACACACACACACACGCACACACACACACACACACACACATATATATATATATATATATATATATATATATATATATATATATATATATATATCCCGTTCCTTGTGCTCATGGCATCAGGTTTAAATGGTAATATTCCATTTGGTAAAGCAATTCTGGAATATGGAATTTGTATTCCCTACACTTATATATATAAATTTCATATATATCCTATTTCGTGTTCTCATGGCATCAGGTCTAAAAGGTAATATTCTATTTGGTAGAGTGATTCCGGAATATGGAATTTGTATTCCCTACTCTGAACATGAAACATTGAGATTGTTTTACTCTTTTGTGCATGTACAAGTGTGTCCTATACATCCTAGTCTAATATCTCAATCTAAGATTTTTTTAGGTTTGAATCTAAATCAAATAACTACTAAGTATTTTAAGATAGAGGTTCAACGAATCTTTGAATTTTTTGTTCTCTCTAGAAAATCTTAAAATTTCGGCGGTCTCCTTTGTATTCTTGACTCCAAAATTTTTTACAGTTGTAATAATAGATCCAGTGCAACCCTCTATCAAATTCCTAGGTTTCGTCGACCCCTTCGGTGGAATAATTCAACACTGGAAATCACACGCAGTTGTATAGACAATAAAGGAAAAGGAACTTTACGAATTCTTACCATAGCTTGCTTATCTAGGAATATAGCAATTTGCATTTTTTTTCTTCTATTTTGCCACGAATTAGGAATCTAGCAAAATCATGAAATAAAAGTCAAATTTAGAACTTATCACATCTATATTTATGTATAAAACTTTATAACTGATATCTGTAAAGTATTGGTTATTATAAATTTCAGGAACATTTCTATATTGAAATTTGTGTTCTCGATTTTATCAAATCAAGACAAAAATCTACACGCGCGCGCGCGCGCACACACACACACACACACACACACATATTGCATTTTATTTTTTAGCTTATTTGCGAAGCTGGGCTTCCTCGTTCGAACCATCTTCATCAACTCAACTGTATCATATCGGTTATCCCCGATAAGATCTGTGAATACCCAGATTTGGACTACTGGGTAGAACTCATTTTCACTCCTTTCTACTAGGGTAGCTTAAACCAGATAAAATACCGCTTTTGTCATGAAAGGGGTAGCATAAAGAATTGATTTACAAATAGCTGGTAAATCCTTTGTCATTTCTGGTTGCTTCTCGAGGTAGATTGAAGCAACGATTCACATCTCTATTTCTTTAAGAAACATAGGGACTTCATGGAAAGCTATTTCTAATTCAAATATAACCACATGGTCATATTTTATTGTAATACATCCATTCCACTTAAAGAACTCTCAAAATCTATATTTCAACAAAGATTTTTAATATATTCTAAAATCACTTGGCGGAATATCCTCTCGATTTCAGTTAAAATCTTATCTATTTTTCTTTTACCAAAATAGGATTTGATATTACTAATTTATTACACAAAAGTGTATGAATCACCATAGATTATGTTTTCCTATTTTAATAGGATATTTTCAACTTGTGTTGAAATTTCTTAAATTATCCCTGTTGGAATAGCAGGTTAGAAATAATCGGCCTTTACCGTCATTTGTTGAAGCCTAATTTGTGAAGTAGATTCTTAGTGCTTTGGACCCCCCCCCCATCGTCTCCAAAGAGCATTGGCACTTTCATAGTCTCCCGATCAAGGCCATGAAAGACAAAGTTCTCCTCAATTGGCAAAGATCTTTGAACAAATTGGATATCTGTAACCAAGCTCCCTATCCTTATTTTTACTGGAGGAAGGGGCTTTGTAGGGTGCTTTGCAGGAGAAAAGTTTAGTTCCTCTGGGGCTTTTGCCTTATCAGCATAAGACACCCTTTATTCTTTTGGGTTTGTTGGAGGCAAACTCACGTGTCCTGGTTAGAAAATCTGACAGATAGTTAGAATAGTCAGGAGAGGACTTTATGGTATAAGAAAACATATCTATAACATTTTACCACCTTACCCTTCCGCTATTTGTTTTTTTATTGATAAGAAACTCTGCTAATCATTTATTATCAGTAATGATAGTATATGTTTGAGAAAACAAATAGGGACTAAATGTAACTCCATGTAATCGATTTTCCGTATTTTTGGAGATTAAAAATAAATTTCTATTTTTTTCAAATGAATTTTGGGTTTTCAATTATTGATAAAAGAATATTCCTAATTAGTATTGTCTAATAATGAATATTTTATTTATAATTACTTTCTTTTGAAAACCTAAATAGATTTATTCTAATTATAAAACATTCCTTTCAATTATTAGCTTAAGGAAAAGAATTTCTTATTTATTAATTATTATGGTTAATTTTGCTAATAGTTAATTTGTGGTTAGAAAGAGAGCTAACTAATCCTTAGAAGCTTCCCCAAGCTTCTCCCCATCCACTATGCCCCTCTTTTTCACTTTTATTACATTTTTGCCAACAACCCAAACTTGGGGAGCATGCACCATTACATTATTTAATGGGACATTACCTATTCCATACACACACAACTATTAGACATTTATTACACAACTTCTGTCACGACCCGCACCCGTTTTTTTTTTTTTTTTTTTTAAAACGGATACGAGACGTGTCCAAGCCAGCCTACGCCGCAGAGTCGGCGGTAGAACGCTGTCACGGCCATGAAGATCAAATCACAAAATAGTGCTCATTCACAAAACTAGTTTAACTTACAATATTCACAAGTTTTACATTTGCAGAAAATATAAACTTGTACAAATATTTGAATGACTACCAGTCCACTATCTAACTAGTCTCTAGGCTTTGTCTGCAAGTACTCCCATCACTCCCCAAGCTAAATGAATCCACGGCTAACCTGAAAATGTTGGTTTCCAGTCAGGAATGGAACGAGCACAATTCACTGAATGCAATTTCAAATAAAGAAAATGACTATAAGACAAAGGTTAGACATCAATCATGGGTTTGAAAATAAACAGTAAAGCCGTAAGAAAAATCAATAGTAATAAATAGACCCATATACTTTTCCACCGTTAGAAGTACCTTTGATATGTGATCGGTCTCGGGACAATTATGCGACACGGTCTACACGGTCTAAAGTTACACGGTCTACAGTTACACGGTCTACAATTACACGGTCTACAATTACACGGTCTACAGTTACACGGTCTACAATTACACGGTCTACAATTACACGGTCTACAGTTACACGGTCTACAGAAAACACAGCAATAAAGAAGCAATGTCTACAGAATAATAATCACTAACTACTCAGTTTAAATGCAATAATAAACACTGTCTACACGGTCTACTTTGCAATAAATAAATCACTGTCTACACGGTCTACAAGAAATAAATGCAACACGGTCTACACGGTCTACACGGTCTAAGGTCAGATCACACATCCTTGGTACTTCTCATTCCCGACTCGACAATTTATAATAGAAAATAATCACATAACCAATGACTAATCAATGAAATATAGTAAAGATCAATATCGAAATGCAAACAATAAACTGTACTCGCCTGTGGTCCTTTGCTGGTGAAACCGACAATCTGAACTACTCAATGTGCCACTATAGTCAAAACCCGTACAACAGTCCCCGGAAGCTGAAATAAACAATACCAATGATCTCAGAATAGTCCAATTAGCTAGGATTGCCTGTCCTTACGTCCAATTCTGGACACAGGGGCAAAACGGTAATTTCGGACAAAAACGATGTCCGCCGTTGGACCCGCTTTGCACCGAAAAGCGTGCCAGAGTCAACGGTCTCTAAAGTCGTCAAACTACATGTCTACGGATCCAGTTTTTTGGTACGAACCTGACCGTATGTCCAGAGTTGAATTCCGGCGGGCTGTGCACAAAATCGCCCGTTGAGCGGGACCGTGGGGCCCGCAAAACGACGTCGATTTCAACTGGCTCAGAATCGGACCAAACTTGGCATGCAGGACCAGAAAAACGATACGGTCCTGTTGGCGCAAGTTTCGTCTCGATCTGACGAACGTGCACAAAGTAATTGGAGAATTTGCATTGGACGGATACGGGGCGATTCCGACGGATACGCGTCGAATTCGTCGCGCACACGCGACCAATTTGAATTCCGTCGAAGCCCACACGACCACGAAGCCGTTACGCAGCTTTCGATGCTTTCGGTTCGCGACCACGTCGCCCGGAATGGCGGGACGCACGTCGTGTGGAGCGATTTCATGATTTTTAAAACAGGTTTTTCGGTAACTTTACAATCCGATTTCTCTTTACGTAGTCGACGAAATTAAATTCCGTAAAAAGTGAATCGAAGCCCTACATGTTGTCAATAAACGCCTTCAAATAGGTTTTCGAAATTAAGCATGGTTTGGGAGATAAATAAATGCGAAGTAGGATAACTCGACTGTTTTCAGTCCTGTTTTTGGGACGGGTTTTTCATCGACTTTGGGTCGATTTCTCGGGCAATCCAGCTCGTCTAAATTAAATCTATATGAAGGCAAATGAAGGTGGTTATATCAGGATCATACCTGAAGAATCATTTCGGAAAACGATAGAGCAACGATGGTGGACTTCTATCTCGAAGTTGGCTTCCCGCAGCCCCTGCTGCTGCCTACTGTTGCTGTTTTGTTCTTCGCTGCTCGGCGCGCGCGCGCTGCCTCAGCGGCCTCGGCCGCGCGCGGCGGCGCGCAGGCCCAGGGTGGGTCGACAGCATTCGGGAAGGAGGGTGGCGGATTCGCGGCTAGGGTTTTCGTTTAGCCTCGATTGCGCGTGGGGTGTATGTATATATACTCGTACGTTCAGTTAAGAACCGAGTGCCTGGGTTAAATGGCTCGGGCTGGGAAACCTTCTCCTATTGGGTTTGGGTATGGGGAATCGGGCCGGGCTTGGATGGCATGGTTTGGTTCGACTTTTGCTGGGTTTTGCTACTCGTATTTGCATACTGCTGTAGACTTGAGGTCCACAGCTGCTACTTCTTTCTTATTCTTATTAATATATATATACACATATTAATATATACAATTATCCATATATATATATATACATATAAATATACTCAAATACCTATATATATACATATAAATATATACAAATATCCATATATATCCGTATACACATATTTTCATCTACCCATTTATTTATACGTACACACACGTATATATGTAATTATATATATACACGTGCACACATATTTATATAATATTATATATTTATATATACATACAAATATACATGCACATATTTTTATAATATATATTTATATACAAATACAAATATACACATGTATATTATATATATTTATATACATATACCTACATACTCACGTATATCTATATACACATTACATATCTGTCCTCGAATATATATATATATATATCTCTATATATAGTTTATATACAAATATATATACCTGATTTACTTACGAATATATTTCTATATATTCATATCCATATTTGCACCTGCCATTTTCTTAATATACCATCTGTCTTCAATTCAATAACCAAGATCTAGTAGAATTGATTATGATCAAGAATATATCAACCTTGTACAAACGTAAAATATATGACAAGCTTACTATAGATGTAAACCATATCCCTTTGTGGCTTTCACCGAAGCCCTAGGTTTCATGGTACTCCTGTCTCCTATAGGAAGACCGTATCAATGTCTGTATTTGACAGAATAATACCTCGAGCTCATGTCGAGTAAGGCCCAGTCATGTCTAAACTTCAAAGTCCCAAACATGTCAAAATGGTTGTACCAAAAATTTGCACCGTGTGTGGATTATCTCCATTTAAATCAAGTAAATAATAAAATATTTTCAAAAAAAATCCGGGAGGGGAGGCTACAAATCTACCCACCTTAAAAATAATTTCGTCCTCGAAATTCTAATTCGTAACTATGCCATAAAATTCAAGAAGGCAGTCTATCTTAACCTTAATCTTCTTAAAATTTTAATTTCTCAAAATATTTTATAACCTCCTCCAGTCCTTTTGTAACTACATAATCTCTAGGACTTCTACCCACCTTTGGTCATACTACTCTCTCAAAACACAGGTCACAAAACCCTATAATCTTCCAACTAGTTGCTCAAATTCTTCCAATAGATATCTATCGCCTATGGTATCTATAATCCTCGCATATCTATCAAGCAACCCAAAATTCAAATATCAACTAACTTATACTATAACTTCTGCTAAATTCTAAACAACACGGTTATCAATCCCCCAAAATAGGAAGGACGATAGTCAATGGTACGAAAGGATGAAGAAGAATGACTGAGAACAGCACGAAGTTTCGAGTGCGGTAGAGGATATCAAATGATACCGATAAAATGGACCTTATGAACCATTGACTTATTAGCTAGATTGGGGCTACTCCACTCCAATCACTGGCTAACTTCGAAGAGACCCTTCGTTTCTTAGAGAGCTTGCAACCTATGCACCACGAAAATTTCGTTCTCGAAATTAAAACTAAGCACGATTTAATGATAGAACAGAATTTGAGAAATCACGATTGCGATCTATTCGTGGTTACTTAAACGCACGAGCAAGGAATATAAATACAATACAAAATCGTATCGTGACTTCCAGGTAAATAAAATAATGGTTACGAATAACACCACATTCTACGAGGTGGAGGCTACCTAATAGGTGTAGGAACCTATTTCAACTAGTTCGGTTTTAATAGTGCTGATATAGCGGTATGTATGGATGGGTTTTACTTGATCTTAATGGGTTCTCTATTGGACATCAACGTTGGTTGGGTGAACCTTGGACTTCAATCTATATGGACTGGACAATGTCCCAACGATAAAACTACTTCTACTAGGTTAGGGTAACCTAGAATAGGTTTCCACCCAAGTGGTTGAGGTAGTTGGGCAGTCGGATTGGTTAGGTAGGTTATGTAAGCCCTGAAGATGCGTCTCTCGCGACCTTTGTGTTTAATTAGCACATGAGGACCTTTGTGTTTAATTAGCACATGAGGCCTCAATTGGTTGGCACACTAGTGTCATATGCGTAGTAGGCTTCGAGTAGATCACAACCATATATTGGGTCAATTGAATTGAGTCAAGGCTGAGGCTCTGGTGGAAGTCAGAAAGTATACCGGGTAGGTACTATGGTAAAGGTTATAGCTAGTCCTTTTGACTTAAAAGTCGCGCTATAAAAAAAAATAGAGTACAAGGGGACGTGTTTGAGTGGGATATGATATACCTAGATGAAGTGGACTTGTCTAGATCTTGGGTATAAAATTTGTTGGAAGGCAACAGCTGGTCACGTGCTCCGAATATCAATGACACGGCCGGGGACACTAAACGATCTAAATAGAAAGTGGGAGTCTCTGGAGCACTAATTATCATCCTAATGGGAGTTATTCTAATCACTCGGTAATCCTGGTATATCCTAAAATTTTAGAAGGCTTACAGTCTACCCACCTTAGAAGCTAAGACATGGGTTTTGGAATAATGTGGTTAGAAGTATTCCAAAGTCCGGATATTGTGCCTCGACTCTTGTTAATAAAGAATAAGGCACGACGTAACGGAATACAGTAGGTATTAGTCAACTCAAGATTCGTTCCTCGTTAAATAGAAAATGAGTGTGTACGATGACACAAGGTCGATATATTAGAATGACCTACTCGTCCACAGTGCACATGAGTTTCCGATGGGGTAACCAACTCTAAGGCACATCATCTAAAAGATTTCTAACAACTGAGTCGTGAAACTCTACACGGTTCAAGCTTGCCAGACTATTGTCACAAGAGCTGTAATGATCGTGTATTGCTGTTGACAACTGGTAGATCATAATACGACAGGATATTTAAGCCATGGTATTGGCTAAGCTAGTGACTGTGGTGTTCCAACACTAGTTAGGTCTTAATAATAAAATTTACATAACTAGGGTAATATTTGTTGGAATCCAATCTCGGGATGAGCATCTACTATAGTCACGGTAAATAATTGTCCATATCCTTGTCTATTCATCTCATGTCTAAACTGTGGGCTTTGGTCGAGGAAAGGTTGGTTCAAGGCTTAAGGGTTGCTAGTTAAGGCAAGCTTCCAGCAAATAATTTGAGACTCGCAACCTTTGGTCTCTAAAGAATAGGTAGTCTCCTAGGTAGGCATTTCGACTAAGGGTAAAATCCTAATCATTCTCAAATTCGAATGGCTAGAAGGTCTCAATAGTAGTTTGAGGGTCGAGAGGAGAACGAGTAACTCAGTCATATGACTAGTCGATGGTAGCTACACTTGTATATATGACTACCATTGCCATGGGGGATACTCTGTATCTCTCTACCAAATACGAGATTTCGTCTTTCTAAGTCAGTGAAAGACAAAAACAATAAGGAGTTCAAGAAAGATGTCATCGAATACAATTACGTGATTCAAGGGCGAATGTATAATTCAAGAGGAATTGTCAAGCAGTCGTGGAAGAGATCCTAGAGACATCTATCTCTCAATCCACGTAGGGTAATTAAATAAAGTGCGAACCAAATGCATCATGGTTGATCAGACCATAATACACTAATTCTGATTAGACAATAAGTTAGCAGGCGTCCCCACTAAACATATGCCTCGAATCAAGCTCGAGAATAGAGTGAGCTTGCAAAACTAAGCTGTGACAGCAGCGTTTGTTAAGATAGTCGAATACAATTATACGAGATTTTTGAAAGAAGGCACAAGTAGTTCGAGTTGTGAGAAGCGAAAACTCACCCGGGGTTCTTGCTTATACAGTCCTCCCACTTTCTTCTTATCCTTAAGGCCTTGGTCGACTAATGGTTTATGGACTTCTGAATTCTACGTTCTAGTAAACCTATTAATGTCAGTCAATTTCCTCGTCAATAGATCACAAGAACCACGGATTACTAGGTCGAGAGACATGCTATCCATCCTGCAGAACTTCCGCTGGAATTAGCCTTGGATCTTATGGGACATACAGGGCATCGTCCTATCCTCTATAGTATCCTTAATTTGTAATCACGTCTGAAGTCATTTCACCGAGGACTACGCCTCGCCCGTAAAATCGGGCTATGGTAAACCCTTGGTTTCGTAACTCAAATATGATACAAATCGAACATTACTTAACTCTACCAATATTGGCTCACAAGGGTGACTACGGTCAAAAGAGAACCACTAGCAATAGTTTTTGGTAACCTTCTATAACCTATATTTCCTTAAACAGATGTCAACTCTAGGGTCGTGTCTTGCCAGTGCGCTGCTGGCTGCAGGGAATCCAGAGTCTTCATAATTCAAATAAATGGCGACAGTGCGCTGCTGTCCTGCCATTATGAGTTAATTAACATCCTTTTAACTATATATGTAAAAACTCATGAGCTTCAAGAGGTTCAAGCAAGTCGACTATGAGATAAAGCGTAGGTATCTGTCAGTCACAATCCTTAAAATAAAAGGTGAACAGGGAGGAAATAATTGAAGACAAAGAAATACAGACATTCTAACTATTCCATGTGTATTCAAGCCTTTGAGAAAAAACTTGAATCGAAACTAACTCAAGGTTCGCATATGGATAACCCAATCAGAAATAATAATTCCTGGGGCAAAATAGGAACTAAATAGGAAATTTGGACTAAATATGAGGATGATATCTAAAGAGACAACGAGAAGGAATTGAATAATTCATCTAGGTGAGATCATCAATTCCAGGAAACTCTGCCTCTCCAAGTGAATAATCTATCCACATTGGACCATATCTTCCAATCAAGAGGTAATAGTGTACCTATGGGGATTTGACAAACTATCAAAGTTAATAACTCTTATCCTAAATTGCATGGTCTAGACTACCCATCGGCAAATTTGTATAAGGGACTCCTAGTCCTAGTCATTCTCTTAAATTAAATTAATTTCTAATTTGTGAATGAGCATTTCTAGTCGCAGGCTCGCAATAGTACAACTAACTTAAGTACTATCACGAGTTCGCATGATTTGCGAAGACAGACCTGCATGGGCCACCACAAAAACTTGTCACGACCCGCACCCGTTTTTTTTTTTTTTTTTTTTTTTAAAACGGATACGAGACGTGTCCAAGCCAGCCTACGCCGCAGAGTCGGCGGTAGAACGCTGTCACGGCCATGAAGATCAAATCACAAAATAGTGCTCATTCATAAAACTAGTTTAACTTACAATATTCACAAGTTTTACATTTGCAGAAAATATAAACTTGTACAAATATTTGAATGACTACCAGTCCACTATCTAACTAGTCTCTAGGCTTTGTCTGCAAGTACTCCCGTCACTCCCCAAGCTAAATGAATCCACGGCTAACCTGAAAATGTTGGTTTCCAGTCAGGAATGGAACGAGCACAATTCACTGAATGCAATTTCAAATAAAGAAAATGACTATAAGACAAAGGTTAGACATCAATCATGGGTTTGAAAATAAACAGTAAAGCCGTAAGAAAAATCAATAGTAATAAATAGACCCATATACTTTTCCACCGTTAGAAGTACCTTTGATATGTGATCGGTCTCGGGACAATTATGCGACACGGTCTACACGGTCTAAAGTTACACGGTCTACAGTTACACGGTCTACAATTACACGGTCTACAATTACACGGTCTACAGTTACACGGTCTACAATTACACGGTCTACAATTACACGGTCTACAGTTACACGGTCTACAGAAAACACAGCAATAAAGAAGCAATGTCTACAGAATAATAATCACTAACTACACAGTTTAAATGCAATAATAAACACTGTCTACACGGTCTACTTTGCAATAAATAAATCACTGTCTACACGGTCTACAAGAAATAAATGCAACACGGTCTACACGGTCTACACGGTCTACACGGTCTAAGGTCAGATCACACATCCTTGGTACTTCTCATTCCCGACTCGACAATTTATAATAGAAAATAATCACATAACCAATGACTAATCAATGAAATATAGTAAAGATCAATATCGAAATGCAAACAATAAACTGTACTCGCCTGTGGTCCTTTGCTGGTGAAACCGACAATCTGAACTACTCAATGTGCCACTATAGTCAAAACCCGTACAACAGTCCCCGGAAGCTGAAATAAACAACACCAATGATCTTAGAATAGTCCAATTAGCTAGGATTGCCTGTCCTTACGTCCAATTCTGGACACAGGGGCAAAACGGTAATTTCGGACAAAAACGATGTCCGCCGTTGGACCCGCTTTGCACCGAAAAGCGTGCCAGAGTCAACGGTCTCTAAAGTCGTCAAACTACATGTCTACGGATCCAGTTTTTCGGTACGAACCCGACCGTATGTCCAGAGTTGAATTCCGGCGGGCTGTGCACAAAATCGCCCGTTGAGCGGGACCGTGGGGCCCGCAAAACGACGTCGATTTCAACTGGCTCAGAATCGGACCAAACTTGGCATGCAGGACCAGAAAAACGATACGGTCCTGTTGGCGCAAGTTTCGTCTCGATCTGACGAACGTGCACAAAGTAATTGGAGAATTTGCATTGGACGGATACGGGACGATTCCGACGGATACGCGTCGAATTCGTCGCGCACACGCGACCAATTTGAATTCCGTCGAAGCCCACACGACCACGAAGCCGTTACGCAGCTTTCGATGCTTTTGGTTCGCGACCACGTCGCCCGGAATGGCGGGACGCACGTCGTGTGGAGCGATTTCATGATTTTTAAAACAGGTTTTTCGGTAACTTTACAATCCGATTTCTCTTTACGTAGTCGACGAAATTAAATTCCGTAAAAAGTGAATCGAAGCCCTACATGTTGTCAATAAACGCCTTCAAATAGGTTTTCGAAATTAAGCATGGTTTGGGAGATAAATAAATGCGAAGTAGGATAACTCTACTGTTTTCAGTCCTATTTTTGGGACGGGTTTTTCATCGATTTTGGGTCGATTTCTCGGGCAATCCAGCTCGTCTAAATTAAATCTATATGAAGGCAAATGAAGGTGGTTATATCAGGATCATACCTGAAGAATCATTTCGGAAAACGATAGAGCAACGATGGTGGACTTCTATCTCGAAGTTGGCTTCCCGCAGCCCTGCTGCTGCCTACTGTTGCTGTTTTGTTCTTCGCTGCTCGGCGCGCGCGCGCTGCCTCAGCGGCCTCGGCCGCGCGCGGCGGCGCGCAGGCCCAGGGTGGGTCGACAGCATTCGGGAAGGAGGGTGGCGGATTCGCGGCTAGGGTTTTCGTTTAGCCTCGATTGCGCGTGGGGTGTATGTATATATACTCGTACGTTCAGTTAAGAACCGAGTGCCTGGGTTAAATGGCTCGGGCTGGGAAACCTTCTCCTATTGGGTTTGGGTATGGGGAATCGGGCCGGGCTTGGATGGCATGGTTTGGTTCGGCTTTTGCTGGGTTTTGCTACTCGTATTTGCATACTGCTGTGGACTTGAGGTCCACAGCTGCTACTTCTTTCTTATTCTTATTAATATATATATACACATATTAATATATACAATTATCCATATATATATATATACATATAAATATACTCAAATACCTATATATATACATATAAATATATACAAATATCCATATATATCCGTATACACATATTTTCATCTACCCATTTATTTATACGTACACACACGTATATATGTAATTATATATATACACGTGCACACATATTTATATAATATTATATATTTATATATACGTACAAATATACATGCACATATTTTTATAATATATATTTATATACAAATACAAATATACACATGTATATTATATATATTTATATACATATACCTACATACTCACGTATATCTATATACACATTACATATCTGTCCTCGAATATATATATATATATCTCTATATATAGTTTATATACAAATATATATACCTGATTTACTTACGAATATATTTCTATATATTCATATCCATATTTGCACCTGCCATTTTCTTAATATACCATCTGTCTTCAATTCAATAACCAAGATCTAGTAGAATTGATTATGATCAAGAATATATCAACCTTGTACAAACGTAAAATATATGACAAGCTTACTATAGATGTAAACCATATCCCTTTGTGGCTTTCACCGAAGCCCTAGGTTTCATGGTACTCCTGTCTCCTATAGGAAGACCGTATCAATGTCTGTATTTGACAGAATAATACCTCGAGCTCATGTCGAGTAAGGCCCAGTCATGTCTAAACTTCAAAGTCCCAAACATGTCAAAATGGTTGTACCAAAAATTTACACCGTGTGTGGATTATCTCCATTTAAATCAAGTAAATAATAAAATATTTTCAAAAAAAATCCGGGAGGGGAGGCTACAACTTCCTAATTTCCTCTTTCTATAATGTCTGGCCAACCAACCTCAGCTGGCCAGTGGCCTGCCGAACTCCTCCGCTGGCACCCCGCCACCACCTCACTGCCATCCCCTGTCCACACAACCAACCCTTCCCTGTCGCACCCCTTGCCAAGCCCACTCCAGCCATGTTCCAGCGATCGACACCCAATCCTACCTCTGCTCCGACCTTCTGCTTCCTTAGCCATTCCACTGCCATCACTATCATTGTCATCCCTACCGCCATCACTATCACTATCACCACAACCACCCAGATCTCCGCCATCACCACTACGACCCCCTATACCGACCACCGCCTGCACCTCCATGACCACCACCAGGCCCCCTGTCTCCACCATCCACCATACACCGAGCTCAACCCAACCGTGACCACCACCATCGACTACTTCCTGCTGCCTCCCTAATTATCGCAGCCATCGATACCACCACCTGACCTCCCCCTGCCACCTATAACCATGACACAACCACCCCTAAAAGACCAGCTCCATAGAACTCCTCCCTACTAGATCTGCCTCGATATTACCACTGCTTTGTCCCAAATGAACCCAGTCATCATCGCCACCACCAATAGCCATCATCACTAGCTCCGTCGAGCTTCTGCCACCTAGATCTGACATCACCGACTCTCCGTGAGACGTGTATGATGAGGGCTGTCGTGCCGCTATCCTCACGTGGCCGTCCACCTCCGTGTCGGCGGTTTCTTTAGCAGCCTTCACCGGATCAGTCATGCCCTGCCACGTCGTGACCGCAATCCATTGTTGCGCCAGCAACGCCGATCGGAGGAACTCCGGTGAGCACCCTTTGATATTCCCCTCTTTCCTTCCTCTCGATTTTCTTTCTCTCAGTTTCTCTGACCCTCTATTCTCTTTCTTGCCTTATCTTTCTTTTATTGAGTTGTTTGATTATAATTTCTTTTATTAAGTTGTTTGATTAGAATAACATACTTTTAGGATTAAAATGACTTATGATTTGGCCTTAGGCCTTGTTGTTGGGCCCAAGCCCACAAAATTTCTTTTAGCTAAAATTATATTGGGGTGGGCTTTGGGTTAAGCACACATTATTTTTCACAAATAATTAATGGTTTGGATTTTGATGAGCTTACTTCTTCTTGGGCACATTGTGGTGGATTTTTTTTAGGTTAAATATACTATTATAGTATTTCAAACTACTTCAAAAATATAATTCGACATAAAACTATATTTTATAAAATTAGGGGTTTAAAGTCCTAAAATAATTTTTTCTAAGTTCCAAATATTTATTTAAAAATATCTGATTAATAAAATATAGCTTCCAAATATTATAAATAAATTCCAAAATACTTATATGTATTTATTTATATTTCCTACAAATCACAATCGTGGTTAAATTAGTTATTTTTTATTTTTGATTACGGACTTCTACCTCAATTTCAATTATCTTGCCGAACTCGGAATCTGGACTTCTATATATCAAGATGGGCTATTTGGACTATTTTGGACTCAATATAACCACCCATATCATTATTGGGGACCATCTTGTGAAGCATAGCATCGGTACCTATTTTGTATCGACACATTCGTATCACGCACGTTGACTCCAACTAAATTGAGGCGAGTAAATTCTCTGATAATTTCTCATTTATGATATCTTCTATGTTTCCTACATTTAGTGTAGATATGCTTGATTTCTTGACACATTGTTACACGGATTGGTATTTCTGGATTCCGTCATGAGATGTTATTCCTTGTATATCTTGGTGTATCTTGTGCAACCCATATTGTTGTTTTTATACTTGTATGGACACTGATTCTCAAGAAGACTTGCTACCTTCTTCTATAATCTCGTGTCGTAACAAACCATGGTTGGATCCACTATACCAGTCGGGGGCAGAGAGTATTAGTATAGATATGTGATCATCCTTGTGCATGTCTTGTTCCTTGTGAGTATTTATCATACACCACACGTATGATTAACCAGGCCATAAATTCTTATACAAATTATCAAGCCGATCACTTGTTGAAACTAGTGCTCACTCACATAGCTAGTTATTTCCTAAATTTTTTGTACATGATATTTTTTGCTCTCTTGCTTTTGTATTTAGTTACAAAATTATTCATATCTTGATATATTCTTGTACATGTTTTATTATCTTGCATACTCTCTCTATTTACTATTACATAGTATTTATCATTTACTGTAACTGTTATTATAGGTGTACTTTGCTCCAATCCTGATTGGATAACTATTTTTTAGGTAATGTTATGTCCCATACATTGGACTTCATGATGATATTAGCCGAGACAGATCTAGATGTACCTTGATCGTGAGTTGACCTCTGGAGAGCTCTAGGCCATATTCTTTTTTTAGCTTTATGTTTTCTTTATCGAATTTATCTCTGATACATTTTGGATATGTATAATCATTTATAGTGTCTTGGATGGTTTAGTGTTACAGTTATCTTTCCTTCTTCATATCTTCCTTAACATTTGTGATTGAGTAGATGTTAATATTATGGATTTAAAATATTAAGATCTTTCTCTGAGGATTAGACAATGTTCTACTGTCGATTCTGCGGCGTAGGCTGGACGTGCCCTACGTACTTGTGCCTGAATATTCGGGTCGGGTCATGATACATTTTTATAGTGGCCCAGGCAGGCCAGGCTTTATTATTAGAGCGATGTTGCGGTAGTACAACGAATCAGTTGTACTACTAAGAGCCTATGATATGATATAGGAAATAGGATAATAGGATGAGAGGATACTCAATCACAATTTGGATTCCTTAAGAGATTCCTGGGACGACCCCTGAGAATCTCACTATAAACTCTATCTCGGAGTCTGTTTCCACTTGTCTCCATCTATTCTTCCTTGTTCGTTGTTGAATTTTATTCTTAGTGATCATTGTTGAATTTCTTTCTTGGGATTCGTTGTTGACTTTGATTTTATATCAGATAAATTTTATGGACTAAGTTAAGGTATATGCAAACGTATTTGATGAGGACAATATGAAAGGTTAATGTCTGCCTTGGTTATGGAGTCTAGAGTTTATCGCTACCATACTAGCTAGCATGGCGAATACATAGAGCCTAACTATGGGATATACTTATATTAGTTATGTAATTTAGAGTTTCTCATAGCCATACCAGTTGGAGTGGTGAGAATTCTAGATAACCTGATTATATAAGTATATACCTCAGTTATGGACTCTATCTTTTATCACAGCTACGCATACTAGCGTGGCGAGGATTCTGGGTAACATGATTACAGATGGACATATATGATCTTAAATTGGTTCTTAACATATCATCTCTATCATTTCTTTTCTGTATAATAGAATTTATTTCCATCACCTTATCAGCTTGGGATATAGACATCCTTAGTTCCTCTAGTCCAATTCCTTATAAAGTTTTATTCTATTATTTCTGAGGTTTCTTGCAGATAGGTTTGTGTCTTTGAGTATCAGTGTTGGTTGTTAGGAGTGTAGCTTGTTGTTTGTGAGTGGTTCCTGGTTGGGCATGTGAGCTAAAGGCATCAATCTAGAGGTGACTCATAGTGCGGTACCTTTATAGAAAGAGTTCTCTAGTAAGTGTCAGTATAGTTAAGGTACTAATGGTAGATGGGAAAGTAGAGTATCAGTAATGATTCCAGGAATTGATATTAGTGTTTTCATGTATGTTTTATATATGATTACCAATATAGGAATAGGTATCAGGTGAGTGTGGAGTATTTTAGAAAATCTAGATTGGGTAGGAGGACAAAAGGGTGGCAGTCATGGTTGCATCAGAATAGATAGTATGTATAGTTAGGTACCTAAAATCTGGAGGGTGTATGTTTTATAGAAAATATTTGGATGTATCAGCTGCGTGCATTAAGAATACATATGAGGGTAATGGATTACACGTAAATCTGCAGGTTGGAGTGAATGTGTGTCTAGCGTGGGTATGCCACCTAATATCTTAAGTGCTTGATTTGTTAGAAGGTGATAGATGGAGGAAGGAAGTGTAGTGCCTAGAATTTTGTGCACAAGAGCACAGTAGGTGATGTGTGAATTGCATAATGGTGAAGAGCAAGAAGTACAGTGTGAAAGTTTCGTGAGTACCAGGTAGTAAAAGTTTGAGTACTAGAGATAGCAGTAGTGGGTCTGTAAGGTAGAATATTGCCAAGTTGGTATTTTAGGTTATTTAGTACATGTGACATGTATAGTTGTGAGTTGGTATCGACCGCCAGGAGTGCCTAGAGAGTGCAAGTGTTTAGGTATATCAATTTCGAGATGGATAGCTTATGCTGGATATAACATGTCTGAATAATGTCATTGAGTATGGATGATAGTATCAGTTAGGAGTATCAGGACAAAGTTGGAGTGAGGCAAGTAAGAGAGTATCAGGGAGAGTAGGAGTACAAGTGTTCAGGGCAGAGAAAGGAGAAGTAGGATTTAGTTACAATGAATGTGGAAGCTTCTACTAGTATATTAGAGTGCGGGGATGATTATGAGCCAGGATTATATGATGTATCTGTGAGCCCCCTAATTTTTGGGGCACTTCTAAAAAATTTCAAATGAATTAATTTCCATAAATAATTTTTATTATAATTAATTTTGATCATTAAATGTACCTTTTTTGTAACTATGATTTCTGGAGCGCTAGGGATGTCAATCTCTCGAAACTCCCTTCGTGAGTTTTGTAGTGGACAAGATTATCTTCATTTTGGTATACCATGTCCCACTCAACTATGTATTCTTATATTCTATTTGCTTCGCACAACTTTGGGGTCAAATTAGACCAATAAGTTATCTACCGAGAGACTTACCGTAACTTCCAACTCAAATTCAGGACTCAACATCGATCCAACCTAATCGACCCAATATATAGTTTTGACCTATTTTGAGCCTACTATACACATGCCAAGGGTGTACCACTCAATCGAATTCCCATGTGCTATTTATTGACGAATGGCACCGGAGACTCATTGGATGATTTTCGGAACTGTAACTTAGTATAGACCATTATTGATCGATTTTTATTAGTTAGAGATATCCACCTAAAAAGAATTGTGACTATTTATTATTTTAATTATATTTATATTCTAATAATGAATTGGTAATGACACCTACACCCTTGTTGTGTGGTATTCACCATTCATATATAAAGGATTTATTTCCTTGGAACCTAGCCCAACACTACCTCCATCCCTTAAACAAACTCAAGCTTAGTATATACCCAACATTTCTATAGGAAACCAACTATTTTCCTACTATATTAGCTTTCCTCCTCAAAAAGTACCAAAGAGCCCAAGCCCTCTCCTTGAACAGACCCATTCTCGCCAACTCCACCTTATTGAACTACAGACATTCCCCTCCCCCTTTGCTATAGAGAGCATATGCAAGGTGCTGCAAAAAAAAAACAAACAACAGCTACGACCTCTCTTCTCTTCCTCTCTCTATATATAGCCCATGTTGTTTCTCTCCCGACCCAAAACCTAGCCACACACCACTGAACTCCCCTCCCTTCTCCTTCATACTCATCTTTTTCCCGACACATTGTCCTTCCCATGTAGCATTCGTCGATGCCACTACCTTCGTACATCGTCGACGTGGGTGCGCAAGAGAACAGCAGCCAGTAGCTGCATAAGACCAACAGCTACGTTGCGGCCACCCTAGCACCAGTGCGACACCCCCGTGCGATTGTGTACAGCTCGAGCAACCTGTGCGTGTGCGACCAACACAGGGCCATCAGCATCATTGGGTGACCAATGTCGCGTGTGCGTGCAAGGCATTGGCGGCGCTACAACAGCATCAGCGGACGTAACAGGCGCACGTACAACACGCGGAGCAGCGGCGACGACCGTCGAGCTGCCACCATGAATACCCCCTTGACCTGGCACGATCCTGCGACCCTTCTGGACGTGTCACCACACTCCCCGGCGAGCCACAAAGGCTATTCGTGCATTTCTTAGGAGATTCCGTCGTGACGCACGAGTTTTAAAACTCAGAAATCGTGCTTCGTCACAGCAACTTCATGTGTGTTTTCTGGGTCATCTGACTGTTGGACGTCGAACTCTTTTCTCTGTTGCAATATCGGTATATAGCTCTACCTCCACCTAAATTTTCAACCATTAATTTTATCGTTTGCTATGTCAAAACTGGCCACAATGTTGGGCGAATAATTGTGTTCATTTTTTATAGTTTTGTGGAGCCAACTTTGTGGATTTATTTCTCCGCCATCGTAGCTCTGTTTGATGTTCCATGAGTTCCAATGTATAGCTGGTATAACCCTCTTCTTGCGATAAAAATTTCATTCCATCTTGAGTTCGTTTGAATGGTTGAATTCAATGCCAAAGTTGGCCATCCGTATTCGTAATTTTCAACTTGTAAAATTCTAATTTTGGACCTGGGACTCCAGATTCCAATTTTGACGTCACCAATTGACTTATGGCGTCATTCTGGCAAGAATTATATATAATTTGCTGAGTTTGGAGCAACGTGGCCCCGATATGCATTTCGGTGCAAATCGGGTCCCTTTGTCCGGATCAACGGGTCATTTTGAGATCAGTTCATCGAAATCCAATTCTGGATATACCATTGGATTTGTATCGTCATTCTGGACTCGTTAACATATATTTTTCTAGATTTAGAGGACTTTGGCTCCGACATGCATTTCCAAACAAACTCGATTCCAATGTCCGGATCAACTGGTCATTTTGAGATCGGGACATTAGAATCCTATTCTGGATATACCGTTGGATTCGTATCATCATTCTGGACTTGTTGACATATATTTTGCTAGATTTAGAGGACTTTGGCTCCGACACACATTTTTGTGAGGATCCTAATATCCGGGTCAACGGGTCATTTTGAGATCAGGACATCGGAATCCTATTTCGGATATACCATTGGGTTCGTATCATCATTCTGGACTTGTGGACATATAATTTGATAGGTTTATTGGACTTCTATCCTGACACATTTTTAGGTGTAAAGTGTGTCCAATGGCGGACATTATTTTTGACCCAAAATTATCGTTTTGCCCCAGTATCCAAATTAGACTTATGGATAGGCTGTACTAGCTAATTTGACTATTCTGGACACGTTGGTGATGCTTGTTTCATCATCCGACAACGTTTGTAGATTTTCCCTTATGTATCACCGTTATTTGTAATTAATTCCTATTCATGTTAGTATTTCGGAATTGATTAGGTGACCATGTGGATCGCCAAGATAAGATTGTTGACCTTAGAATTGATCATCTTGTCTCGATTTGCATGTCATAGATTTTGCTGTACGAATAATGAGGTACAAACTTAATATTTCAATAACCTACACCTGCAATTCATATTATTAGCAATAATATAGAGACTAGTGTGGCCTAGTTTTAGGTGATATAATCACAAGTGTCTTAGATAACAAAAGGTAAGAGGTGACTCGAAACGGCCCAAGCTCCCTAGGTGGGAATTATTAGTCATACGTGTACTATAGTGTGTGATATATATTTGTTTGTGGTTTGGGTTGATAGATATTTGCATAGAGTATGGTTCTCATGGATAGTAGGATAGACCTTGGTACTGCAGTCTCAGCACAGTTCGGACAACTCCAGGCAAGTATACCATGCCATTCTTGTACTTTAGTTATAATATTAATTCTTAACACATTTATATATTTGCATGTTATTGCGATACCTAAGGCCAAGTTTGGTACTTCGCGTCCGAATCACATTCGGGTGCCGATGGACGTTAGCGCCATCGGGTATCGACATTAGATATTCATATTTTACGTCACCGCGACAATCCGTTGCGGGGTACATTCAGACCCTAGGACATGTTCATGGTTACTACATACTGTCGAATTTTCGTACATGATTTTATCTTGCTATACGAAAGTCCGTAATTTATTCTAGGATGATGACTTGTGATTTTTACTGTATTTACTTTATGACTCGATGTCCTAGTTAGAGGATCCGACCGAGCGTCTCATGGATACGCTTCACAAGGTCACATGGGAGGGGAGAACATACACCATGCTCTTGGGCTACTTTCCCTCATAGTTTGCCACAGCTCCTTTACAGGACTGTGGTGTATTCGTAGTTTTCTGGAGTGCCTATCAGGTCTTCGGGGTACACCGTGACAGCTCGTATGTTCGAGTGATATTCTCAAATTGCATTTTTATATTAGTTGGTTATGTTAGATTCACCCACTACACCAGTCTTACTATATTTTATTGATTTCATTCATTACTGTCGTACACTTAGCCTATATATTATCTACCTTGTTGCGTCCCTATGAGGACCTATTTTTCTTCCAGGTTGGCTGAGTAGGTTTTGTTGAGCACCTTGCTAGATTGTTGATGATATTCATTTCATTATAGGTATTCCATCTTTCAGAGTTATATGTTTTATTTACTGTTATTTGTATCTTCTATGTAGCCTAGTATCTATAGAGTTATATTATCTTTCCGAGTCTATTCGGGCAAGTATGATTATTGGGCTGCAGACTATTATTTATATTTCCCTATCTTATGTTTTTGTTACTTGGATTGAGATATAGAGTTGATGTAGTAATAGTTACACCATTTTGAACAGCTTATACGTATTCTAGTCGGACTAGAGTCTGGTTGAATACGTAGCTGGCCAATGCCACATGGCTCGGTCCCGCATATTTTGGGATTGGGGCGTGACAGTATCTAATGGTACTTGTACGATAGCAGTATCAAGTGTATAGTATCTTGGAAGGTAGGAGTATTATATAGGGTCATATTGCCAGGGTCCGGGTAAGTATCCTAGAGTGATTGTTAAGTGCCAGCATATTGGTTAGTATTAAGATACCAAGATAGGAGGAGTAAACCTCTAGTATTAGAAACATTCAAGAGATGAGTAACCTAGTGGCTGGTATAATAAATATAGGTCAGATCCTTGAAGTACCTTAGTAAGAGTGTATCCCGTGAGTGTCAAGTATAGGAGTTAGTACCATGTGATAGATAGTGTCAGAAATTCGGGTAGCATCCTACATTTAGTAACTTAGAAGTTTTAGTATAGCATCCTGAGTAGTACGTGCCAGTGAGTTAAGAATGTCCATGGCCTAGATCCATAGTATATCATTAGTATATAGGAGGGTGATCCTTGGTATTAAGTAATTTAGCTATATTGATGTTGTAGAATAACTAGAGTGAGTATCAGAGATAGGTAGGAAGTCTAGCTAGGCCACCTGTGGCACAGTAAATTGCCCAATACCAGCATAGGGAGACACCCCGACAGAGCAGGGTTTTTGGCGATGACGGATGGAAGGCCGATGCTACATAATGGATTAGTATGTCTAATTTATTTCTGTTCTATCTTTTCATCCTTTCTTGAGTTTTTCTTTCGTACCTTATATTTGCCTTGTGCTATAGTATGGTTAGTATAGTTCGTAAGAAACCCCGTTGAGACTGCAATACCATGACAAGTAATACCATAACCATGCATGTTGTTCCTTTCAATAAAATTGTATATTACAATTTTAGGTGGGACTTTCTTGGACCATGATTATTGATGATGACCATAGCGAAGACTTTTGGTGAATAGGTTATGACTGAACAAGAGAGTGGAGTGAGGTGATTACCTCGACTTTTCTCTGCATATCCAATCTTTCAATTTTTCTATCCTTGGAAAAGCGATCTGATTTCTCTATTTTTGAATTCATCCCTTGATTTTTCAATATTATAATGTGGTCCTATTGATCTTGACTATATAACTTCTGTTATCTTCTTTATCGTCCAACATTTTGATTCTTGATCTTGACTATATTACTCTAATCATGCCAAGATTACAATGCTATTATCGCTCGTGCCTAGACTTTGATCATAAAATTAAACCATATTTAGATTCCGTTTTAAAACAATTTTGTCACTCTTCTTGTTCATGCCAAGATTTTGTTTTAAAACATGAATAGATTTTAGTACTATATTCAATCTTGCTTAAATTTTTAACTTTTGGACATGCCTAGATGACTTTGCAAGACTAGGCGACTTTGATTCCAATGATCGTGACTAGATGTATTGATTTTATCCCTAAATCGTGCCTAAAACCTGATCTTCGATAATGCCCATATGATTTGATCATGAATATATGACCTTGATTATGTACTTGGTCGTGCCAGAATTTGGATTTAGATCATGTCTGAATGATTTTCTGTTTGTGCCTAAATTTGATTCTATTATTGCTTGTGCTTAGATTTCATTCTTAATCATGCCTAGATTTTAATTTTCATAGCTTTATCCTAGGTCGTGCCCAAGTGATTTTAATCATTTCCAAACTCATAATCACGTCTGAACATTGATTGTTATTCATAACTAAGTAAATTTGAATCCTTAGATCTTTTGTCGTGCCAAAATATTGATTATTCCTAATCGTGCCAAATCACAACATTTTAGTATTTTATCGTAACTATACGAATTTGAATCTAATTGAGCCTAGATTCTATTGATCATTCTTACACAAATTTTGATTCTATCCTGATCATAACCAAACGATTTCGATCCTACTAGTTGTGACTAATAGTGCCTAAATAGCTTGGATCTTTACTCTTAATTATACCTAAATGACCTTGTCTGTATTTCGATTTTATCCTTGATCGTGCCAATATGACTTAATCGTGTGTAAATGATTGAATTTTGATTACTTTGGTCATGGCAAATCGTAGCATTCATGTATCTGATCGGGCCTAAGTAGTTTTAACTATGTCCTCGATTATGTTTTGATTCTACTTCCGACTATGTAAATCTTAAATTTCAAGAACGAAATTTCTTTAAGGTGGGTAGATTTGTAACTCATTGTAATCGATTTTCTGTATTTTTGGAGATTAAAAATAAATTTCTATTTTTTCAAATGAATTGTGGGTTTTCTATTATTGACAAACGATTGTTCCTAACTAGTATTGTCTAATAATGGATATTTTATTTATAATTAATTTCTTTTGAAAACCTAAATAGATTTATTCTAGTTATTAAACATTCCTTTGAATTATTAACTTAAAAAAAGAATTTCTTATTTACTAATTATTATGGTTAATTTTACTAGTAGTTAATTTGTGGTTAGGGAGAGAGCTAACTAATCAGTAGAAGCTTCCCCAAGATTCTTCCCATCCACTATGCCCCTCTTTTTACTTTTATTACACTTTTGCCAACTCCCCAAACTTGGGGAGCAAGCACCATTCCATACACACACAACTATTACACATTTATTACATAAATTCCTAATTTTATATTTCTACATTCTGTCTGGCCGACCACCATCAGCCGGCCAGTGGCCTACCCAACTTCGTCCATCCGCTGGAACCCAGCCACCACCTCACTGCCATCTCTATCCACACAACCAACCCTTCCCTGTCGTACCCCTTGCCAAGCCCACTCCAGCCATCCCGACGATCGACACCCAACCCTACCTCTGCTCCGACCTCCTGCTCCCTCAGCCATACCACCGCGATCACCGGCATCACCATCATCGTCATCCCTACTACATCACCATCACCACAACCACCCAGATCTTTGCTATCACCACTACGACCCTCTATACCAACCATCGCCTACACCTCTACGAATACCACCGAGCCCCCTGTCTCCACGATCCTCCACATGACAAGCTCAACACAATCGTGACCACCACCGTCGACTACTCCCTGTCACCACCCTAACCACCGCAGCTATTCGACACCATCACCCGACCTCCCTGCCACCTATCACCACGACACCACCACCCGTACAGACCAGCCCGCCGAATCCTCCCTTCCAGATCTGCATCGCCATCACCACCGCCTCACCCCAACTGAACCCAATCATCATCGCCACCACCAATAGCCATCATCATTACTCCGTCGAGCTCCCACCACCTAGATTCGGCGTCACTGATTCTCTGTGAGACGTGTACGATGAGGGCTGTCGTACCGCTATCCTCGTGCGTCCGTCCACCTCCGCGGGCGGCCGATTCTCCAGTAGCCTTCACTGGATCCGTCGTGCCCTGGCACGTCGTGATCGCGATACGTTGTTGCACCCACCTCGTCGAGCGGAGGAACTCCAGTGAGCACCCTCCGATGTTCCCCTCTTCCCTTCCTCTCGATTTTCTCTCTCTCAGTTTCTCTAGCCCTCTATTCTCTCTCTTGCCTTCTCTTTCTTTTATTAGGTTGTTTGATTAGAATTTCTTTTAGGCTTAATTGCACTTTGATACCCTCAACTATTCTCGTTTTTCAACTTGATACCCTAAACTTTTTTTTTGTAACAAGTTGATACCCGAAAAAAATTTGGACGAAAATACCCATGGTCAAACTTTAAAATTACTCCCCCCTTCCCGCTTCCGGCCACCCGTCCCCCTCCTGCTTCCGGCCGCCTCCCCCCCTCCCCACTCTCGCTTTCGGCCGCCTCCCCCCTCCCGCTCCGGCCACCCGCCCCCGCCTCTCCCCCTAGGGCACGGCAGCGTGGGAGGAGGGGTGGCTGGGGGAGGGTGGACGGAAACGGGAGGGAAGGAGGGTGGCCGGAAGCAGGAGAGGGGGGTGGCCGGAAGCGGGAGAGGGGGTGGCCGGAGGGGGGGCGGGGCAGGAGGGAGGAGGGCTGGGGCTGTGCGGGAGAAGGGGGTGGCCGGAGTGGGGGAGGGGGAGGGGAGAAGGGGAGAGGGAAAGGATAAAGGGCATTTTCGAAAATTTTGAACTTTAGGTATAAAGTTGAAAAAAAATAATAGTTGAGGTATTAAGTTGTTGAGTAAAAAAGTTTAGGGTATCAAGTTGAAAAACTGGAATAGTTGAGGGTATCAAAGTGCAATTAAGCCTTTCTTTTATTAAGTTGTTTGATGAGAAGAACAGCCTTTTGAGATTAAAATGACTTATGATTTGGCCTTAGGCCTTGCTGATGGGCCCAAGCCCACGAAATTTCTTCTAACTAAAATTATATTGAGGTGGTCTTTAGGTTAAGGCCACAGTATTTTTTTTACAAATAATTAATGGTTTGGGTTTTGATCGGCTACCTTCTTTTGGGCCCATTGTGCTAAATTTTTTAGGTTAAATATACTATTATAGTATTTCCAACTACTTCAAAATATAAATTCGTCATAAAATTATATTTGATAAAATTAGGGGTTTAAATCCCTAAAATGATTATTCTAGGTTCCAAATATTTATCTAAAAATATCTGATTAATAAAATATAGTTTCCAATATTATAAATAAATTCCAAAATAGTTATATGTATTTATTTATGCAATTTCCTACAAATCATCATGGCTAATTTAGTCATTTTCTATTTTTGATCACATACTTCTATCTCAATCTCGATTATCATGTCGAACTCGAATCTGGACTTCTATATATCAATCTGTGCTATTTGGACTATTCTGAACTCAATGGAACCATCCATGCCATTATTTTGGACCATCTTGTAGATCATAGCATCGGTACCTATTCTACGTCAATACGTTCGTGTCGTGCACGTCGACTCCAACTTGAGGCGAGTACATTCTCTGATAATTTTTAGTTTATGCTATCTTCTATGTTTCCTGTATCTAATGTAGATATGCTTGATTTCTTGACACATGGTTATACGGATTGGTATTTTCGTATCCCGTCATGAGTTGTTATTCCTTGTAAATCTTGGTGTATCTTGTGCAAGCCATGTCGTTGTTCTTGTACATGTATGGAAACAGATTCTCGAGAATACTTGCTACCTTCTCACTACTAAAATATCATCTAATAGCGACGTAATTTAGCGACGGCAAAAAATGACGTCGCTAGTTATGAAATATAGCGACAGCTTTATATACACGTCGCAAAACGTCGCTGCCTAGCGACGTTCCGCGACAGGAGTTTACTACGTCGCTGAATAGCGACGTTCAGCGACATATTATTAGCATATGTTGCCAATTTTGTGACGTTTAGCGACTGCAACACTTGACGTCGCTAATATTTTTACTTAGGGCACACCGTTTCCTTTTTTTCCCCTCACTCTCACTCGAAAATTCTAATTCCCCCACCCCGGCGACTCCCTCCCCCTCTGTCAGTGCCCTCCCACCCCCGGCGACCCCCTCTCCCCCCGGCGACTCCCTCCCCCTCTAGCGAGCTCCTCCTCCTCGAGATCCTCCTCCTCGAGCTCCTTCTCCTCTTCCTCAGGTAAACCCTAACCTAACTCCTCTCCCTCTTCCTCCTCTTCTCCCACGGACACACACACACACGGACACACGGACACACATCGTGTCCCCAAAGACTCGTGCCCATTGGATTCGTGTCGAGTGAGAAATCACTCTCGTACTGGTTCACACTAGGTTCGTGCACTGTGTCCAGTTTTGGATGTGTTGAGTTTGGTTTGTTTTTGGACACATTGTGTCGAGTATTTGGACACGAGTTTGGTTTGGGAGACACGTACACACATGACACTTGTATATGCACACTTGACACTATACACTCTCTATCTCTCTAGTATATAAATGCATAACTTGTTGAATGTATATATTGTGTCCCCTTGGTTATAGCCTAGTATATGTAAATATCTTAACCTATATATTTATGCCTATATATATATATATATATATAGTAAATATATAGGTAGTTGTATGATTGATGGCTTGTTTAGATGTGGTAGTATGGTAGTATGGTAGTGTGAGTGTGAGTGAAGAGGGATATTGAGATAAGTGTTAGATTGTGTGTGTGTGTGTGTGTGTGTGTGTGTGTGTGTGTGTGTGTGTGTGTGTGTGTGTGTGTGTGTGTGTGTGTGTGTGTTTGAGAGTGAGAAAGGTGAGAGGGATTTAGATATGTATCCATAAATTAGTATCCTAAGTTAGATATTTTGGATAGTATCCTAGGCACTAATTTAATATCTTGTTTAGGATGTTAGTATCCTAGAGTTAGATAGGTGAGTTAATATCTTAGGATATTAGAAGTTAGTATCCTAGATAGGTTAGTTAGTGTCTTAGATAGATTAGTTAGTATCCTATTTATCCTAGATAAGTTAGTATCCTAAGTTAGATATCTTAGGGTAGTTAGATTATGCTAGTATCTTGAGGGTATCAAGATAATAGGATATTAGGATATGGGCTAGAAGTTAGTACCCTAAGTTAGTATTTTGGCTAGAATTTGGTATCCTAGGATAGTTAGATATCCTAGTATCTTAAGAGTGTCCTAGATTAGTCTATGGTAATAGGATACCCTATAGGGTATATCTCTATGTAAATATTAGAGTATCTTAGGAGTGTTGGTATATTGTTAGAACGGTAGAGTTAGTATCCTAAGGTATCTAAGGTATTAGCAAAGTAATGAGAATTACCTATAGCCTAAGGATAAGGTATTAGCTAAGGTAATGGGTATGATGTTTAGGCAGGTGGATAGATACTAGCCTAAGGTAGATGGTAATATCTATTAGCCTAAGGTATTGAGTTATCTACTAGCCTAAGGGGTTATTTTAGTAGTGTCTCCTAGAATCCTGTGTGCAAAGCATGGTTGGATCCACTATAGCAGTATGGGGCGGGGGAGTACTAGTGTAGATATGTGATCATACTCTCATTGTGCATGTCTTGTTCCTTATGAGTGTTGATCATACACCGTACGTATGATTAACCAGGCCATAAATTCTCGGACAAGTTTTCAAACCGATCACATGTTGAAACTAGTGCTCACTCACATAGATAGTTAATTTCTGTTTTTCTTGTACATAATATTTCTTGCTCTCTTGCTCTTGTATTTACTTACAACATTATTCATATCTTGATATATTCTTGTACCTATTTTATTATCTTGCATACTCTCTCTATTTACTGTTAAATAGTCTTTATCATTTATTGAACTGTTGTTAGAGGTGTATTTCACTCCAATCTGATTGGATAACTATTTTTTAGGTAATGTTATGCCCCATACATTGGACTTCATGATGACATTAGCCGAGACAAATCTAGATGTACCTTGATCGTGAGTTGACCTCTGGATAGCTCTAGGCCATATGCTCTTTTTAGCTTTATATTTTGTTTATCGAATTTGTCTCCGATACATTCTGGATATTTATAATTATTTATAGTATCTTGGATGGTTTTGTGTTACAGTTATCTTTCCTTGTTCATATCTTTCTTAGCATTTTTGATTGAGTACATCTTGATATTGTGGATTTTAAATATTAATATATTTCTCTGAGGATTAGACAGCGTTCTACCGCTGATTTTGTGGCGTAGGCTTGACGTATCGCACGTACTTGTGCCCGAATATTTGGGTACGAGTAGTGACATTAAAAGCTTTTGTACTTTAGATTCCTTTTCATATGTAGTGTAATTAATTTCTGTAGGTCTAAATTTAGGCTCGTGCGACATCACGTCTTAGTCAATCGGAGGAATCGGAACGCCAATGGCGTTCGGACTTAGCCTTGCAACGGCTGCTCGAAGACATTGTTCGGTCGAGGCGACTCCTCGCTCAGGTGGAGTAGTTTCGGTGAACTTACCTCGTCTTAGCCTTCACATAATAAATCACATGTTTTCAACTTGCACAAGTAGGCTTGATAATAAAAAAGACGAATCTACATAGCTAAGGAAATAATCCCGACGGGTCGTATTAAGTTAGAATATGGAAAGGTCCAACGGTCGGCTTAGAGTTGGCGCGCGGCATGCTTTGAAAATGACACTCGATCCTTCGTCCCGTGGCTTGGGAGAAGGAAAAGTTGGTCTTCGCCACAAAGTTAAGAGTTAGCCTAAGTCATAGGCGTCGCCCGCATAAATGTTTCATAAAGCATGCACGATCCCATCGTCCAAGGCTTGGCATAGCCTCGACCCGCCTCATGAGTTAAGTTGCATTACACGGCTGGTGGCATAAGTCTAGGCGCCCAAATGACTTGGTCATTCAAAGTCGAACCCGTGCACGATACATTCCCCCGATGCGAGGCTTAACATAGCCTTTTCTCGTCAAGTTATTGCACAATTGAGTTAGGCTAAGTTATGCTAGGCGATCAAAGACATTCTAAGCACTGTCCCATGTTTTCTACGATTGTCGATATTACTTGGTTTCACGAGCATAATGCCTGTCATATAGAGTATGACTTTGGCGGTGGTGTCGCATAGAGTTCAAGTGGGTTTAAGGCACGATGTACGGACTTAGTGTTTAAGGCACGAGCTATGGTTGATTTCAAGTCGAGTTTAGAAAAAGGGCTATCAAATGGTCGTTCTGAGTTGAGTAAAATGATAGGGTAACATGGAAGAATGCTCGCGACTGTGGGTCGTCGAGACGGTCTCAAATGATAGAAGTCTTGGTATTGGTTTTGAAAGAGATGGTAACACTGGAAGAAGAATGACTATGTGAGACGTCAGTTTGAGTCGAGTCTTGCTTGGTCATTGGACAACTTGTCGACAAGGGCGAAAGTTTTCTCGAGCGACAACCCGGGGCCACGGGATCGTTTCGGCCTAGGCGGAAACACGGTATAGCCGAGCTGGGAGTACCGCTCAGGTTAGTCGGGGACTTTCAGCGGAGATCGCTACTTGCGCTGAAAGGGTCCCGAAAAACAAAGCTATAAGTCCAAAGTATAGCTTGTGGTGCTAGTGACCTCATATAGGTGGGTCGGTACGGGCGAAAATCCACATGTGTGCCTTTGGATTGAGTCGAGTTGAATAGGTGCGCGATCTGAAGATAATATTTGGGCCTAAGATTTGGCCGCAACGTAGGCACAGTACTTCGGCACGAGTGGTGGCGTCGAGTCATAAGTTATTGGCATATAATTGCATAAGTTGATTTGAGTCGTCTCGGGTTTAAGTCAGGAATCGCCGCAAGGCAAAGTTAGTTAAGCGACACTAAGTTCACAAGTCTTGATTTGGTCAGTTGGTGATCAAAGTAGCAATGACCGCGAGGCGGTGATATGGTTAAGTCTCACTGAATTACGAGGCACGACCTCGATAAGGGCTTGTAGCACGGTCACATGGAATAGAGCTTATCGTGTAGTTGCGTCTCTGATTATGGGCCGAAGGGCAAGCACGACTTGATAGGTTAACGTTGTCGACACGAGAAGGGTCTAGAGGCAAAGTATGAGTTGACGTTGTTGTTGCAAGCACGGGATGGTCTAGAGACACAAAATAGGCAAAGACGTCTGTCCTAAAACTGATCCTAAGACAAGAGTAGAAAGACAATCATAAAGGGACTATGTTACACAAAGTAAATGAACGTGTTGGTTTTGTATGGGTGGACGAGGAGCTCATTCCACCAGTACAGTTGAGTACTGACACCCACATAATGTTATGTGCATGCACAAGTAGAAGCTCGTGGCGCAGAGCTCGCTTGGATGCGTCGAGGCACGGAGTTCCTTGGCGATTCGAAGCGTACGACCGCATAGAGTCAAGACTTATATGGGACATAATATATGGACGTCGCCTCCGAAGCATTCGCTGGTTCAAGACTTGTATTGAGAGATGAGAGAGAGCTGAGTGACTTATAATGTGAGAAGAGTGAGCTTAAGTGAGCTTGAGTGACTTGTAATCTTAGCCTTGTGCCCCATTGTAATCCTTGTTTCAATATCAATAAAATGCATCTTTTGAATGACTTGTGTTTTGTTCTAAATTGTTGCTGGCATATTCAATATCTCTGCTTGGGACTTCTGTACGACGATCCTGTCGCAGCCGCTGTAATCGGACGTTATGGAACCCGCCTTGCACGAGCGCAATTTAGGCTCGTGCGGCATCACGTCTTAGCGAGGACGATCGCTCCTACGGGAGCGGAGCGTGACATTTGTGACACCTTCATTGATCCAAATATATTGTGAATAACCCATCCAAATTTGGAAGCTATCCTACCATAATGACCTTCTAGAATCTTAACTCCTATTGCAGTATGTACAACCTCATATTATAAGTAATTCAATTATTTTTCTTCAATCGAATAGAGATCATACCCACTTGAATCAGATGATCTGGTAGGTAACATGGCTTCTAGGGTAAAATTTTTAACAAATAGATTCATTATCACAGAAAGGTATAGTTACTAATCCTTTTGGAGTGGTAAAGATTATAGGTTGTAGGAAGATACTTTTGTATGATATATTGTCCTATAATTATTTCACTATAAGATTCATCATGAATCCATATTTGAGGATATTCAACTCTAAACTTCTTGTTTGAGTGAATAGATAAAGGTGTATCCCTAAGGCCAAACTTGTTATCGAAGAAAAACCAGTGAATGTGTTGATTTTGAATTTCTTATCAAAATATGTCTTATATATGTATTTACTTTTAATAGAAGAAAATGATGCTCTATAATCAAAAATAGCTTTTGTTGTAAATATATCTTCTTCTGAATTTATAAGCATCATTTTTAAATAGCAAGGATACCCAGATAAACAGGTTTTATCTGATGTTGAATTATTTCTTTTCCTTTAGTAACTTGTTCCTTATTATTTAGGAACCTATAGTTTTCTCTAAAGGAATGTTTGTTATCCAAGTTTTCTTCTGGGTATTTCTAAAATAGGTTGGGATCCTACGGTAGAAATGTTTGTTATCCAAGTTTATGGAAAGGATATATCAGATAAAGTTAATAATTTTGGCTGAATTATTTCTCCTTGATCTTCGTTCAACAACTTTATGTCTTTATTTTGAAACAAATCATAATTATCAGATGTTTTAAAAGTTGGCACTTCTGATAATGCACATAGGGTTTTCCAAACAATAGCTAATGGCTTGCTTTATTTGGCAAGAATTATATTATGTAATTGAATATAGAGGTTTATAACCTTTTCAATATTAGGATCATCGAGGGCTATCATATATACTGGACATAGGGTAAATATAAGGTGTCCTACAACCATGTTAGAATGGATTACTTCTAATATATAGTCCATTTTCGACCTTATGATTTAATCATCACTAATCATGACTAAAATCAAAAAAATTTCCTTTTCTGAATAGAGCGGCAATTTTTGTCTTTATCCCTCTAAGATGCAAATATTTATTTTTTTTATCATATTTTTGCCTAAGTTTTCTATTTCCATGCATAGGTAAAATCTGTAGTTTAGTTGTTTGTTTTTCTTCTCTTAATGAAGAAATATTTCCATGGAACTTTTCAAAAAAATAGATTTTCTGTTTAGAAAACGTAGAGGGAAACAAATAAGTTAGTTCTATAAATCTCATTTGTTTTTATTTTGAGATTTTTGAGATCTCCTATATTTTCTTCATTTAATTTCGGACTTTGTTCTTGTGTATTCTTAAGGTTAAAAGCATTAGTATCTCTTCTGATACTCTTATCATCTCATAGGTACCAAATTTTAATTCTCCTGAAGATGATGAGGATGAAGAGTTTTTTCCTAAATCATTTTCAGTATTATCTGAAGATTCAGAATCGGACAAAGATTCTAATTCAAATATTATCTCACCTTTGTCATTTATGTTTTCCCCTAAACATATGTCATAGTCTTCATTTAGAATAGTTACATTGATACTTTCTAAAGTTTTGACTTTATCTTTGCAGTTATAAGCAAAGTGCCCTAATTGGCCACATACAAAACATTTACATTTAGACTTAGGTTTCCTAGGCCTGATATATCAAATTTTTTTAGAAAATATTTTCTTGTTATACTTCTTTTGAAGTTTCCTTTAAAATTATTTCATTTAGGATACCTCTTCCTATAATGTCTTCTTCTATGAGACTTCTTGTGTTTTCCTTTTTTTTAACTGCATCCATGTTCAAAATTTTATTTAAAAATATAATCACAGTAAGATAATCCCATTTTATTTCTTTATATCCATTTATACCTATTTAGGAGCTTTTTGCTCATAATAATATGTTTTAAGACTTTTAATACACATTGTATACGATATCCTAAAGTATTTGTGTATACATGTGTTATAGTAGCCTTATAGGAAGTTAATTCTAAACTCGTAGAAGAACTAGCCGCAAGTGTAATCGTAACAGGCTGAGGCCTATCGTAATGTTTTGTACTCCTCCATACACAAATCATTCCAGGGACTTGGAAGCTTTTGAAAAAAGGTTTCATACCAGTATTGCCTAGATTCTGACGGTATGTTGACTATTCTTTTACCATTTGCCATGGCAAATTCTTCAAAAGAACACATATTACAAAGTCTTATTCGGTGGAGATCTTTGACAACTTCTTCAACTATAGAAGATTTATCTATAGCTTGTTGTCCTACTTTGTCCACTAAAATAGCATTTACAAAAATAGCAAGTGATTCTGCCTTGAACTCAGAACTATAAATATTAGTTCTCATATTTTTGGTAATCTTGTTCTTCTTCGAACAAAAGTAGCCGATTTTGTAGTATTCCCTGAAGATGGGTAGCACTAAAATCGATGTATTTTTTTATAGTCCAATCAGGATATTTGTTTTCATGTCCTGATTTAGCTTGTGCCCAATTGTTAATCGCTTGGTAACCTTTAACTAAAGGAAATTATCTATGTTTAAGAAGTAACTATGGGAGTAGAAGATCCTCGCATAGCTCTAGATTGATAATTTAAATGACCCCAGTTATCTACATTTCTGTAAAATTGTTACTACCAGTAGTAGCCATTTGAATATGGACTGGCTGCAAAAAGTTTTCACTCTTTTCTTTAGGTATATTAAAATCATCATCCTCAGAAGTTTCTTTAAAATTTTCTATGACTAGTTGTTCCTCAATCATCATAGGTTGAGAATAATTATTTCTCTTAAAAAGTTCTCTATGTTTTTCGTAAAGCTCTTGAATTGCATGCAACAATTTGCCATTTGACTTTTCAAGATACATCCTCTGTAGATGTTTTATCAATGATGTAAAACTTCAAATAAATCTAGATCAGTTTATTCTGATTGTTCTAAAACATGTACTAAATGCATTATAGTGTTTAAACCTTTTGAGTTTCAATTTTAGAATAAAATTTTAGGGCGTTTGACCAGTGTAAATTTTTTTATCATCCCCTTTAGATGATATGTCTATCCCTTTTCCTTTAGAGAAAACGAGATCTAAAGGAGTCTCATTGATTCTAAGACTACCACTAGCTAATTTATTACTAAGTTGAAACTGTTCTGATATAAACTTTCTAGTGTGAGAAAGTTTGTCTGAAATGTTGTTTAACCTTCCTACAAGGTGTTCATTAAATCTAGTTGACTTAGCTTTTGCTTTGTCAATATGGCTACAATGGAAATAGGTTTTATATTTTTCCATATTAATGTATATTTCTTGTAATGCAAGTGCTTTGTTTGTCATAGCTTGAAATGTTTGTCTTTTCTATATAAGAGACAGGAAAAAGTCGACTTGACTTAAAGTAAAAGATTCTACTTTAAATAAAGAATATAGGACATAAAGTAGATATGACAAAAAGCTATCTTTTCGTATGCTGGATAATAATGTAGTCGGTTATCTAGAGTTGGCATAGTAAGTACTACAACATATTGTAACTTTCCTAAGCAAATAACTTAGGACCTAAGCTTAACCTGTATAGCTTTCTAAAAGCCTGACCTATATGAGCCACCACTAAAAGACGTGTCACGGCCCACTTCCACAGTCCAAGAAATCTGAAATACGAGAACACATCTCCAGGCTACGCACTAATACAAAGTGCATGCCTTGTAAATGCGATTGTCGCTTGTAAAATTCCAGGATAAAGTACATGGTATCTATATAATATTTTACATTCCACCTCATTTCTATATTATACGTATCCTTTCATACAACTTCACTCTACATTTACCATAGTCACCATAGTCTTTACAAAACCTATAATATACATTCCAGCTACAAAATAAAATTTGGTGTCTACCCACGAAGACTACCTTTCTTTATCCATCAAATTCATCAACGTTATATAAAGGTAGCATTTCCTCCTTGTCATCTTCTTCTCCTAGTAAACAAAACTAGGTCGCCAGAACGACAAGTAAGCCCTCATATCAAGAAACGTTTAAATGAATGAAAAGACGGATATCAAATTTCAATTGAGGGTTTCTAAAAATGAAATATTGAGTGATATAAAAGATCTTAGGAGGTTTACTATTAATTACAACGTTAACTTGAAATATGGGTTTTATTTTCTACCTTAAACCAACTTTACTAGTGTTAAACACAATCACAAGCACAAATCATAGTACAAGTTTTCTATATGCAAATGCATTTTAGAGAACGTATTGGATCACATACATCATCTAGTGTCTCCGCAATAACCCCATATAACCATGATCAGGTAAATTTTCTGGAAGGACGGGGCTTAGATTTCAGTCCCATAAGTGTTGTATTATCATGATCTGAGCTAAACATTTTTCTTTAATAACATTTGAATCACGCATATGATGTGATAACATTGGATATAAAACAATTGAATTCCTTAATTTATTTCAAGAATTCAGATCTAATGATAAGTAAGTGAGTTGAGCCTCATTTCGATCATCGTATGGCCATATGGATGTCATAACTACTGATTATCATTACTATATATATATATATGTGTGTGTGTGTGTGTGTGTGTGTGTGTGTTGCAAATTGTTCACGGTCTATCTCACCCCAATGCAATTCTATAATCACAAATAAACCTATATGACATACAATTTAATTTGAATTTATGATTCAATTTCGTACATCATTTCGCTTGTCGACAACACGCTTTGCGAGGATACCGTTTGACAAGTTCATCCATCTTAGCAAAAATATTCAATATCCAACAATATTATATATATATATATATATATATACACTTTTTTTGCTCCCGCGCCTGACCTAGGGCGGCTCCCTCTTTTTTTTTTTTTTTCCATTCCCCCTTCTTCTCGCAGCTGGGACTCGGCCTCTTGGCCGGGTCTGCCACCTCTAGCCCCTACCCACATGGGTCGGTCTTCCCGTCGACCATGGGCAACTTCCCCTGTAAGCGATCCTCCAGGTGCCCCAATTTCCTTCAAGGAAGCTCTGGTGGGCAAAGCCACTTCAGCCATTCCCGATCAAGGTCTACCGGATAAACCTTCGTTCTTGTTTCAGGGGTCTCCAGCTGTTCCCTTCGATGAGGCCGATGAAAACTTTCTCCTTCAACCCCTTCGACTGGCCCTGGTTGGAAACTTCTCGCACAAATGCCCTACGGTGGACGTGATCCATCGTTCTTTCTCCCTCTTTAAATTCTCTGGCCCTGTTCAAGTAGGTGTCCTGGATGCGCGACACATTCTGATCCGGCCTGAGTTGGACCAGGACTTCCTTCGCCTTCGTTCCAAGGATTTATGGTTCATTGCTCAATCTCTCATACATCTCTTTTAAATGGACCCCTGGGTACACCCCTCTGAAGGAGTCATCTTTAGCTCCCATTTGGGTGAACCTCCCAGATCTTCCATAATAGCTCTTTGCTTGTGAGGCAATATTCCGCATTACGCGGGGTTTTGGGGCACCGTTCAAACTTGATAATCCAACCTCTGATCGGTCCAGGCTAAGCTGTGCCCGGGTATTCGTTGAGATGGACGACGTGAGTGTTCCTTTGCTATCTTAGAATCCTTGTCATTCTTTTGAGAGACAGGAGCTTCTCGCAGCAATTGGTGTTTGAATCTAACCCCCTGTACTACGCTATATGTTTTCATCTACGACACTTAGGGGACGTTTGGTATGCTGTATTATTTTTTTTTTTCGAAAAAATTTAAGATGAGAATATATTAGCACGTTTGTTTGGCTTATTAAAAAATTTATTTCCGGAAATTATAAATACCCCGATAAATAGTTTACCCACAAACACATGGAAATTCTATCCCTTGAGAATAGGTTTGTCTAAAAAAATTTTCTTCTTTTTTGATCAATTTTGATTAGTTTTGAACATTTTTTTTTCTTTTTTTTGTCGTTTTTATCAATTTTTGTTGTTTTTACCAAATTTTTGTCGTTTTAAGCGATTTTTTGTCGTTTTTATCCATTTTTTTGTCTTTTAGTCACTTTTTAATTATTTTTTGTCGTTTTTTACCCAAATTTTTTTCTTTTTGTCATTTTTGATTATTTTTTGTCGTTTTTACCCAAAATTTGTCCTTTTTGTCAATTTTTTCGTTTTAAGCGATTTTTTTTTCGTTTTTTTTAGCTTTTTTGTTGTTTTTACCAATTTTTAGTCGTTTTTGTCGCTTTTTGGTCATTTTTGCTGATTTTATGTTGTTTTTTGTCATTTTTGTCTTTTTTGTTGCTTTTATGGATTTTTTTCGTCTTTGTCGCTTTTTGGTTATTTTTTGTCGTTTTAACCGATTTTTGTCATTTTTTGTCGTTTTTGGTTATTTTTTGTCGTTTTAACCGATTTTTTTTTGTTTTTAACCGAATTTTTGTCGTTTTTGTTTTTTTGTCATTTTTGCCGCATTTGATTTTTTTGTCGTTTTTACCGATTTTATTTCGTTTTTGTCGTGTTTTGATTATTTTTGTCGTTTTTACCCTTTTTTTTGTTATTTTTTGTCGTTTATACATTTTTTGTCACTTTTTGGTCAATTTTGGCTTTTTAACCAATTTTTTGTCATTTTTCATCGTTTTTGTCATTTTTTGTTATTTTGTCGTTTTTATCGATTTTTTGTCATTTTTTCCAATTTTTTTCGTTTTTACCAATTTTTTGTCGTTTTTACCGGTTTTTTTATATTTGTTCATTTTTTTCGTTATTATTATTATTTATTTTTTTCCCGCAAAATATTTATATTGTCACCAAACATGGAAATATAATTTTTCAGAGAATTTAATTTCTTAAAATTTAATTCTCAAAATATAGAATTTCCGACTATATAGTATTCCGCATACCAAACGCCTCCTTAGAATCTAGCTGCAATTCAACAAAGAGGTTGTCAGGATTACGGAGGCGCAGATAAATGAGAAGGAGAAAATGTTAATTCCAACTCCATAGTGTCTAATTGCTTAGAGCAGGGACCGAGTAGTGGTGCTGTCACTCCTGGGATCCAACACAAGAGTCTACAGAGGAACCCTGCTCTTATAGTTGGGATATCCCAATCGGTTGTTGATGTTATAAAGGATCCTCAAATTATGAGAAGGGATTGCGATCTCTCTCCTGAACCAACCAGGCTAGGGACACTCTCAGACCTTAATAACCCAAAGACATCTCAAAATCTAGACATCTCTAATTCTCATACGGAGGTGGCCTTTGTACAAATGCCGGCAGAGCGATATAGACTCTGAAAGAGTTGGTAATCAAGAAGATACAGAATCCATTTTTCCTCGAAGGGCTTGTTTGGTAACCGGATTTCACTATTTGGATTTGGATTTGTAAATCCTCCAAATCCAAATCATGGATTTCAAGAGTCAAATCCAACTCCAACCAAACATAGGATTTGAATTTATGATTAATAATTAAATTATAGTCATGATCAATAATTAAGCTATTAATTAATTATGATTAATTATAGTTATTATTATTTATAAAATTAATAATTAACGATTAGTAATTAATAATTGACGATTAGTTATTATTAATTATAAAATTAATAATTAATGATTAGTTAATTTTTAAATAAATAACGATTAATAATTAAAGATTAATAATTAATAATTAACGATTAATAATTAATAATTAATAACTATAAATTATAATTAACGAATAATAATTAATAATTAACAATTGATATTTTTTGTTAACGATTAATAATTATAAATTATAATTATTGATTAATAATTAATAATTAACGATTAATTAACTATAAATTAAATATTTTAAAAATAGTAGTTATAAATTAATATTATTATGATTAGTAAATTATTAATTCAATTATTATAAAACATGATTCTAATTGTGATTAAAAATATTATTAATTAAGATTATAATAAAATAGTTATTAACAATTATTAATTAATATTATAATAATACTAATAAATTATTAATATGATTATAACAAAATTAACTAATTAACTAATTAACTAATTTTTTAATTAATAATACTAAACATAGGATATGATTATTAATTAATATTATAATAATACTAATAAATTATTAATTAATATTATAATAATAATATAATAATACTAGTAAATTATGATTATTAATAATTAACAAATTATTAATTAATATTATAATGATACTAATAAATTATTAATTATGATTATAACGAAATTAACTAATTAACTATTTTTTTAATTAATAATACTATTTTTTTATTAATTAATAATACTAATAAAATAGTTAGTTTTTATTTATTAATTAACTAATTTTTAACAAAATTATTAAAGAATAAATATTTTTAACGAAATTATTAAAGATTAACTAATTTTTAATTTACTAATTTTTAACAAAATTATTAAATAATAAATATTTTAACGAAATTATTAAAGAATAATTTTTTTCTCCAAAATCCAACCAAATTCAAAATTTGGATTTTGTCATACTTTCCATATCCAAATCCATCTCCAACCAAACATAGGATTCCATAGATTTGTCTCCAAATCCATAAAAATTCAAATTCCACCTCCAAATACGGTTTACCAAACACACCCTAATTGGGGTTAACAATACTTTGGCTTCTCTAAGATCGGCTCTTCCTAATGAAGGGGAATGCGCTGATAGTCGTAGGAAAGAAGGTGGCAGCAAAAGCAATAAGTTTCAGGGCAAAAGCTGATATAGTTCAGAGTGACATGAGGGGGAAAGAAGCATGTTAGTGCTTTCTTTACATGGAGAGAGCTTGCTCTCAACATGTCTTGTAAAAGTTTAGTCCCACATCGAAAATGCACCATGAGTTATCTCAACATATATACTTGGTTGTGTTGTTGAGAGATGCACAAGGGATGGTGACCCTAAGGAGGGAACCATGTGGGTGATTTTACTAGAAGGTAAGAATAAGGCTCCAAGGATTAAGCATTAATGCTTTTGTCATTCTCTTAGATTAATTCCATTTGAAGCTAAGCACCAAAGGGGCTTAGCGACTCGGACTCGAGCTCATCGGCTTTTGAGGCGTAATGTGGCATTTTGTTGGCGCCCTTTGCACTTTCCATACGGCACTTGGGCTCATGGGCATGCGGGCTCATGGGCTCATGAGGCGTAATGTGACGTTTTGTTGGCGCACTTTGCACTTAGCACGTCAGCAGTTATGCGGCTCATATGCGGCCATGCGGTCTTATGCGGCATGCGGCTCACATGCGGTCCATGCGGCACTTACGGCCATGAGGCCATGCGGCCAGGCTGCTGCTGCTGCTGCCACATGGAGGGCTCCGCTGACTGTGCAGACTACAAGTCAGTTATGGAAAGAATGATTCAATGCGATTAATTCAGATCTACTTTTTGTGGAATTTGATTCAATCTTTCCATAAGATTTGAATTAATTTCGTTGCTATCTTTGTGGGATTTGATTTAATCTTTCCATAAGATTTGAATTAATTTCGTTGCTATCTTTGTAGGATTTGATTCAATCTTTCCATAACTGAAGAGGCGGCTAGGGTTTCCACCCTCTCTCTATATATACTCTATTCTGGCCTCCTTTGTAAGGCACTACGAATTTTATAAGTCAGAAAAGAGAGAGAGGGAGCTGTTGCCGCCATTGCAAGTCCATCCGAGGAGTCAGAACAGAGGTGACTTCGAGCGTTCCACAAGTTCTTCAACTTGCTGGTTCCTGGAAACAATTCGTGTGGGGAGAATCTTGCTTTGAGCAACGGTGCTTTGACACCCCAGCAACTTTTATTTATCTCATCTTTCTCTATATTATTGTAACTCGTTCTGTCCCAATTGCAACACGTTTGCAAGGAAGAACGAGAGATCTTCTCTTCTCTATTTCCCTCCTTCATATTGTAATCTGGCTGTTTGGTTTTTTTGTATCATCGTAGATCTTGAGTTTGATCAATGCAAAGTTTTGTGTGACTCTCAGATCTCGATTGCATTAGTTTTTCATCTTTGATCAAGCCCCGGGACTAACAATCTCAAAGCAAGATCCTTGTAGATGGAAAACATTAATGCTTCGCTCGTCCAATCGGACTACTGCAAGTTGGAAAAGTTCGATGGAGAGCATTATCAAGTCTGAAAGAGGAAGGTTTATCTAACTCTTCAACTCAAAGACGTTGATCATGTACTGTTGGAGGAAGAACCTTCTGTTCCAGACACTGGATCTACTGTCGCAATCAATGCGGCTACCAAACTCCAGGCCAAATGGAGAAGAGAAAATAATATCTGTAGGCTTCTCATCCTGAATGCTATGGAGGATTCCATGGCAGAATCCTACTCGAAGAAGGAATTTGCCAGAGACATATGGGAGTCTGTGGAAAAACTGTATGAAGAAGAAAGGAACAAGATCAAGATGTTTGTGGTTGAAAAATATCACAAATTGCTCTTTGAGGACGAGAAGTCCATGTTGCCACGGGTGAAGGAATTTCTGAAGCTACGTCAGAAACTAGAAGACGAAGAGATGCCCCTTCCCGACAAGTTTGTCGTTGGAGGGATCGTCTCAAAACTTTCTGCTGGATGGAGTACCTTCTATGCAAGGATGCTCAGAAAGAAGCTAGACATTAGCTTGGGAGATCTACTTCAAGAGATCCATGTTGAAGACGAGATGCGTTCCCAACAGAAGATGGACACTCTGTCCAAACAGTTGGCTAAGGCCAATCTAGTACAAACGAGAGATCCCAAGGGGAAGCAGGCGGCTTCTCATCACAAGAAGAAGGACTTCACCAATATAAAAGTGAAGGGTCCTTCATTCAAGCAACAGAAGTCCAAGTCCCAAGTGACTTGTTTCAATTGTGGCAAGAAAGGCCACTACAAGAGTGAATGCAGATCCAAGTCTAAACAATCAGAGAAAGGTGAGCCTAGTAAGGTTTCATTGGTTTCTAACATTGTTGCTATGATCGCACAGGTCACAACTGTGGGGGTTGACTCTGACTGGTGGATAGATACTGGTGCAACTTGCCATGTCTGTTCTGGCAAAGAATGGTTCGTCACGTACCAGCCGATATCTGAGAAGGTTATCATGGCGAACCAGGCCCAAGCTGAAGTTCTGGGGATCGGGGACTGTGGAGCTGAAACTCACTTCTGGGAACACTCTGACGCTTCAAGGTGTGAAGCATGTTCCGGTGATTGCCAAGAACCTGATCTCTGGGAGCCTGCTCTGCAACACAGGCTTGAGGATGGACATCAATGCTGGTCAGATGGTGATGTCCAAGAAGGGAACATACTTCAGGAAGGCTTATCAAACCGAAGGAATGTTTAAAATTCAGCTTGTCAACCAGTTTAATGACATTAATGCAGTTGCATTTTCTGATTATTCTCTTGAGTTGTGGCATAATAGACTAGGACATGTTTATTGTAAAAGAATTAACAAAATGTCTAGTCTAGGACTTATCTCCAAATGTGGGGGTAAGGTGGAGAAGTGTGAAGTATGTGCTCAGACGAAGATCACTAGGAAACCCTTTCAACGGGTCAATCGAAGCACAGATCTTCTGGAGTTAGTACACTCCGATATCTGTGACTTCAAACATTTCTCCACGAAGGCCAGGATGAAGTATTTCATAACCTTCATCGACGACTTCTCAAAATACGCGTTCGTCTACTTGCTCAAGACTAAAGACGAAGCTTTCGAGAAGTTCAGAGAGTTCAGGGCCGAAGCTGAACGGCAGACTGGACAACAACTCAAGAGGTTGATAAGTGATCGAGGTGGAGAGTACAGGTCTCATGACTTCGCATCGTTCTACAAAGAACATGAAATCATATGCGAGACTACTGCTCCATATTCTCCTCAATCCAACGGAGTTGCAGAGAGAAAGAACCGAATATTAACAGAAATGATGAATTCAATGCTGCTTACTGCAGGTCTTCCAAAATGCTACTGGGGAGAAGCTGTATTAACGGCCACTTTCATTCTGAATAGCGTGCCATATGCAACTTCGGACGTAACTCCTCATGAACTCTGGTTCAAAGTCATACCAAACTTGAATGTCATTCGAGTGTGGGGGTGTCTGGCGTATGTGAAGCTCCCAGATCTGAAGATTCAGAAGCTGGGGACAAGGACTACGAAGGCGGTCTTCTTGGGATATGCCGAGAAGAGTGATGCTCGGAGATTTCTTGATATTGAGTCAAATCATATCATCGAATCTCGCGATGCTGAATACTTTGAAGACAAGTTTGCAAAAGACAAAAACATTGTTCTTTCGGACATTCCGGAAAATGATGTAGGTGCAAATGAGACTGAAATCTCATATGGGCCAGTAGTCCAAGAAGAAGCTGTTGTTGATGAAACAACTCTTGTACCAGAACTCGTAGAGCTGTCAGCAAAGCGAGCGAGGAGACCTAAAGACTTCAGAGGTGGAAAGCGAGAGATCCACAGGTGGATATGTCTTTTCCTTGGATGGAGCTGCTATATCGTGGAAGTCGAAGAAGCAGACTATACTCTCTCGTTCCTCCATGGAATCTGAATTCTCTGCACTTGAAACTGCAGCAGATGAAGCAGAATGGCCTCAGGAGCTCATGTATGATCATCTTCCAGTGGTTGCGGCTCAGATACCGGTGATACCGATATATTGTGACAACTAGGCGACTGCGACAGTGGCATCAAATGACCTCTTCAACGGAAAGAAGAGGACTGTGCGGTTGAAGCACAGGGCGGTACACGATCTTATCAAAAGAGGTGTAATTGCAGTAATTGATGTTCGAAGTCAGGAGAACCTGGCAGATCCGTTCACAAAGGGCCTCAAGCGCCAGTTGGTCGATGATACGGCTTATAAAATGGGCTTGAAGGCATTCTGATAGTGTGTCTTTGTAATCCTACCATAAAGTTTTATGCTATTAGTTCTAAGAGAAATCTATTAGGCATCTAACTTTTGGTTCAAAGGAGGATCACTGACTGGGAAACTATCAGGTAACAGTAGGTACTTGTTCTCTGGAACATGGAAGGGATACGGACCCATAACCACTGTTGTCTACTATGTATTTTCTGCAGAAAAAATAGATCTTGTGGAAGGTTGGCTTAAACGCCTTAATGAGTTCTCAGGCAGAGTGAATGCCTGGTGTGCTTTATAGGAAGCACGGTAGAGCAGCACTACAAGGAGTGAAACTCCATTCTATAGTGGGGTGACTCCACCATGAGGTTCCCAGGTCTGGGGTAATGCCTCGGCTTTGCAAGCCAAGTCATAGCGGCGTAGCACCGCAAATAGGCAGGTAGCCTAATGCTGTATGACGTAATTAAAGAGTTGTAGACAACACTACAAAGGGGAGGATGGCCCCATGTTACAGTGGCACGACACCACGATGAGGTACCCAGGTAGGGATAAAGCCTCGGCCTAGCTATCACGCCCCAGAACCAGAATACTGGAGAGCGGGGGCATAAATAGTCAGCTACGTATATTGAAGTGCAACCCACCTCACTATACGATCACGGCTATCTAGATACATGAGGGTTTAACTACAATCCATCAGTCGCCTATGGTCAAGAACAAGCCTATTGTCTCAATCTCAAGCAAGTAGTAACAGTATACAAGATGTCAGAGCACCAAATATATAATAGCAAGGCGTTCCATACATTACAAATTCGGATGATCATGAAGCTAGTCGTACAAAATGTCAGGACTAGCAAGAGTTTCGGTCATACATGATCAATCCTAGGATTTGCCAATCATGTTACAGCCCGTAGGCAGACAGTAAATAAGGTGCAATACGAGCTAACACGTGCTCGCCGGCTAAACACCTCAAAAGAATAATTTTACAAATAAGTGGGAGGACAAAAAGTGTTACGACCCGCACCCTCTACAAGGGCACGTGACGCGACAATGCCCAGCCCTCACCGGAAAAACGGCGTGGAACGCTGTGTATTTTCTAGTCTGACAACAGTTTATATATATAACAAAACCTGTCGAGAATATAGTACTCAACTCCGAACGGAGGACAAGCAATGAATATATATAATGCTCAATCACAACTCTAAGACGAAAAGTAAAGTCTGAAAGATAAAGACAACAAGACGATAAAATATAACCTGTCAAGTCCAGATACAAATAATATACAAGTCCAGTCTCTAAATACAGTCCAATATAATACAGTCTCAAAAAGTAGTACAGTCTCAAAAGTAACTGGGAACAAAGTCCAGTACAAAGACCTACTCTAAACTATACAAGTGGTATGGTCTCGTCAGGCGGAGCTACGCCCTGCGGGACCAAGTCTAGGCCCACTACGTCGTCCGGACCGTAGTAGGTACTGCAATCTCCCTCGTCAAAATCTGTAATATTTTATCAACAGTCCAGTCAGGATGGAACGAGTACATATATCTCATAACAGATCTCAAGATAGAATAAAAGTTATAAGACTGTAAATAGAGCATATACAATGAATCATGGAGTGTACATGTATGTATCATGGCATGGTAAGCTGTAAAGCTAGAGCTAGAACAAGAAGAATAGAACGGGATCATGGCATGTACACAAATCAAGGCAAGCTATATATCCAATGTGTGTGAGTAGTAGTTTCAGTTTGTGATCGGCTTGGGTACCTGTCAAAAATCGGCCTGGCAAGTCATATGTGCGGTATATGACTCACACTGTTCGGGAATGCGGGATGGATCTGATCACAGGCCTACGCTACTACTCCCCCTACCCCAACTGGAAGAATGGATCCAAACAGGACACGTCACTGCACGGGATTCTAATGAGAAGGTAGCTAGCCTTCTCTAGAATCAGTGACCATATATCGAGCAAGAGCTATAAGGGTGCTTGCACAATATATCCCAACCTAAGAAGGAGAAAATATCTCTCGTCGGGATCCAAGAATACCAATCCGTGAGAACCATGTGTCGGGAATAAGCATATCAACACTAAGTACATGAATCATAACAGTTATCATAACTTGGGAATAAGTATCAGAGAATGTACTCGCCTGTAAGATGATAAAATACGTCGACTGGATCAACTGCAGTATCTCGAGGACCTATAGAGAACAAGACGTATCAATACTAAGTTTAGGAAGTAAAGTTAAATCAAATTAAATCCTATTTAGTCATTCTAGGTCAAGACATGTCTAGTCGGGTCAATCTTGGTCATGGGAGAACATTAGAAGTTAAACCGGATCAATCTAGGTCAAAAACTGGCTTACCGTTGACTTTTGGTCAACGGGTCAACTCTGGTCAACTCTAGGTCAACTCTAGGTCAACCCTAGGTCACTGGTGACTAATAGTTGACTTTTAGTCAACTGTCCAAGTTGAATGGAATTTGGAACTAATTTGGGTAAAGAGTTGACTCATAGTTGACTTTTAGTCCAAAAAGTCAACCGTGGTCAACCGGGTCCAAGACTAGGTTTAGACGGCTAAATCTGCTTATTACCAACCTATACAATCCATATCCAAGTCCATCTTGGACTTGGAAACTCGAATCTTGGCCGTGGGCCAAATCCCTATTTTACCCTTTTTAAGGGTAAAATTCTACCCTCGGCGATAATCCCGTTAGCCTACCTACGCTAGTTATTTTGACCCGATCTCCCTAGGGTAGTAGGGTACTATCCTATAGGTTCGTTATCTACCATAATACCTAAGTAAAGTAGACGTCTAGTCCACCTTACGGCCCGTTGCAGATATCTCGAAGATTTCGAGATACGTACTGACACGGCACAATACCGGCGCCCTAGGACCCCGATTTCCACCCGGGAGCTTACCCGCAAAATTTAAATTACGTAACCTAGGCCTATGTCAAGTATTATCGCGATCCGATGCTCCGGGCTCAATTTCGCCCTCTAACTCGATTTCTAATAAAAACCTTATTTTTGTTCTCATCTCAACCCTCTTCTTTAACTCCACTCTAATTCTTCTTCTTCTTAACTTCTTCTTCTTATTCTCTTAAATCTAATTCCTCCTCATACTCCTCCTTCCTACTCTCTTCTTTTTGATCTTTTCTAATTTCTCCCATTCCCTTTCTCAACTCTATTCTTCTTCTTTTCACTTCTTCTAAATTTCTTTTCCTTCCTTCTTCTATCTAACTTCCTTATCTATTCTTCTATCAATATATATATCAATATATATATATATATATCTATAGATATATATATTTACATATATATATAACTATGGGGGGGGTTTATGGTGTATAGGGGGGTGAAATAGGGGGGGAGGAGCTGCCTATGCAGCTCCTGCTGCTGTTGCTACTGCTAGCTGCTACTGCAGCTGCTGCTGCACCTGCTACTGCTGCTGCCAATGCTGGCTGCTGCTGCTGCTGCCAATGCTGGCTGCTGCTGCTGCTGCCAATGCTGGCTGCTGCTGCTTTGCTCTCTTCCCTCTTCTCCTACTACTCCTCCTACTTCATTCCCTCCTCTCCTCTCTTCTATATATATATATATATATACCTATATATATACCTATATATATATATATATCTATCTATCTATTTCTATATATATATAACCATATATCATATCCTCTCCTCCCATCTATATATATACACACATACACCTCTACATATATACACACACACACGTATACATATTATATATACATACATATATATATATATATATATATATATATATATATATATATATATATATATATATATACAAATACACATATACCTATATACATATATATATATATATATATATATATATATATATATATATATATATATATATATATATATATATATATATTCACAACCACACACACAACCACTCTCATCCTCTTCCCACCACTCTCTACACACACACACACAAATAGATACATACATATAATATCCTATATATATATATCTATACATATACATATATATATATATACATACATATATATACATATATATATACCATTAACATATAAAAACCCCTAAATTAACACTAACCAAAAATCTAGGGAGAAACCTACAAATAGTGGGGGCAAAGTGTAGAGAATTGGATTCTCTACACTTAGTGTAAAGAACTTAAATGAAAAGGAGCAATTAATGAAGGTTTAAAGACAAACCTAAAGGAGTTGGTTGGAGAGAGAACTTGAAGAAAAGAATTTGAGAAAGAGAGAGAGAGAGAGCTTGATGGAGAAGACAAAGGGGGGGGGGGGTGTTTATGCCATGGCCGGCCACTTGGGGGGGGGGGGGGGGGGGGGGGAGTTATTGGGTTGGGATCGAATAGCCCCCAACCCACTAACTCTAGTTTGGGTTCAATTAGAATTCGGGTTGGTTCGGTTCAATTCGGTTTGATTCTAAACGACTAATTAAGTCTCTAAATTGACTAATTAAGTCATAGAAATTAGGTTAATAATTTCTAGCCTATTTATGATGGTACATGGGCTAAGCCCAGCTAGTATGGGGGTCCCACTAGGGTCCAGGCTACCCGGGTCTCGAAATTGGGTCCGAATTGGATAAAATTCAAACCGACTCAAATAAATTCCTAAAAATCATATAAAATTATATAAAATTCCTAAAATAATTTAAAACTTGAAAATGATGAAAATACCCCTAATTTGAAAAACTGGGGGTGATAAATCTACCCTCCTTAAAAAAAATTTCGTCCTCGAAATTGAATGAGGGCTAACACTGAAATCATGAACAGAACAAGGAAAGAAAAAGAAAGAATTTTACCTCAAGGCTCGAAGAGATATGGGAATCACTCCCGCATGTCGTCCTCCCTCTCCCAGGTGGACTCACCTGGAGAGTGGTGTCTCCATGCAACTCGAACCAAGGGAATGACCTGGTTCCGGAGCACCTTCTTTCTTCGGTCCAAGATCTCGACCGGCTTCTCTGGGTAGCTGAGTGTCGGTCCCACTACGATCTCTGAGTGGTCTAAGACGTGAGTGGGATCTACCACGTACCGTCTCAGCTGCGACACGTGGAACACACTGTGCACTCCCTCTAGTGCAGGCGGTAACTCCAGTCGGTAAGCCACTGCACCAACCCTGTCCAGGATACGGAATGGTTCGATATATCGTGGACTAAGCTTCCCGCCGCCACCAAAACGAATCGTGCCATGCGTCGGAGAAATTCGCAGAAAGACAAGATCATCAACCTAGAACAAAATACAAGACTTAGAGCTTGATCTAAAACAATCACAATCAGACTCAAATACTAGAAAAATCTAGATTATACCTCAAACTCCAATGGCCTCCGGTGGCTATCGGCCCAATGCCGCTGCCTATCCTGCGCCACCCGAAGTCTATCTCTGATAATCTTGACCTTCTCTGCAGCATCTACCACCATCTCTGGGCCCAAGCAAAACCCTCTCACCGACATCATCCCAAGACAAGGGAGTACGGCACCTCCGTCCGTATAGAGCCTCGAAAGGTGACATCTCTATACTGGCTTGGTAGCTGTTGTTGTAAGCAAACTCTACCAAGTGAAGGTGGTCCTCCCAAGATCCCCCGAAGTCTAAGACACAGGTACGCAGCATATCCTCGAGGGTCTGAATCGTCCTCTCCGACTGCCCGTCTGTCTGGGGGTGATATGCTGTACTGAACTTGAGCGATGTGCCCAAGCTAAGCTGTAAACTCTGCCAGAAGTGGGAAGTGAATCGGCTGTCCCGATCCGAGACTATACTCACTGGCACCCCGTGCAATCGGACTATCTGTCGCACGTACATCTCGGCCAACCTCTCCGTCGACAAACCCACTTTGAAAGGCAAAAAGTGGGCCGATTTGGTCAATCGATCAACAATGACCCAAATCGCATCCTTCCCTCCTGGAGAGCGCGGAAGCCCAGATACAAAGTCCATAGTGATATGCTCCCACTTCCACTCAGGAATGGGTAGTGGCTGGAGCAATCCACCGGGTCTCTGCCTCCCGGCTTTCACCTGCTGGCACACTAAACATCTCGACACGAACTGAGCCACCTCACGTTTCATGCCATACCACCAAACATGCTGTCTCAAGTCTCTATACATCTTGTTGGCTCCGGGATGCATAGAGTACTGAGAACGGTGCGCCTCCTGAAGAACCTCCTCCCGAAGTCCTCCGCTCGGCACGCACAATCTGGTACCATGCCTCAACGACCCATCCCCTGCTAAAGAGAACTCATCCAACAGCCCTATCTGGACCTGCTCTCTGATGACCCTCAGAGCCTCATCCTCAAACTGAGCTGCCCTGACTCTGTCCATCAGCTCCGACTGTACCTGCAGACCCCACATCTGTGCCTCGAACCCAGGAACTATCACCTCTATGCCCAAGCTCTCCAGATCTGCCAGAAGGTGACGATACATCGTCAAACACATAGCCACGGGATACCTGCTCAAAGCATCCGCGACCACGTTGGCCTTCCCCGGATAGTACTACAAGGATATATCAAAATCCTTCATCAGCTCTAACCATCGCCTCAGCCTCATATTCAGCTCCTTCTGGGTAAACACGTACTTCAAGCTCTTGTGATCTGTATAGATCTCAACTCGCTCTCCGTACAGATAGTGTTTCCACAGCTTCAAAGCAAAGATGACCGCTGCCAGCTCCAGATCGTGGGTAGGGTAATTCCTCTCATGAGGACGTAACTGCCTAGATGTATAGGCAATTACCTTCCCGTGCTGCTGAAGCACACAACCCAAACCCCGTCCTGAAGCATCACTGTAGATCGTATAACCACCAGATCCAGATGGCAGCGTCAAGAGATAGGAGCTGTAGTCAACCTCGCCTTCAGCTCCTTGAAGGCAGCCTGGCACTCATCGGACCAAACAAACTCCTCGTCCTTCCTGGTAAGGCGGGTCATCGGCTGGGCAATCCTGGAAAAGTCCTGCACAAACCTCCGGTAGTAACCTGCCAGACCCAGAAAACTCCGAACCTCTGCTACTGAGCTCGGCGTCGACCAGGACTCCACTGTAAAAATCTTCTTCGGATCCACTGAAATCCCCTCGCCAGAGACAACATGGCCTAGGAACTCCACGCGATCCAAGAAGAACTCGCACTTGGACAGCTTTCCATACAGCTGCTCCCTCCTGAGAGTGTCCAACACAATCCTCAGGTGCTCCTCGTGCTCCTCTGGTGTCTTCGAGTAGATGAGAATGTCATCAATGAAGACCACCACGAACTTGTCAAGGTACTGGTGAAATACCTTGTTCATCAAGTTTATGAATACCGCCGAGGCGTTGGTCAACCCAAACGGCATGACGGTATACTCATACTGGCCATAGCGGGTCCGAAAGGCAGTCTTCGGAATGTCATCCCGCTTCACCTTCAGCTGATGGTACCCGGTACGCAAGTCGATCTTCGAGAACACCCTCGCGCCGCTCAACTGGTCGAACAAGTCATCAATCCTCGGCAGAGGATACTTGTTCTTGATGGTAAGGTTGTTGAGCGCCCTGTAATCAATACACAGACGTACCGTACCATCCTTCTTGGGGACGAAAAGAACTGGCGCCCCCCAAGGTGAAGAACTAGATCGAATAAAGCCCTTGTCCTCCAGCTCGTCGACCTGCTTCTTCAGCTCCGCTAACTCACTGTTGTTGATTATATAGACGTGCTGGGAGATAGGCTCAGCACCCGGCACTAGATCTATAGAAAACTCAACATCATGATCTGGCGGCATCCCGGGCAGCTCCTCGGGAAAAACATCCAAGAACTCGGCAATGAGTGGATGTGGCAACACTGGCCCCGCCAACAACGCTCCGCAAAATCCATCTCCCTGCTCCACAGCATCCCTGGTGAACTCATACTCTGGCTCTCCCGGCGGCCTAAATAGAATCCTGCCCCCTCTGCAGTCGATGCTAGCGTGGTGCGTGCTCAACCAATCCATACCGACTACCACATCGTAACTCGGAAGTGGCATTAGGAGCAGACACGCACTCAGCTCCCGGCCTCTCAAAGAAACTCTTCGCCCCTTGCAAACATTATTAACTAGGATGATGCTATTCCCAGTCATAATCTTGCAAGTTCTACCCAGATATTCAGCAATAATATTGTGCCTAAGAGCAAAAGAAACAGACACAAAACTGTGCGTAGCACCAGAATCAAATAAGGCCAAAGCTGGAAAAGAATCGAGCAGAATAGAACCTGCGACAACATCCGCAATAGGCTTCACCTCCTCGGCTGCAAGAGTAAAGGCTCTACCCTGACCACCCCTCTGCTGGCAGTGCTGAACGAACTGCTGCTGCTGAGTCGGAAGCGGACCTCTCTGCTGAACTACCGGCACACTAGCTGGTGCCCTCTGAACGGGTGCCCTCTGAGCAGCTCCAGTAACACGGGGGTTCTTGGGACACTCCCGCATCTGATGCCCAGTGGCACCACAAAAGAGACACAGCCCCAGTCTCCTCCTACAGAACTCGAAGAGATGACCGGGCTTCTTGCAGAAGTGGCACGGTGGATCATCCTGCCCTGGACGCTGCTGACTCCTCTGGACAGACGCTCTGGCCTGCCCCTGCTGCTGGTGATGCTGGAACGACTGGTGCTGAAGCTGAGGGCGCTTAGCAGGCCCTGCGCTGCTACTGGCCCCAGAAAACACATCTCGATCCCTCTTCGGCTTCAAGCCCAACTCCCTCTCCACCTTTCGAGCCTCAGCGTAAACCTCCGCATATGTCGCATAGAAGGAAGGGATCAGGATCTTGATATCCCATGCCAATCCCTCCCGAAAGCGCTCAGCTCGGATCACCGGGTCACTCACCATGTACTCGGCGTATCGGTCCAGCCGGCCGAACTCCGCCGCATACTCCTCTACGGTCATACTGCCCTGCTGCAGATTCTGGAACTACCGCACCAGGCCAATCTTGTCCGTAGGGGAAAAGAACTTCTCTCTAAACAGGGCCCGAAACTCTGCCCAAGTATGGCCCTCTCCTGTAAGAGCCGGCTCATTCCGAAACCATGTCCGGGCAATATCTAACAACTGCAACCCAACCGCCTCGACCCTCAGGTCGGCTGCAAGGCGGCAGGCCCCCATCTGGCGCTCGATATCCTCGAGCCAGTCATCAGCATAGATAATGCCCTCAGTCCCCTTGAAATCCCTCGGACCAAGCTTCTTGAAAGCCTGGATATCCCCGATCTTCGGCTACTGCTGCTGAACCTCCCTCTGTGGAGCCTGACGCTCCACTGCCGCCATAGTCAATCTGTGTGCATCCTCCATGCCCTGGCACATGGCCTCTGTCTGCCTCAACTGAGCCTCGTGCTGAGCCCGCTGGGACTCAAGCACCTGGTGGAAGAACGCTAGCATCTGCCCCATGTCTGTGGACAGAGGAGGCAATGGAGGAATAGCTCCCATCATCACCGGAGGAGTCCGCTGCTGAGGAGGAAGAATACCCTCGGCAGCTCCCACTGTAGCCCCTGGCACTACGGGAAGAGCACCCGTAATGGCCCCAGGGACGGTCATCGAGGTAGCTGGAGGAGTACCTCCGAGAGCCCCAACAGAAGTCCCATCAGCCGGGGAAGTGACCGGAGCCTGTCCGCCAGAGGTGGCAGACCTCTCCGTCTCCCCGTGCTCCTCGCCAGGAGAATGGGTCATCAATATCCTGGAGACAAATTGAAAAGAAGATATCAATATGGCACATGAAGGCAATATCAAAGGAGGACAGCTAGAAAGCAGTAAATCAATATCAAAGACGGTAAGCAAGATAAGCAAGGAAAGATCCTACTGTGATTGAGCACTCTTAGCCTACTACTTCCTATGGGTAACACAGGCTCGTAGTCAACACTCTAAGACGAGTGCCGCTGCGACATCGCACTAATTGCGACTTCAGGACCTGCATGGGCCACCACTAAAACGTGTCACGACCCGCACCCTCTACAAGGGCACGTGACGCGACAACGCCCAGCCCTCACCGGAAAAAACGGCATGGAACGCTGTGTATTTTCTAGTCTGACAACAGTTTATATATATAACAAAACCTGTCGAGAATATAGTCAACTCCGAACGGAGGACAAGCAATGAATATATATAATGCTCAATCACAACTCTAAGACGAAAAGTAAAGACTGAAAGATAAAGACAACAAGACGATAAAATATAACCTGTCAAGTCCAGATACAAATAATATACAAGTCCAGTCTCTAAATACAGTCCAATATAATACAGTCTCAAAAAGTAGTACAGTCTCAAAAGTAACTGGGAACAAAGTCCAGTACAAAGACCTACTCTAAACTATACAAGTGGTATGGTCTCTTCAGGCGAAGCTACGCCCTACGGGACCAAGTCTAGGCCCACTACGTCGTCCGGACCGTAGTAGGTACTACAATCTCTCTCGTCGAAATCTGTAATATTTTATCAACAGTCCAGTCAGGATGGAACGAGTACATATATCTCATAACAGATCTCAAGATAGAATAAAAGCTATAAGACTGTAAATAGAGCATATACAATGAATCATGGAGTGTACATGTATGTATCATGGCATGGTAAGCTGTAAAGCTAGAGCTAGAACAAGAAGAATAGAACGGGATCATGGCATGTACACAAATCAAGGCAAGCTATATATCCAATATGTGTGAGTAGTAGTTTCAGCTTGTGATCGGCTTAGGTACCTGTCAAGAATCGGCCTGGCAAGTCATATGTGCGGTATATGACTCACACTGTTCGGGAATGCGGGATGGATCTGATCACAGGCCTACGCTACTACTCCCCCTACCCCAACTGGTAGAATGGATCCAAATAGAACACGTCACTGCATGGGACTCTAATGAGAAGGTAGCTAGCCTTCTCTAGAATCAGTGACCATATATCGAGCAAGAGCTACAAGGGTGCTTGCACAATATATCCCAACCTAAGAAGAAGAAAACATCTCTCGTCGGGATCCAAGAATACCAATCCGTGAGAACCATGTGTCAGGAATAAGCATATCAACACTAAGTACATGAATCATAACAGTTATCATAACTTGGGAATAAGTATCAGAGAATGTACTCGCCTGTAAGATGATAAAATACGTCGACTGGATCAACTGCAGTATCTCGAGGACCTATAGAGAACAAGACGTATCAATACTAAGTTTAGGAAGTAAAGTTAAATCGAATTAAATCCTATTTAGTCATTCTAGGTCAAGACATGTCTAGTCGGGTCAATCTTGGTCATGGGAGAACATTAGAAGTTAAACCGGATCAATCTAGGTCAAAAACTGGCTTACCATTGACTTTTGGTCAACGAGTCAACTCTGGTCAACTCTAGGTCAACTCTAGGTCAACCCTAGGTCACTGGTGACTAATAGTTGACTTTTAGTCAACTGTCCAAGTTGAATAGAATTTGGAACTAATTTGGGTAAAGAGTTGACTCATAGTTGACTTTTAGTCCAAAAAGTCAACCGTGGTCAACCGGGTCCAAGACTAGGTTTAGACGGCTAAATCTACTTATTACCAACCTATACAATCCATATCCAAGTCCATCTTGGACTTGGAAACTCGAATCTTGGCCGTGGGCCAAATCCCTATTTTACCCTTTTTAAGGGTAAAATTCTACCCTCGGCGATAATCCCGTTAGCCTACCTACGCTAGTTATTTTGACCCGATCTCCCTAGGGTAGTAGGGTACTATCCTATAGGTTCGTTATCTACCATAATACCTAAGTAAAGTAGACGTCTAGTCCACCTTACGGCCCGTTGCAGATATCTCGAAGATTTCGAGATACGCACTGACACGGCGCAATACCGGCGCCCTATGACCCCGATTTCCACCCGGGAGCTTACCCGCAAAATCTAAATCATGTAACCTAGGCCTATGTCAAGTTTCATCGCGATCCGATGCTCCGGGCTCAATTTTGCCCTCTAACTCGATTTCTAAAAAAAACCTTCTTTTTGTTCTCATCTCAACCCTCTTCTTTAACTCCACTCTAATTCTTCTTCTTCTTAACTTCTTCTTCTTATTCTCTTAAATCTAATTCCTCCTCATACTCCTCCTTCCTACTCTCTTCTTTTTGATCTTTTCTAATTTCTCCCATTCCCTTTCTCAACTCTATTCTTCTTCTTTTCACTTCTTCTAAATTTCTTTTCCTTCCTTCTTCTATCTAACTTCCTTATCTATTCTTCTATCAATATATATATCAATATATATATATATATATATATATCTATAGATATATATATTTACATATATATCTAACTATGGGGGGGGTTTATGGTGTACAGGGGGGTGAAATAGGGGGGGAGGAGCTGCCTATGCAGCTCCTGCTGCTGTTGCTACTGCAGCTGCTGCTGCACCTGCTACTGCTGCTGCCAATGCTGGCTGCTGCTGCTGCTGCCAATGCTGGCTGCTGCTGCTTTGCTCTCTTCCCTCTTCTCCTACTACTCCTCCTACTTCATTCCCTCCTCTCCTCTCTTATATATATATATATATATATATATATATATATATATATATATATATATATATATATATATATATATATATATATACCTATATATCTATATATCTATCTATCTATTTCTATATATATATAACCATATATCATATCCTCTCCTCCCATCTATATATATACACACATACACCTCTACATATATACACACACACACACGTATACATATTATATATACATACATATATATATATATATATATATATATATATATATATATATATATATATATATATATATATATATATATATATATATATACAAATACACATATACCTATAAAATATATATATATATATATATATATATATATATATATATATATATATATATATATATATATATATATACAAATACACATATACCTATATATATATATATATATATATATATATATATTCACAACCACACACACAACCACTCTCATCCTCTTCCCACCACTCTCTACACACACACACACACAAATACATACATACATATAATATCCTATATATATATCTATACATATACATATATATACATACATATATATATACATATATATATACCATTAACATATAAAAACCCCTAAATTAACACTAACCAAAAATCTAGGGAGAAACCTACAAATAGTGGGGGCAAAGTGTAGAGAATTGGATTCTCTACACTTAGTGTAAAGAACTTAAATGAAAAGGAGCAATAAATGAAGGTTTAAAGACAAACCTAAAGGAGTTGGTTGGAGAGAGAACTTGAAGAAAAGAATTTGAGAAAGAGAGAGAGAGAGCTTGATGGAGAAGACAAAGGGGGGGGGGAGGGGTTATGCCATGGCCGGCCACTTGGAGGGGGGGGGGGGGGGTTATTGGGTTGGGATCCAATAGACCCCAACCCACTAACTCTAGTTTGGGTTCAATTAGAATTCGGGTTGGTTCGGTTCAATTCGGTTTGATTCTAAACGACTAATTAAGTCTCTAAATTGACTAATTAAGTCATAGAAATTAGGTTAATAATTTCTAGCCTATTTATGATGGTACATGGGCTAAGCCCAGCTAGTATGGGGGTCCCACTAGGGTCCAGGCTACCCGGGTCTCGAAATTGGGTCCGAATTGGATAAAATTCAAACCGACTCAAATAAATTCCTAAAAATCATATAAAATTATATAAAATTCCTAAAATAATTTAAAACTTGAAAATGACGAAAATACCCCTAATTTGAAAAACTGGGGGTGACAAAAGAAACCCACTCGTTGCCAGGGTTACGTCTGGTGGTCACCATCTGGCTGGAAGACAGGTAGATCCTCTGGTGCTGCTTCGATATCTGGCCATACAAAACAAGCTGGGTTAGACCCCAGAAAGAGCAAGTGCCACAAAGGAGGCTTCACTTAGGAACTAAAACCCGCATATCACAATAGAATATTAAAGATGATAAATAAATAAAAAACTGATAATAATAGAGATAACAAAAGAAAACTGAGTACGAGGAAACCATTCAAGTAGCCAGGTCACAACCCTTAAACCAAACAAGGACCGGGGTTGCAGCCCTTCACTTGAATAGAAACCCGTCTCAAATACTATTGGTACAGTGAAGATAATAAACGAAAAGAGAACTGCTTGGCGTTGATGAAGAAATACTCTCTCTTCATGCTCTCTGGCTCTCTATGCGCGTCTGTCTCTGTATCTCTCTCTGTGTATATGTGTCTCTCTGTATATCTCTGTCTCTGTATATATTTTTTTTTTACAAGGAAATGGCACCCTGCTATTTATAAAAGTGGGGGGCCTCATTAGGGTTTACAATGACTGCCCAATCTTGAAAGTCGGCGGCTAAGGATCATTAAATCTGGGTCGTTCCTCGAGATTTGAGCAATAAATGTGATTGCATCAAATCTTTTGTAGATAATTAATGCAGATTGACATAAATCCTCCTGATTTGTCATGCCAACCTCGGATTCCTCGCCATGTGTCTTTAATTGGCTTATTTGCAAATGATCTGATTTGATCCCAATATTTCATTGGGATTTGCTGAGAGATTTCGATCAATCTGATGCCACGTGCCCTGCTATCATGCCACATGTCATTACAGCAGAAATCTGAGCCGCAGGAAAGTTGGGCCGCATAAAGCTGGCCACGTGTCCAGGCTGCCTAAGAGTGGTCCTCCTCTGAACATTTGGACTGCATGGTAATGATTTGAGCTGCATGAGTATGAGTGAACCGCATGGAGGTAGTCTTCGTGAGCCGCATGGAGCTGTCCTTCGTGAGCCGCATAGAGCTAATCTTTGTGAGCCGTATGGGGCTGTCCTTCATGAGCCGCATGGAGCTAGTCTTTGTGAGCCGCAGGGAGCTGAGCCGCATGGGACTGTCCACGTGTCAAGGCCGCAGGACAGTTTCTGAATCTCGGAGGATCGTGTCAGAGATTTTCCTCGCTTTCCAAGGAGTCCGTCATTATGAGGGGGTCATAATGATATCTTCGTGTCAGAACTGTCACCTCGTCAAAGCTGTCAGCCGTCAAAGCATTTAATGCAGAAACGAGAGAGCCATTTGTAGGCCACATGGCTCCTCTTTGGGCCGCATAGGACTTTGTTTGGGCCGCATAGACGCTCGAGCCGCATAGATACTTGAGCCGCATGAACTGTCTGAGCTGCAGGGGGCTCTCTGGCCGCATGGATCCTTCTTTATTCCTTTCCATTGTCACGACCCGCACCCACTGTGAGGGTACGAGAACGTAACAATGCCCAGCCTACGCCGCAGTGTCGGCGGTAGAAAGCTGTCCTTGGTCAACATACATCTAGCAATATAATAATAAGCAGTAAATAAACTCAATCACAACTAAGGAGGAAGAGAACACAATATGATATAGAACTCAAAGAAATACTAAAGATGGAAAAGTCTAAGATAATATCCCAGCAAATATCCAGAGTACATATCTCAGCTTACAGAAGGAAAAAAAAATACAAATCAACATCTCTGAACAGAAGTAAAGACTGACTAAACAGACTCAAGACAACATGAAAATAAGATAAGGCCTAACTAAACTAGTCTAGGCAGTGGGGTGAAGTCCTCAGCTAGAGCTATCCGAAGAAGGTATCCTCCCAGGCCTCCTCCTCGTCCTCTGTAATATTTTCAACAGGTCCAGTCAGGACAGGAGCGAGTACAGTACATCTCAACAGTTCATAGCAGGTTAGAAAATATAATCATGCAGTAAAGTAAGATATAGATACTGAAGAAATGCAGTATGTAAACAGAGAGAGAAACTGTAATAGAAATATATACTATAAGTAAAGAGCTAATAGTGACTAGTGAGTCAGAGTAAAATATAAACATGTGAATGGCATAGGAGATTCATGACTACAGCTAAGAGAGTGATTCATGACTACAGCTACTGGGATAATATTCACATGTCTATTTCCACTCCCCCATCCCCAATCGATACACAAAGATCTGTTCAAGTTATATTAAGATTCGTGAAACTTCACATGGCTCATAAAATGAGTGATACGTGAAGGTGATTCATGGGGGCTCTGTGAACATGAGAGTACATGTGTCACAGGCGGTTCGTGAATCAGAGGAAGCATAGAGATACGTGATGGTTCGTGAAACGCACAAAACATAATGTATCCGATGCTCCCGAGGGGGATAACATCTCGTAAAAAGATCCATATAGTACCAATCCGTGTGACCAACGTGACAGTATCAAGTAAAGTAATTTAAAGCAGGAAAATAATTCTAAGCAGGATATGAAATGATTAGAGAATGTACTCGCCTGTATTTGAGTGTCCAATATGAAAAGTACCGTCCAAGGAGTGGTGTCTGGCTCCTAATCAGAACAGCACAAGTCACAACAAGGCTAAAATGATAAAATGAAGCTCTGCTATGCATTCTACATGAGTCTAGGTCTAACTAGGTCAAAGTCAACTCTTGGTCAACCCTGGTCAACCAAGAAGTCAAACCTAGGTCTAACAGGTCTAACTAGGCTAAATTAGTCTAATCAAGTCTAGCTTAGTCTATACTAGGACACACAAGCCTATACTAGCTAGTACACACCACTACAAGGCTATGCAAGCCTGAACCAAGCCTATCCCAACTATATCACAATATCACAACATAGTTATATGCTATATAACTAGCATACATCAAACATGTCTAACTTATTTATCAATATACATATATATTTAGATACATTACATTAGGCATTCCATTTTACATAGGTATACATATGTCTATTTATATGTATTACATATATGATTTTCATATATAAATAGATTTACACATGTCATATATACATACATATATTATATTCATATATATATGTAATTTATACATAGATATGTACATAGAGAGAAAGAGCATGTGTGTGTGTGAGTGACTGTGAAGCATGTGTGAGCTGTGAGTGTGTGTCATTGTTGCAGGAAATAGCAAAGTGTGGGAGGGTAGTGTACAGGAATAATATACAGGAATACAGTACAAGTGTGTGTTGCATAGCATACAGGAAAACAGTGTATGCGATTAATGTGTGCAGGAAAAGATTGGTGAGAAGTGTAACATGCCAAGTATGCAGGAATTAACAAATGTGACAGGAATAGTGAAGTCCAATAATGGACTGCTAAAAAGAAAGGAAATCAATTCATTGAAATTCTGATTTCAGTCACCCCTCAATCACGCAACATGTTCTCAGGTTTTGAGAACAAACCAATTCCTGAGAATTCCCAGGTAACCAGTGTACTCCAGTACACAGTGTTCTCAGATTAAAACATATCCCTACAGTCCTAATCATGATATCAATTAATTTTAAAACAATTGGAAATCAAACAGTGGACAGGAAATTACCAGTGTTCAGGAATTATAAGTGACAGTGAAGAGGGTGTCACATGGAAAATATGCAGGAAATGAAAGTGAAGAGTGTGTGATACTGAAGTGCAGGAATAATAAAACAGTGTACAGCAGATAATCAAAATGTGTGTGGATGAACTAAGTGCAGGAACAAGACAGTGACACAGCCCTGTTCTCAGGTTTTGCAAGTTAACCCAAAACCAAACTCAGTTTTAGCAATTTAAACATTCTAACCCACATGCCAAATCTCATAACACCCATACCATTTCAATTCTTGAATGTATATACTTAGCTAACAGGATAGGTAACATGGGGGATCAAATTTATTTAAAAACATACACAAAAATTAGTAGCTTAAACACTAGCTCAGGTTTTAAGAATCAACATTAAAATCAAAATCAGTTGGCAGTTCATTTGAACCAACCCAATAGCCAAAAAGGCCATTCACAAATAAAAGCTAAATTCGAAATAATTTATCTCAATAATGTGGATCAACACATATGTGGGAAGGGGTGATTTACAGTGAAAACATCAGACAATAGGAAAAATCAATGTCCAGGAATTGAAACAACAGTATCAGGAATGCCCAGACCTTCGAATACCCAAATCTCCACATAAACTTAAACTAATATGTAAACCAATCCACATACATAATATACTACATATTAGGGTCTAAATTAACAACTAAAACAGGAAATTAAAAGCATTAAAACAATAACTGGAAATTCATTGATTGAACACAACAGTTATTGTGTCAAACGAGTATCAGGAAAAATATCAGTTTGTTGCCAAAACGAATCCAAAAATCCATAAAAACCTAACTAAAACATGTAAACAATATACATACACTATATACCATATATTAGGATCTTAATTATTAATTAAAACATGATTTAAAACATTCAAACAGGAACCCACAATCAGGAATACTAAAACCCTCAGAGCACAACACATGTACAAACGATTTCCACCCTCGACACGACACGGGGACACATGAGACTTGACACACAGGGTGTTAGTCATGGCCCCATGCTACGTGTCAAGTTTCACGTGTCCTAGAGGCGTGTCGTGTCCGCTACAGGCCCCGAGTAGCAGGGGAACACTGTAGTGTGCGCGCGAGCGTGTGTACGCGCGTGTCCAAGCCCAGATTCCGACACAACCCGACACGAAAACTACCTCAGTGTCCCAGAAGCGTGTAAGCGTGAACAAAACAAAGATTCCTATTCAAACACAAAGAATTAATTCGATCGAAATGCCCTTTGAGGCATTTCGTCGAACACTAAGCTGTGGTTACTGATACGTGTCCAGAACGGACACGAATCCAATGACACAAGACACAAAAATTATCCAGACCTTAGGGGGACCATTAGGGCTTCCTATTGGTGAAGACAAAGTGGAAATCCATGGAGGAATGGAGAAGTTACCTATTGGTGAAGAAACCTTCACAAAACTAAAATGGAGAGATTCCTCAAGCCACCCAAACTTTCACAAATTGTTGTTTCCCTGCAAATAAAATATACCAACAGCAAGAGGAAGAAATTTAGGTCCTAATGGAATTGGTTTGAAAGAAAAAGGATTTGAAATGGATTTTTAAGGATTTTAGGAAGATGGGACTCACCTCTTTCCTTAGAACTCTTGAAGAAACCTTAAAAGAGGCTAGCCCTAAAAACTAGGAGAATATTTATAATGGGGGAATCCCTAGGTTCAGCTAGGGTGGCTGGCCACTTGGCTTTGGGTTAGGGTTGAGCTAGGTTTGGCTAGTCCTATCTAGTTTAGTCACAAAATGACTTGTGTAATCACGAGCCATTTAACAAATAACTTGATTCCTAAATTCCTAATTCAAGTTCTAATGAATCACTAACCACTAACTTGAGTCACACTAGGTTAGACTAGGGTCCACTTGACCTAACCAAGCCCAACTAACTATGGTTAGTTCCTAGTTTGGTCTACATGAGTCAAAACTAGTCCAAAATCAAACTAGTCCAAATAAATCCAAAATAAATCCTAAAAATTCCCATAAATTCTAATAAATTATAATAAATCCAAATAACCCTAAAAATGTCAAAAAAAAACCCTAATCACATGGCTAGGCTCTAGGGTAGGCAGTATCTACTAATCACTAGCACAACACCAAAATCACAAGTCATAAATTTAAATAGTTTAAAATTAATTAAAAATCACTAAAAATTCTAATATGAAATAAATATCATTAATTAATAATTATAATTATAAAATTTCAAAATTACCCTAATTTTAGAAACTGGGTGTTACAATCCTATCCACCTTATAAAAATTTCATCCTCGAAATTAAGATGGTAGCAGGCCTTCTAGGTTAAACCCCCAGCAATCATAGTCTCAGAATCTACCTTAAACATACAGTTGAAAAGTGTAACCTATGGGGTCATGGCATGCAATATCAGTCTGTGGTCTCTTCTAGTTATACCAACCATGCTACAGTGCTAGGCAATCACAAGGTATCAAAACATACAAGCAAGGGATGCATCCAAATTCTCAAAAAGGAATACTAAGGTTAGGTCAAACTCACCTCCAGCTAGGTCTGAGAACCAGAACTCCCTCCTGGAAGCAGGGCCCTGGTTGGGGCAGGTATAGCAGGGCAGTACTGCATCCAGTGTGCAGCTGAACCACAGATTAGGCACAATCCTAGTCTCTTTCTACAGTTGTTCCGCTTGTGTCCAGACTTCTTGCAGTAGGCACAGATAGGCTCCGGCTCAGCTGGCCTCTGCTGGACAGAAGACTGGGCTGGGTATGATGATATAGGCTGGATAAATAGGTACTCCTCAGACTCTGGGTAGGACTGGGTACTGCTCCTCGCCCTCTTGGAGCTAGGCTCTCCTCCTAGAAGCATAGAGTCCCGCAGACGTAGCAACCTCTGGATTTGCTCTCTCATGGCCTCCTCATGAACTCTCTGTGACTCCATCATCCTTTCTTGGAAAAATGCAAACACCTGGGCTGCATCAAGTAACAAACCTCCGGGTGGTACAGTAGGGAGTACAGAGGGTAGGGAAGAGCTCTCGGTCTCAGGCAAATCCACAGCTCTCTCCTGAACGACAGGAGATGGAGGAAGACTCTCTGGCGTGGCTACCACCCTCTCCTCAATGGCAGGAGGTGCCACCACCCCCTGGTCAGATAGAGGGATAACTATCTCCTGAACAGTAGGAGGTGTGGGCACGCTCTCAGTAGCTGCAGCTGCTCTTAGGCGACGGGCTCGGGTCATGGGTGCCATACTGAAAGAAAGAGAAAGTAAGTAAAATATAAATCAATCATCAAGGCTGAAAAATAGTAAATATTAACAAAGGAGAACTAGCTACAAGAATTACTATTTAAAGCCAGGCTATACTATCATTCCTAAGACAAGGGCCTAATCACAAGTCATCAAGTCATCACACTAAGGAAGAACTGCATATGCAAAGCTCTATAAAGCTAAGAAGATCTCTACTCCTAAATTGTTTAATGATGGAAACAATTTATAATAACTAGAATGAAGATAGAGACGATATATTTAAGAACTTTTCTAAGATACAATCTGATAATCATATGCGTCTGTCCAAAAATCATGATACTCAGAGTCCTCGCCACGCTAGTAAGCAAGGCTGCGATAAACAGTAGAGTACATAACAGGGGCATGCACCTCTATAATCATGTCGTCTGGAATTCTCGCTATGCCGACTAGTATAGCTGCGAGGAATTCCAAATCTCATAACCAAGATACGTACATCCGAAGTCAGGTCTCTATGTTTCTGCCACGCCAGCTAATATAGCTGCGATAAACTCTAGGTTCCATAACCAAGTAGACGTTTTACCATCCCTGTATTCCCGTCGTCATATGTTATCAGAAAAATATCGTAACTCGGCCATAAAAATTCATCTCGATAGGAAAATCAAGTCAACAACGATCCAACAAAATCAAATTCGATAATCAAGGAGTGAGAGCAACAAAGCAAGGGTAATGATTTAAATTGAAGTTTAAACAAGATTCTCAAGGGTCGTCCCAGGAATCTTTCAATGAATCCTAACCGTGATTGAGTACCTTCAAAATATGTATCCTAATCCTACTGCAGGCTGTAATTTATACATAGATATGTACATAAAGAGAAAGAGCATGTGTGTGTGTGAGTGACTGTGAAGCATGGATGAGCTGTGAGTGTGTGTCACTGTTGCAGGAAATAGCAAAGTGTGGGAGGGTGGTGTACAGGAATAATATGCAGGAATACAGTACAAGTGTGTGTTGCATAGCATACAGGAAAACAGTGTATGTGATTAATGTGTGCAGGAAAAGATTGGTGAGAAGTGTAACATGCCAAGTATGCAGAAATTAACAAATATGACAGGAATAGTGAAGTCCAATAATGGACTGCTAAAAAGAAAGGAAATCAATTCATTGAAATTCTGATTTCAGTCACCCCTCAATCACACAACATGTTCTCAGGTTTTGAGAACAAACCAATTCCTGAGAATTCTCAGGTAACCAGTGTACTCCAGTACACAGTGTTCTCAGATTAAAACATATCCCTACAGTCCTAATCATGATATCAATTAATTTTAAAATAATTGAAAATCAAACAGTGGACAGGAAATTACCAGTGTTCAGGAATTATAAGTGACAGTGAAGAGGGTGTCACATGGAAAATATGCAGGAAATGAAAGTGAAGAGTGTGTGATACTGAAGTGCAGGAATAATAAAACAGTGTACAGCAGATAATCAAAATGTGTGTGGATGAACTAAGTGCAGGAACAAGACAGTGACACAGCCCTGTTCTCAGGTTTTGCAAGTTAACCCAAAACCAAACTCAATTTTAGCAATTTAAACATTCCAACCCACATGCCAATTCTCATAACACCCATACCATTTCAATTCTTGAATGTATATACTTAGCTAACAGGATAGGTAACATGGGGGATCAAATTCATTTGAAAACATACACAAAAATTAGTAGCTTAAACACTAGCTCAGGTTTTAAGAATCAACATTAAAATCAAAATTAGTTGGCAGTTCATTTGAACCAACCCAATAGCCAAAAAGGCCATTCACAAATAAAAGCTAAATTCGAAATGATTTATCTCAATAATGTGGATCAACACATATGTGGGGAGGGGTGATTTACAGTGAAAATATCAGACAATAGGAAAAATCAATGTCCAGGAATTGAAACAACAGTATCAGGAATGCCCAGACCTTCGAATACCCAAATCTCCACATAAACTTAAACTAATATGTAAACCAATCCACATACATAATATACTACATATTAGGGTCTAAATTAACAACTAAAATAGGAAATTAAAAGCATTAAAACAATAACTGGAAATTCATTGATTGAACACAACAGTTACTGTGTCAAACGAGTATCAGGAAAAATATCAGTTTGTTGCCAAAACGAATCCAAAAATCTATAAAAACCTAACTAAAATATGTAAACAATATACATACACTATATACCATATATTAGGATCTTAATTATTAATTAAAATATGATTTAAAACATTCAAACAGGAACCCACAATCAGAAACACTAAAACCCTCAGTGCACGACACATGGACAAACGATTTCCACCCTCGACACGACACGGAAACACATGAGACTTGACACACGGGGTGTCAGTCATGGCCCTATGCTACGTGTCAAGTTTCACGTGTCCTAGAGGCGTGTCGTGTCTGCTACAGGCCCCGAGTAGCAGGGGAACACTGTAGCGCGCGCGCGAGCGTGTGTACGCGCGTGTCCAAGCCCAGATTTCGACACAACCCGACCCGAAAATTACCTCAGTGTCCCAGAAATGTGTAAGCGTGAACAAAACGAAGATTCCTATTCAAACACAAAGAATTAATTTGATCGAAATGCCCTTTGAGGCATTTCGTCGAACACTAAGCTGTGGTCACTGATACGTGTCCAGAACGGACACGAATCCAATGACACAGGACACAAAAACTATCCAGACCTTAGGGGGACCCTTAGGGCTTCCTATTGGTGAAGACAAAGTGGAAATCTATAGAGGAATGGAGAAGTTACCTATTGGTGAAGAAACCTTCACAAAACTAAAATGGAGAGATTCCTCAAGCCACCCAAACTTTCACAAATTGTTGTTTCCCTGTAAATAAAATATACCAGCAGCAAAAGGATGAAATTTAGGTCCTAATGGAATTGGTTTGAAGGAAAAAGGATTTGAAATGGAGTTTTAAGGATTTTAGGAAGATGGGACTCACCTCTTTCCTTAGAACTCTTGAAAAAACCTTAAAAGAGGCTAGCCCTAAAAACTAGGAGAATATTTATAATGGGGGAATCCCTAGGTTCAGCTAGGGTGCTGGCCACTTGGCTTTGGGTTAGGGTTGAGCTAGATTTGGCTAGTCCTATCTAGTTTAGTCACAAAATGACTTGTGTAATCACAAGCCATTTAACAAATAACTTAATTCCTAAATTCCTAATTCAAGTTCTAATGAATCACTAACCACTAACTTGAGTCACACTAGGTTAGACTAGGGTCCACTTGACCTAACCAAGCCCAACTAACTATGGTTAGTTCCTAGTTTGGTCTACATGAGTCAAAACTAGTCCAAAATCAAACTAGTCCAAATAAATCCAAAATAAATCCTAAAAATTCCCATAAATTCTAATAAATTATAATAAATCCAAATAACCCTAAAAATGTCAAAAAATACCCTAATCACATGGCTGGGCTCTAGGGTAGGCAGTATCTACTAATCACTAGCACAACACCAAAATCACAAGTCATAAATTTAAATAGTTTAAAATTAATTAAAAATCACTAAAAATTCTAATATAAAATAAATATCATTAATTAATAATTATAATTACAAAATTTCAAAATTACCCTCATTTTAGAAACTGGGTGTTACATCCATGCTTCTACAAGACCCCCTTCAAAGTTTTTAATTTGCAAAATTGAAATACTTTGAATAAGAAGCATGGCCATGTATTCTTCTGGCCGCATATAATATCTCGGCCGTATTGAGTCAATCAGCCGCAGGGACTTTTAGGGCCGCGCAGCTCCTTGCCACGTGTACTTGTCATTAATTGCCTCGAATTCGTTTTAGTGCCGTCTTTAGGGGAGATCCCAAGGGTCGGCTCATTAAATCTTTTGGATTTTTTGCTCTGGGTGAATCTCCTTTATGAGAGAGAGGACGAGATCCGAGGAGTCGGTTTCGTCTTTTTCGAGGCGGTTATCAATCTTCGTGTTCTCTCCTCTCTTGTCTTCCTATAAATAGGAGGAGTTTGAGAGAGAAAACTTCTTTACTTTCTCCTTCACTTCGAAATTTCCCTACTCCATCGTCATCTTCTTCTTTAATTGCCAATGGCTCCCAAGAAGACCGTTGCGGCTAAGGGCAAGAAGGCGGCATCTTCATCGAAGAAGACTGCCGCGGCCGTTCCTCCGCCGGCCGTTGTGCATGCTGCTCACCCTGACGTCCATCCTCCCATTGCTGGTAAAGACTCTATGTGGTTCTGAAGAACCCTAACTGCCATGGCTACGTCGCATGCTTTATGCACGAGCCTTTATTTTCATGTGAGTCGCATGTTCGTCCTATGGTCGAGTCGCGGGCCGCATAAGAATAGCCACAGTGACCGCATATGCGCTTTGCCAACAGAGCCGCATAAGCTACACTGAGCCGCATAGACTCGCACGCATATGTTTTTCATGTGGTCCGTACGAACTTATCCGATCCCTGCAGGCCTTATGAAAGTACCGCCGCATGATCCTTCGTTAAGTGGAACCGCATGAATGTTCTGCTGAGCTTGAGCCACATGAGGCTTCTGTAAATTGGAGTCGCATAAGCGTTCTCCTGACCCGTATGAGGCTTCAGTGAGCTAGAACCGCATAAGTGTTCCCCTAAGCCGTATGAGGCTTTGTTAAGTTGGGGCCGCATGAGCTCGAAAGCGCCCATTAGTTCCTTTTTGTCCATCCTTCTAATTTATCTCTTTCTGTCTTCTCCTCAGTGAATTTGTCTGTTAATGCTGCTGGAGAGCTCCTGGTAGGCAGCGCCCAAGCTGCTCTGGGCTATAGGTACGACCATATAGTCTAATATATGGCTGACTAGTTTCCGAGTGACGAGCCCCCGGCGAGATCGAATGCCCTCAAGAATCAGCCTTTCTATTTTCTTAATGCTATGATGAACTCGGGGAAATTTGAAGGAGAATACTTGAAGGCCGCATTCTTCTTTGGAGATACCTTGACTGTGAAGAACAATCAGATTCTAGAGGTATCAGAGAACTGGAGTTTTATTTTTAACGGGATGGCGATCCGCATTCCCCAAATGGAGCGTCACTTCCCTTTATCCTGGTTCAATATGCCCCCACTAGACCGGAAGATGGAAGATTCTTTAACTCCTACCCGAAGTGGGATGTTCGTGGGAGACATCCATTATAACAACAGCCTGAAATCGGTGTGTGCGGGCAAGGTGCACACCAGCTGTTCGGTAATGGGGTTGGCCCCGGGTACGTTCTTGAATGTGCCGGGTCCCAATTTCACATTTTCTACGGCCGACACTTTTATGAACCAACTTGCTCGGAAGGGATCCTATCCTATTGGTCGGTTGATGCTTCCCAGCTGGATACACCCGATTTCTTCGTGGACCAATCTGTCTGCGTAGATTTTGCAAAAGTATGAGGCCTTTCTGTGCGAGATTGGTCTTTACCATACTATTCGGGGCACCAGCCATGGCTTGCCCATAAACAAAAGGTTATTTATATCTCTGCTGGAGATGTATAACCGCCGGACGGGGACCTTCTACACACCCATGGGGGAGATGGGACTTGCGCTCCACGAAATGCACGCGGTCTCCAAGCTTCCTTGGGGGGACGAAGCTTTTGAGGCGTATACTCCTACGAACGAGGAGTTTGAAGATTTGGAAAGACAGTATCCAGGCTTCGTGGCTCTTTACCAAGAGATATTGTGCCACTATAGCACATGCCATCAGATAGCCAAAAAGGAGAGCAGCTCGGAAGGGCATACTCCCCACACCAAGGACTGGGTGCGCTATCTCTTCCCGACAGATGCCTCAGGTCAAATTACTTCCCGACGCCCTCGGTCCCAGGAGGCGGTCAAAGCCTTAGTGTCGTCAGCTAAGAGGACGACCGCCACTAGTGATACATTCGGGAGCAAGATCGACTCTTTTGGCTATTTTTATCATGACACTCAAGAGTTGTCGGAGAAGGCGCTCCTGGCAGGATTCTTAATGATATGGCTGCGAAACTGTGTAGTCTCGGGCGGAGCAGGTTCCATCGAGCGGATCAGTCGCAATTTCATCCTTCCGGCTGTGAAGTTAGTTTTGCGAGTCTGGCTAGCTCTCCTCCCGGCCATGGTGTGTAGCATACACCGTGGCCTTCGTACTTTCACGTCCAAGGTTATTGCTTGTGAGGTGACGAAAGATTTTGAACGGACCGAGCTGCCCTATCATTATTTGATGGGGTGGCTGCTGATGCATTATCCGTCTTTGATGAGACCAGGCTCTGGAGACGGCATTACTGATGATGACGCTTTTATCTTCCGCTACCGTAATGAGTCTTGGGAATTCGAGACCATGCGTGCTTGCCGGATGGCACTGGTGAGGGCAGACATGTACAACATTTTCGCGTCTGTCCCTCATTTTACTGATGAGGAAGTAGCGGCTGTCCATCTTGACGGTATTGGGCCCCCTCAACTTCTGGACGGCCAGATGCTTCTGTGGCTGCGAAATATCCGCCCCGCTCATCTGGTGTATCGTAACCGTAACACTGTCTTTCTGGAACCCTATCTGCCTAGCAGGTTCGCCCGATAATTTGGGTATAGTCAGCTTTTTCTAGACAGCCCCAGCTCTTGTCTGGGCTTTGAAGGTAGTCTTCTTGACGGCATCCGGGTCTGGCATTACTATGACACATTCCATACCCGTGCCGTTTTCTCAGTTCTCGCTATCAAGGCGTCAGTAGATATCTTGTATATGGCGGCTTTGTACCACGTCATGGCGAAAAAGCCCCCTGTCGGTTTTAACCTATGTACCAGTTTCATCGTTGGTACCGGCCTGGATGAGGGTTCCCAGGGGGGCAAGACAAGGAAGAGGAAGAACAGAGTCGAGGTGTCGGATTCGGACTCTGATGCTGCAGATGACTAAGACGACGAGCCTGATGGCGATGACCCTTCCCTTCCGACGGCAGATGTAGGGACGGATCAGCCACCTGTTTTGCCAGATGAGATAGTGGTTGATCAGTCATCCGTTGCACCCGGTCTTGCACGAAAGCGTAGCAGGCGACTTTCTCCTGTCGGCGGTATTCCTCGCTCTCGGAAACTGGCTGCAACCAGACACCGCGGGCTAACTATAAAGGAAAGAGGCGAAGAAATCTATCCCACCTCAGAGGTAAATAAGTTACTACCGGTCCTTCCTTTCTTTTAGCTTTGATTTTAATCCTCTTCCTTCCCTCTTACAAGCGTCAGAAGAAGAGGACTCTCGAGTAGCCGAGATCGTGACTCGTGATGACGGGGGCTCTGGGGAGCCTGCCCCTGAAATTGCTGAATTTCGTTCAGATGATGCTGATCAGGTTGTCTCTCTCTCTGAGGTGGCCGGGTCAGGGAAGCTGGCCAGATTTAATTTGGAGTTCGCGGGTGAGGAGACCCTGCCAGCTGCGAACGAGCTGCAGCCTCGATGCTCCTCTCCCGGTAAGATAAGCCGAATCTTAACTTACGAGGAGGCCTATTGGCTCTATGATCACATCCTTCGGGTCACGTCGATTGATCATTGAAATGGACATGCAGGTCTTGCCCCTCCCGTGCCGAGGATGGACCTTGTTGAAACAAACTCTGCCGAAGGGTCACTGGCGGAGAGGGGCGTACCTCTTTCCCCTCCGGCTCGTTTTGATGATTCTCTTACGGGCTCGAGTTCGGTAAGTCCGGTGATGGGACAATCGGGGCAGGGGATGATGGTCCTCGTGCCTTCCTTTGCTCGGGCGGCCCAGAGAGTCGACCTTATCGCCCTGCCAAGTGTCCAGGCTCTTCGGGTGGCAGAGGAAGAGTTAGCCGCTATCCGTGCATCGTTCTGCTCATAAGTGGCCCCCCTGGTGGCAAGTTCTAGCACCACTCCTTCGATGCTGCCGGCCACGCTTCCTCTGACGCCGTCCTCTACAGAGGTCTTGGACGAATCGTTACAGGACGTGGTCGACAGCTTTCATCGTCACTTAAAAAGGGGGATAGAAGCTACTGTGGACAGAGAGACCTCTTTCATCTTGGCCCGGCAATGCGCCCAGGGTCAAATTGATATCCTTAAGGCCCTTCTTGGTGGGGCAGGGGTGGCTGCACTTCTGGAATCGAAGTTATTGTAGACTGACCAACTGGTGGCCCAGCTTCAGGTATTGCGGCAGGTTGATTTGTTTGCTGCTATTGATCAGGAGCGCGGCTCCCTCACAGCTGCTATAGAGAAGGCGAAGGCAGCTCAGGATAAAACTAGGCCAACCATACTGAAGGATCTCCGCACTCTGTCTGATCGATATGATCAATTGAGCCATGAGAGTGAAGACGTTATGGCTCGGGAAGCAACTACCTCTCGCGGGATTGCTGATACGCGGGAGCAGATCCTTAAGCTTCAGAGGAAGTTAACTTTCTTTGAGTCTGAGCTCGAGGCTGCCCGGATCGACAGAGGGCTAATTATCCAGGAAGCTGACAAAGTCAATCGAGCTTCGGCTGATTTGGAAGTGGCTCTGAAGAAGTTGGATGACGACTGTCGGGCACTCCTGGACCTGGATAATGGAGAACGGTTGTCTCAGGAGGCTGAGCGCCGAGCTAGACAGAGGCTTGAGGGGGGTACTGCCTTGGTGCGAAACCGCTTCTTGGAGTTGTGTCACGTCGAGCTATAGTCGGTCTTTTCTTCTTTCGTTTCTGTTTTCTTTCTCTTTTCTTTTTGAGAGGGACGTGGTCCCAAAACATGTAACACTTTTTTCGTCTTTCAAATAAAGAGTACTTTCCATTCTACCCTTCATTTGTATTGCTTGTTGTGCCTGTGGTATTGTGGTGATGTTTGCCCCGCATGGGGGACTTGTTTGTGGACCTGTTACCCATAGCATACCTTGGTTTTAGGTACAGGTAACAAGTTTGACTGGGGATACTTAGAACAGTTTCACGGCAAGGTGGTCGTGGATGTTCCAAATATCGGGATATAGAATGCCATGGAGCAGCTGGGCTCCCGGGGCATGATGAGGAATGGTGGGCCTGTACTAAGAGACTTAGCAAAGGTCATTTGTGGGCCTATTATCCTTGGCGTACCCCGATTTAGGATACGGATAATAGGATAAAGGAGAACCAACATACTCACTCAGAGGTAATGAGGACATGGCAAGTATGAGGGTTTTATTGTGGAGTCTTCCTACTCAGAGGTAATAAGGACATGGCAGGAGTGGACTCAACGAAGGGTATTTGTGGTCAACAGAGGACATTTGTGGGCCTATTACCCTTGGCGTACCCTGGTTCAGGGTACGGGTAATAAGATGAGAGAGGACCAACATACTTACTCAGAGGTAATGAGGACATGGTAAGTACGGAGGTTTTACCGTGGAGTCTTCCTACTCAGAGGTAATGACGACATGGTAGGAGTGGACTCAGCGGGAAATATTTGTGGACCTATTATCCTTGGCGTACTCCGGTTGTGGGTACAGATAATAAGTCGAAAGGGGAATCATCATACTTACTCAGAGGTAATGAGGACATGGCAAGTATGAAGGTTTCTTCGACGGAGCCTTCCCATTCAGAGAAAATGAGGACATGACAGGAGTGGGCTCAATGAAGGAGGGTACATAGAACGACTCAGAGGTATTGAGGACATGGAAGTTCTATGCAAGGGGTGATTTGTTTTTGGCGGAAGTGAAACGACTCAGAGGTAATGAGGACATGGCCGTTTTGGAAATTTGTGGATCAGTTACCCTTTTTGTGCACTGGGAGTGCGGGTAGCAGATCATGAGGGAGGATCTCTTCCAGGGAGAAAGTTCAGGGGTATGATCATATATGACTTTCTATCTGAGAGAGTGATCGGAATGTGAGTTCAGAGGCACCAGCGGGTACATGACTCGATAATCTGGAATGTTGAAATGTGAGTTCAGCGGCACCAGCGGGTACATGACTCGATAATCTAGGATGTTGTGGAGGTGAGTTCAGCGACACCAGCGGGTACATGACTCAGTAATCTGGGATGTTATGGATGTGAGTTCATCGGCACCAGCGGGTACATGACTCAGTAATCAGGGATGTGTCGTGGAAGTGAGTTCAACGGCACCAGCGGGTACATGACTCAATAATCTGGAATGTGTCGTTTAGACATAATATTTCTTCAGGAACTTGCGGTTGACGGGCAACATGAGCAAGTCTCCATTTTGCTTGGCAAGGCGGTAAGCACCGTTGGAGAATACAGCCTCGATGATAAATGGACCTTCCCATTTTGGCTGGAACTTGCCGGCGGTCTTGTGAGTCATGACCATCGGCCTCCGGACTGCCAGAACGAGATCGCCCACTTGGAATGTTCTGATTTTGACCTTCTTGTTGAAGGCTCCAGAGATGCGTGCTTGGTATAGCTCGATCCTTTGCTGAGCTAGGAGGCGCTTTTTATATAAGGCCTCTAACTCTTACAGCCGACGACGGTAGTTATCATCCGTCGTCAATTGATAAGTGAGGGCGACACGGAGTGAGGGTATTTGAGTCTCCAATGGGAGAACTGTCTCACTCCCGTACACCAGAGAGAATGGTGTATTCCCTGTGGCTGTTCGAACCGTGGTACGGTACGCCCATAAGCATTCACCAAGCTTCTCGTTCCAGTCGCGTTTGTTGGACGACACGAACTTCTTGAGTAATTTTATGATGGTTTTGTTGAATGCTTCTGCCAACCCATTTGCTGCTGGATTGTATGGTGTCGAAGCAATATTCTGGATGCGGTGCTTGTCGCAGAACCGATAAAAGGCGTGGCTTGCAAACTGCGGACCATTGTCGTGGATGATCCTTCGGGGCAGTCCAAAGCGATAGATGACGTGATACTTGAGGAAGCTGATCACGTTCGAGGTTTTGACTTCTGCAAGTGGGACAGCTTCCGCCCATTTGGAAAAGTAATCTGTGATTGCGAGTATGAAGCGATGTCCTCGGAAGGAAGCTGGAGTAATCGGACCGATGATATCCATCCCCCACGCTTCGAAGGGCCAGGACGCCACTGTCGGATGTAGAAATCCGGATGGTTGGTGGATGAAGTCCGCATGGACTTGGCAGGCTTTGCACCTTCTTGCATAGTCTATCGCATCTGCTACCATCGTGGGCCAGTAGTAGCCCATTCGGCGAAGGCAGTCTTGCAATTTAGGGCCAGGCTGATGGGCCCCGCAGACACCGTCATGAGCTTCTCGTACGGCTTCTTTGGCTTCTGCGTTTGACAGACACCGAAGCAATAATCCATCATAGGATCGACGATACAGCATTTTTGTCTCTGTATCGTAGAAGAATCTGAGAGAACGCCGTCTGATGGAGGTGGCTTCCTTTGGGTTCTCGGGCAGGATGTCGTAGACGACGAAGTCAATGAATGGTTGTCTCCAATCTGGGGCATCATCAATCGCCTGAGCGGAATAACTCACCACGACTTGAACGTTGTTCTTGGGGCAGACCAGTTCGTGGCCTATCACATCTACCGATTGATGAGTATGATTTGGCACTGCTAGGGAAGCGGCCAGGCCGGCTAAGGCATCGTCTTCGATATTTCGGAGTCTGGGAACGTGCTCGATGAAGAACCCCTCGAACGACGAGATGATGTTGATTGCTATTTGGTGATAAGGGATCATGTCTTTATGGCGGACCTCATATGAACCCCGGATCTGATTGACGATTAACTGCGAATCGCCGTATGCTTCGAGATATTCTACCCCCAGCTCTTTTGCAAGTTGGAGGCCAATGACCAAAGCGTTGTACTCGGACACATTGTTAGAGCAGGGTTCTGTGAGGGAGTAAGCGCGATTGATCACCAAACCGGAAGGAGAAACCAGCACCACCCCGACTCCGACGACGATGTTGCCCTTAGGTCCGGTCCTTGAGGCGCCGTCGAAGAACATTTGCCATATATCATCGTGAGAGGTTGCATGCGAGTCGACGACCTCATCTGGGATTTCTTCATATATTCTGGACGACTCCGAGCCCGGGTGGGCCGCCAAAAAGTCTGCCAGGGCTTGACCTTTGACAGCCTTTTGTGGGACAAAGATCATATGATAGGGGGATAGCAATATTGCCCATGTAGCGAGGCGAGAGCTGAGTGCCCCTAGTTTAGTCATGAGGACCCTGAGAGGGTTGACTCGTGAGATCACATGAATTGTTTGTCCAGTGACATAGTGCCGCGTCTTCTGAATGGCGAACACCCGGGCAAGACATTCCTTTTCCAAAGCGGTGTATCGGTGCTCTGGCCCAATTATCATTCGACTGAGGTAATATATGGCTTGCTCATGGCCTGCATCATTATTTTGTGCCAGCAGGGCTCCGAGGGAATGCTCCATTGCTCGTACATAGAGCATGAATGGTTTTCCAGCAACAGGGGCCACCAGGACTGGAGGGTTCGACAAATATTCTTTGATGCTGTCTGTCACGACCTGCACCCACTGAGAGGGTACGAGAACGTAACAACGCCCAGCCTACGCCGTAGTGTTGGCGGTAGAACGCTGTCCTAGGTCAATCATCTAACAATATAAAGGTACCTGTATAGTATATACACTCCGAATGGAGGTGACATAACAATATACAGTCTCAATCACATCTAAGGCAGAATGATGAAAATAAAAGACAGATAGATACTGGAATAAAAGATCCACAGGATACAATCAGAGAGAAAGAGTCTAAGTGTCTACTGCCATACAAACTGAACATCTAACTCAATACAAGTCTCTAAAACTGAAAAGAAAGAATATATACAATCTAGATCTCAAATGACAGAAAATAGAAAACCTAGACTAAGGAGCCTCAGTCTCTAAACTAGTGGATCAGGCTGGAAATCTGGGTCATACATGGCATCTACAGCTGCCCCATAGTAGGTGTCTATGCAGGCCTCCTCCTCATCCTCTGTAAAATTTTCAACAGGTCCAGTCAGGACGGAAGCGAGCACAAAACATCTCACGCAGTTCATAACGAGTTAGGAAATATAAAGCATGTAATAGAGTAAAGTACATGAAACGCTGAAAGAAGAAGATATATGAAAAATAGTAGAGATTTGATAATAGGAAATATCTAATATGATAAATAAGACTGTAAGGTACATGTGATTTTAGAGCACAATATGGTTATATAAACGGGTTAGGTTATACAATAAAATGGGACTTCTTTGTACGTGGGTGTACAATGGACATATACAATTTCTTATACAATACGATTGATCACATAACCATTTTCTACTCCCCCTCCCCAATCAATACACAAGGATCCAATTCAGTTACGTTACCTTATACAATGACTTGTACAATGACTTGTACAATGGCTTGTACAAAGGCTTGTACAATGGCTTGTACAATGGCTCAATGTGATACTGAGAGTACAATATGCACAATGAGTGTACAATGATAAGGTATTCAATAAATACAACATGTAAGTGAAACGCACATCACAATATGTACTTAGTGAATACAAGGAGATAACATCTCAGAAGAAGATCCATATAGTACCAATCCGTGATAACAGTCGTGTCAGCATCAAGTATAATAATCTAGAGCAAGAATGTAAATCCATACAAGTATGAAACGATCAGAGAATGTACTCGCCTGATAGCCTGAGTGTCTGAAGAGAATATACTGTCCGAGGAGTGGTATCTGTCTCCTATAGAACAGTACAAGTCACAACAAGTCCAAAATAGTAAAATGAAGTTCTACTATGCATTCTACATGAATCTAGGTCAATCTAGGCCAAAGTCAACTCTGGGTCAACTTTGGTCAACCCTAGAAGTCAAACTAGGTCCACCAAGTCTAATTTAGTCTAAACTAGGCTAACTAGGTCTAATACATCTATTCTAGACAACACACCATTCAAGTACTCCTTATACCTAAGCACATACACATTTATATATATGGATACAATATTATTGAATCTATACTAAGAATACCTAGGCTAATACAACTACATCATAACTAACAAGGGAATTATATATAGACATATATATAGGCACTTCATACAAATCACACATCTACACATGAATGGCCTACACATGAAAAGCTCATAAATTAGGAAGGAGAAAAGCTAGTGTGGGTGTGTGTGTGTGTAGGAAATAATGTGTGGTGGTTAATGTGTATACTGGCATGCAGGAAAACATTTTAGAAATCAAAAGCAGTGAAGAGGAGCTAATGTTCAGGAATTTCCTAACCAGTGAAGGTGTGCAGAAAAGATAACATGAGAGGAATTGAGTGTGTCATGGGTTAACTGGAAAATATAGGTATCAGTGAACATATGAAGAGTGGTGTGTGTCACATGGGGCTGTACAAAGTGTGTGTCAAAGCTGTGACAGGTTTAGGAAGGGAGTGTGTGTGAATACTGGCATGCAGGAAAACAGGGTGATGTGGTTTATATATGACAGTGAAATGTAGTGTCACCTGAATGCAGGAACACAAAGCCAAATCTCAGTTTTAACAATTGCTTGACCATCTCAATCCCAGATTTAACTGGGTCCAAGTTACAGTGAACAACCATCAGGTTTAGTATGAACTGAAATGAGTTTGACAGTAATGTAAGCATGGCAAGGAACTTCTCAGAATTTTAAAGATTGTTTTACACAGTTGTGAATATTCAATAAAACTCAGATTACAATACATCATGTGACAGTAATAATTAAAGAAAAGGAAATCTATTCATTTACTTCAATCTCAGTTAACACTCAAATTAACCAAATCAATATCCCATACCCAAATCAAGGTCCACACAACACCAAACATTGCAAAAATTGAATCACATATAGGTAACATGTAGGATAACACATTTGAACTTTAGAAACATGTATTAAACAATAATTTGCAGGTTAAATAGTCTATCAAAATTCATATTTGAAAACTGGAACAAAAGGGGCTGATACTACATATCATTCAGATTTTGTAAGTTGGAAATTACCCAACAAAAACCTATTCAGACACAATTAATGAGTTGGTAACATGATGCATACATTACATAGTGTCCTGAACCTATTTGTGTCCAACACGATGGACACAAACATGTCCAGACAAACAAGTGTCAAAACAGTGCACTGGCACTGCACAACAGTGTACTGCCTCGTGCGTGTGTGCATGCGTGTCGTGCACACGACACAGCACGAATGGGGACTCGTGGTCACCAATGTAGGTTCGCCTAGGCTGTGTCCTCGTGTCCAAGTGCCTGCACAAAATCAAAGTGTCCCCGTGTCCAAGCAATAACAGCGTATCAGTGGCTAAAAAGTGACAGTGCACAGAACAGTGTCTCCCCAGTGCGTGGACGATAACTCGCCAACAAAAGCACGAAGTCCCACGAAACTTGGGGAGCATGGTGACAGTGGGTGCCCCATTGCCCCCACGAAGTTTCGTGTCACGACACGCCGTGTCGTGTCCAACAGAGACCCCGAGATGCAGGGGATCACTGTTTCCACGCGCGCGCGTGTCCAAGTGCGCGTGCACGAGAGTCCTAGTGACACGACACAAACACGAAATTAGCTCAGAGTTCCAGAAATGGTTAAGCGATATTAAAATACAAATTTTTATTCAAATACAATTCAAAAATTCACACAAAAAGTTCTCTGCGACATTTCATCAAACACAATCAACAGTGCACTGATACGTGTCCTGTTTAGACACAAAAGGACACGAAAACCTAGAGTTTCCTATTCCTATAGTTAGGTTAGGTCTAGGGCTCCCTATTCATGCACTTAAACCAGAATTTCATGGTAGGAATGGAGAGTTACCTCTATGTATCAAATCCTCCCAAAAGCTCAAGAGTGGGGTTCTTCCCAATGGTGGAACTCCTCCAAATCTTCCCAAATCTGAGAATACTCATAGCGAACAGAAAGTAGGGAGGATTTAGAACCCAATGCAATTTGTTTGGGTTAAAAAGGAATAAAAATGGATTTATGATGAATTTCTAAAAATGGAGCTCACCTCTTTCTTCTCTTGCAATAAATTCCTAAAGAAGAGGCTAGCCCTAACTTTGGAAGGCATTAAATAGGATGTGATGGGTCAATAGTGGCTGCCATGGGCTGATTAGGGTTAGGGTTGGTTCATGGTGTGGGCCTATGGGCTAATTAGCCTAAGTCTTTAATCATGACTTATGTAGTCATAAGCCATATTAGCCTACACAACTCCAAATCACCCCTACCTAGTTCCAATGACTTAAACCTCATTAAATTAGGTCAAACCAAAGTTACTTAACTTAACTAAGTGGCCATAACCTAGGTTAGTCACTAGGTTAGTCTTCTAGTCAACACAAGTCAAAAGTTAACATAGTCAAACAATTCCAAATAATTTCCTAAAAATTCCCATAAATTCTAATAAATTCTAATAAATTTAAATAAAAATTAATAATCCCAAATAATTCTTAAAATTACAAAGAATGACTAAAATACCCCTCAGTCTGGAAATGAACACTAACAAGACACCAAATCATAAGTCATGAGTTTAAATAGTTTAAAAATGATTAAAAATTACCAAAAATTATATTATAAATTAAATATCATAATTAAATAAATTAAAATACAAAATTTCAAAATTATCCTTATTTTAGAAAACTGGGTGTTACAAGTCTACCCACCTTAGAAGAATTTCGTCCTCGAAATTAAAATGGTAGTAGTCCTTCTAGGTCAAACACCCCACAATCAGAGTCTCAAACACACCGTCAGATAATCATATGCGTCTGTCCAAAACCATGATACTCAGAATCTCTGTCATGCCAGTGAGCAAGGTTACGATAATCACAGAGTCCTCAACTATGGTACATACCTCTAGAATTGTGGTTTTTAAAATTTTTGTATTGCCGCGCGCTTGGCAGCAAAAACCTTAAATTCCTACACCCGAGAAATACATCCATAGTCCGACTATATGTCCTCACTATGCCTGCTAGCATGATCCTAGAGGATTCTAAAATCTCACAATCGAGGTGACCTAGCCCATACGACTTATCTCAGAAGAAAATTAAATCATAAGAAACACCAGATCGAACTTATCAACAATGAAGCAGCAAATAGGAATAGATGGAACTGAATTTCAAGATAGGAATTTTCAAAATTGAATCAAAGAACGGAACCTGTAACTAGATCTCCAACGGCCTGAGCATCCTCGGCTGTCATGGCGAAAGCTCGCCCTGGCTGGCCTTCCCTGGCCTGCTGCTGATACTGGACGAACCTTTGCTGCTGAGTCTGCAATGGTGGTCCCCTCTGCTGCCCTGCCGGAGCCCTAGCTCCTGGTGCTACCTGAGCCAATGGTGTCGGGTTCTGGGGACACTCTCTACACTGATGCTCTGCAGACCCGCAGAGTAAACACATACCCAGTCTCTTCCTGCAATCGTTCCACCAATGACCTGGCTTCTTACAGAAGTTGCACACGATGTCCTGCTGATACTGCATCTGTCTCTGACCCTGATACTGAACAGGCCTCTGTTGTAGCTGATGTATCTGAGCCCTCGGCTGCTGGTACTGCAGCTGAAACTGTATGCCTGGCATCGGCTGCTGATACTGCTGCTGAATGTGCGGCCTCTTGGCCGGTCCTCCGCTGCTGGTGCCTCCAACTGGGTCTCGTCCTCTCTTGAGCCTAAGCTCAAGGTCATCCTCCGCCAACAAGGCTCCCGTCAAAATCTCCTCAAAAGTAGCATCTCTGTTCCCCTTGGTCATGGACTTGACCTCCTTGACCAGACCCTTCCGGAACCTTTGGGCCTTCGCCGTCTCGCTCAACCCCTCAACAAACCTGCCAAGACAGCCAAACTCTCCCGCATACTCTTCTACTGAGAGGCTCCCCTGGACCAAGTTCTCAAACTGCGTCTCCAAGGCTCTGACTGCTGAATCTGGGAAGAACTTCTTCTTGAAGAAGCCCCTGAACTGCTCCCAAGTCAGCCCTGGTACCCCCACCCTGGGGTCTGACTGATACCAGGTGCGAGCAAGATCTCGCATCCGGCTAGCTGCTGCCTCGATCTGAAGGTCTGCTGGAATCCTGGCCAAGCGAAAGATCTCCTCCATATGCTCGATCCACTCATCGGCATACAGGATCCCCTCCGTCCCCAGAAAGTCTCTGGGGTTCAGCTTCTGAAACTGCTCGATCCCCGGTGTCTTCGGCTGCTGAACCACTGGTCGAGCTGCGGCTGTCGTGACGGCCAACTCCATGCCTCTGTCCTGTCGAGCCTGCTGTCGGTCCATGAACTGCTGGAAATACGCGAACATCTGAGCTGCGTCCACATGTCCTAGAGGCGGTGGCGGCTGGAAAGGATCCTCTGGAATGACTGGGTCCTGCCTCCGAACTGGTGAAGGCATACCCTCAGCTTCTGCTGCTGCTGAAGTCCCAATATGAGCAGAGGTGGCAGGAGCTGTAGCCTCCCGACCCTGCTGAACTGGCCGAGAGGTAGCAGTCCCCTCTACAGTATCTCCATGAATGGCACGCTGTAATCGCGTCTCCACCATCCTGAAGACAGATCAAACAAACAATTGCTGAGAATGAGTCAAAATAGCAAAGGAGGACAGTTATATTCAAGGAGAACAATATCAGCAAGAACCGGGATGGTATGAATTTGATATGAGTTTTTCCTAGTGTGATTGAGTACCTTCAAAAATATCCTAATCCTACTGCAGGCTGTAGTGATACTCTAGTTCGAATACCACTACATAAACTCGACCTGCATGGGCCACCACTAAAAACGTGTCACGACCCGCACCCACTGAGAGGGTACGAGAACGTAACAACGCCCAGCCTACGCCACAGTGTCGGCGGTAGAACGCTGTCCTAGGTCAATCATCTAACAATATAAAGGTACCTGTATAGTATATATACTCCGAATGGAGGTGACATAACAATATACAGTCTCAATCACATCTAAGGCAGAATGATGAAAATAAAAGATAGATAGATACTGGAATAAAAGATCCACAGGATACAATTAGAGAGAAAGAGTCTAAGTGTCTACTGCCATACAAACTGAACATCCAACTCAATACAAGTCTCTAAAACTGAAAAGAAAGAATATATACAATCTAGATCTCAAATGACAGAAAATAGAAAACCTAGACTAAGGAGCCTCAGTCTCTAAACTAGTGGATCAGGCTGGAAATCTGGGTCATACATGGCATCTACAGCTGCCCCATAGTAGGTGTCTATGCAGGCCTCCTCCTCATCCTCTGTAAAATTTTCAACAGGTCCAGTCAGGACGGGAGCGAGCACAAAACATCTCACGCAGTTCATAACGAGTTAGGAAATATAAAGCATACAATAGAGTAAAGTACATGAAACACGGAAAGAAGAAGATATATGAAAAACAATAGAGATTTGATAACAGGAAATATCTAATATGATAAATAAGACTGTAAGGTACATGTGATTTTAGAGCACAATATGGTTATATAAACGGGTTAGGTTATACAATAAAATGGGACTCCTTTGTACGTGGGTGTACAATGGACATATACAATTTCTTATACAATACGATTGATCACATAACCATTTTTTACTCCTCCTCCCCAATCAATACACAAGGATCCAATTCAGTTACGTTACCTTATACAATGACTTGTACAATGACTTGTACAATGGCTTGTACAATAGCTTGTACAATGGCTTGTACAATGGCTCAATGTGATATTGAGAGTACAATATGCACAATGAGTGTACAATGATAAGGTATTCAATAAATACAACATGTAAGTGAAACGCACATCACAATATGTACTTAGTGAATACAAGGAGATAACATCTCAGAAGAAGATCCATATAGTATCAATCCGTGATAACAGTCGTGTCAGCATCAAGTACAATAATCTAGAGCAAGAATGTAAATCCATACAAGTATAAAACGGTCAGAGAATATACTCGCCTGATAGCCTGAGTGTCTAAAGAGAATATACTGTCCGAGGAGTGGTGTCTGTCTCCTATAGAACAGTACAAGTCACAACAAGTCCAAAATGGTAAAATAAAGTTCTACTATGCATTCTACATGAATCTAGGTCAATCTAGGCCAAAGTCAACTCTGGGTCAACTTTGGTCAACCCTAGAAGTCAAACTAGGTCCACCAAGTCTAATTTAGTCTAAACTAGGCTAACTAGGTCTAATACATCTATTCTAGACAACACACCATTCAAGTACTCCTTATACCTAAGCACATACACATTTATATATATGGATACAATATTATTGAATCTATACTAAGAATACCTAGGCTAATACAACTACATCATAACTAACAAGGGAATTATATATAGACATATATATAGGCACTTCATACAAATCACACATCTACACATGAATGGCCTACACATGAAAAGCTCATAAATTAGGAAGGAGAAAAGCTAGTGTGGGTGTGTGTGTGTAGGAAATAATGTTTGGTGGTGAATGTGTATACTGGCATGCAGGAAAACATTTCAGAAATCAAAAGCAGTGAAGAGGAGCTAATGTTCAGGAATTTCCTAACCAGTGAAGGTGTGCAGGAAAGATAACATGAGAGGAATTGAGTGTGTCATGGGTTAACAGGGAAATATAGGTATCAATGAACATATGAAGAGTGGTGTGTGTCACATGGGGCTGTACAAAGTGTGTGTCAAAGCTGTGACAGGTTTAGGAAGGGAGTGTGTGTGAATACTGGCATGCAGGAAAACAGGGTGATGTGGTGTATATATGACAGTGAAATATAGTGTCACCTGAATGCAGGAACACAAAGCCAAATCTCAGTTTTAACAATTGCTTGACCATCTCAATCCCAGATTTAACTGGGTCCAAGTTACAGTGAACAACCATCAGGTTTAGTATGAACTGAAATGAGTTTGACAGTAATGTAAGCATGGCAAGGAACTTCTCAGAATTTTAAGGATTGTTTTACACAGTTGTGAATATTCAATCAAACTCAGATTACAATACATCATGTGACAGTAATAATTAAAGAAAAGGAAATCTATTCATGTACTTCAATCTCAGTTAACACTCAAATTAACCAAATCAATATCCCATACCCAAATCAAGGTCCACACAACACCAAACATTCCTGTGTCCGGACAGTTAGGGACACAGGATTTCTACGTGTCCGGATCGATTTCGACACGCACGACACGAGTTTCACGTGTCCAGTTCCACACTCGTGCTCGCCAGGACACGGCGAACAAGATATGTGGACACGAGCCTCACACGACATGATTTAACACTGCTACTCACGTGTCCGGTCGTCGAAGGGGGATTTCGAGGGTGCTGGTGGGCGGAGGAGACGTCGGCGAGGCGGCGCTCGGGTGGTGCTGCACTCAGCTCGTCGAGGCGCGTCGGAGGATGGTGGTTGTGGGCGGTGGCGCTCGTCGTGGGGGCTGGACGAGCGTTCGCCGGAGTTAGGGTTACGACGGGTTTTAAGTGGGGAAGACGGGGGGCTGCGGCGGCTGTGGTGGGTCGAAGTGGGGGTGGTCGAGCTGAGGGGGGTGAGGGGGTTTAAATAAGGGGTTGAGGCGGTCGGGGGGCAGCCGGAAATGGCGGGGGCAGGCCGCGCTGGCGGTCGTCGGTCAGCGGAGTGGGTGAGAGAAGAGAGAGTGGTCGTGGGGGAGGGGGGGTGTTGCGTAGGTTCGCAATTAGGCCCCCTTAGTTTAGGAATTTACAACTAGGTCCCTATCCTAACCAAATGCAAATAAAAATTTGCAACCCGACATTTAAAACAATTGGTTATTTACAAACTGACTTCTAAACAATTCTAAATATTACAAAAGCTAATAAAACATTTTAATAAATTGCAAAACTACCTTAAAACATTTCAATAAATTGTAAATTGATATTTTAGCTATTAAAACTTAATTAAAAATCATTTAATAATTCTAAAAAAATTTCTAAAAATCATAATAAATATTTTAAGGCTAAAAATGAAATAAATAATTAATTAACACTAAATAAATAATTTTTGAAAAATAGGGGCTTACAATTACATCCTAACTTTCCTCCATCAGGTCCTCTATCAGTGTAAGTCATAGAATATGGAAAATGTTGCACTGGAGGACAACGTCAATAGGGTGAGGACTCCCATAGGCTAGGTACTCTGAAACTTGCATTCTCGTGGAAGTGTCGAACTTGAGTCACATGCTAGTACATCTACCAGCATGGGTTCCCCTCTATCTTTTTGGCAGTATGTTTTGCCAGAAGAATCCAAAACTGGATGAAGGTCCAGGACCTTCTCTGTCTGCTTGCCTCTCATGTCCTTCATCGACTAACAATACTGTCCGTCATCGACAGTATTTTGATTGGGACTTGTAAACCCCCTAAATTTCTACTTAAATTTTTTTTATAAATTGAGTATTTAAATTTTTTGGTATTCGTACGCCGCATAGTCGTATTATACGTCGCGTACGAAATTGTTATATTAGACCTCGCATATGAGTTCGTATTTTTGTATGTCTCGTCGAGTGCGAATATGTGCGAGGTACATATTTTTGTAAAACATTTTTATTAGAGATTTTATTTATATAGAAGAATTCTAGTTTTCAAAATAATATGATAAATATTTTTATTTTGTATAAAAGAGTTATTTTGTTCGTTGTTTAAAAATAAGTAGAAATTTGAAAATTTTGGGTTATATAAAATGTGTTCCAAATATTTTGCGAAATTTAGAATTTATTATTAACATATTTTTGTAATTATAAAAGCTATTTTATGATTTAATATTTAAGTAATATTCTTGATTTTTGAAATTAGTTAATGCTATATTTTAATATTTACGGAAAAGATATTTAAAATTTTGATGTATTTAATATTTGAATTATTTTGATAATTTAAATTGGGAAAAGATTTTACTTTAAATTAAAAGAAGTTTATCTAGACCGATTTGATTTTGATTGCTTAAATCCTAATTCAATTTAAATAAAAACATGGAATTATCCATCGGGGTTTAAACTATTGCAAGTCCTTATCCAACTGGGAATTCCCACCTCCTATATAAGGAGAGGTACTCATCCACAAATTATTCTACAAATTCTCCACAAACTAGACATGCATTGTGTCTGTGTCCTCTTGTCATCCAATATATTTCTATTTATTACAAATACATTGATTTCTTTTCCGCGTCTGACAAACCGGACGCCAACCCATCCCATGTCTCGTAGGACACTTCACCCGACCCCTGATTTCACATGGCCACCCCTTCTCCGTCTCCGATCAGAAACCCGACAACTACCCCGACTACCGCCAACAACACAGTCTCCGTCTCACTACCATTGCCACCACCAACAATATTTTCGGCAAACCCAGCCACTCTGTACCACCATCGCCACCCAAATCTCGCCAACACCACCACCGATGCTAGCCCGACCACCCTCACCCGGCTATCTCCTTGGACCCACGTCCTATGGCAACTCCGGCCAAATCCCTAAACTCTACCCCGACCAAATCGTCACCACCACCGAAAATCCACAAAGAAGAAAAAGAAGAAGAAGGGAAGGGGAGGACCCTAACCTGACAAATTACCTACCGCCGCTGCCTCGGCCGTCGTGCATCCCAGAACAGGTGCCGCCGTCGAGCAATCCCGGCGAAGGAACCCCACAAACCTTCCTTCCCACAGGGCCGCCGTGCCGGAGCTCCTCAGCGACCGCCCGACTCATCATCCGTCGCCTCGGCGAAACCTCCCTCTGTGCCGCTCCAGATCCGCCGCACAGGTGTTGACCCGCTCGAGCCGCCGGGAGCCATCAGATCTGCCTCCCGTGGAAAGCCCTCGTCCTCCGCATCTCGTCACCTCCGCGCTTGGCCTCGCCCGTCGCCCAGCGCCGCGGTCGCGCTGAGCCGGTCGCACCTCTATCGGAGCGTCGCCACCGCGAGCTGCCTCTCCGCCCGATCTCCACTCGAGAACCCGCAACGATCGCTGACTCGAGCCGCACCTCCGCCGTAGCGCTATCATCGGCGCTCGACCACCGGTGCCGCCTCCTCCCAGCCGGACCCCGCGCACTGGAGTTCCTCGGTAAGCCCCTCACTTCTACTCTCTCTCTTCCACACTTTTTCTTATACTTCGGTACTTCACTTCTGTAGTAGTGAGTTTTAAAAGAGAGCAGCCCCTGTGTTTTTTAATATTTATTTTTATTATTATTATTATTATTATTATTATTATTATTATCATCACTTTCCCTCTTTCTTCCTCTATTTCTATATTTATTTATTTTTATTTTAGCTTTTATTTATTTAATTAATTCTTTCTTAAACACCTATGCAATAAATAGTATATAAGAATTTAGTTGTATTTATATTAGGTTGTATGGCTAGTAATAAATAAATTATTCAAGAAATTTTATATGTTTTTAAAATTATTACCATAACAAATATAGATTTGACTTAGACTAAAAATATATTATTTTTGCTTTTACTTGAAAAGGGTATTTCCAAGTTAAATTTAGTTTTCTATAATATATATATATATATATATATATATATATATATATATATATATATATATATAAATTTATTCTAGAATATGTTATTATATCTTACTATAATGTAGTACAAAGTGATGGTTTTTCTAGTATTTGGAAAATATTTTCCTAAGTATTGTGGACTAATAAAAGCTAGTTTTCAAAAAGTTATAAATAATTTTTAAGACTAGTATATGTATTTCTCCCCCACAAATTTTCCATGATTATCACCATTAATCATGACAGATCCCACATTCCTATTTTTTTGTGAATTTCAGACCCTTATACATCGACCATGGCTATTGGACTGTTGGAACAGGACAAAACATCGCACGACCCGACAACACACCAGGCAAGACACCTTGCCTTTACTGTTTAAATTCTTGCTCAATATCTTGCATGCTTTTTCTTATTTTAGCAAATAAAATGTTGCTCTTTCAAAACTATATATAGATGCAAATTATTATACTTTATGCAATTGGCTTATAGAGTTAAGTGACTACCATATGTTTAGAGCATCTCATAAACTGTCACGATGTGCCACGGTTGTGTGTGAGTTGTGAGTCGCATATAGATACGAACTTGCGTGCTGACTGATCATTGGTGCGTACAGGCCGTGCGTTTTGATATAACTGCTAATAGATTGTATAGAAGACTTAGCAGTTATTAAGGATCAAACAGTATCGTAGAGTCGACACATGTATAGTATAATGGGGAGGGAGGAGATAGTTATTAGCGTAGGGGCTACATGTTCAGTACACACAAAGATTTGGGCCGATAGTGTCTCGTATGAGCGCTACTTACTGCCCTGGAGCCGATAGTTCTCGTATGAGAGCTACTTTCTGCCCATGGTTGATAGTGTCTCTTATGAGCGCTACCTACTACCACTCTCTCTCAATCTATGCTGAACACCTAAGCTCCTGCGTAGAACGTTGTCTTCTAAAGTGCATATCACATAGAATGGTTAGGAACCTTTACTCGTGCATACTTTTCTGTTGAGCTTTTACTATTCAGTTATTGGCATGATATTATGTGTCTTGTTACGTCTCTCTGAGGACCTGGTGATCTCTCCAGGTGTGTGTTTTCGTGATTCTTGTAGGTGCTCTAGCTAAGGCCATTCCTTCCTTCGTGATGATTGCTCTTGGACTTGTCACTTGCTCTCGCTTGCTCAATTCTTTTCTTGTATATTTTTCCATATTTAATTTAGTTGGTAGTGGATTTGTCTCCGCCCAACTATTGTGTACATGACAAACTCAAAGTTGCTTTTATATCATTATTTATCTTCGTGGATGAGATTTAGTGTCTTGGCTTTCTACATTTACAGCTTATGTATACATACGAATTGTATATTTATTCGTATGTATACAGCTGGTATGATACGTTTCTAGTCCTACTATTTTGGGACTGGGGCGTTACATATTTTTGTGGTGGCCCATGCAGGTCAAGTTTGCCGTTTCGGTTACATGACTGTACCAAACGGGCCTGCAATATAGGGTTAGAATCTAGGAATCTCATCCACATACTTGATCATCTTCCTTGACCTTCCTTGATTTCCATATTCCGACTCCCGTGGCCTCCCTCGATTTTTGCATCTTGCTTGAACTCTTTCTACCAACACCCTATCATCTCGTGCTTAAATATGGTTAGAAAAATGACTATACTACTATATACTTATTGGTCAACCCTTGGCTAGGAGTATTACATTGGCAATTAGTATGCATTAGAGTCATATTTAGGCTATAAAGGTATTTATTTTGAAGATTAGTTAATTCCAAGTTGGGTAGTAGCAACATTAATAACTTCGAAGGATTTTAGGACTTTATTTATCTACAAAAGAATAGTGGGATCTATATACAATTGAGGAAAGAAGTTGATTTGATTTTTGGAGTTTTGATTTTGAAGGTCTTTGAAAAATATTTGTGATTCAGTAAATTATAGCTATACATCCTTGAAAAGATAAAGATAGTTGAAAAGAGAATTTTTATTTAAATGTTGCTGTAAGATTGATGAGGGCAATTGATAAAGCTTGGTTTAATTTGGGTTGTATGGTTTACAATTAATAAGTTCGTAAAATTTTGAATTTTAAGTTTGGAGTAAGGTTATTAAGAATTTTGGTTAAAAATATTTTGAAGGATATATACTCTAATTGATGATCTGTTTTAAACTCTTGTATGAATTACGATTGTTAAAACCTATTTAAATTTTAAGTTAAGATTTGGATTAATGATAGAAGAAGAAAAATATATAGATTGGATTTGTGACACGATAAAGGTTTATTCGAGATTTACTTGAAATTTTGAAAAATCTTAAGTTATGATTTTGATGTGACTAGATAAGGTGGAAAGGTTGGTTTATGATACATTTTTGGAAAATTTTTTTGTGTGTTATGATAAAGGTTATCTTGAGGTTGATTAAAAGAAAATTTAATTTTAAGTTATGAGTATGATTGGCAGCTTAGAAAAATATTTTATTAGATTATTTGAAGAATTATATTGCAAAGTTATGAAGAAGTCAAACTTATAGATTTAAGATCATATATTGTTAGGCAACAACGATAGATAAAGTAGTCACATTAATTGTCATATCACTCACGACCATGATAGTTGTATATACACAATGTTGTTAGTCATCTACAAAATTATGTGATGATATTTCAATCTTGACTCACTCGACATTCCCTCCAGTCTAGATTTATCGCGACTCTCTAACCATTTGAAACTTGAGAAAAGTGATTAGGTTGTTCCTTGATCATACTCCATCTAAGGGACTATTAAATCTCTAGAAACTGTACTCCTAACTTATTTTACCTTGATTTGTTAGAATCTAAATTATCTTTATTTCATGCTTTTAACTTGGTCATTTATTTTATGCGTTAATCATTATCTCATGAACTCCCACTTTCTATTTTAAATTCTTTTGTGTCATTTACCGTGACTTGGATATTTGGAGCACAACACTAGACTTTTTCTTCCAACAAATTTTATATGCAAGACCTAGACGAGCCCACCTTCGTGTAGGTATACCATGTCCCACTAAAACACGTCCCCTTGCACTCTATTTTTATGATGCGACTTTCAAGTCAAATGGTTAGCTATAAATCCTACCATAATACTATGGTCCTTTCTGACTTTGGTTAGAGATCAATTCTTGACTCAATTCTTTCAAACCGATATGTGATTGTGACTAACTTAATTTCTTAAGTGCTTAGCTTGTGCTCTATGTTGATTGCTAACTCGTGCCTTTTATTTTCGTGCCTTATCTTATTTGCTTAGACTAAAATTTTTATTTTCGTAAAATAATCAATATTTATTATCCAAACCCTATCACGACCATTGAGCCTAACCAATACTTTCTTCTAAATCGTTTTGATTTTCTCTTCGAAAATTTTATTTTGCTCTTATTCATGCAACCTCGCTCTTGTGATTCCTTGGGCTTAGATAAAGATTTGATCATGACACCCTTTGGTTAGACATGGACTAGATTGGAAGGCATCATAAAGGAGATTAGTGGCTTAATCAAGTAAAATGATACGTGATTATGAGACATTAGTTAAATGTGCTATTTGAATAAGAGGTGTGGTATTATGTTTTGGGAAGATCAAAGGATAGTATATTTGCGAGTGCCAAAAGGTTTGAGATTAATCCAAAGTGGAAATGAGGTTTAGGTTTGGTGCACAAGGGATAAACTTTTCTTTATGTTGATAAATAAATCTAAATTTCCTAGAAGAGTTTGACTTTTACTTCAACTACCTTGATTAAAGATTTTGAAATTTGAATTTCAAGGAAATTAAAGCTTGAGAAAATGCACATATTTATGTTAGAAAAGAAGGATAGAGATTCATTGAATATCCATTTTGAGGAGAGTATGATTGGCGAAATCTATTTGGAAAAAATATCTATGTATATATAGATATGATTGAGAGAAGTAAATTTAAATTTATTTTTGGACTTATCTAATTTCGATCGTTCGGATAACAGATTCGATATATAACTATGGTGAGAATTCAAGATTTTGTGAGTAAACTTTGGAGGTAAACTTCCCAAAAAAGGGGGATGGTTTATAAAAATTTTGTGATGAATAATAAACGAAAGGTTGAATGCGAAAAGTCATTGATGATTATATCGGGGGTTATGACAATATCAAATACACAACTTGAATTTTGAAGATTGAATATAGAAAGGCCTTGGTGATTATGCCGAGAGTTATGGCGATATCAAAAACAAGTTATATTTTGAAGATATCGTAAGATCGAGGTGGAAGAGATTCTTGCCTATTTTGAGTACACATTTTGTTGATTGAATTTGATAGTTGTCATGAGATATCTTCCAAATCATACCCATGAATTCATTTTCCTAGCTATCGTAATACTCGATTATCCGAAAATTGATTTTATTGTATGCCTTTTTAACGTGATCAAATTTCTATTGCCTCAACCCTACCTACCCTACCTGTTCCTAAATTTCGAGGACAAAATTCTTGTAAGTTGGGTAGAATGTAAACCCCCTAAATTTCTACTTAAATTTTTTTTTTGATAAATTGAGTATTTAAATTTTTTTTTGGTATTTGCACGCCGCATAGTCGTATTATACGTCGCGTACGAAATTGTCATATTAGACGTCGCGTATGAGTTCGCATTTTCGTATGTCTCGTCGAGTGCGAATATGTGCGAGGTACATATTTTTGTAAAACATTTTTATTAGAGATTTTATTTATATAGTTTTCAAAATAATATGATAAATATTTTTATTTTGTATAAAATAGTTATTTTGTTCGTTGTTTAAAAATAAGTAGAGATTTGAAAATTTTGGGTTATATGAAATGTGTTCCAAATATTTTGCGAAATTTGGAATTTATTATTAACATATTTTTGTAATTATAAAAGCTATTTTATGATTTAATATTTAAGTAATATCCTTGATTTTCGAAATTAATTAATGCTATATTTTTAATATTTACGAAAAAGATATTTAAAATTTTGTTGTATTTAATATTTGAATTATTTTGATAATTTAAATTGGAAAAAAAGATTTTACTTTAAATTAAAAGAAGTTTATCTAGACCGATTTGATTTTGATTGCTTAAATCCTAATTCAATTTAAATAAAAAGATGGAATTATCCATCGGGGTTTAAACTATTGCAAGTCCTTATCCAACTGGAAATTCCCACCTCCTATATAAGGAGAGGTACTCATCCACAAATTATTCTACAAATTCTCCACAAACTAGACGTGCATCGTATCCGTGTCCTCTTGTCATCCATTATATTTCTATTTATCACAAATATAGTGATTTCTTTTCCGCGTCCGACAACCCGGACGCCAACCCATCCCGTGTCTCGCAGGACACTTCACCCGACCCCTGATTTCACATGGCCACCCCTTCTCCGTCTCCGATCAGAAACCCGACAACCACCCCGACTACCGCCAACAACACAGTCTCCGTCTCACCACCATCGCCACCACTATCAATACTTTCGACAAACCCAGCCACTCCGTACCACCACCGCCACCCAAATCTCGCCAACACCACCACCGAAGCTAGCCCGACCACCCTTACCAGGCCATCTCCTTGGACCCACGTCCTATGGCAACTCCGGCCAAATCCCCAAACTCTACCCCGACCAAATCATCACGACCACCAAAAATCCACAAAGAAGAAAAAGAAAAAGAAGGGAAGGGGAGGACCCTAACCTGACAAATTACCCACCGTCGCTGCCTCGGCCGTCGTGCATCCCAGAACAGGTGCCGCCGTCGAGCAGTCCCGGCGAAGGACCCCTACACATCGACCATAGATATTGGACTGTTGGAACAAGACAGAATATCGCACCACCCGGCAACACACCAGGTAAGACACCTTGCCTTTACTGTTTAAATTCTTGCTCAATATCATGCATGCTTTTTCTTATTTTAGCAAATAAAATATTGCTCTTTCAAAACTATATATAGATACAAATTATTATACTTTATGCAATTGGCTTAGAGTTAAGTGACTACCATATGTTTAGAACATCCCATAAACTGTCACGATGTGCCATGGTTGTGTGTGAGTTGTGAGTCGCATATAGATACGGATTTGCGTGCTGACTGATCATTGGTGCGTACAGGTCGTGCGTTAGGATATAACTGCTAATAGATTGTATAGAAGACTTGGCAGTTATTAAGGATCAAACAATATCGTAGATTTGACACATGTATAGTATCATGGGGAGGAAGGAGACAGTTATTAGAGTAGGAGCTAAATGTTCAGTACACACATAGATTTGGGCCGATAGTGTCTCGTATGAGCGCTACTTACTGCCCCGGGGCCGATAGTTCTCGTATGAGAGCTACTTTCTGCCCATGGTCGATAGTGTCTCTTATGAGCGCTACCTACTACCACTCTCTCTCCATCTATGCTGAACACCTAAGCTCCTGCTTAGAACGTTGTCTTTTAAAATGCATATCACATAGAATAGTTAGGAACCTTTACTCGTGCATACTTTTCTGTTGAGCTTTTATTATTCAGTTATTGGCATGATATTATGTGTCTGTTACGTCCCTCTGAGGACCTGGTGATCTCTCTAGGTGTGTGTTTTCGTGATTCTTGCAGGTGCTCTAGCTAAGGCCATTCCTTCCTTCGTGATGATTGCTCTTGGACTCGTCATTTCCTCTCGCTTGCTCAATTCTTTCCTTATATATTTTTCCATATTTAATTTAGTTGGTAGTGGATTTGTCTCCGCCCAACTATTGTGTACGTGACAAACTCAAAGTTGCTTTTATATCATTATTTATCTTCATGGATGAGATTTACTATCTTGGCTTTCTACATTTACAGCTTATGTATACATACGAGCTGTATATTTACTCGTATGTATACAGCTGGCATGATACGTTTCTAGTCCTACTATTTTGGGACTGGGGCATTACAGGAATCAAGCCCAATCTCATCACAGATGCTACAACAGTAAAACTAGCCAATTGCAAGCCTCGTCAGGTAGACGCAGACAGCTAGCTGGGTCTCAGGACTTTAAAGGTTCTCAATGTAATGTGCTGAATTATGACGAATTAAGAAATGTTATGATGGCCTTCCAAGCTTCATCTGAGCTCCAGTCATCCAAGGAGTATCCTAAAAGTATGACACGGTCAAAATAGAGTTAGGCACACAAACTCAGTTGTACTGTATAGCAGCAAAAGACGCATGGGAAGTTCTGACGCGCCTAAGAATGGCAGCTGTACTCCTTGAACAACACTATAATAACAGTCTTGCCTACTTGTGTAGTGTAATTCCTATTTTTACTGTACACATTTCTATAAGTATAACTATGTACTTTGAAGACATGTTGTGTTCAGAACATGATCAAAGAGGAAATCATTGTTATAAGACTTCGTGTGAAAAAGAAGTGATCGGTGAAAAAGAAGCATACTTCAGAAGACTTTACCTTTTGAAAATTGATCTTTTTCTTTACTCCTGGCATAACCAAAGAGCATTGTTCTCAGCAAGGTGATGCTCAATCCCCTCACAAGTCTTCACAAGTTCGCTGAAGTGTTAATCCGAAAATGCATGGTTAAAAGTGATGACGACAAATCCTGTCAAAGTCATGTCCTATTTATAGGGATGGAGACTCGCTATGCGGTGAGGTACTATACGACTTGATTCTGGATGAAGAGGTCAGCTCAGCATTAACTATCACGCGATTTTATGTTCCTAAAATCGCAGGATCAGTTGACTTAGCCTCGATCCAAACAATTGCCAGAAATGGTCGCCTCAAATTATGAAGATAGTTCGGATGTTGAAAGATTCAGTCAAAGAAAATAACAGTATGGCAAGTGACCCAATGCGTCTAAAGCTCTATGTGATAGATTCCTTTCTCTCTTCCATGCTTCTTGTTCAAAGTATTTCAAAACGTGTTTAAGTTTTAAAAACTTTGAAGGAGGTACTATAGAAGCATGAAAAAAAATAAAAGATGAGCATACATGTCATGCATTCGAAGCAAAAATGTTGCTAAAGTTAGAAGCTACTAGAAAAAGTAGACACGTGTTCAAGAAACGGGCCAGATAGATGCATGGTCCATTCCAACGCATGATATACTTTTGTCTCTTGTGTGAAGAGACGATACTCGAGCAATGTGCAGTGTTTAGACTGATGTCAGTGATTTCGTCATCCTCATTATTATACTTGGCCTGCTATAAAAGAAGCTATTTTGTACGTCTACTTCCAAATCAGTGTTTTACAGAAAGCAATTGGAGAAGCTATGTGTTCAAGTGTCGACTGATTCATAGTGACTCAAGGAAAGTTGTTATTTGCAGTAAGCAACCAATTGCTATGCGTCTAACAATATTTGACGCATAGCTGATCTTCATCAAATAAATCGTGTGATGACATGGCAGTGTTTCGTGCAGTACATTTCAAAACATGTAGTGAGCTATACGTGATTATCAAGCATGTTCACTCCCTACTATCCCCTAAGGCTAGCTCATGCGCCTATTCAATTTCATGCGTCTCTGAGGCAGAAGACAGTATATTTTCTGCACATACGCACATGGCTATTCCAGTAAAAAAATCTATAAATAGAGGACAGTTTCTCCCTCGTGAAGGACAACACACACACAGAGCAGGCATAAGGAGAGACTATAGCTTTTTTGCTAAGAACTTTCAAAAAGAAAGAGAGAGCTTTCAGTGATAAAGTTTCCTTTGCTACAGAGAGTTCATCAACAACCAAGCTTCAACAACAACAACATTATATCGTCAACGGAGTAAAGAAGTCAAAGTACACTTAATCTCCGTCATCCCAATCACTATATTTTTATTGTACTCAAAATTCTTGTTTAAAATTCCTGTTGTACTTCTTTTCACAATAGTACAAAAGATTTTACATTTTTTGGAGTCTTTTTGTGTTGAAACAAGAATATTAGGATGAGAGGATACTCAATCACAACTAGGATTGCTTGAGAGATTCCTGGGATGACCCCTGAGAATCTTATTATAAAATATCTCAAAATCTGTTTTTACTTATTTTCGTCTACTCTCCCTTATTCGTTATTAAATTTGATTCTTGGTATTCATTGTTGACTTTGATTTTGTATCGAGATGAATTTTATGGACTAAATTAAGGTATATTTTGATGACATATTTGATGGGGACAGTGTGAAAGGTAAATGTCTGCTTTGGTAATGGAGTCTAGAGTTTATTGTGGCCAAACTAGCTGGCATGGAAAAGACATATAGCCTGATTTGAGGTATACTTATCTTAGTTATGGAATTTAGAGTTTATCGCAGCCATACTGGTTGGTGTGGTGAGAATTTTTAATAACATAATTATAGGGGTTTATACCTTAGTTATGAACTCTATCATTTATTGTAGCTATGATTGCTGGTGTGGCAAGATTCTGGGTAACTTGATTACGGACAGACATATAAGGTTATCCGATTGTATTTTAATTTGATTATTAATATATCGCCTCTATTATTCAACCATGTTATCATTGAGTTCTATTCCATCACCTTACTAGCTCGGGATATAGATAACCCTAGTTCCTCTAGTTTAGTTCTCATAGGACTCACCAAGTAGTTGGTGACTTGCGGGTTTGTGAGTGGTTCCTAGTATGGTAGACATCCTATAGCGAGTATGTTTCTAGTGCCAATAGATATAATCCTAGAAGTGTCAGTATATTGCCCTGAGTAGTGTGCCAGTAAGTAAGTGTTCTCATGTCCTGGGATTATAGTGTGTCATTAGCATTAGAAGTAGCAACCTATCATAATTAGTACTTATGCTTCTTCTGATAATTGATATCTTCCATTCTATTTTATTTGATTACTATCATTCTCAACTGCTGTCCTTCCTTAATAATATCTTATCTTGTGCAATATTGACTTCCTTGTTTGATCTGTCTTCAGGATGCCACCGAAGACTAGATCTCATCGCTCTCGACCCGTAGCAGCTTCTGAGAGGTCTGCTACCTCTCGGCCCCATGTTCCGGCTGCAGGAGTTTCTTCGACCACTTCTTCCGTTCATATAAGAGTTTAAGCTACTTTTGGGGGCGCTCCCTCACCTGTTCAAAGGTTTGTCCAGAGGTTGTTCCGGTTATTACTCCTCCTCCGGCCCAGGGGACTGTTCCAGCGGTTTCTTTGGATCTTCCTCCTCCACCTCCAGTGCCGACTAATATGGCATAGGTGATCACGTTATTCAGAGAGATGCTTGAGGCCTAGAGGGCTCAGTCCAAGGTACATCAAAGGCAGGCGAACATGATGTGGTAGTGCATCGAGAGCGCCCACCATCTTGCTTTGGCTGCTGTAGAGCGAGGAGCTCTAGCTCAGCAGCAGGTTGCCAGCTTAGGCCGAATAATATCCAGGACTTCAAGAAGTTGGGGCCTCAAGACTTTAGAGGGATGGAGGGCATCATCTATATTGATGACTGGCTCGAGGATATTGAGCGTCTCGTGAGGGTGTCCTGTCTCACTGAGGACTTGAAGGTTGAGACAGTAGCATTTCAATTGCTGGACATCACTCATACCCGGTTCAGAAATTAGTCTCTTCTTACTGATGAGGGACGGACTTGGAAGGTTTTCAGGGACCTTTTTAAGAATAGGTTCTTCTGTCCGACTGATAGAATGTTTCTGGATCGGCAGTTTCAGAATATCCAGCATGAAGGTATGTCAGTGGAGGAGTACGCCGTAAAATTCGGCAGGCAAAGCCGATATACGAAGTATAATATACGAGATCCAGAGATCCGAGCGAGTCGCTTTCGAGAGGTTCTGAACTGGGAAATGAAGATTCTCATTTCGTCCCTTTACAAGACTTATGATGAGATTCTTGCGGAGGCACGCAAGGTTGAGCAGGATCTAGGCTTGAAGCCTAAGAGGGACCATGATTTCTTCGTAGGGGCTGGTAGCAGTATGGGACCTTCTAAGTGTCCCCATGTTTATAAGGAGTTTTCTCAGCCTCAATTGGATTAGCACCCACAAACTAGAGTTTTCGTTCAGCAGGTTCAATATCAGCCTCAGGGATAGACTCAACAGACTCCCACTTGTGTCTTTTATATGAAGTCTGGACATACTTACAAAAATTATAGGAAGAGGCTCGGAGTATGCTTGAATTATGGAATGGCTGGACATCAAGTGAGGGATTACCTCTTAGCTTGTCCAGCCCAATGTGCATCTCCAGAATATAGGGGTCCAGCTATGCCACATATAGTGCCACAAATTGTTCCGTACTAGCATAGGGAGACACCCTAATATGGTAGGGTTTTTGCAATGACGGTCGAGGAGGCCAATGCAACAGTAATGGGTTGGCATCTTTTGTTTTGTTTTGTTTTATTCTTTCCTTCCTTACTCCATCTATTGTGTTGAGTGCTTCTTCAGTTTCTTATAAATTGCCTTTGTGCCATAGTATGGTTAGTGTAGTCGTAGAAAACCCTAATTGAGACTATAATATCATGACAATTAATACCATAACCATGAATGATGTTTTTTCCTACTAGAATTGTATATTGTATGATTTTAGATAGGACTTTCTTGGACCATGACCGTTGGGGTTTTACCATAGCAAAGATTATAATGAATAGGTTATGACTGGCCAAGGTAGATGAGTGAGGTGTTAAAATTTTGATGACAAAATTTTTCTAAGGGGATAGGATTATAACTACCTAATTCTGGGAGAGGAGTATTTTTGTCATTTTAATACTGTTTGATAATTGTATTAGTGATAATATTTATTATTATATAAATTGGTTGTGTTTTAGCTAATTAGAATAAATCATGTGATTAGTTGGTTAGTGGACTAGCCTATTTAATTAGACTCAATTAGTCATTCCATTCAATAAATAGAGATTAGTCTAATTTACCAATTATGATTAGAGGCTTCCATAATTAGATTAGCCTTTGTGACAAATTGTAGGGCACTTTGGACATTTTTTAATTGCTCATGGAGAGCCAAGTGTGCCCGTCCATATAGGGAGGAGCGACTCTCTCTCTCTTCATTTTTTTTTATGTTATTTTATCCCAATTTGGTGTTCTTTCCCAAATTGTTCCATCCTTCCACCAAATTTTCTCAAGTCTACTCCAATTCTCTTCATTCTCATCACTTGGTGGAGCCTAGGAGCTTTGTAGCTAGGAGCACTATAAGAGGAGGCTAATTGCTAAGAATTCATGTCCGGATAGTGTCTATTTGACTTTGTATTGGAAATCTATCTCCCAATAGGTATACATCTCAATTTCTCCTCTAGTTACTCTCTAATTATGTAATTGGACCCTTAAAAATTCACCTATGGACTAGGATTACATATAGAAGGAAGAATTAGGCTCTAATGACCCTTTATGTAGAAGTTATGTTGAGATTTGTGCCAATTTTGGAGAAAGTCTAAGATTGGTGTACCAAGTGTTTGTCATTTGGTAATTTAATTCTATTTAGACTAGATTTGTTTGTGTGGCTAGACCTGTGTCCACAATTAGATACGAGTAGGCTGTATCATGATACGGTAGGACACGAAATCATTTTGGGGGTTTTTCCTCCAGTAGTTGTGGCACGCATGTCCAATTCTTGCACATCACACTAGCTATATATTGTTCTATTTAGAATCTAATTTATGTTTTATGCATGCTCGTGTGATTTGGGTAGATTCGGACAAGGTTTAGTATAGGTATCTTGGGCTATCATAAGAGTATCGTAAATCGGTACGATACTAGGGTGATGCACACCAAGTGTTTGGTTTAAACAATATGTAAGTGTCATATGGATATGGGTATCTATCTATATATGCATTTATGTATGTATGTATGTATGTATGTATGTATGTATGTATGTATGTATGTATGTATGTATGTATGTATGTATGTATGTATGTATGTATGTATATATGTGATAGTGTATGAGTACCAATGTATACATAGATGAGTGTGTGTCAATAGGATAGTGTCATGTGTATGCTTGTGTGTCTAAGTACGCGCACATAGGTTAGAGGGAGATTTGTGTTGACTAAAACATGTGTGGTGTGCATGCTGTGTGTAGCCATTTGGATATATAGAAAGTGTATTGTGTATTATATGTGTGTGTGTGTATATATGTGAATACACATAGGGGGTTTGTGGGAATTTATGAAGTAGATTGATAAAAGGAAATGGTGCACACAGCAGAGAAGAAGGATAGGAGGATAGTATGTACTAGGAAGTAGCAGTAGTGGAGCAGTATTTAGGGGCATTTGCACAGCAGCTAGAAGGGGGATTTGATGTGCTGGGGAGAGCAACAACATGGGTTTAAGCAGGGAACAGCAGCAGCAATAGCTGCTGCCTTTGGAAGCAGCATGGGGAGAGAGAATGCAATGGACAGCAGGCAGTATGTTGTGCCATTGAACAGCAGTTCAACTACTCATCCAAGCAGTATTGATAGTAGCAGTAGGGATATTTGGACTATTAAGGATAGCAGTTAACTACTATTTTGAATACAAAATAGCATCAACCTGTAGCAGTTAGACAGATTGGTAGGGTGTGTGCTAACTGTACTTTGGGGGGGTGCAGGTAGTAGTTAATGAGGATAGCAGTGTCAGAAATTAGAGACTGCACAAGGCAACATGGCTAGGCTTGTACAGTAGCTAGAAAATGCTGCTATACAGCAGGTGGAAACTACAATTGTTGCATATAAGCATTTCAACAACAGTGGCAGTAGTAGGTAATCTATTGACCTGCTGCTAAAAAAGTGTGTATGCATGATACTTTGAGGAGGTGAGTAGTTAACTGTAGTACAGCATGTGTGTAGGATAGTTAGTGTGTTAAGGGGGCTACTGTAGAAGCATGGAATTTCACAACCAGAAAGCCCATGCGCCAGGCATTTTATGCGCCAGAACTCAGACAGCTAATCAAATAAGCCATAGACATTCAGCCACCATGCGCCTTCCAGATAGGCGCAGCAACCACCATGCGCCTTCCGATAGGCGCAGCAGTCACCATGCGCCTTCCAGATAGGCGCAGCAACACCATGCGCCTTCCGATGGGCACAGCAGTCACCATGCGCTGTCAGCCAGGCGCAGCAGATGTCATGCGCCTCCAGCCAGGCGCATCCTACCATCTCTTCAGCAGCTCAGTTATGTGCATCCAGCTCAGTTATGTGCATCCCTTCAGCAGCTCAGTTATGAGCAACTCTTCCAACCAGGCTCACCTGGCCGAGCAGAGCCCAGTTATGTGCCGCTCTTCCAGCCAGGCTCACCTGATAAGTGCTTCGCTAAGCAAAGCATTTAACCCTCTGGCTGGAACCAAGGAAGAGAAAAGCACCGCAAATGCTGTGGCCAGGGGAGGCTTCGAAAGAGCCTCCAAAGACCAAGGAAGACCGTGATCGAAATCATGGCACAAGGAGCTTTCAACACAATCAAAGTGGGCGGCACCCACTTTGAAGGAAGAGAGAGCCTAGCACCACCATTCCGATCTACGGCTCTTCCGGAACAACGGAGACAAGGCCCGAACATCTCTATCTTTGGATGCAACAGGCACCTTCCGCCTGCCTCAGAAGCCCTCGACTCCGTCTTTTGGATGTAACAGTCACCTTCAAGTGCATCGAAGACAACACGACGTCTCATCTTTACCCTCGGGAGCACTTCGTCAACAGAATGCACCCACATATCCAAGTTCATGTTGGAAGTTCGTGAGGGAATGAGGAGCAAACCTTCTCTCCATACCACTATTTATAGGCCGGGCAAATCAAACCCACGCGCCAAGTGGATGACTCTCCGAATTCTGTACAATGAATTTGCATTAAATGGATGAACCGGACGTCCTCGAATTCAGCCAAACGGCTATTTATAGCACTCGAGGAGCGAGACAGCTGCGTCATTAAAGGACATGTCGGATGCGCCAGCCAAACAGCGCATCACACGGACGCGCCCTCCAGCATCAGGCGCATCACACAGACTGCGCCCTACAGTACCCGGCGCATCACAGAGGATGCGCCCTCCCTCACATCTCCATGCCGAGTGGAACACCAACCAATGTGCCCACTCAGCTGTCCATCGAACGTCACAAACATTAAATGCTGAACTGACACCAGAGTTGGCAGCACGCTTCCCAAAGTCTGAATAGTTGACAGCTTTTTCAGAGAACGAAGCGTCGACAACGTCAGCATCATCATGACTCTATTCCGACGGCTACTGCCACGTGGCCATCCGCATGCGCCTCTACGGCCATGTATCCAAACCAGCATGCACCTCAAAAGCCATGCGCCTCAGACCCTTCACTGATCCCTAAAGACAGAAGAAGAGTCTCCAGTTGAAGCTTTGCATGCGCCTCAAAAGCCATACGCCCCAGACTGATCTCTGATCCCGAAAGACAGAAGGAAAGTCGCCTGCATGCGCCTCAAAAGTCATGCGCTCTAAACAGTTTGTAACCCCTAAAGGGTATGAGCCGCAACCTCCTCCTGCGCCCAATCAAGGCGCAGCTCACCAGATTACCCCCCCACCAAATCCGAGATCTTCGAGCCATGGGTCGATGACACGTGTCCTTTGACTCAACTCGTCCAAGATTTCAGCAACAGAAAGATCTTCTCCTCTGCTACGTGCCAGCTCACAACAGCAGTATGAAGAGTTCTCCCCCTCAATCAGGGCGCATCATCTACGCGCCTCCATCAGCAACCTCCACGTGGCATCCCCACACCGGCGCATCCCACATGCGCGCATGAGCAGCCAGCCTGCAAAACTATAAATAGAGGAATCGTCTCCTTCACACACACGCACAGAATCCACAACGAACATACAAGGAATCATCAGAGAGGCAGATACAGACACTCAACGTCTTCCTTCTCTCAGCAAGCTCCAGCACCCAGAGCAATCCACACCTTCAGAGAACCGATAACCGTCGTCAGCCCGTCAACGGAGTCAACGCATTACAACTCGCTCCATTGGCACTAGGGACCCAGCTTAAACAAAAGTGTACTCCTAGGACTACATCTAAGTCCTACATTGTAACACTGTTCTGTTTGTATTAAAGTTTTCAATCAAATAATTTTAATGGCAAACAAGCTGGCGACTCTGCTGGGGACTTCTTTCTCCTCTTCCGAGAAAGTCGTGTCACAGGCCGATGACGTGAAGGTGGGCTCCTTCCACAAGACGCTGGTCGTGCGCCTCAATCAACAGGCGTACGAGGAGTTCATTTCTGAAGGAAGTGCGAGTCCTTCGAAGCGGCTACCAAAGTCGAAGAAGATCCGCACGGCCTGGGTGCGCAAGGACGACGCCTCGGGCACTACCACTGAAGGGGATGCAGCAATCCAGCCTTCCCTTCCTGCTGACGTTCTCAGCAACCAAGGTGCGCCCACCGATGCAGCGCATCTCTTGGGGAAGCGTGCGACCGACCATGTTCCCCAGCTATCTCCCTCTTAGGTGAGGAAGATACGTCGACGGAGCAGGGGCGCAGCCAATGCCCCGCACATCACCTCTGATGCGTCACAAAAAGCCTCTGTCTTTGACAGACTCACTCGCTGTAATGGCGAGGACAATTTGGATGCTGAGTACTATGCACCCCAGCGGGCTGGTACGAAGAAATCCAAGGCGGCACGGGCCATGCGCCACAGACGTGCTATGCCAGCAGCCGACCAGAGGCACGCGCTCGTCATCACGCGCGCTGCCGATGGCAAGCTGTACAAGGTTGACTCAAGTGCTTCTGCACCAACAACGAGTCGGTCTTTAAAGTCCTCATCTCGCTTGGGCGCATCTGCTGCGTGCACAACCAAGTCGAGAGAGGCAAACTCAGTGGTCTTGAACTCCCGCGCCTCCTCTGGTTGTGCGTTTGAGGTCCGTTCAAGTCACTTCAAATGTTGTGGTTCCTCCACTACTGATCGTGATGCCTACTTGGTATTAGATCAGGGGGCGCAGCACTCACCTGACCACCCCGGCGTTTGGCCTTGCCATACGTCTGAAGGGGGTGTGAAGGCACCACTCTCCTCCAACGACCTACGCAACGTGATCACTCACAAGCGCCGGTCAGGAGAGTCGACCAACAAGCACGATGCGCCTCTTACGGGGCATACTTGTGCGGTGGTCACCATCAACTGCTGTTGCGAGGCGGCAGCTCTACCAAGACAGTCAGTCTTCCAACGACTGCAATCATCGACACCTCTCCGACGTCGCCTTGGGACGAAGGTGTCAGCTGAAGAGGAGCCAAAGGTTGCTTCATGCAACGTGGTCTCCAACTCCTCATCAATCCGGAAGACGACTGCCAATTCCTCGTCTTCATCCAAAAGCCAGCCGAGGAAAACCAAGGCAGCTGTCTCGACCTCTGGAGTGTTTGAAGGCACTCGGTCGAGGAAGAAGTCCTTGGAAGAAGCTGGGGGTAGCCAGACCCTTGTTGAGCCTCCTTCCGAAGACGAAGATGTCCAAAGCACAGCTGCGGCGGATCTTCATCATCAAGGCGAGATTACTCTCCCTGAAGCCCCTCAAAATAAGGATGTCCTCCAGGACACTGCCGGGGGTAGTTCTGGAAACGAAGAGGTCCTTCAAGACGGAGCTGAGGGCAAGCAGACCCTTGCAGATGCGCCTATTGGAGATGAACTCTAGAATGTGGCTGGGGGTGGCCCAACACCAGGAGAAGTGACTCCCCCGCATGAGAGTGAGGCCGAAAGCGAAGCCTCAACCAATCCATCCACTCCTAGCCGTGTCAGGACAGTATACATGGCTGGGGATGATGTCGAGTCTGATGCGCCGTCACAGGACATAGTCCTGCGCATAGACTCATTGGAGGGAGGACTCAAAACCCTCTCTGCCTCTATGCAAGCACTGACCCAAGCAGTGTTTGAGATGCGGTCAGCCTTGATCAGGACACCTTCAACTGGTCCTGACCCAGGAGCTAATGGGGAGTCGAGTGCGCCCCTCCAACGGGCGCCCTCAGATACAGAAGCACCACGGACCTCGGAGCCCTCAAACGCTCCAATCCAGATGGTACCTCCTTCTCCGACTCCTAGCTCTACGGAGGATGTGGTCGAAATGATCAAAGACCTGCGGGAGCGCTTCGAGTCCAAAAACAGGCAAGAGGAACGCCAGAAAATGGGCATTCCCTAGCCTTATCCCCTCGAGTGGAACAAGGTGGTTTATCCTCCGAAGTATAAACCACAAACACTCACCCCATACGACGGGAAGGCCTCTCCGCGACGGTACCTGACGTACTTCCAGTCACAGACAGGGCATCTTTCGAAGGAGGACGCGCTCCTCACCAGTATCTTTGTCGGGGCCCTGAAAGGAGTGGCGTATGACTGGTACTGCAGCCTCCTCGACAATTCCATATCGTCCTTCGACGACCTGACGCGCCTCTTCCTCGACCGCTTCTACGATGGTGGGAATGACATAACGATGGCGTCTCTCATAGAGATACGTCAGAAGGAGAAGGAAACGGTTCGGGCGTTCATCGAACGCTTCCGACAGGCTTGCTTCAAGCTACCTCCAGGCATGCCAGAACATGCGCTCCTTTCCGCTTGCAGCATGAACATGTTGCCTGCAGTAAAGCTCTGGCTCAACTCTACTCCCCCTCCTGACTGGAGCTCCCTGATCATCGAAGCTGAAGCTGCAGAAAAGAAGGCGGCCAATGTACGTCTTCTGGGTGTCAGCTTCCCCGCCTTTGACGATAAGGGGAAAAAGTCCGCAGCTAACAGCTCCGGACGAGAAGCAAAGGGGAAACATGCATTGACTGTTAATGCCTCAAAAGGCGCATCTGCGCCTACTCAGAAGCCTCCACTGGCACCGAGACCCAAGGAGGTTTATTCATTCAATGATGATGACACCCTGCAACTTTTTGAGATACTGAAGCAGGGTGGCAAGATCAAGCTACCGGACCCAAAGCGGCCCGATGAAGTTGGGAAAGTGGACAACCCAAGGTACTGTCACTACCATCGGTTTGTCGGACACCCGACCAAGGACTGCTACGTCCTCAAGAATTACATCCAGCGCATGATCAATGCGGATGTAATCTCCGTCGACTATGAAGAGAAGACGGTGTCGGCCAATGTGGTTTCGCTTCAGTTCGGCACCTTGCCGCCAACTACCACACAAGATGGCGTCGTCCCCATCCCTAAAGCGACAATGGAGGTGGTAAACTTACCACCTACTCGTGACAATGTGAGTGGACTCACCCCGCTCACCACATCTCGAGGAGAGGTCCTCTGGGTTCACCCCGACCTCGTCTCCGAGGTGACCCAATCGGAGGTACGCCCTACCTCCAAATCAAAAGGCAGGAAGATCAAGTCTTGCCGCACAGTCTCTTCTTCAACAGAAGAGGCACTTCCAGTACAAACGCGTGCACAACAGAACTCCCAATCCGGCGAAGCCGCCGCCGAGGTGGTGCCTCCTAGCATCATCCTTGAGGAGGGTCCATCTAAGCCCTTAGCAGCCAATAAGCAGAAGCAGGTGGAGGCCCGTTTTGACAGACCTCTACGGAAGGAGAATGCTTCGGGGCTGTCCAAGCCTCACAACTTCGACATTCTGGCACAATTAGCCAGTACACCAGCACACCTGTCTTTGTTCGAGCTCCTGCGTCTTTCTAAAGATTCCTGAGAAGCTCTCTGCGAAGCTCTGAAGGACGCTGAATCCTTTCTCAGTCAGGTCAAGCAGCCTGAAGACCTCCCAACTACTTGTGCGCACTGTCATTGCGCGGATGAAGTTATTCCTAACATAACTTTCACCCAACAAGACATGCTGCTCAAGCATCACCGACATAACCGACTGCTGTATTATACAGGGTACATTGGCTCGGTCAAGGTGAGCCGAATTCAGATCGATCCTGGGTCTTCCCTAAGCATCATTCCGAAGGCACTGCTATTTAAGCTGGGGATCCCGATGTACCAGCTGGCGCCCTCCAATACAACCATCAGTGGCTTCAATGCTAGCAAGAGCGAGCCATTGGGCAAGATCCGACTGAAGTGTCACATTGGCAGCCTCAAAACTGAGGTGACTTGTTATGTGGTAGATGCCGAGGTCAACTACAACATCCTGCTCGGTCGACCATGGCTGCATGAGTTCATGGTGGTGCCCTCCATGCTCCACCAGTGCATGAAGTATGTATCCACCAATGGCGTCATCCGGACGGAGTTTGCAGACATCGATCCTTTCAAAGGAATTGAAGCCTACTTCACCGATTCCGACTTGTACAAGCCCATTGACGAGGAGGAAGCCAACGACGCTGTTGATGAGGCAGAGACGACAGCAGAGCCGGACATGGAGCCTGAGACGACTCCCGACGCCTCCTTGAAAATCCGACTGAAGGGGAAACCACCCCAGAAGGCGCCTCCAATGAGCATCAAGCTATCAGGGAAAGCGCCGGCTCGCGAAGCACCCCTGAAGATACGCCTCAAGGAAAAGCCACCTCAAATATTGGCTCCCCTGGTGGCAAAATTACAAGGGAAGGCACCACTCACCGGAGGCATAGCCGAGGCACCTCTCAAGGTGCGTCTCAAGGGCAAGCCGCCATAGTCATCCAAGGTGTCAGAGAAGGCTCATATAACCCTCTCAGACCCCAAAGCTGTGTTGGACTCTCCTAGTCTGCCCCTAGTTCTTGCACACCAGGAGCTTGGTGATTATATCTCGGCTGATGTAGAGGCACCCTCCTTTGACAATATAATCCCACGGGATAAGATCTCGTATTTTATCAATAATAGAGTGTCTTTTAATTATTCTTGTCTTCCACACTGGAATGCCATGTATACATTAGACCACGCTCTACGGTCGTTGCAAACACAAATAACGACCGTCTACCATAATCGAGTAGTCCCGTCTCAAGGAGTCTTCATAGTCCCTCCACGGAGCCGAGACCAAGGCACCATTATCTCGGGCAAAGTCGAGCGTCATCGGGACCTCCCGTCAATCGAGCCCGAACCTGATACCGGCAGAGTACAAGTCTATCGGTACACGGATGCGGCAAAGCACATCATCCAAAAGATGGGCTACGACCTGAAAAGCAACAAAGGCTTAAACTACGGCAAGGGTCGGCATCTCCCTGTCCGGCTTTCGATGCCCAATGGAAAGCCACAGGACTATTATAATCGGACTGGACGAGGGTTAGGCTATGTCACGCCGCCATCAACCCCAGAGAGTTCAGATGCAGAAGACATAGAACATTCCCACTCATCCGAAGCATCGACTTGGGATTCCGATACCAGTATCGGATCAGTCTTCAGAAAAGTGCTGTCAGCTAACATGACGTCAGCACAACCTCAAAAAGGTGAAAGCGAAGACCAAGCGCCAGAACCCTTCGAAGAAGAACCCTGGGCCCAACGCCTAGGGGAACAATGGGAATCTCGTTTTGAGCTTCGTGAACCTCCCACCGAAGACGAAGTCGAGCAGATCGACCTCGGGGAGGGGTCTTCTTCCAAACCCATCTTCATCAGTAAAAGCCTGGAAGGAGAAGATCGAGAATCTTTAATCCAACTGGCTAAAGAGTATATCGACGTCTTCGCCTGGAGCTATGAAGACATGCCGGGACTCGATCCACAGATCGCAATGCATAGGTTGAACATCTTACCTGATGCCAAACCTATCAAACAACAGCAGCAACGCTTCCGTCCGGACATCATGAATGCCATCGATCAGGAGGTAGACAAACTCTTGACCAGCGGCTTCATCCGTGAGGAACAACACCCTGATTGGGTAGCCAACATCGTTCCTGTCACCAAGAAGAACGGAAAGATACGAGTCTGTATCGACTTCAGGGATCTCAACTCTGCTTGCCCGAAGGACGAATTCCCGCTTCCAATCACTGATGTGATGATCGACAACACATGTGGCTTTGAGCGCATGTCCTTCATAGACGGGTATTCAGGCTACAATCAAATCAAGATGTTCTCCGATGACGCAAAACACACGTCATTCAGGACTCCAAAGGGTGTTTTCTGCTACACAGTAATGCCCGTCGGCTTGAAGAACGCCGGTGCGACATACCAGCGAGCTATGAGCACCATCTTCCGTCAATATCTTCGCAAGACAGTCGAATACTATGTTGACGACATCGCAGTCAAGAGCCGCCTCAAAAGAGATCACCTACAGGACCTGAAGACGGTCTTCGATCTCATGCGGGCACATCAACTCAAAATGAACCCCGCTAAATCCTTTCTGGGGGTTTCTAGCGGCAAATTCTTGGGCTTTGTCATCACAGCGAAAGGCATTCATGTTGATCCTGAGAAGACCAAAGCCATCCTCAACATGGACCCTCCGAAGAACCTTTGAGAACTTCGGGGCTTACAGGGACGTCTGGCATATATCCGGAGGTTCATAGCGAACCTCTCCGATAGATGTCAACCCTTTACTCAGCTCATGAAGAAGGGAGTCTCCTACGTCTGGACCGAGGAGTGCCAAAAGGCTTTCAACGACATCAAGGCTTACCTAACAAGCCCACCAGTCCTGGTAGCGCCAGTCACCGGCAAACCATTTCTCCTCTACGTCCGTGCCATGGATCATTCTCTTGGCACTCTGCTGGCTCAAAACAGAGATACAGGCTACGAGTAAGCAATCTACTACCTCAGTCGAACATTCATCGGGGCCAAACACCGGTACAACCTCGTCGAAAAGGAGTGCTTGGCTTTGGTGTTTGCCATCCAGAAGACTCGTCATTATGTCTCGGGTCAGACAATTCATGTCATTTCCCGAGTCAATCTGCTCAGAGTCCTCATGACGAAGCCAGGATCATTGAACTCCCGGCTGGCTACATGGGCGATCTTGCTAACACCGTACAACATGGTATTTGTGTCGCAAAAAGCTGTTAAGGGTTAAGCTCTGGCTGACTTTTTAGCTGCACACCCCATCCCAGAATCCTCAAAACTCTATGAAGATATCCCGGATGAGGTCCAAGAATCCAACGTCACCGAAGGAAGCTCCGTTTGGCGGATGTTCTTCGACGGTGCTTCGAGAACAGGCCCCAAAGGCCAAATCATCGCAGGAGTGGGGGTAGTCTTAGTCTCCCCCGATCAGCTGGTCATCCAGCGTGCGTACTCTCTTTTGAAGCCGTGCTCCAACAACGTTTCCGAGTACAACGCACTCGTCATAGGACTCCAGCTCGCACAACAGCTGGGGGTCGACCATCTGGAAGCTTACGGCGACTCAAAACTCGTCGTAAACCAGGTTCGGGGACAATACGAAGTTCACCATGAAGATTTAATCCCTTATCATGAAGTCACGTTGAACATCATTTCAACCTTCACCGAGTTCTTCATTGAACATGTCCCCCGTTTACAAAACTTGGAGGCCGATGCTCTGGCCGGCCTCGCAGCCTCATTAGCAGCGCCCTTTGGGACTCAACACTATATCACGGTAACAGGACGAGATCTGATTTGTCCTAGAAACAACCTATGCTTGCGGGTGGCTCACGCCATGCCGACAAACACTGGTGTTAATATCCGAGACTGGAGGTTCCCGTTCATCGACTTCGCTGTCTACGGAATCCTTCCAGAGGACCCGAAGGAAGCCGTCTCAGTCAGGAGACGCTCTCTTCGATTCTACTACGATACAGCTACCAAAACGCTGTACCGACGCTCCTTCGATGGGCTCCTCCTTCGATGCCTGTCCAACAAAGAAGCAGCCGAAGCTCTTCAAGAAGCTCATGACGGAACTTGTGGAGCTCATCAACCCGGTCCTAAGTTGCAAGATCGACTGCGACGTATAGGCTACTACTGGCCAACCATGGCTGCCGACGCTGTCGAATATGCTAAGAAGTGCCACGCGTGCCAACTTCATGCAGACTTCATACATACACCATCGGAGCCGCTACATCCTACAGTCACCTCCTGGCCCTTCGAAGCCTGGGGCATGGACATTGTAGGGCCAATCACCCCTCCTTCATCGAGAGGATACCATTTCATCCTGGACATCACCGACTACTTCTCCAAATGGGCGAAAGCAGTTCCACTAGCAGAAGTAAAAAGCTCCAGGGTGGTCAGCTTTATCAAACACTATGTCATTTACCGTTTCGGAGTACCCCGGCGGATCATCCATGATAATGGTCCTCAATTTATCAGCCACATTTTCAGCAGGTTCTGTGACAAGAATCGCATTCAGAACGTGGCCTCAACCGCCTACAATCCGGCAGCAAACGGATTGGCTGAGGCATTCAACAAAACTATCGTTAGGCTGCTCAAAAAGGTCATGTCATCCAACAAACACGACTGGGACGAAAAACTTGGCGAATGCCTTTGGGCCTACCGCACAACGGTACGGACCCCAACAGGCAACACTCCATTCTCCCTGGTCTACGGGAGCGAAGCAGTACTGCCTCTCGAGATACAGATACCTTCGCTCCGCATAGCAATCACAAACAAACTCACAGAAGAGGACAATCAACGTCGTCGTCTGCGGGAACTGGAGGTACTTGACGAAAAGCGTCTCCTAGCTCAACAACGCATCGAGCTCTACCAAGCCCGTATATCACAGGCTTTCAACAAGAAGGTCAAACAGAGGACTTTCCAAGTTGGTGACCTGGTTTTAGCAGTCAGAATACCAATGGTGTTGACCCACAAGACACCAGGAAAGTTCGAGCCCAAGTGGGAAGGACCTTTCATCATAGAGACGGTATACTCAAACGGTGCTTACCGCCTCGCCAAACCCAATGAGGACTTGTTCATGATGCCCATCAACGGCAAGTTCCTAAAGAAGTACTATTCTTGACATCCTCCAGACATGTACTTCCCCAAACAACCTCTTTCCACAAACTCATACGCTTCCGGAACCCAGCTGTTTCGTGGCATCTTCCAGTAGAAAGATAACCACGTCCATATTACCTCTGAGTTGTCTCTCTACACCCTACAAAGCAGAATCTTACACTTCGTAAGCCTACGCTACCCTTCATATTTACCATGTCCATATTACCTCTGAGTAAACATCTTGTACAAACAACCCCTGCGTTATTGTACATTTATCGCAGAACTTCCACGTCCATATAACCTCTGAGTTGTTCAGCGTATCCCCCAAGATCATTCCTACCACGTCCATAATACCTCTGAGTAGGGAGATTCTATCATTTTGAACCCAATGATTGCCATGTCCATATTACCTCTGAGCAAACATAATGGTTCCTTCAAACTTATTATCTGTACCTGAAAACCAAGGTGCACAAAAGATAACACGTCCACACAAATCATCAAGTTCATGACAACAAAAGATGAACACATCACAAAAAAGTTGTAGACTTCTTTATTCTTCTGAAAAAAGGAGTACAAGAAGCTACATCATCCCCCAGTAAGGGTTGCAAAAGAACACAAAAGAAAAAGGGAAAAAGCTATGGTCCCTGAATCTCCCCAGGATGGGCTGAGAGCTCCCTGACTCGAAGCTTTAAGTCGACTGCGCGGGCCTCTACCGTCGCCAGGACTCGTCGCTCTGCTTCTTGGCGCATCAATTCAACGGCCCCAACGGAAGTATCACTTGCATGCTTCTCATCAAGCTGTTGTCGTTGCTGCGCCAAGGCAAGAGTCCGCTGAGTAAAAGTCGCTTCATCCTTCTTAAATGCTGCATGTTCAGCCCGGACATGCTCGACCTCTAACTGGAGTCGGGCCCGTTGGTCTTCAAGGCGGCGCATCTGGGTATCGATATCCGCGATATTAGCTTCCAATGCAGCTCAAGTTTCCACCGTCGTCTTCATAGACTGAGACAACTGCTCTACCGCAGCCTCAGTCTCAGCCACCTCGCGCTCCCAAACGCCCACGATAGACTGGTATGAAGACTCGATCTCGGCAATCAGCTTCCCCTTCTCCGTATCTATCAGGACAGAGAGGTCGTTTCGCTGGATGCGTTGAAGTTCCGCGAGCCGCTCATCCAGTTCAATCATCGAAGCCTCCAGAATTTCGGCCATATGGTCGTGGCCTTGGTGAATACGAATCAGCTCGATGCAGGGCATTGCCAGAGCTTTTGCCGTCGCAAAACTCCCATTGGCATCTATCACAGCAGATACACCCTTCTGCAATATTTTGTACATCCCCTCGACGAGGAATTTCACATACTCGTCTGCATCCGTCAGGACCTGCGGTGTCATGGCAGGAGTTGGAAGAGCTACTACAGTTCGCGGACTGGAAGAAGATCCGCCAACCTCAACCAGCGAGGCTTGAACCTCGGCATCAATGGGCTCTTCATCAACAGGGGCTGGACTTCTAGCCCGAGGAGCCGAAGCAACAGAAGGAGCCGGCACAGGCGTCGAGATGGTCCCCCAAGTAGAAGGAGCTACAGAGGGTTCTACACCCTTACCCTTCTCAAGCCCGGAGGAACCTCCGACGTCAACAGCCACCTCTTCTACCCCCAACGTCCTATCAACGGTTGGTACCTCCCTTGGCAGAATAGGGAGATTATCACTTGTCTCTTGACCCGTCGTAGCGGTCTTGACTGACAGACGGGTCTCATCATCGAGTCCCTCAACAGGGACAGAATCTGTCGCTACCTCCTGAGTGGTAGCCGCCTCAACTTCCACGGTTGAAGCCGGGGTAGGACTCGGCAATGATGCAGCCGACCTCCCCTCATCATGATGAAGAGGGGATTCAACCCTCTCCTTTGTCTCAACCATATCTGCTGTCCCCGCAGCAGATTCTTGCAAGACCGGAGGAACGTCATCGAAAGGCGATGAACTCTAGTCCACTTCATCATCAGGATGCCTCGAGTCCGCAGGACCCTCAGCATCCAAGGCCTCCACGGCAGACGGTGCTCTCCCAGAAGTTGTTGCGACCTCGAAGTCAGGAGATATTAAAACCTCCGCAGGAACATCTTCGGGACCTTCCTCCACGGGAGACATTAGCATCGGTGGAATGCGCTCATCAGAAGAGCCTGCCACCTCCTTCGGTTTACTAGCGCCCGATTTTGAAACATGGGACTTCTTCTTCAATCCCTACAAGAAGAAGAGCATAAGTCGCCACAATAACGAAAAGAATTAGAATTATGAAATATTCCTTACCCCAGCAGGGATTGATCCTGCTGGCATTATAAGTGGCACTTCCGTAACCTTCGGGGTCGGCACCTTTCTCGACCTTTTTGGTACAGAAGAACCAGCTTCTGTGTCAGCACGCCTTTTCCCGACAGACGGGTCTCCCACTGGTACTGCAGCAGCAGCCCGATACCCCGCCAACTCTGGTGGACGATATGATCGGGCTGCCATCAACATATTCGCTGTCGCCTCCAGCTGGGTTCCAATAATGAAACTAGTCTCCCTGTCATAACCAGGAGACATAGCAGTCATAGTACAATACAGCTTGGCGGCCGGATATAGGATCAGCGGCCGAGGATTGCGAACTGGCGTGGTGAACTTAACGCTAGTGCATCCAGCGTTATAATATTGCCAGCCCCGGGCTCCATCCAGCAAACTCCTGATGAAGCCTAAACTACTACTGGGATTCCGCAACATTAGCTGGGTATAGCCAAATTGACGAGCAAATCGGCTTGGCAGATAAGGCTCCAGATAACACCTATTCTGGTTGCGGTAGACCAGGTGAGAAGGCCGGATACTCTGCAACCAACGAAAACTCCATTTCGGCAGAGTGACCGCATCTTCGCCAGAGTCAACTAAATCTTGGTCAGCCTCGAAATCTTTGAAGATCGGGCCAACCTTGACAATCTCCCACCCCTGAAGGTAGGACAAGACTCTCCTGCAAACGGGGACGCCAGTGTAAGACCACTTCCTCTTATAGAAGCGGCGAATGAAGGCATCTCCTTCGACATGGTCCTCCTCCGGACCGGGACTCATCACGTTCGGATGATGCAAGATCAGCCACCCCATAAGATAATGGAAAGGCAGCTCGGCCCAGGGAAAGTTATCATTATTACCTCTCTTGTGGATCACATCATCGGCAAAGGACCTTAAACCGTGCAACAGGTTGCACACCATCGCGGGGAGGAGAGCCAAAGGCCGTCCACAGGCCAACTTCACCGCAGGCAAAATGAGATTCCGATGTACCCTCTCGACGGCACCGGATCCACCTGCAAATACGCAATCCCGGAGCCATATCATCAAGTAGGACGTCAACACTGCCTTGGATGACATCCGGTGCCCGCAGTGCCAGAAACAGCTGTACGTAGCCTTGCCGCCCTCATTAGAGTGTGGGGTCCTTTCGTCCAGCCGGCTTATTTCAGAACTCACTTCCGCGGGCTTCAATCCCTGCGGAGTCGCAAACCGAATCCTCGAAGGATCCGTCAAATCCTGCCTGAAGACGTAGTCCCTCCAAGTAGTCACATGAGGCTGGGTCTTGCCCTTGTCCCTCCGGTGCATCAGATAATGATGGCTTGTCACCTCTTTGAAAACAGCTATCATCTCCGGATGCTTATCCTCCAGAACTTGGATCTCTTCATTTGATGGAAAATATTCCTCGTACGGTTCCGAGCCCCAAGGAAGCTTGGATACTTCGTACATCTCATGAAGGGCCAATCCCAACTCCCCCACCGGAGTAAAGAAGCTACCAGTCTAGGCATTGAAAAGCTCCAAGAGCGCAAGGAACATAGGCTTATTGAGGTCCACGCCTGCCTACGTGGCCCGAATGGCGGCTGTCAGCCCGATCTCTTTAAGTTCAACCTCGAACCTTGAAAGCACCCAAGTGGTCAACTCGTCCCACTTCGGGATGTAGTGACACCAGCCTTCGACTCTGAAGCTACCTGTCGGATACATCACCTTTGATGTCAGCATTCGATTTGCAAAGATCGGGGCACTGAAGGGAAACGTGTCGTTTGGGACCTCACTGTAGATGCTCCCAGGACGCAAGGCTCGGTAACTGAAAGAAGAACCGGCTCGTGAAGCAGTCAAAGTATCTCGCTGGTTCGAGGAGGCGTCAATTGAAAGGGTACCTCCCAAGGCCCCTCCTTGAGAGGGAGTAAGTTCCCAACCCATCCTTCTCTTCGAAGCTAGACGATAAAAAGCCGTCAGCGGCAACTGGCGGTCAACCTGCCGCATGTACAAAACCATGCCTTTGGCAGAAAAGAACCAGTCTTCTCTAATCCTCAGTATCTTCGCTTCGGAAGAGACTAGTCGGTCGCCAAACAGAAAGGCAGGTTTTAAGAAAGTTACACTTTCGGATTCAGCAGACTTCAGTTTACCACTCTCCATCATACTCTAGAGGAAAAGAGGCAACTGGGTCTGGATTTGTAGCATTCTCTCACGAGGTTGGTCCTGTAAGATAGCATCCTTCGCAGGATTGATCACCGCCTCGTCAAAATCAACTCCCATCTGACAAAGAGAAGCATCCAGAAGGACCTCATTCAACAAAGGGATCGTCATCGACACTGATACAACAAAGGTGGAAGTCAGGCAAAAATGTCAAATAGCTTCGGCGCATCATCAGGGCGTAAGCCCATGCGCACCAGCATCAGAGCTTCGGCGCATCATCAGGGCGTAAGCCCATGCGCGTCAACTTGCTTCGGCGCATCATCAGGGCGTAAGCCCATGCGCGTCAGCATTGGAGCTTCGGCGCATCATCAGAGCGTAAGCCCATGCGCGTCAGCATTGGAGCTTCGGCGCATCATCAGAGCGTGAGCTCATGCGCGTCAGCGAAGGCTTCGGCGCATCATCAGGGTACGAAACCCATGTGCGTCAGCCATTAAACCTCGGTGCATGATAAAGGTATAAACCTATGCACGTTGGCGGGGTAGAACCTCGGCGTATCATCAGGACAAAAGTCCATACGCGTCAGCAAATCTGAGTTAGGGCACAGTCTGGCCCAAAAGCTTATGTGAAGGAGATGAAACCCACCCGTCACCTCAGGACGAACGTCGGCCGGAGTTGCAGGGGTGATAGGTGCATCCTCATCAACGAACTCCTTCGCTTTCTCCTTCCCCTTGCCGGCACCACCACGAGGAGTCTTGGGAGCCATTCTCTCAGAGAAGAAAAAGTTAGGGTTTTGAAGAAAAAGAAAAACTCTAAAGAAAGCAAAGGCACAGAGCAGATGAACTCTCTCTCTCTCTCCAACCCTTACCTATTTATAGGGCTTGGTCGCACGCGTGAACCGATGACGTGTAATCTCAGCCGTCGCTTCGGGTTCTGTGAGGAGATAACAACAAATACAACCAAAAGATCATCATTAATCTTTTGGGTTACCAAGGCGTCATCATCATCAACTGAAAGAAGCATGCGCCCGAACAAGCATGCGCCCAAAAATCATGCGCCCTGACCTCCATGCTTCTTATTCAAAGTATTCCAAAACTTATTCAAAAGTTATGAAAACTTTGAAGGCGGTCTTGTAGAAGCATGGAATTTCACAACCAGAAAGCCCATGCGCTAGACATTTTATGCGCCAGAACTCAGACAACTAATCAAATAAGCCATAGACATTCAGCCACCATGCGCCTTCCAGATAGGCACAGCAACCACCATGCGCCTTCCGATAGGCGCAGCAGTCACCATGCGCCTTCCAGATAGGCGCAGCAACCACCATGCGCCTTCCGATGGGCGCAGCAGTCACCATGCGCTGTCAGCCAGGCACAGCAGATGTCATGCGCCTCCAGCCAGGCGCATCCTACCATCTCTTCAGCAGCTCAGTTATGTGCATCCAGCTCAGTTATGTGCATCCCTTCAACAGCTCAGTTATGAGCAACTCTTCCAACCAGGCTCACCTGGCCGAGCAGAGCCCAGTTATGTGCCACTCTTCCAGCCAGGCTCACCTGATAAGTGCTTTGCTAAGCAAAGCATTTAACCCTCTGGCTGGAACCAAGGAAGAGAAGAGCACCGCAAATGCTGTGGCCAGGGGACACTACAACAAATATGGCCTACAATAGCATGCACAGAACGCTATAGAAAGCCTTCTATAGCATATTCTGTCTGCTATAATCGCCCACGCTATAGTATGTCCAGACATGTGAACGCTATAACATTATAGCGTTCATGAATGCTGTAGAAGGTTTATAGCGTTCGTGTATGCTGTTGATGGTTTATAGCGTTTATGAATGCTGTAAATACTTTATAGCATTCTAGAACGCTGTAGATGGTTTATAGCGTTCATGAGTGCTGTGGATTACTTATAGCGTTTATGAATGTTGTGGATTATTTATAGCGTTTGTGAATGTTGTGGATGATTTATAGCGTTTGATGAATTGATTGTCATGAACGCTATAGATGGTTTGATTTATTATAGCGTTCATCGTATGCTATCGTGGTAGCAGCAATTTAGACGTTTTGAGTGCTATAAACCTGCTACAGAATTTTATATTATTTCATATCTGCTACAGAATTTCATATTTCATAACATGTTTTGTATCACATATAAATAACAATAATCGCAAACAATTTCAATCGTAACTTGCATTTCGATCAATCAAGATATAGGAAAGATTTGCCAAAATATGAAATGTTTCATTAGAACATTCAAAATATACAAAAAAAAGTAGTCATTAAAATATTCAAGATGTAGAAAAAGTAGTTGTACACCAAAATAAACCATTCCATTTACAAAGTATCTGTAGTCTAAAATAAACCATTCCATTTACAAATATATGTAGGCCAAAAAACAGCTTGATCGCCTCTTTCCTTCTAGCAGCTATCCACAACCATCAAAAACATATACGCCAACCTACACAAAATTGAGAAGAAAACACATTATGATATAAAAACAAATACTAAAATTGCCAAGTGCCTTGTACGGTCATGAAAAGTACAGAGAAATACATCTGCAGTAAATTTTTAAAAAAATAACATATTAAGTTTTACTGCTCATGGTGAAAGGTATGTGAACAATGAGACTAGCAAAGTATAAGAAACAGGAAAACAAGAAAAAATGAACCTTGGGACCTTGAGAGAGAACCATATACGAGGAGAAGCTTCTCATCACCTTGATACTGAGATAAATAATCACAATATTCTTTTATTTTTTGTAAAAGTACCCCAGAACCATGTTGAAGATGATATTCGAGGCCATGCCTTACAGCTGCTTGAGCAAAATTTTCATTATTAACTGAAACGGAACGCAAATCAGTTAACTATCCTGGGTCAATATTTGTGTGTTCCATACAGAGATGTCTTGTAATGACTAGGTCCAGTGCAGCATCACCAAGAAACTCAAGCCTCTGAAACAAAGTTGAGGAAAAACAATTAAATGAGTAGAACTTAAATGACAATCCATAGATGCAAAGTGAAGATCAAGGAACTTCCAAGGAAAGAGTTAAATGGAAGTATATTCTAGTCTTTATTTCATCAAAATCTGGTAGCAATAACCAATTCCAGATTCTTGCTGTGATGGATGTGTGATGGCCTCCAGTAATAAACCCTTCACTGAGAATCTGTAGTCAAGTTTAGATTCCAACATCTCAATCACATTAGCCTTAGGAAGATAGCACCACTGGGATACAAGGGTCTTAGCTGCCTCCACTAATTCTGTTTCGAAATTAAGATCAAAGTCGAACCATCTCATGAGTCAAAGTACAGCTGTAAAACCACCACCAACATAATATGCACCAATAAGGGCTTCAACGCAATCTGATATAGTTTTTGAGCACATCCATCTATGACCTTTATCACATGCCTTTCCTACAATAACAGAAGTGTCTTCAGTCATATATGTTATCTCAAGAGGAACTTGCGGCGTAACAACCCCACAATTACATGGGAAAGGGCGTACTGAAATCTGTCCAGAAGCAACCCAACGGCGTGGTTCAAATGGGCTATCACGTATATAACCATGTGATGAAAAGGTTTCATTGCATTAACTTTAGTAATAGCATTACATCAATTTCATCAAATCAATTGTAAACTCTTACTCAACTCAAAGAGACTTCTCCATAGAAAGTCTAATACTAATGTAAATTTTGGAGAATAACTCCTTCTTGCCAAAGTCAACCAATAGAAACAATCAGAACAAATATAATCAACTTCTTAGGGAAATATATTACCAACTACATATCTCCTTCAAAGGCTTTATCATAAAGTAATAATAACATGCATGCTAGACTGTCGGATCACCAAGCATCTGCAAGATAAATCACACTTACATCCCTCTGTAGGAAATGTAAGTTGCAACCCGGACCTCACGTCTTTTGTGTATAGCAACCTAGGTTGCATAGATAAGGGTGTGGGATCTGGATACACGCACAACAGGAAATACAACATTTTTACAGGAATGGCAGGGATAGGGTAATAAGTGCACATGAATATACACATAACTTATTCCCATAATTTGAGATATAGGCGTTTCTGTTGCTGTTATCCTAATAATAGAAATAATTAAGCATGTTTTCAATGATAACTAAGCTCCAGGGTGTTCTAGAAATAATTTGTTGCAGAGAAATGTTATGTTCTTATACCTAGACTATGTTTGGCACGATCACAATCATGTCATAATCAAATTAGGGTTCATGTGTCGTCGACTTGAAGAAATCGACATCGTACAGAAGGTTTTGTGTGGCACTTACTTGGCCTTTATTTTCCATATTGAAGCTAAGAGAACATGTATAAAAGAATTCATTATATGAATACCAGTGAAAAAAATTGTTACCTGTTCGATTAACTTAGCATATTCAGAGTATTAAACCTTGCGGCTAGAGTCATCCAAGATCCTTTCCATGATCATGTCTTGTAAATCCACCAGTGTTGTCTCTAACATGTCAAGCCCGGCCTGGTTGGAAAAAGTAAAAACTGGTGGCATCTCTCAAAAATGAATGCCACTATCAGAATAGAAACTCTCATTGACTACCCTTTAGATTATTGAATACAAGAAATTGCACTAAAATAAAACACAAATAGCTATATACCTTCATGGAGCAGCATAATATGGCATCCTGGTGTTGCCATAGATATTGCCATGGCAACCTGCTGCACAGAAGAGATGATTGTCCTAACATATTGCCGTGGTAGTATTTTCAATCGTGAAAAACGGAGACATCTTGTACACATCAATCAAACCATTTAAATGTCTTTCGCCTCCTTTCTTGGCAGCTTTTGCATCATTGGCTAGACAAGTCCTCGCATAATCTAGAGAGTATACAAATAGGCTAGAAGTGGCACCTGCTGCACTTCCAGATGCCAAGTACCAGCAAACCATTTCCAATATTCATCCTTGTCCTTTTTAAAGTTAAACATGCTCTTGATGTAATACTTTAAGGCGAAGTTTGCAGCCTATCATGGAATATAGAATCAAGTTACAGAGAGAGTTCTCCAAATCATTAACATTTTATAAGCATTCTCAGTTTATTGTTAGTTCTCCAAATCATTAACATTTTATAAGGTGGACTGGAGGGTAGGTTTCCTAACAACTGTCCAAAAGAAAAACCTCCTTTA